>CM059425.1:160415629-161625859 GCA_030390025.1 Squalus acanthias
AAAATGTTCACTTACCTTTGTTTCTGCCTACTGCCTTCAGCCGCTGTGTAGCCGGAGTCCCGACATCTCCATTGTAGATATCACAGACTGGCTGTTGGATCCTCTGAACCAACAGCCAGGTGATTTCTGCAAAGTTGAAAGGTTTGATGAGTCCTGAACACAAGGACTCATCAAACTACACAGAATGTCAGTGTTTGACAGCTTCACAGAGCTGTCAAACGCTGACATTTCTTCTTTCAAAAGGTCCTGACAGATGACACGTCATACGTTGACGTGCTCTGTCACTGACTTCCCCCTAATTGGCCTGCTGAGCCCGCTGGGCAGGCTTAACAAGGTCAATCAGGGGAAAATCCCGCTGGTTGGCCAGAAGCTGATGGAGACGGGATTGAAAGCCGCCAAGCAGCTGTCCCGCCTCCAAAAGCTTCCCATTGAGAAAATCCAGCCCTTTGTGTCTGTCTGCATGTCTGTTGAATCTGGGTGTTTGTGTCTTGTGGTAATGTTTCAATCTGTTTGTCTTTCTCTCTCTGTATGTCTCTCTGGATATCTGCCCATATGCCTATGTGTCTCTGCATGTATTTGTATCTTCATATTTACCTCCATGGATAACTTAGGAACATAGAGCTAAAAATTCGTCTGGGCCCGTTTTCAGGCTCAGAATGGCCATCGCGCTCCAACCATGCGCCAGAACCCGAAGGCCTGAGGCTCACCTGAAATCAAGCCTCGGGCCTCAGTTCAATCTTACCAGCAAGCTGTGGGCATCTGTCGTGGCTTCAGAGGCAGCTCGCCGGTTTGAAGATTTCCAAATTGGGCCAACATGCCTGGCTGGCAGCAGTTTTATCAAAAACATTTAAAAAATCCAAATGGGTGACAGCTGCCAGATCTCCCTGATCGACTGTACCTCTTCAAAAAACTTGATCAATCTCGTCAAATATGATCTCTGTTTCTCTGAAGACATTTTGGGCTGGATTTTGATACTGGGGCGTGTTGGGGTCGTGTCATCCACTTTTCGTGTTATCCACCCGACTGCAATTGGATGTGGGAGATTGATGCGATTTTCACCTAATTGGGCAATTGAGTTCCAGCATGTGGGAACCCATGACCCAATTAGTGCTTTCAGTCTGAAAGTCGTCTCTGATGATGTCATCATTGCTGCTGCATTGAAGGTCTGCAAAGACTGCCTGGCCTTTGCTGTGAGAGGACCTGGATGCAAAATGAGCAGCAGCAGCCCTAAGTCTGCTACCAGATATTTTTGCACCAACACTCCCAGATATGTCTCCCATCCACCACCACTCCCAGATATGTCTCCCATCCACCACCACTCCCAGATATGTCTCCCCTTCACCACCACTCCCAGATCAATCAGTCAGTCAGTCAGTCAGATGTGCTCCCGCCAGGTTTCACATTCGTGGTTCAGAACAGGCGTGCTTCACGTAGAAAAAGGGTTAAAATCACAAAGGCCTTTCAAAATGGCATTATAGAGGCAATTTAGTGCTTGTTAAGGGCCTTAACAGCCTATCCCGCCTCTTAGAGGTGGGACGGAGTCGGGACCAGCAGACACAATTTAATGAAAATTGCGTGGAGGCGGGATGGAGGCGGGCTCGTGCCCGCCCGCCAGTTTTCGCAATTTTAACCCCCCACACGCCTCCAAACCCGCCTCCACGGGTCAATGAAAATCCAGCCCTTTGAGTACCCCCTAATCCAGCCCAATCATTCTCGATGATCATTAATAACATCCCCAATGATGCTTTCTTTTTATGTTTTCACCACTAAGGTTAAACTCACTGGTCTATAGTTGCCATGCCAAAGAAAAAGGATAAGACAGGGCAGTGGACAAATGGAGAGGGAGGGAGTGAGCAAGCAGGGACAGGCATGCAGAGGTCCTAGGTGTTGTTAAACTGCCTAATTGTAAATTGAAGGAAAAAAGTGCAACTTAACAGTGCCTTTTAAAAGCAACAACAATGCATGGCCCTATCATCAGCAAGGAGGTTAACACGTTGACAGGCAGCAACACCGCATTGGCAAAGGCAAGGGACAGCAGTTGACAAGAGACCCAAGTGCTGCACTAGTGCCGGAGTGAAAGGGAATATTGTCACAGCTTCAGCAACATGGGCGGAGGGAGGGCAGGTGCATGGCTCGAGACCCAAGAGGAGGACTTGAGAGCTAAAGGCCCAGGAGGATGAGAAGGCCTGGGGAAGAGGAAGTAGGAAGGAAGTGAAGAGGGCCGGGCCTTGTGGAAGTAGCAGCAGAGTGAGTAAATATAAACTAAATTAAATTAAAGTCAAAAACAACTTACCTGGTGGCAGCAGGAAATAAAAGTAAGATAAACTAAAAATAGATTACCTACAGTGAGCTCAGAGATGTGCTGCCGAGATAAAACAGATCTGGGAGAGGGAACTTGGAAGAGCAGCAGTGCTACCTATTGCTGGGAGGACTGAAAGGTAGGTCTAATGGTAAGTATATGTATCTTGCAGTTAAAAATACCCAGGTGTGATAGATCATGACACAGGAACTCAGTGTGACTAACAGGAAGTGCATCCAAGGCGCAAGACTTTTAAAACATAATAAATGTAGTGCATCCGGCAAAATATGATGCAATAAATAGAAAACCTTAAAATATTAGTTTGCTTTAATAATTTCATCTTACATCTTCACAGTAAATCATGCCGCTTAAAAAATAACAAGGAGGGAATGATGCTTTTCGTTGGAAAAGTAATTCCAGTCTTTAGCTCTACCGTGTGCTGCTGTCAGAACACGTTCAAGCTGTAGGTGGGTGGGAATGAATGGCTGCACTCTGCTCACACCTCCCACCTGAAAGCAATGGCTTAAGTTCATTTTTATTATGGTTTCAGAAAATGCATGCATTTAATTGCATTTATCAGTCTATTGATGATAGACAAATAGAGTTTCGTCAAAATATTCAGAAATCTTGGCATTTGTAGAAAAATATTTTTGCAAATGTATCACCGAGAACTTTGGGAAGCTACACGAAAAGTTTGATTTCTAACTCTCGCTGTGACACGGGCACAGATCAAGTCAGGGAAGAGAAATTTAGGACGAAAATCATTAAAAATGTAACGCGCCAGAGTTTAAGTGAATGTAGGCGGCTGGAATTGCCTATTGATTTTTTCTTTATGACCTTAAAGGATGTACAACTTTGAAGCTGTCCTGCATGTTTGTAATATCATCTTAGGTTCATTTAATGATACTTGCATCCGTGGAGATGATTGTGTTCAGTTCTGGGTCTGCATTTTTGCCAGGTGTCTGATGCCAGTAGCTAGTACTGTTGATTTTTTTTTTGTTTATGGGATGTGGGCATCGCTGGAAAGGCCAGCATTTATTGCCCATCCCTAATTGTCCTGGAGAAGGTGGTGGTGAGCCACCTTCTTGAACCGCTGCAGTCCGTGTGGTAAAAGTACTCCCACAGTGCTGTTAGGTAGGGAGTTCCAGGATTTTGACCCAGCGACGATGAAGGATCGGCGATATATTTCTAAGTCAGGATGGTGTGTGACTTGGAGGGGAACTTGGAGATGGTGGTGTTCCCATGCACCTGCTTCTAGGTGGAAGAGGTCACGGGTTTGGGAGGTGCTGCCGAAGAAGTCTCGGCGAGTTGCTGCAGTGCATCTTGTAGATGGTACACACTGCAGCCACGGTACGCCGGTGGTGGAGGGAGTGAATGTTTAAGGTGGTGGATGGGGTGCCAATCAAACGGGCTGCTTTGTCCTGGATGGTGTCGAGCTTCTTGAGTGTTGTTGGAGCTGCACTCATCCAGGCAAGTGGAGAGTATTCCATCACACTCCTTACTTGTGCCTTGTAGATGGTGGAAAGGCTTTGGGGAATCAGGAGGTGAGACACTCGCTGCAGAATACCTAGTCTCTGACCTGCTCTTGTTGCCACAGTATTTATGTGGCTGGTCCAGTTAAGTTTCTGGTCAATGGTGACCCCCAGGATGTTGATGGTGGGGGATTCGGTGATGGTAATGTCGTTGAATGTCAAGGGGTGGTGGTTAGAATCTATGACCATGCTTTTGTACAGAAGAATTAACAATTGTGAGTCAATCACTGCAGGTTTACTGATTGACAATCAACAATTGATTAGTAGGAAATAATAGAATATGTTAAAGATAATTATTACTTCAACTCTGCAATATGTTTTATAACTTATTCCTATGTTTTTTTTAAATTAACTGCGTGCTGTATTGAATGCTTTACCACCCAATCAATCAGTGTGACATCCAAACTGTTTACAGCAGGATGTGTTCAATGTGTACAAGCCATACGAATGAGAACAAAGAAAATCACTATCAATACTATATAAGTCACAAAGTATAAGTAAATCACCATGACGTATTCAGGTTAAAGCAGAGGACAAAACAAGATACAAAACAAAATTACCCTGATCAAAATAAAAACGGAATTGGAGGAGGGGAGGGAGTTTTTAAACCGTGAAACAAAATCACATCGAAGACACTAATCAGGTGAAACTACATCCCCCACAGTGCAACAGTTCATTGAGTGTCTATTTGCATGGGTTCACTCTCAAAGTGCAGAAGCAGTGCCCGTACTAAAGTCCATTTACACAGCGGGTGAAAACTGACTTATGAAGTGCAGTATATTTGCTTCACACACATCTGTAGTTCACAGCCACAAACTGTTAAAAGAGAAAGCTGGCACATTACTCAAGGCAGGAGTCACAAACTCTACAAAAAAATAACAATTGCAAAAAACAATCCTACAAAGTGAGCTGTAAATTGTCTTTTATTCGTAAAAGAATTTTAGTAAGTGTCCCAATGAGCAAAACAATATAAAATTGTTCCAGGTTTATTCAATCAATGAGCTTTTGCTGTTTTCACCTATCTGTGGAAACGATGCAGCCGATGGCCCACAAGGCATGCGCCTGGCTGAAGTAAGGAACAGTCGGCGAGAATCAAAGCAGAGAAGGAAAGACTTTGCATTTATATAGCACCTTATCGCTTCAGCTACATCTTTGGGTTTTTACGCTCGATATTTTCTCGGGTTCAGCGTCATCAGCCACTTCTATAGGCTGACTTCACATCCCCTACAATCCCTACAAGCTGGAGTGTTTTTATAGGTAAATGATAGCAAATCGTAACAGAGAGCCCGTAATCCCTGCACCGTCTACTGGAATGTATCATGTGCTGCCACATGATTTTCCCATCTCGGAGAGCAGGCTAAACGTGCACTCTGACAAGACTGAAGCTCAACCTCCAAACCAAATGGTTTTATTTACATAAGGCAGGTGAATGAACATTAAATAATACAAAATAGTGAATCACAGATTTCTCTCTTTCACGCATTGAATAATAAAAGTGTTTTCTCTCTAAACATTGACATTTAAACGTAAACTCACTTCTTAAGCTATGGATCAAGCTAACATGTGAAAACTAGCTCAGCTCTTCTGCTGGCTGACACAAAACTTAAACAGAGAGGGGGTAAAATTGGGTTGTGTAGAGCCCATTTTTTAAGCGATACGCGGCCACCTAACGCTCAAAAATGGGGTCTGAGATGCGCGCGCACACTTCCGACAGAGTGGAGGAGGAGGTAGTGTAACAGGAAGTGAAGGAACAGGAAGAGGAAGGGAGGCTACAATGTAGACAGCCCCTTTGTGCCCCAGACTCTACGTGAGCAAATAATTTATGAACGATACCAGTAACCTCAACCACACTTCCCCATTTGCTAACAGTCCTACACTCCTTACCTTTCCTCTATCACTGACCATCTCATCATCCTCTTTCCAACAAAACAAAAATAAAAACTACCAGAAAGTGCACATTCCAATCCAATTTTATAAATTCAATCATAACATAATGCATACAAAAATAAACTAATCAGCCTTGTGCATTCCCTTAGAGCGCCTTTGCCTATCCTAGTGCTCCTACGAGGTGCTTCCCCAGTGGCTGCAGCATGAGTGGTGGAAGGCTGCTGACCTTCAATTGAGGAGACTGCAGATGGTCTTGGAGGGTGACCTCGAGCAGCTCTGGAACTAGAGGGCCCGGCTTCAGACTTCAGCATTTCAGCCTAGGCTGCAGCAGTCTGGGCTGGCTGGCTGACAGGCAACAGTAAAGGCACTACTGGAGGGGCAGGGGTGGGAGCAGGAAAGCTGTCACCCTGAGAGAGGACAGCAGGTTCGTGTTCCACGGAGCCACTGCCACTCTCTGGGGTGGCGCCTCAGCAATCCTACTGATCTGTTGGAAACCAGATTGATGGACTGCTGTGCCACCCTGGAAGCCCCTTTGAACAGTGTATTAGAGCCACGAAGGCAGCAGTCTGAGCTTGTAAGGCAGCAGTCTGAGCTTCCACTACAGCACTCAGATCTTTGATGGAAGCTGTTTGTGCTGCAATGGAAGCTGTGATATAATTGAACCATAGAATCATAGAATCATAAAATCGTACAGCACAGAAGGAGGCCATTGAGCCCATCGAGTCTGTGGCGGCTCTTTCGAAGAGCAACCCAATTAGTTCCACTGCCTTGCTCTTTCCCCATATCCCTGCAATTTTTTCTCCTTCAAGTATTTATCCAATTCCCTTTTGAAGGCTACTATTGAATCTGTATCCACCACCCTATCAGGCAGTGCATTCCAAATCCTAACCACTCGTTGCATAAAAAAGTTTTTCCTCGTGTCTCCTCTGGTCCTTTTGCCAATCACTTTAAATCTGTGCTCTCTCATTATTGACCCTTCAGCCATTGAAAAGAGTTTCTCTTTATTTACTCTATCTAAATCCTTTATGATTTTAAACACTTCCAACAAATCTTCTCTTAGCCTTCTGTGCTCTAAGGAGAACAACCTTAGCTTCTCTAGTCTATCCATGTAAATGTAATCCTTCATCCTTGGGACCATTCTAGTAAATTACTTTTGTACCCTCTCCAAAGCCTTCACATCCTTCCTAAAGTGTGATACCCAGAATTGGACACAATACTCCAGCTGGGGCCGAACTAGTGTTTTATATCTCCAGCACCTACCTGCCCCATGCAGCCAGAAAAATCCTGTGCATACCGTCATTTGGAGGATGTAGCCCAGCCTCCCCCAGCTCAAAACCCCTTAGTGCCCCCCGCCCCCACCACCCCCCCCACCCCCGCCCCGCTTCGCGGCCCCAGGCTGGGCCTGATTCTTTGCTTTGTGCCAAGGTAGCTTCGGGGCACCACTACAGGCGTGCTTAGCCGCAGAAATATGAACCAAATCCCTCTGAAGTTATACTGAAACAAAAGGCTGCATATCCCCTATCAATGTTAAATGGATAGCCAATCTTTGACAATAGCAAGGCTGCTTTTTTCAACATGAGATCTATCCGTGATATCTGGAACCACATACCTCTGCACTCAGCCAGCATTGGCATACGAGGGCATCTTTGTTTCAACTTTCTTTGCCCTGATCCATATTAATTGACCTTTGTCTGCCACAAAATAATGGCCCGGATTTTGCGGTCAGCGGCGAAGGAACGTCGCTCGCCGTTCACTACGTTAGCAGCTGCCCACAAAGTTTTCCAGCACAGTGTATCTGTGGCGTCTGTGAGCAGGACAATAAACAGCAAGGCTCTTCAACCAATCAGATTAAAGAATCCTCCCTGAGACACGCAGGGGGGAATTTTTCAGGGGGGTCAGTGGGCACGTTTGGTAGCAGGTCGGGTGGGAATTTTTTTTTGACAGCGGTTAGGGAACCCGCTGTCAACTCACCTCCATGCTAGTCTCCCAGATGTCGGGTCTGTCAGCGCTGAACAGACCCGACACCAAGCGGCGGGGGAGGCAATTTAGATTATTAAGAGCTTGTTAACAGGCACTTCAAAATTATTTTAAGCTCACCTTTAGATTTTAAGAGTTCGCTCATGGCTTCCCTGCTGCTCGGGGATCACGTCAGGTAAGGAGGTCGGGAGTTGTGTCAGCATGGGATGATTTCTTAACTTGACAGCTGCAAATGTTCTATAAAAGTTCCCATTTCATAGGTGTTCATTTTCCAAGGTTAGAAGCTGCTGCTTACAGCATTTGGAAGACAGATTGAGCTTTATGCCGCTTGCAAGTGTTTGGAGCAAACTCTCTATCCAGCGTCACCTCCTTGGAACAACCTCTCTCGCCATTGACAGGTCGCTCCTGCATCTCAACTTCACCTGCCATCTATTCCATCAGCATCGGTGCCCATGAAACTATCTCATCTTGGTCCTCAGAATCCCATCACGATCAGCCCCAACACCAGCAGCACCAGGCACATCAGCAGCACCAACAACAACACCAACCTTCTCCACAATCAACTGATGCTGCACAGGACACAGGGCATCAGCACCCGACCGCATTGCTGCCCGGGACGCCAGGGATGGCCTTACCATGGCCAGATTTACTTCACTTGATGCTGTATACCCTGGCTACCACATGATGCGCCAGGTTGGCACCACCCCACACCAACACCATAAAGCATCCCTACAATGCCCAAGCCATTCCTTTCACACTTATCGCCATTGTGGGGGGTACTGTTATGTCTCACCACTCACTGCAACTCACTAAGCCACTTCCAAAGGTGCACACAAATCTGTCCAAGAGCGCAAAGTGTTGAAAATAAAGTTTTCAATGTTTGACAGCACATTAAGAGAAACTTCACGTGAATATTGGCTAAAACACCCAAGTGCCTACCCTTTTGTGTTGTTACTTGGTGTGATTGGACTAGGATGAAGGTGAGTGTGAGGGGGGGGCTAGTGAAATGGGGAAGTGATAATGTAGATAGAGAGGGATGGGTGGAGGTACAAGGTAAGTTGTTGTGAGTAAGGATGTGCAGGAGTAGGGTAGGGAAGGCAGAGTGATGGGGATGTGATGAGTGGCACAGCAGGATGAGGTTGAGTGTGGCTTTGCAGTAACATTGTGATATGCTGAGATCATTGAAAGGTTTGCGCCACTGCAGCCAGGTACACCTGACGACATTCCTGCTTGTGTCCTACTGCGCAATGTGCAACCAGGCTGCGTTGATCTCCTGGGGAGGTCTCTTCCACCCATGGGAAGGGAAGAGGACCTACCTGCGTGCTGTGACTCCCTCCATAAGCATATGGAGGGAGTCATGGGAGAGCCTGGGTGCAGCCGTGCACCTCTGTGCAGTCATTGTCAGTGTTTGCAGCACCTCAATGCTGTAGAACACGGACAGCACAACTGTCAAAATCAATTTGCGCATGGTCCCTTTAAGGAAACCGGCTGATGACACATCATCAAGTGACGTCATCAGATCCACTTCCTTCAATTGGCCGGGAAACTCACTGGGCGGGCTTAACAAGCCCAATCAGCGTAAAATCATTTCACAGAGCAGGCTGGAGCCAGCAGTGGGCTCCTCATAACAATCCTGGGGTCTTCCATAACTGCAAAGGCTACCACTCACTTAATGTGCAGTTGGTGTGCCACCACACACGGCGAATCCTGACCGTCAATGCCTGCTCTCCTGGCAGCAGCCACGATGCCTTCATCCTTCGCCAGACTAGTGTACCAGATCTATTCCAGCCACCACATGAAGCTTGCAGCTGGCTGCTGGGAGACAAGGGCTATCCGCTCTCCACCTGGCTCATGACTCCCCTCCGCAACCCCAACACTCGTGCCCAGCTCTCATACAATGAGAGCCATGCTGCCACCAGGAACATCATTGAGCAGACCATCGGAGTGCTCAAGCAACGGTTCCGCTGCCTTGACCGCTCGGGAGGAGCCCTCCAGTACTCGGCTGAGCGGGTGTCATTTTTCGTCGTCGTCTGCTGCATGCTGCACAACTTGGCCATTATGAGGCCGCAGCCATTGCCACCAGGCATAACTCCACCACCTCAGGAGGAGGAGGACGAGGACGAGGAGGAGGAGGAGGAGGAGGAGGAAGAAGAGGAGCAGGAGGAGCAGGAGGACGAACAGCAGCGACGGAGGAGGCAGCCACTCAATCGGCGTTCTGCAAGGTCGGTCCGTGACTGCCTCATCAGACTTCGTTTCCAGTGACTTTGAGTCCTCGTTCCGGTTGCTGAGCACGTCGCCATCATTCCATCACTTTGTGATTCCATACCACACCCCAGAACTGAAATGAGACACAGCACCAAATATGCAACATTCCAGTAATAAATTTATCAAAAACCATTAACCACATATATACAAGAACAATATTGACTCATCACCCTTGTGCAAACCCTTGCCTCCCCTCTTTACAGTCCCCTTTCCTAATCTAGTGCTCCTACGTAGTGTCTCCCCAGTGGCTGCAGCAGGGCTGGTGGAAGGCTGCTGAGTGTCGGTGCCAGAGACAACAGATGGCCTTGCAGGACGCCCTCGACCAGCTCTGTCCCTGGAAGTGGGAACAGCCATAGCAATCAGGGGATTCAGTAGCGCTCTGCTGGTAGCGCCCTACTGATGTCATTAGCGCCTCACTTCCTTCCTGGGGCGCTAACACCCAATTTAGTAGAAGTTCAGAATCCTTAGCGCCTGGCACTAAATTTTCAAAATTTCAAAAGTTAGCGCCCCAAACGGGGTAATACCCATTTTCACCCCCATTGTGTTTACAAAACAGACAAAAAATACACCTCTGTTACAACTTTGCTTAGAAACTTCCCAAAATGCTTGATTTACACTAACTACTTTTGACTGAAATCCAATCACTGTTTTACATAGATGAACATGGCAGCCATTTTCAAGGTCTCACAACAGCATTGAAAGGACTGAGCAGTTAATCTGCCATTGGTGATGTTGGCTGGGGGAAGAATGTTAGCCAGGACACTGCTTCAACTGCTATAGGATGCTTAAGATTTACTTGCATAGGCAGATGGTAGTTCAGTTCAACATCTCATCTAATATACACATCTCCAACACTGCAGCATGCTACATTGAAGTGTTAGCTGAGTATTTAAGTGGAGATTGAACCCACAATCTTCTGACCCACATGCAAGCATGCTACTAATTGAGCTGTACTGACTCTTGTGTGCCAAATCAATGTGCTGCACTACCCAGCCATGGGAGTTCACCACTTTACTATGTTTAGCAAGAAGAAAAATATTATTTTCATCAGCTGGAGCAACAACAAGAACAGTAAATTTTAAATATATAAGATGAAAAATGGAAGAGAGGTCAGGTCAAGAATCCTGAGGGGAGGAGGCTCATTAATCTCACATTGAGATTAGATGATTAAACCACCACCTCGAAGAGGCTACTTTGTGGATTTTTAATCTATCAGATAATTCCTTTAATCCCTACCCCCTTTTAATTTGTTTTTCCTTTTCACTTAGCGCATTAAACCTATGTCAGTGCTTTCCACCCCAACTATAGGGTATGTTCAGAGCTGTTAAGTGCTTAGCCATTGAAATCTGATTTAGTCTTGAAAATTGGCAATGAATTTGCAGGCTAATTTTAACAAATACATTTGGAGTAATAAACGTTCTGAATTTTTCCAAAATCTTAAACTCCACCACGACTCTCGATTGGTCTGGCGCTAGCTCAAGTTTTCTTCTCAGAACTGGACAGGTGCATATAGGCTTCACTTGTATATCCAAGGACATGGTCACCACCTCCCCTGGAGCTCCCATCTTCTCCTGTGCACAAGTATTCTTACTTATCTTGACGACTGTTCAGAGAGCAGTGAGAGATCTGGCTTTCAAAAATGATAAACCAGAGTAGGTGGCAATGCCTCGATCAGTGTCTCGGCCTCCCTTCTTCAATCTTTTTAAACACTAAACATCAGTCCTGGATTTGTGCTCAATGCCTCTTGGCCATAATTACTGCTCGCACAGAAAAGTGAGGACAGAAATCCAAGAGAAGTGCCTCATAATTCAGTACACCACTTTAAAATTGAACCAAAATCAATAGTTTCTGACCTTAGCTTTAACTGTAGTGAACATCTTACTAAAAAAGAAATGAGTCATTGAGGCCAAAAATGTGTTGGACACAATCCCAGAAGTTACAACAGAATCGCATCCACTAATGCTGTCCAGCATTGACCGCGCTAGAGTTTGCGCAGGTCAGTGGGATGGCACCTCATTTGCATGAGGCTAGTGGGCACCTGCATCTCTATGGGCATTATCATGGATACCTGCCTGCCCTATACTGCCAGCTCTGGCACCCACATCTATCCAGCAAAGAGGTGCCTAGCCCCCTGCCCCCCTTCCCAGCCATCCAACTCCCTATTGATAATAAAATGTTTGAAAAATTAAGTTGTTAATCTTCAGGAGGTCAGGCCACTTCCTTGGCCTAAACACCCTGGTGTGGCCTACTTCTTTTGTTTATGTTCATTCTCAGGATATGGGCGTTGTTAGCAATGCTGGGGGTGTTTATTGAACCACCCCTTGAGAAGGGGTGCTGTTAAATAGAGTTGCAGGATTTTGACTCAGCGACAATGAAGGAATGCTGATATATGCCTAATTCAAGATGGTGTGTGACTTGGAGGGGAACTTGGAGGTGATGGTGTTCCCATGCACCTGTTGCTCTTGTCCTTCTAGGTGGTGGAGGTCGTGGCTTGGGGCCCAGTATAAGACTGAAGGGCCGCTAAATTCGGCTCCGTAGCACCCAGTTTTTCGGTGCTACGGGTGCCATTTTGAGTCCAAAATGGCATCTGTGCCACACACACAGACTTCTGTTGTGGGCCTCGCCGGACGCCATTTTGGTGAGGTCATTAGCGTGGGCACTGGGAGTGTGCGCCGGAGATATGCAGAGTGGGCAGATATAGACGTCAGTCAGTGCGTAATGCTGATTTGATGCCAGAGCTGCCATTTTCGACCTCAACACTCCAGCTAATGCCCTCTCTTATATACGCACAGGACGCGGCAGGACGGGCCCTCCACCAGTGCTATTTAAAGGGATCATCAACTACTTTCATGTTAGTTGCTGATTGATTTCTACTGGCTCTTGGTGAGTTTGTAGAAGTGTTTGGTGGTTTGTTATCTTATTTGAAGTTGCTGAAGTCTCCAGGGAGTGGTGTGGCAGGTCACTTCAAGGCTTCTGCTCAGACCAGTTGCTCCCACACATGGGTGCAGTAGTTGATATCCCCTTGGGCTGCAATATGTCAGAGAGAATAAGCAGAGGCGATACAGAGGAGGACAAGCTGCTTGAAAAGGGAGAAGGAGGAGGGGGAGAAGGGCTCTCAGCAGGAGGCCATATCCACCCAGGGTCTTCAGGGAGCAATTCTCTCACTTCAACCTCAGCGGGGAACAGTATATGTGACATTTTCACCTCACTAAGGAGGTGCTCACTGAAATCTGCCACCTGTTGCAGGCAGCACTGCAGCCTCAGAGGACGGCATTGCCAGTGGTTGTGAAGGTGAGCGTGGCCATGAACTTTTGTGCGTCAGGCTCCTTCCAGGCCGGAGCAGGTGATATTTCCAACATCTCCCAGTTTGCTGTGCACTGTTGCATAAGGGAAGTTACTGAGGCTCTGTATGCAAAGAGCAGTGAATACATTTCATTCTCTCTTGCCAGAGAGAAGCAGGCGGAGCGAGCATACGGCTTCGCCAGGATAGCAGGCTTCCCCATGGTGCAGGGTGCCATTGACTGCACACACATAGCTTTGCAGGCGCTGCATGTGAATTCGGAGATGTACCGCAACCAGAAGGGATTCCACTCCCTCAGTGTCCAGCTGGTGTGTGACCATACTCAGCGTCTCAAAGTTCGTCGTGGTCTGCTGCACAACCTCACCATCATGAGGGCACAGCCTTAAGCAACTCTGGGCCTAGAAGGCCCGGCTTCGGACTGCACCATCTCGGCATGGGCGGCAGCAGTCTGGGCTGGCTGGCTGACAGGCAAACGCAAGGGCACTGGCGGAGGTTTGTGCTCCACAGAGCCACTGCCACTCCCACAGGGCGGCGCTTCAGAAATCCTAGTAATCTGTTAGAGGACAGATTGCTCCTCCATGCTCCTTGACATTGCAGTCAGGCTTTCTGGCAGGCCTGCCAATGTGCCAAGCATGTCATTGTGCATACCCATCAGCAACGTTCACTCTGCCAATCCCTTGCAGCCCAGTACCGGCTTTTTCAGTGTAAAGGCGCAAAACTGTGAATGGGCCGTGCAGCCCCTTAAAGGAGCCGTGCACCCAAAAAAAATAAGAGAGAACATTGCGCATCAGCCTTCTTCTGTAGGCTGCCCCATCGATGTCCTTAACTGAGTCCTGTGCAGCAGAACTCACGTGCGCCCTCGCCCTCTGGGGAGCTGGCACCTGCGCTACCCTTTCCCCCTGCCCTGGCTGCAGCCCATTCGTGCCCGGTGTCTCACCACGTGCAGATCCCGCATCTAACCTATCCTCTAAAGTATGCAGAGTGTCAATATCTGAGCTGGTGGCTGTGAATGTGAAATCGAGTGACTTCAGCATTACTGCCTTCTTCCTCTTGCAGTTTGAACTCCTCCACCACTGCCTGGTCAGGTTACAATTCCTGGGTGTCTGAAAGGAGAAAGGCACAAGGGTAGGGTTATGAGGAGGGGAGGTGGGGAAAGCAAGAGGTGCATGCTTACACCATCTGCAGTTTGTAAATCAGAAGAGATTGTAGGATGAGGGGGAAGTGGGATGTGTGAAGGAGGATTAGGTGTGAGGATACAGTCACCTTGGATTGTTTCAGTCCCGCCACTGGTCACGGGCTCAGCAATGGCCGCTCCAATAATCTTCAGCTACATGTGTTGGGCAACACGGTGGCATAGTGGTTAGCACTGGTGCCTCACAGCGCCAGGGACCCGGGTTCGAATCTGACCTCGGGTGACTGTCTGTGTGAAGTTTGCACATTCTCCCCGTGTCTGCGTGGGTTTTCTCCGGGTGCTCCGGTTTCCTCCCACAGTCCAAAAATGTGCGGGTTAGGTTGATTTGGCTATGATAAATTGACCCTTAGTGTTAGGGGGGGTTAAATATGTGGTATTATGGGGATAGGATGGGATATGTTAGGGGGAATTAAATACGTGGGGTTACGGGGGTAGGGTGGGATATGTGTACTGTGGGGATTAAAGCAGGGACTGGGTACTGGATTTGGATGATCAGCCATGATCGTATTGAATGGTGGAGCAGGCTCGACGGGCCAAATGGCCTACTCCTGCTCCTAGATTCTATGTTTCTATGTCCTCCATGGGGGTTAGGTCATCTAGGAACGCCTGTCTCCCTGTGGGTAGCCCCTGCTGCCCCCAGTTATCTGCCACCTTGGTCTGCATGAGAGAGGGAAGTGTGCCAGTGAGTGTGATGTGTTTGGGTGATGTGGCTGTCGTGGTTGAATAGCTGGCAGTATATGCAAGCTGTGAGATGTGGGTGTGAGGCTTGTACCAGTGCTAGGTGTGTGAGGGTGAGGTGAAGCTTTGAATGTGAGGTATGAATCGTGATTGATAGAGGTTGTTATTAGGTGAGTGAAGGCAGGGGGACGGGGGGGCGGGGGGGACGTGTGGTGGTGTATTGAGCAGTGTCTGAGCCTAGTGGTTCAGTTGTAAGGAAACGGCATTTGAGGATGAACTCACTGACCTTGACCACTCGCATGAAGTCATTAAACTTCTTGCGGCACTGCATCCAAGTCCTCGGGGCTACACTGCTGGCATTGAGTGCGACGGCTATCTGTTCCCTCAGAGTTTGTCTGGTGGGCCTCCTGGCCCCCTGTGGATCAACAACCTCTCACCTCCTGTCCAGCTCCTGCATCAAGACCTCCAGTGCTGCATCAGAGAATCTTGAAGCCCACTCTCTGCCCTGTTGCACCATTAGTACTCCTTCTTCTTGCTCACACCCTCTTCCCCAGCCACTTGAAGCACCTGCTGCAGCCAGAAGGCACCTCCTCTTTAAGAGGTGCAGTCTAGCTTTAAGTGGAGCTAGCTTTGCACGAACTTGGGCTCCCTGCTGTGGTGTGCAGCCACTTAGTAGCGCATTCAGTGCTGGGCTGCACACTACTATTATTTATTTAGCGGGCAGCACAAAGTTTGCATGCTACCTGCATTGGAAGGAAGAGGCACGGGTCAATTGTTCATCACGATCACCGCGCCGTTTTCGGGCCTTGTCCAATTTCTAGGCCAAGGCATCTATATATGCTCATCTGACTCATCGTAGTGCCTTCAATCTTATGCCTTGGGAAGTGGTGACTCCTTGCATAGAGAGTGCCCCACCATTCCCCTCTGACATGGCTGGTCTTGTAAGGGACAGGTAGAGGCTACACCGCTTACAAAGTCAAATGAGAAATCCGAAATGAGGTTGGGCTCAGCATATCCATGCCATTCTGGCAGACTTGCCAGATTTACAGCAGGAATTCATTGGAATGGCTGAAGAAATTCAGTCCCATTATGCTTAGCACAAGAAAAAAACCAGATTATATTATGCAGTCTTCGAATTAATAAGACCTGAACAGTAGCATCTTAAAGAACAAAGTCACTGCCATAGAACGCCCAGTTGTGATTTTAGAAGAGATTATTCAGGTCCAACATCATAACAAGGAAAATAGGACAGGTGAAATTAAGTCCCAGGGGTCCGAGAACAAGTTTGTTACTTTAATTTTATTCATAAGCTTTCTGGGTGTTTTCTAGATCTTCCTGGTGAAATGGAATATGCACACACACGTCTCTGGCCCCTAAATCTGTTTCACCAGAAAGTCCACGTGTTGTTTTCAAATGCCTGTGGTGCAATGATACACTGCTTATTTTAAATGAGGCAAGGAAAAAGTTTCCCCTGACTCCGAGAAACTGGCTCATTTCCCTCCATATTTTTATCCTCAGCCCTTGAATTTCTGCAGGGAATTCAGCCAGGTTAAGCAGTGCTTCTGAGAAAAAGGCTAAAGGTGGCTTATATGTTCAGCAACACTAAGTCAGTCAGAACGATACATATGACATCCTTGCTGATGCAAAGGAATTTCTTAAGTGCAGATTATCCTCACCACCTCTGCAAACCACTCTACCAGAGAACGATAGAGCAAGGGAGAAGTGCCTCCAGCAAACTGAGTCTGAGATCTTCATCCACATTTAAGGACATGACAATTTATTTATAATGATGTTTCCAAGTAGCTTTTATTTAAAATCAGGAAATAGGTGTTGCATATTTAATCAGTTTAATCAGGGGTTACCTTGCTGTCCTGTAAAGGGTTTGTATGTGAGCCTGTGTACGTTTACTGATTTTTGTGTAATAGAGTTAGTTCTTGTTATATCCTGCTTGGAAGGGGATTTTTTTTAATATAGTTTTGTTATTTAACTATTTCAATGTAATGGGGGTTGAGGTAGAGAGCAGTTCATGGGAAAATGTGAGATGACTTTCAATGGTCTCTTGGAGGGGTTCCATTTGGAAATGTTCACATAGGGCTATCAATCTGACTTTTCCTTATCTTCGCCTATTATGTGCACTCTCTTCCTTACCTGCCCCCTTTGACCAGGTGATGTGGGCAAATGTAAAATGCACGCACCGTTGATTTGAGTTCCTGGAATCCTTTCTAAATTGCACGCTGAGTTTTTAACGCTGACCCCAAAGTTGTGACTTCAACTGGGAGTCTTTTACCTTTAGACAGGTAAATATCAGTGTTGCCTCACCTTTCTCTCTCTCTCTCTCCCTCTCTCCATGTTTGCTTTAGCGACATTGGCAAATTGTATTAGAGAATAGGAATTAATAGCCGTCATTAATTCATGGAGTGCAGTTGGGTCACAATCCATAGGTTACCTTTTATTTAGCTAATCTATGTCGAGCCAAAACACTCTGTGGAAGATTCCAAACTGGACCAAATCTGTGGTGATACCCCTCTCAAAGGCTTGCTTATCAGCATCTTTAGTTGCTTTCCTGCTGCAGGCTTCTGGGTAGCAAGCACTACCTGGGAAGCAAACTTAATTCGGATCTTCAATTGACTCCTCAATCGGATAAAATTGATTCCAACAGATTGAGATGGGGCTCAATGCTTATTTCAGTATGACAAAAATGTTTTTTTTTAAATGAACATCCTTCCCAAACTAAATTATATTCCTCAAATTAAATTATATTTTGTCCCCCCTTTTACTGCCAACAGAAAATCAAAAGGATGAACTTCAGGATCAAGAAAATACTTTGGGAACAAGTGAGACTAGAGAATACAAGGGACGATTTTCATGTCCCTCTTGCCCCATTTTTCAGCGTAAATGGGGCAGTAGCAGGATGAAAATCACACAGAAAAATCGCCGATTTACCACAGAAAACCACCTTTCGTGATTTGGGATGCATTTCAGTTTAGGCGACCAGCATTTCTGCCCGAAACCAATGGGGGCCTAAATAATATATTAAAATGAGGGTCCTATGTCATTGTTAGGACCACAATGCTAGTTTCATGTAAATCAGCTCTTCCGCCACTGCTTCCTTAACCGGCCCACAAATTGTGGAACATACAGGGAAGCAGCATTTGCAGTGCTACTTAAAGGCATGATAAGCAGCAGTCAGGAAAGCTATAAGTGAGTCTGGTACTGACTTTTTCTTCATTATTTTTGGAACTTAAGTTCAGCCTTGACTCAACAGTAGCCCTCTCACCTTTAAGTCAGAAGGTCATGGGTTCAAGTCCCACTTCAGAGACTTGAGCACATAATCTAGGTTGACAATTCAGTGCAGGCCTGAGGAAGCATTGCACTGTTGGGGGTGATGCCTTTCAGATAAGACATTAAATGAGCTTGCCCTCTCAGGTGGATGTTAAAGGTTTCAAAGCACTATTCAATGAGGAGTAGGGGAGTTCTCCCAGTCTCCTGGCCAATATTTATCCCTCAACCAATAATACTAAAATGGATTATCTGGTTATTATCGCATTGCTGTTTGAGGGACCTTGCTGTGCAAATATTGGCTGCTGCATTTCCTACATTACAACAGTGACTATAATTCAAAAGTAGTTCAATGGCTGCAAATGCTTTGGGCCGTTTTGAGGTCATGAAAGGAGCCCCACCAGTGGCGGCTGTGCCTTCAGCTGTCTATGCCCTAAACTCTCAATTCCCTCACTAAATCTCTCTGCCACTCCATCTCTCTCTCCTTCTTTAAGACTCTCCTTAAAACCCACCTCTTTGAGCAAGCTTTTAGTCGCCCCATATCTCCTTTTTTGGCTTCGCATCCATTTTTGTCTGAGTACGCTTCTGTGAAACACCGTGAGACATTTTTCTATGTTAAAAGCACTGTATAAATTCAAGTTGCTGTTGCTGTTTAGCAGCATTCCTCACCAAACTCCACAATATGACTCCAAAATGAAGCATTGCTAGCAAGAGAAGTTTAACTAAACTCTTTTTAAACCAAAAGCTTCTCTTAGTTAAAATATAACCTAGGCTTCCTAAAACTGCAATTTGGATATGCCTTAAGATATATAAATATCAACTAAGAGCTTCTAATTCTTTACTCAAAGGATAACATATGGGGTTCAGCACTCCTACAGATTGGTAAAAGTCCAAAAACCTAGGGGGAGGCGGGTATGTGGAAGAGGCAGGTATCATCTCAATTCAAAATATGTGCTTTAATAATAAATTGGCCATCTTCCCAGAAATTCAAAAGAAATATGGCATTAGCTCAAATCAGTTTCTGCGCTGCATGCAATTACACTCTACATACTCCAAATAATACTGTTGGGTCATTAACTAAACTCTATTCTTCTATCTTCCATCATTATATCATCCTTATTAAGTCAAGCTCTAGATTTATGTCTCAGTTCTACAGGTATATGGAATCCCAGGTAGTTTTGACTTGCCATGATTCCCAAACGATTTGGACAATTGATCTTCCTCAGGGCTTTCTCATTAGTCATTAGAGATACACATGACAGTCATTTAAGACAAGCACGTGTATTGCTAGCCTCCTTATACAGTGCATAATCTCCAACGGGATACATGTAATTCCCAGAAACCATTCAAGGACTATGGTGCTATATCTGTTGTGGGAGTGCCCCACAGTGCATCTTCTTCTGGGTCAGGTAATAGTCTGCTTCGGCCCTTTACAGGCCACCATTCTAGTGCCTGGGAATTCACAGTATCCGATCAACCCATACTCGTGTGTCCATAATGGTAGGTTCATATACTTGCAATTACTCACCCCCAAAAAGCCTATTTTCTGCTAATGGAAACAAGTTTTACCAAGTCATAGAAGATGTGACACGAACTCTTAACTTTGGTGGCCTGGAATTTGCTAGAGATTTCACATAACTACAGCATGAGAGCTTTGTTACACATTTTTTTGCATAATTGATTTACGATGGTTTTACGCTGAAACATCACTACATGCGAAATGCCTCGATCGTTTGCATCACTTCCAAGATACATCTGCTGCTCATTTGCATAGCTCTGCCCCATATACAAGACTAGCTCATGTAAATTTCCAGGATTTACTCAAATAATCCACTTGAATAGATTGACGCCAAAATAATTTAGGTGCAGCATGGTCCAAAGTCACCTGATATTGGAGATTTAAAAAAAAAATATTGGTGAGACTTAACTAAACTACGGTCAGTTTCAGTGCACCGGAAATTTTTGGGAATTTCAAAAGGACTAAGCAGCTGGAATGGCCTTTCCAATGGGCATACCCCGTTCTGCATAATATTGGAAGAGGATCAGCAGAGGTAAGAGGCTCTGAGTCTGAGAGCGAGGCACCATGGCAGAAGACAGCAGCCCATTCGCCATTACCTCTATTTGTGGCACTGCATTTGCGCTTGTTTTACACTGGATTTTATGCTCTGGTGTAGGCAAATGAGTTCCACAGGAAACTTTGGTGTAAGTTCCCGCTGGCAAGTTCGGCACTGAAATCATGTAAATTTTGGTGTACTTTATGCGTAAGTGTGATCCAGGAAATGTTGGGTCAAAATTTTTAATAATGATAATTAATAATTATCAAATTTAAGAGGTATTGATTTTTCACCCAATGACTAGTGTAAGAGAGATTGATAACAGTCAAAGGGATATGAACTAATTAAATGGATTAGCTATGGAATGGCAGATAGATTTCAATGTGGACACACCAAAACAGGAAACACAAAACTTTACACAATGTATGTGGAGTTCCATTGGCAAAAGTGGAAAAAGAAGTATTGGGCTGTGATATTTGACCATATCAAGTCAAGGTGAAGCTGTTACCAACAAGGCCAATCAAATATCAGGACGGATCTTAAGGGCATTTGATTATAATTCAAAACTAGTTATATTAATGGCTGTATAACTTGTTGAAAGATCACATTTGGTATGTACAGTTTAAGACATCATCCCTTTCAAAAAAAAATTGAAGGTGATTCAAGGAAAAGCAACTAGGGTGATTCCAGAGTTGAATTTATTTGAATTATGAGAAGAGTGTTGAATTTAGATTTTTTAAACTTCAAGGACAGCAATCTGTGGTTTATTCCAATACAGCAATTATTGAGGAAAGAGGAAGATTGAGGCTAGAGGAAGGGAAAATGGATTCCGGAGAATGGAGATCAGGGGCAAAAAAGCATGGGTGGACTAAAATAGTGCCTGAACCTTCCCTTTATTATTAAGGCAGATATGTTTTACTCTCAGTTTTATATGGACTATAAGATATATGAAAGACTTTAAGTATTTTACATATTATTGCTAGCTTTCAGTTCCATCTCCCTGGCCTTTTTGGTCTGTATGCAGAAGTGATAGCAAAATCACAGCCCTTGAGTGGAATGTGGTGACCTGGTGCCCACCATTCTGTCAAGAACCATCTGCAAGAGCACAGATGAGTAAATCAGTAAGCTCAGGGTAAGTGAGCATACAGTACAGGCACCTGTAGGTAGTCTTAGCTGGCTTTGACCAACTCAATAATTGTTATTTAATTATCATGAAATAATGGGGGTGAAATTCCTCGTGATCGTCAGCAGGAACGCCATAGTTATGTCATTATAGTGCTAAAAATGTCAAGGAAATTTGGGTTTTAGCACATTATACTGCTTATGTGCCATTATTGCACTAACCATAAATTTCCTCAATCATTTTAACAGTGTAAATATAATGCCCATCAAAGGCACTCAGGGCTCATTTCTATAGTTTCACTATTCAAGTACACAGAAGTTTCCTGGGGTAACGCCACTCCCGCAATCAGTGTTACTCTAGACCCCCCTCCCCAAAAAAAAGGACCTCTATATTTGATCTGCAGTAAAGCCAGGCAAATTTTGGGAAGGAATAAGCTTGATCCCTCAGGATAAAGGAGACAAGGAGATGGAAGGTTGTATGTGTGTGTATGCTGTTCTCCTACAATGACAGGGTATTGCTGGCAGTGGAGGAGTGTGCAGCGAGTGTGATGAGAGAGGTGAAGTGAGAGATGTGGGGCTGTGAAGATGTTGGAGTGAAGAAATGTGTTTTGGAGTTGTGTAAGGCAGTTTTTTGTGTATTGGGGAGGTGAGAAGCCATGATGCAGGCTAGGGAGTTAGTAGGTGACCTTAACCAAAGCGCAGTGTGAATGGTTAGGTAAGGGAGTGAAGAGTGTGATGGTGCCCAGGATCGGCAAAGAAGAAAGAAAAACCGCTGAGCGTCTTACCTTGTCAGATGTGGTGAAATCATTGAATTTATTCCTGCACTGCTCTGCTGTCCTGGGAGTGAGGAAGTTGGCCGACAGGGCCAGTGCCACTTCTTTGCAGGCAGCACAGCTTACTCCCCTGCCAGGCCTGGAGGACTGTTGTCCCAGGAGGCTGTGTCTCCTCTCCTTCATCTCTTGGAAGAGCCCATCAAGGTCCTCCTTCAAGAATTTCACCATTCTTCTTCTCCCACCTCTTCTGTACTGTTGCCCATTGGGCACAGGTGCTGCCTGCATTACCACGTTGCTGCCAACATAGAATAAAGCTGTGGGTTAGAGATGCCATGGAGAGGTTTGAGCAGAACTGAGAGAGAATACACTTTCTGCAACCTTACCAGTCAGTCTCCCAGACAAGAGACTGCAGATTGCTTTTAAACAGTTACACTGTTATTGCACAATTTTCCTTGGAGTTCAGCTGCTTACACTCATTTTGCACATGAATTATCCCAGAATTAACACCTGCTCGTATGCAAATTAATTTACCCTGGGAATTTCCATGCCACTCCCCCTGCTGGTGAATGGCACTGTTTCCGAGCACTATAACGGCACTACGGACATTGAGGAAATTCAGAGCCAATATATTTTTGTTCAGTAGTTTTTGTCCAGACAAGTGTGTTATAACAACTTCTCCTTTGACTCCACTCATTTCCTCCAAATCAAAGGTGTTGCTATGGGTACCCGCATGGGTCCTAGCTATGCCTGCCTTTTCGTGGGATATGGGGAACACTCTTTGTTCCAGTCCTACTCGGGTCCTCTCCCTCACCTCTTTTTCCGGTACATTGATGACTGTATCGTTGCCTTCTCCTGCTCTCGCCCTGAACTAGAAAATTTCATTCACTATGCTTCCAATTTCCACCCTTCCCTCACCTTCACATGGTCCATCTCCAACTCTTCCCTTCCCTTCCTCGACTTCTCCGTCTCCATCTCTGGGGATAGGTTATTGACAAACATTCACTACAAGCCCACTGACTCCCACAGCTACCTGGACTACACTTCCTCCCACCTTGCCTCCTGTAAGAACTCTATTCCATTCTCCCAGTTTCTCCGTCTCCGCCGCATCTGCTCTGACAATGCCACCTTCCATACCAGTGCTTCCGACATGTCTTCCTTTTTCCTCAACTGAGGATTCCCCTCTACTGTGGTTGACACGGCCCTCGACCGTGTCCGTTCTATCTCCAGCACTTCTGCCCTCACCCCTGCCCCTCCCTCCCGGAACCACGATAGAGTTCCCCTTGTCCTCACCTTTCACCCCACCAGCCTCCACATTCAATGGATCATCCTCTGCCATTTCCGCCACCTCCAGCGTGATCCCACCACCAAACACATCTTCCCCTCACCTCCCCTTTCAGCATTCCGCAGGGACCGCTCCCTCCGCGACACTCGTCTATCACCCCCAGCACCCCTTCCCCTTCGCCCGGCACCTTCCCGTGCAAGCGCAGGAGATGCAACACATGCCCTTATACCTCCCCCCTTCCCACTGTCCAGGGCCCCAAACACCCCTTCCAGGTGAAACAGCGATTTACTTGTACTTCCTGCAATTTAGTATACTGTATTCGCTGCTCACGATGTGGTCTCCTCTACATTGGGGAGACCAAACGCAGATTGGGTGACCGCGTTGCGGAACACCTCCGTTCAGTCCGTAAGGGGGACCCCGAGCTCCCAGTGGCCTGTCATTTTAATTCACCACTCCACTCCCACTCAGACCTCACCGTCCTTGGCCTCTTGCATTGTTCCACGGAAGCTCAGCGTAAGCTTGAGGAACAGCACCTCATCTTTCGATTAGGCACTCTACAGCCCTCTGGACTCAACATATAGTTCAACAATTTCAGATCATAACCCCGGCCCCCATCACATATATATATATTTTTATTTTATTTTTTCTTATCCACACTTTTGTTTGGCCCTTTTTTTCTTCCCTCCCAGAAGCTGGCAGCTGTCCTTCATTCCGCCAGCGCAATTCACACTTCATCTAGAGCCATCCTTTGTTCCTCAACCTGTCCCATTTCCACCTCCTCGTGCCTTGAATATCTCTTAATGTCTCTCAATGTCTCTTAATCTCTCCTGCTTTCTATCCTATCACTGACCTTCCCTTTTGTTCTTTCATCTCCTCCCCCTTTTCCCAGCCCCAAACTTGCTTTAAAATCTATTTCATTTCCTGCTTTTTTCCAGTTCTGACGAAAGGTCTTCGACCTGAAATGTTAACTCTATTTCTCTCTCCACGGATGCTGCCTGGCCTGCTGAGTTTTTCCAGCGTTTTCTGTTGTTATTTTGTGTTATAAATATGGTTATTAATATGCTTGCCCTTTCACAATTGTTAATACACCATTTGCAAACATGTACATTTACACAAGCACTTAGTAGATCAATAAATATATATGTCAGCATTTTTCTAAGAACAGTTAATTTTGATGCAAACATAAATTTTCATATCAGTTATTGTTTCTATTAGTTGGTCTAGTTATAAATATAGATGCAACAAGGATGTGGTTTCAGTTTTACTACTGGCTTCCATTTCAATCCACTATGTTGGATCCTATCAATATTAATAGTTTATAATAAACTAAAGCTATGAATCAAAATGTCCTGCAGATATCAACCTTCAGCAAATCTCCGAAATCCTGGATAATGTTATGTGGGCAAAGAATCTCCTTCCTAGTATATATTGATAAATAGTTCAATTTAACGCCATGGAATTGTCTAATCTATCTTTAACTTCTTCTGCAAAAGGTTCCAATCTAGTTTAAAGGATTTGTTTATTTATATGGCTTTCTGCCAGCGGTCTCAGATATGTACTGAAGTTCTAAATACAAAAGTTATTTCATGCAAATGTTTTTAAACTGAACTCCCTATAGAATATTAGATAGTTGGCAGTGAGCTATAAGGGTGTAATCCAATGGCACCGATAATGTCATAAACTGTTTGAGATGTGGCTTTTGAACATCAATAAAACTGCTCATTGAGTCATTATCTTAAATTCAGTGCCAGAAATGTATTATTTTATAATTATATCACCTAATATTTATTTGAAGAGAACACTCAGAACCATGTGATCCTAACATATCAGTTTCAATGGAATTTCTCTCTCCATTATTTTAGTGGATGCTTAAAAATCAATGGATTAAGCATAATAGCCGTATGTCAAATCTTCTGTGGTTCTATAAGAGCGGATAAACATTTGAAGCAGAAGAAGGGCTATGGGGAGAGCATGGCAGTTGGATTAGATTTGGATTTCTCTTGGAAAAAGCCAGCACAGGCCACAATGGGAAGAAATGGCCTCCTTCTGTGCTATAAACTTCTATGGTTCTATGGTACTATGATATGGCACAATTTCAGGGCCTCTGTTTTTAAATTCACTTATTATTACATGAGTGACAAGCTGATCAAAGTATAAATGACAAACTGTGGATGAAAGAGGGATAAGGATTACAATGACATGGGCTTTGAATATATATGCGATCTTTTATAGCCCTTTGCCTACATAACATTAGTCACTACATTCCAAAACAAACCAATATTGTGAAACCCTTGAAAACACCTCAACATTGTATTTCTTTCTTCCAGGCAAGTCTTTCTTTCAACTGTCAGTTTTGCCTACTGGCAACACTCTCGCCTGTAAGTCAGAAGGTGTGGGTTCAAGCCCCACTCTGGGGACTTGAGCACATAATCTAGGCTGACAGTGCCGAGAGAGCGATGAATTGTAGGAGGTGCCATTTTTCAGATGAATATTAAAACAAGGCCCTTTTTAGAATGATGCAAATTAGCCACGGTACTATTAAAAGAGCAGGGTGGTTCTTCCGGTGTCCTAGCCAACATTCACCCCTCAATCAACACCACCACATAACAGATTAGCTTATCGTTTATCTCACTGCTGTTTGTGGGATAGTGCTGTTGCATTTTGGCTACATAGCAACAGTGACTACATTTCAAAATACTTCATTGGCTGTAAAACACTTTTGGACATCCTGAGGATCTGAAAGGTGCTATATAAATGCAAGTTCTTACTTTCTTATACTACAGTAATATCAATTTTGGGCTTTTTGAGTGGCAGCAGGTAATATGCTGCAACAATATAAGGAGATTTTCCTGGATCTGTGCCCAGGTGCACTGGATCGCCTGCGCATAGCAAATATCAGAAAATCGGACAGGTCAGAGTGCATGCCTGTAGAGCAGCCTGCACAGACCCAGAAAAATCACCCATCATAATATTAAATGATGGGCTGGATTTTTCAGTCAGTGGTGAACGAATGGCGCCAGCTATTCATTACACTTACACTTGCCCACAGACTTTCTATGGGTTTTGCACTGGAACTTGCTGTGATTAGAAAGCCATTTAGGTGCAGCGCCCTCTAGAGGGGATCTGGGACCTGTGTGAACAGGGCAAGCAACTGTGTATCTCCTTAACCAATCAGATTGAAGAATTGTTACTGAGGCTGAACCAGGAAATGTAAATTAGAATATTTAATTCAATGCCAAATCATGTACAGAAAGGGGGAAAAAAGAGGAAAAGAAAGGTGGGCTTAAGAGAGAGTGATAAAAGAGACAGAAAGAAAAAGTTTTTAAAAAGTTACATCTGTTTATTTTTTTAAATCTCCAACAATAATAAAAATCTGAAGGAATGAGACTCCACACTTGTAAAAGTTAATTTTCGGTGCCAGAGAGATTGTTTGGCAGTAATTAAGACTTATCACACCATTGAAAATGTACTTAAAATGGAATGGACAAGCCCTAACTTTTTCTGGTGAGTTTAGTGGATATCTATCATGGAAGTAGAGCAACTTCACACCGTTCCATGTATTTCAATGCCGAGTCCAGTGGAGGAGCAGGGCAACTCAGACCGCAACTTCCTGATTTCCACGTTTAACTGTGCATGCGCAGTCATCAGAAATTGCTATCCAAATTACACTTTAATAACAGTGAGTGCCGATAGCCTCACTGCTATTTTTACTGCAAAATCCGGGCCAATATTTTGTCATCAGTGCAGTAGTGCTTGATACCACATGTGATGTTATTGCCTCCATGAAATGTTCCTCATCTTTCTTAGAAATAATATGATAATCGGGATCAAATAGCACTGTGACATCACTAAAACCACTCTGCAATTCACATAGAATCATAGAATCTTATAGCCATTTCACCCATCGTGCCTGCGCTGGCTCTTTGAAAGAGCTTTCCAATTAGTCCCACTCCACTGCTCTACATAGCTCTTGGTAGAGTGATTTGTTTTTCCCATTAGCCTTTTCATTATCAACTAACATAACTTATGATCCATGATTTGTCAAAAATGTTCAACAAAAATAGATTGCCAGCTCGAATTATACTGTAAACTACATTTTGTTTATCAACTTTTGCTAACCTGTAACTGCTTCTTATTAAAGCTCTTTTAACTCAGCAAATTTGAACCAAGGATTTGGTTTCACACACTCTACCCTGTCCCATAGCTCTATAATTTTCTCCCCTTCAAGTATTTATCCAATTCCCTTTTGAAAGTTGCTATCGAATCTGCTTCCAATCCCTTTCAGGCAGTGCATTCCAGATCATAACAATTCGCTGTATAAAAAAATTCTCCTCACCTCATCTCTGGCTCTTTTGCCAATTACCTTAAATCTGTGTCCTCTGGTTACCAAACCTTCTGCCACTGGAAACAGTTTCTCCTTATTGATTCTATCAAAACCTTTCATGATTTTTAACACCTCTGTTAAATCTCCCCTCAACCTTCTCTGCTCTAAGGAAAACAATCCCAGCTTCTCTAGTCTCTCCATGTAACTCAAGTCTCTCATCCCTGGTACCATTCTAGTAAATCTTCTCTGTACCCTCTCCAAGGCCTATTGATTTATTTCTTATTTAAAATTTACATCTCACTTTTATCATTTGCACTTTTGGTACCTAACATGTGGCATAACCTGAATAAATAATGAGAGGTCGTGGAATACATGTACATCCCACTCTTGATGCTGCCCGGAACTTTAATACTTGTCAGTTCTCAAGTCATTCATGAGATATAAATCATATTCCATGGTTCCTCGTTGAATTTATTCTATAAAAACTATGAATTAAACATTACATTAAATACTATATAGGGAAATGCTGTATATTAAATGAAAACTATAGTTGTTAGAATATAATGGAGCAGAGTAAACATTGATTTTCTATTACTGAGAACAAATTGTGGAAAGTTTACACCAAAAAGGCCTTTGTGGTAATTATGTTATGTGAAATATGAAAACTAAGTGCTCTGATAGAGGTTGACGATGTCTAAAATAAAATTTAAAAAAGGTAAAATGGAAACATTCGAAGTAACAAATGATAAAAGTGTTACTGTTAGCATACACAGCGACTGAGTACAGGCTTACTACTTATAACTCTTTTTTTCTTTAGCCTATGATGTGACGGCCTCTAAGCATTTGTTAAGACTTTTGACTTGTGTTTGACAATGTGTCTTAATGCCACAAAGTGTTCAGAACAAAATACTTCATCTTAGGAATTTTGTGCTGCCTTGGCTCACACGCTTTACCCTAAAATATTTACTTGACAGTCGATTTGAGTTTAAGTAAACCTCTGGCTATCACGGAAACACAGCGTGCCCCATAACCTGAGCTTGTCTTATTTTGGAGAAAATTTACATGAAAACATTGACATAATTTATGTTCTGGTGTTGACCCAGAGTCAAGAAGCAGCAGGTATGAGTCATCCACTATTTGCCTGTGTGTGGTAAAAGAACAGAAGATGTGATCCCAGAATTATTTTTTTCCTTGTTGATGTCCCATTTGACCTTATGAAGTGTGTGAAACCAAATCCTTGGTTCAAATTTGCTGTGAGTTAAAAAGATCTTTAACAAGAAGCAGTTACAGGTCAGCAAAAGGGAATTTTTCCCCCTTTTTTTTTAAACAACATGTAGTTTACAATATAATTCAAGCAGGCAAACTATTTTTGTTGAACATTTTTGACAAATCATGGATCGTAAGTTATGTTAGTTGATAACGAGAAGGCTAATGGGAAAAACAAACCACTCTACCAAGACACTGTGACCTTAACTGTGAGGAGGAAAAAGTACACTTGAAAAGAAAATAGTCAAATGTGCTGTCATCCATCACACCCTGGAGTTAAGAGCATTTAGGATATACATTTGGAAGACAGATCTAATGATTCCTATTGTTCTTAGAAACTATAATTTATCCGTATAGAACATATACTGACTGTATTATTTGCTGTCAATCAGTTGTGGATTATCAATCAATAATGGATTTTAAATTGATCTTTCAGTGTGAGTGTCATTACCCATCTATTATATCACCGACACCCACTAGTGGCACTTAAAGTTAACTGAGAACTGACTATAACTGCACTGTGCACTTTACAGCATTATATTATAAAAATACAATCACATCTAGATGCTGCACGGAGTGCTAGGGAAATTAGTCCCCAATTGCAACTGGTGGAGAGAGGAGAAAGGGGGTGAATCCCATGCACTTCCCCACAGGAAGGGAGGGAATACTGGAGAGAGACAGGGTTAATTCTGTCCAACCCATAGATTCCATTTAAACAGAGTAACTGTTCAGTATGTTATCAATAATGCATTTATTAAAGTGATCATTTCAAATGGCTCCCACTGGAGCTTATTTTAATTTTAATTGGAACAAAACTGTAGTAAAATACCTCAGAATATGCTTTTATTTATCAGATTGTGCTTGTAAGATGCACTGAAGGAGATAAATCTTTCTTTACAATGACATTAGTGCAAGTGTTACATTCAAAAATTGAGTTGGCTTAAGAAAATTAACTTACAGTTAATTTGAGCAATGTCTTGTGATCTACATATCTTATGATTCAAAAAGCACCAAATAGAATTGAATTTTCTTAGCAATGATTAACTTGAATAATTTAAATATCATACAGTCTCTCCACTGCTGCAGAGAACCTCAGTGCTGCGAGATCTACTAATTAATTTGTTCTTTTTCCTACTTACTGTGCCAACAGAAGATACTTATTTCTCAATTTAAATCATTTCAAATCTCCCTGTGCTACTTATTTTCAACTCCTCTTTCTCCCATTTCCGTAGCTTTTTCCTTTAATTATTTGTACATTATTTGCCTTGGCTTCAGTCTCGTTTCCATTATGACGTGTTTACGTTTCAAACAGTCCCTGCTTCCTACTTATCTTAGCTGGCTTATTGGCATTTCCTATCCCAGCACCCTCTGCCCTTTATACACTCTGTGCATTCTCAATTTAGTTGGCTATATTCTCACCTTCATAGCTCACTTCTCTTCGCCCTTTTTTTTCCAGCAACAAGCCATTTCCTATCTCATTTCCCCTTACAGAACACAATTTTGGACAAGTTCCTGAAAAATTTCTAGCATTAAATTGTGCCCAGTCCAGCACAGAGTTCCTACTGGGCACAGATCCAGCTGTGTTTCATCAATCCGGCCTTTCTGCCTGTGCTGGAGGAGTAAGGTTGGCTTTGTAAATCATGTTCATTACTCACTTAGCATTCCTAGCGGGCCAGGCCAGTGGTGACATAGTTGGTGGTGCTTGTCCCCCGTGGCGACAGCTCTGAGCTTCATGTTTTCATACATGTTGTGAGAGGCTGCAGTGCTCTGATCTGAAACTCTGAACTTCCCCTAGATTACAAGTGGAAAAGGCTGCTGCGGCATAGAGAAGAATGTGCTGCTGACTCAGCATGCTTTTCGCCAGCAAGGTCACACTTTTCAGCCTGTTACCTTTATGAAGCTTACCTCCTGCTTTCCAAATGCTCTCTCCCTTCCATTTTCCAACAGGTTTTGTTGATCTAAGCGGTATGATCTCATCCGATTTTGACCACTGTGGAACAACTGCAGTCCTGTGAGATTTCCTGCTTTGTATCATGAACGGAAAACAAATATTGTTACACGATGAACATTTTGATCAACTATTGTCACAATTGTGGGTCTTAACCCTTTAGAATCACAAAGCAACCAGTGCTCTGAAAGCAGATTATTGTGAAACCATTTATTGTAATGTTATTTGCTGTAGCAAACAATATTATGTGAGGAGTTTGACTAACTGGAGCCAGCTCATTGCATTTTACTTACTGGCAGTTTGATGAAATAAAGAAAGCACAGAGTTCAAGTTCAGTTACAGTAAATGGTCAGCTTAACATGACATTACTGCATTCTTGGCAGGGATTCAAAGAATGATTCAATGAGTGTGATTCAAAGAAACTGCGGCATTCTCTTCTTCATTTTGTGAATCTGCTCCTGAAACTAACTGGATACTTTGTTCAACTGTTAGCGATCCTGAAACTGACAATTTCCCATAGCTGAAACAAAAGTAAAATACTGAGGATGCTGGGAAGCTGAAATAAAAACAGAAAATGCCGGAAACAAACAGCAGGCCAGGCAGCATCTGTGAAGAAAGAAACGGAGTTAAAGTTTCAGGTCAATGATCTTTCATCAGAACTGGAAGAAGTTAGAGATTTAACAGTTTATAAACACCCCCTTTTACCATTTAATCACTCCTGACCTCCATCATATCACAGACCTTCCCCTTTATTCTTTCCTCCCCTCCTCCCTTTCCCTGCCCCTACACCCCCACCACCACCACCCCCCCCCACCCCCCCCCGCCCTTTCCCTGGATCTGTACTTGCTTTTGAACTGCTAAATCTCTAACTTCTTCCAGTTCTGATGAAAGGTCATAAACCTGAAATGTTAACTCTGTTCTCTCTCCACAGATGCTGCCTGACTTGCTGAGTGTTTCCAGCATTTTCTGTTTTTATTTCTCATAGCTAAACTGGAATGAATGCGTTTCAGACGCCTAATTAATAGAATCAGTCTGCATGTGTTAATTATATGCTTTATGACTAGAGAACAATTGTTATTTCAGTAGTTCACTCTAAGTGGGTGATAGTTTCATTATAATAGAAATATAATATGTTGATTTCATTCATTTATTGTAAGTCAACAGGGACTGTCTCTGATACAGTTACAATAATTAAAGTAAAGAGGCAAATACTATGTTATAATCCTTACAGGATTGAGTAGCAAATCATATGGCATATTTTTCTAGACCGTTAACATAGCCATAAGTAGTTTGAGACCTCCCCAAAAGTTTGCCTTTTGTACTTTAAGTAACAGCAGTAAATACACATTAAATATTCATGGCTAGAAGCAGCAAGTTGCAGTCCCAACAAAGTGCACCTGAGTGATAGGACCTGGGTTCACAAGTGGAGGGCAGGTGCTTCCCACAGGAAGGAAAGTCATATTCCTCCACTCCTATGAGCCTCATAGTGGTTTATTTGAAAGCAGCATTGGTGGAACCTGGAGGCAAGTCACCATTCATTTCAGTACGGAGAGTGTATGGTGCAGGAAGACTCAAGAAAGGGGGAGGGAGAAAAACATTCTCTCCCTCCACCACCGGCTGCAGTATATTCCATCTACAAGGTGCACTGCAGCAACTAACCAAGGCTTCTTCGACAGCACCTGCCAAACCTGCAACTTCTACCACCTAGAAAAGAAAGAAGAAAGAAAGACTTACATTTATATAGCGCTTTTCACGACCACCGGATGTCTCAAAGCACTTTACAGCCAATGAAGTACTTTTGGAGTGTAGTCACTGTTGTAATGTGGGATACGTGGCAGCCAATTTGCACACAGCAAGCTCCCACAAACAGCAATGTGATCATGACCAGATAATCTGTTTTTGTTATGTTGATTGAGGGATAAATATTGGCCAGGACACCAGGGATAACTCCCCTGCTCATCTTTGAAATGGTGCCAATATCCTGAAACTCCCTACCTAACAGAACTGTGGGAGTACCTTCACCACATGGACTGCAGTGGTTCAAGAAGGCGACTCACCACCACCTTCTCAGGGGCAATTAGGGATGGGCAAAAATGCTGGCCTCACCAGTGATGCCCACATCCCATGAATGAAAAAAAAGTTTTTAAATAAAATATTACCAAGAGTTGGCTGAGTGTATATATGAATACAAACGTCATGATTCCACAGTCCTGTGCTCCCAGTGGGGAAGCCATGCTTGAAAAAAGAAAGACTTGCATTTATATAGCACCTTACACAACCACCGGACGTCCCAAAGCACTTTACAGCCAATGAAGTACTTTTGGAGTGTAGTCACTGTTGTAATGTGGGAAACGTGGCAGCCAATTTGCACACAGCAAGCTCCCACAAACAGCAATGTGATAATGACCAGATAATCCAATTTTGTTATGTTGATTGAGAGATAAATATTGGCTAGGACACCGGGGATAACTCCCCTGCTCTTCTTCGAAATAGTGCCATGGGATCTTTTACGTCAGACGGGGCCTCAGTTTAACGTTAAGATATGTGAAGAGAAAAAGATTAGTGAAATCAAGTGTAGGTCCCTTGCAGTCAGAAGCGGGGGAAGTTATAATGGGGAACAAAGAAAAGGCAGACCAATTAAATGCATATTTTGGTTCTGTATTCACAAAGGAGGACACAAATAACCTTCCAGAGATGTTGGAGAACATACGGTCTGATGAAAGGGAGGAACTGAAAGAAATCAGTATTTGTAGGGAAATGGTGTTAGGGAAATTGATGGAATTGACGGCCGATAAATCCCCAGGGCCTGATAATCTACATCCTAGGGTATTTAAGGAAGTGGCCCTAGAAATAGTAGATGCATTGCTGATCATCTTCCAACATTCGATGGAATCTGGAACAGTACCCATGGATTGGAGGGTAGCTAATGTTACCCCACTATTCAAAAAGGGTGGTAGAGAGAAAGCGGGGAATTACAGACTGGTAAGCCTGACATCGGTAGTGGGGAAAATGCTAGAGTCCATTATAAAGGATGTAATAGCTGAACACTTGAAAAACAGTGACAGGATCGGACAAAGTCAACATGGATTTACAAAAGGTAAATCGTGCTTGACTAATCTACTGGAATTTTTTGAGGATGTAACTGGGAAAATAGATAAGGGAGAACCAGTAGATGTGGTGTATTTGGACTTTCAAAAGGCTTTCAATAAGGTCCCACATAAGAGATTAGCTTGTAAAGTTAAGGCACATGGGTTGGGGGCAAGGTATTGACTTGGATAGAGAACTGGTTGGCTGACAGAAAGCAGAGAGTAGCAATTAATGGGTCTTTTTCCGAGTGGCCGGCAGTGACTAGTAGGGTACCGCAGGGATCGGTCCTTGGACCCCAGCTATTCACAATATACATTAATGATCTAGATAAGGGAACTAAATGTAATATCTCCAAGTTTGCAGATGACACAAAGCTGGGTGGGAGTGTGTGCTGTGAGGAGGATACCGAGAAACTCCAGGATGATTTGGACAGGTTGGATGAGTGGGCAGAAGCGTGGCAGATGCAATATAACGTGGATAAATGCGAGGTTATCCACTTTGGTGTCAAAAACAGAAAGGCAGACTATTATCTGAATGGCAATAGATTGGGAGAAGGGGAAGTGCAACGAGACCTGGGTGTCCTTGTGCACCAGTCACTGAAGGTAAGCATGCAGGTGCAGCAGGCAGTGAAGAAGGCAAATGGTATGTTGGCCTTCATAGCGAAAGGGTTTGAGTATAGGAAAAGGGATGTCCTGCTGCAGTTGTACAGGGCCTTGGTGAGACCACACCTTGAGTACTGTGTGCAGTTTTGGTCGCCTTATCTGAGGAAGGATGTTCTTGCCATGGAAGGAGTTCAGCGAAGATTCACAAGGCTGATACCTGGGATGGCAGGAATGACATATGAGGAGCGATTGGGTCGATTGGGCTTATACTCGCTGAAGTATAGAAGAATGAGAGGGGATCTCATCAAAACATATAAAATTCTGACAGGTCTGGACAAACTAGATGCAGGAAGAATGTTCCCGATGGTCGGAGAGTCCAGAACCAGGGGTCATAATCTAAGGATAAGGGGTAAGCCATTTAGGACAGAAATGAGGAAGAATTTCTTCACCCAGAGAGTGGTGAACCTGTGGAATTCTCTACCACAGAAGGTAGTTGAGGCCAAGTCATTAAATATATTCAAGAATGAGTTAGATATATTTCTTAAAGCTAAAGGTATCAAGGGATATGGGGAGAAGGCAGGTACAGGGTACTGAGTTTGGATGATCAGCCATGATCTCATCGAATGGCGGAGCAGGCTCGAGGGGCCGAATGGCCTACTCCTGCTCCTATCTTCTATGTTTCTATGTTTCTATGTCTCATCCGAAAGACAGCACCTCCGACAGTGCAGCACTCCCTCAGCACTGCACTGGAGTGTCAGTCTAGATTTTTATGTGCTCAAGTCCCTGCAGTGGAATTTAAACTCACAACCTTCTGACTCAGAGCGGGAGTGCGCTACCCACTTTTTTTTAATATATTACTTATTGAACATTAAAAACATTTACAACATCGTGATCATTCCATTTGATCATACAAATCCATTCCGCCACTCTGCACAGCCATTCCTCCACCACATATTAACATCTAAACCTGAAGTTTAATTTTAAATCAATACCTGGGAAATTGAGTCCTCCCTGATTTCTCCGTCCAATGATGCTGTTGTAAGCAACCAAGACTGGTTTCCCTTTCCATAAAAACCTCACACAAGCCTCTCGGTGGGATTTTTCCGCCCACTCAGGAATATCCTCCACCGTCAATAAGTACCATAGCTTAGACAGCAAGAAAGCGGACACCACTGTCGCTCTTCCTTGCACTTTTAACTACCTTCTTTCCCATCTTCCCAAAATCTTTTTAATTTTCATAACCTTCGGTTTCCAATTTAATCGATCCACTTCATCCCTGTCCTTCTTGCAGCCCATATGCACCCCCAGAACTTCCAAAACCTCCACCACCTTAAAGGGGCTTTCCTCCAACCATTCCCTCCTACCCCTTCCCGCAACCAGGCATTGGGACTTACTATAATTCACTCTGGCTCCTGAAGCTCTACAATACTCCTCCACTAATCCCATAGCTTTCGTCACTGACTCCCCATCTCTCAACGTTAAGGTTGTGTCATCTGCATATTGGTGTATCACCGACACCCGCCCAGAACTGGGAACCGCAATCCCGACTACGCCTTGTTCCTGTCGCATCATGTAACCTAATGGATCTGCTTCCAATGTGTACTCCAATGGGGACAGGGGACAACCCTGTCTCACTGACCTCTGTATCAGAAAATACTTGGATAAAAAACCATTACATTTAACATAGCTAAATATATTTGAATAAAAAATCCTTAGCCACTCAATGAAATTTTTCCCCAAACCAAATGCTTCCAAAACCATCAATGAAAACTCATGAGAGACCCTATCAAAGGCTTTCTCTTGATCTATCTTTAACACATAAGCCTCCCTCCCACTCTCTTCCATGAGCTCTATCACATCACGGTTTGAGACCACAGAGTCTGCGATGTCCCGGCCTATGACTCCATAGGACTGAGAAGGCGAAACTATCTGCGGCATCACCTCCTTCATACGATTTGCCTTAGCCCTCACCAAGATCTTATAATACACATTTAATAATGTGATGGGCCTCCAATTCTTTAGATCCCTTCTATCCCCTTTATTTTTATAAGCTAAGCTTATGATACCTCTCCTTATAGATGGGGCCAGGCTTCCCTAAATTTTAATCTCCTTAAAAACCTCTAAGAGCAATAGACTTAAAACCTCTAAAAATTCTTTATAAAATTCTGCACTTAGTCCATCGGACCCTGGCCTTTTCCCCCTCTTCATTCCACTTATTGCTACTTTTATTCCGCTAATCCTACTTCTTTGTCACACATGCTTCTCTCATCCTCCTTTAAACCCTCTTCAATAAAAGCACTAACCTTCCCCATCGCCAATTTGGAAATGTCTTCTTTTGTATATAACTCTTGATAAAAGCTACTAGCCGCCTCCAAGATCTCCCCACTTTCATTAATGATCTTCTCCCCAACCTTCAACTCTCCAATTAATGATAATCACTGTCGCAGCTTCTCTTGCTCTAGAAAATATCGAGTGTATCTTTCTCCCTCCAATGCATCTATAGCCTTTGCCCGGAGAATGGCCCCAATGCATTTTTCAGCTTGCAATAATTCCCACTCTTTCTTTAAAACCACCCACTTGGTCTCAGCTCCCTTATCCCCTCTGTCAACTGCTTTACAGACATCTGTAAACCTTCTGTTTATATTCTCTTCTCGACACCAGTTAGCTGCTGCTCTCTCTTTCCCATAACGTAATGAAAAAACTTTTACTTCATATTTGAAATTGTCCCACCAAACTCTTCTTTCTTTCAAGATTAAAGGTTCATCCCAAGCATTCTTTAATGGCCCAAAAATTAGTGCCGCTACGCGAGAGTACGCACTGCGTACTCTCGCGTATTCTGTCTCCAATTGCCGGTTTTCTGCATGCACTGCGCATGCGCTGAAAACCGGCACTTGGTGAATGGAAAAGCGGGCGGGTCCTAGGTGAACCGCGTGTGCGCTACAGGCTGCGCGCACGCAGTGCACTTAGTGGTTTCAACGCGCAGGTAAGTACGGAAGATTCTACACATAAAAAAAGGAGGAGTAAGACCCACTTTTAACAAGGTAAGTAGTGAATTAAGTATTATTTTGAATTTTTTTTAACAGGTATATCTTTTTTAGAGACTTTAAAGACAGGTAAGTTTATTTTTATAACTTTTTAAAAGATTTTAAATTTTTTCAAAAATTTAATTTTTTATTTAATTTATTTAACTATACTTATTTTATTAATGTGATGGTTTTAAAAAAAAAATTAATTGAGGTTTAGCGGTTCTTTTGGGGGGCTATAGTATTCATAGCTTTCACAGCACTTATGTGAAAGTTATGAATGGAAGATGGTGTGCTGCCATTGGCTCTAACTGAGTCACGTGATCCCACAGCTCGCACGAATTAACTACGCCTGTGGGATATGCAAGCCCAGCACAGCAGCTGTCCAGAACATCAAGTTCGTGCGAGCTGGAACTGAAAAAGCCAACGCGCAGTGAGAGATCGCGGGGAGGCCTTACCCTCACACGAAGGCTTCCTCACGAATTTTTGGGCCATTATATTTAAAATCCCTTCTTTATAAGCACTTTCTTTCAGGTATTGATTGTTTAAAACCCACACCCCTGGACCGATCTTAACTCTGCTGTTCCTAATTCTAAGAACCAAAGCCGAGAGGTCACTAAAAAATACTTTTGTAATAAATCTCCATCACCTCAGAACTTAACCCTTCCCACATTAACACCAAATCTATTCGGCACTGTTTTAAAACATCACCCCTCCAACCTCTTCTGGAGAACTCCCTTTTAATGGGGTTCCGATCCCTCCATAAGTCTCTCAAATTTAAATTTGCCATCATTTTTACAATCATCCCTCTGGAGTTATCATCCTTAAAGGTCATTTGGGCTGAAATGTCCATCCGAGATAAAAATACATTAAAGTCCCCCACTATACAAGGGTTTTCCGCCTCTGCTACTTCAGTGAATAACCACTGAAAAAACTCGCGATGCTTGCAATGGTCCTTCGGTGCATAGATATTAAAGAGATCGCAATTAAATTCCTCCATTTTTACCTTTAGCTATAAAAATCTCTCAGTGTCCTTGTCCACCAAGGCAACGTTCTCTTTTATGGACGGACTCACCAAAACAGCCACCCCTCTACGGTTATTGTTTGCACAACTTGCAAACACTTCTCCCTTCCAAACCTTACAAACTCTTTCTAGGCTATCCTCATCCCAAAAGGTTTCTTGCAGACACAGGGGGCTGGATTTTACCAGCCCTGAGGAGGCGGGTTTGGAGGCGGGACTGCTGGAAAAGTCAAAAAGAATGGGAGCGGGTCCCGAACCCGCTCCCAACCTGCCTCCACCCAATCTTCCCGGGAGTCGGGTCCCCGGTTTGCGCAGGGGCCCGACTCCTAGCGGCGGGAAGAGGATTATAGCCACTGAACTGCCTGTTAACAGGCAGTTAATAGGCTTTTTCCAATTTTTAGACTTCTGCTGCGGGCTTCCCGATGTCGGGGAACCCCGTCAGGGTAAGTGAGGCGTGCTGTGGGTCTGTTGTTATGTTGGCGTATAGATGACAGCTGCAGAAGTGGTGTGAAGGATGCAATGGGACACTGGTGAGTATCAGAGGTAAGGAAATGTTGGGAAAGTCAGTTTTAATATGTTTAGATTTTTCTGTAGGTGACAAGCTTTGAAGTGTTTGTGTCGTCTCACCTCAATGGGAGAAGTGACAGATCGCATTCGTACCCTCACCTGCAGCTGCCATCTGTTTCATCCTAAGGAGAGAGTCACTGGAGAGCATGGGTGCAAGGGCTCACCCTTGTACAGTGATTGTCAGTGTTTGACAGCACCTCAATGCTGTCAAACACTGTCAAATCATCTGTCAAAAATTTATGGTTCATGTGCCTTTAAGAAAACCGGCAGATGAAGCGTCATCAACTGATGTCATCTGACACCGGCTTTCCCTTAATTGGCCGGCAAGCCCGCAGGGCGGGCTTAACAAGGTCAATCAGGGGAAAATAGCGTCTGTGCGTCGGACGTCACTGGGGGCGGGACTAGAACCCGGAAGGCAGCAGTCCCACCCCCAACGCGTCTCGGTGAGTAAAATCCAGCCCAACAAGTCAGTGCCTTTAAAACACTGCAACAACTGCTGCAATTTCTTCTCACCCCTCAGTCCGTTCACATTAATCAAGACCAATGTAATCATGGTTCCGAATAAGGGAAGTGTGCCTGACAATCCCCCCATCATTTAATCTCCGGCCCTTCCCTCCTCTCATGCTCCTTCCCAACTTTTCGGGCAGCTGTTGCTTTCTCCTGCAGCCTCCGGCTCTTTTTCACCTCCTGTTTGAATCTTCCCTGCAGTTTCAGCCTCTTCCTTACATTAGGTTTGGGCCGAGGAGCTGCCCCTTCTCCCTCCTTCTGCCCCTCACTAACCTTTCCCTTTCCACACGATGCCACCCCACCCCCCACTTCCATGTCTCTGTCCCCCTCTGACTCCTCACTCTCAAGCGCTTCTGTAACCTCCCGTCCCTGCTCCCCGTCAGATACATAGGCCACAAATTTAATAGCGCTTAGAGGGCGGGTTTGGAGGCAGGTCGGTAGCAAAAATCGGAAAAATTGATGGCGAGCTGGGAACCCACCTCCATCCTGCCTCCATGCTACTTTGGCAAGTGTCGGGTCAGCGGCTCCCAAACTGACCCAACACCAAACGGCGGGAGAGGCACTTAAGGCAGTTAACAGCTTGTTAACTGCCTGGATAATCTTATTTTAACTGCCTGATCGGCTTTTACAACATTTTCTGCGTGCTGCCCGCCATCAGAAAAACACGCCAGCTGCATTGTGCCGGGTTTAGCAAAGACCTGAATTGTTGGCAGCTGCTCGATCAGCTTAAAAGCGGTCCTGCAATCTCTAATTCTTTCAGATGCCACAACTTAGTGCTTTGAGGTTTGGGACACTTTTTGCAGCTCTGCTAATCTTGAGTGTTCAAGCTAAAATCCATCTGCAGTGTGACCTCCTTGGAATACCCTCTGGCCACTTTGTCTGAGCGCAAACTACCTCCATTCCTCAACTGAGATATATACCAGCGGTATGGGAACCATTTATATCCTCTCATCCTGGTCGTCAGATTCGGAGTAAGAGCAACCGCGGCAACAGCACAACTAGGCACAGCAGCAGCACCAACACCAGGAGCGTCAACCTTCTCCTCAGCCACCTGATGCCGTACAGGGCAGAGGGCATCAGCGCAGGGCTGCACCTCGCCGCAGGAGATACCCCCAACACAGGGTTTACAGACAGAGGATGAGCTTCCTAAACATGAGTAAGCAGCAGTGCCAAAGGAGGCTGAGACTTTCGCGAGAGGTTGTCGCTGATATCTGCGCAATGCTGCACCAACACCTGGAGCCCAGAGGAACGTGTGGACACTCCCTACCAGTGGCTGTCAAAGTCACCACCACACTCAAATTCTTTGCTTTGGGCTCCTTCCAGGGATCAGTTGCAGACATCAGCGGCATCTCCCAGTCGGCCGCGCACACTTGCATCACGCAGGTTACTGATACCCTCTTTTCAAAGGCGCATAAGTACATCCACTTCTCCTCGGGTGAAGCAAGTGTGACCGCGCATGCGGTTGGCTTTGCAAATATGGCAGGCTTGCCAAGGCTGCAGGGCATCGTAGACTGCACACATGTGGCCATTAGGGCACCCCATCACAACCCAGCTGTATTTGTCAACCGCAAGGCATTCTATTCCCTTAACGTCCAGCTGGTGTGTAACCACAGTAAGATCATCATGCAGCTCTCTTTCTGGATGGCCCCAGAGGGACAGCGTCTACATGCAGCTGAGCAGAGCTCGGAGTGTCCTGCGACCTCCGACGAGGACTCTCCACTGCTGTCGCTGTCTCCACCATTTGCTGATGCTCACAATGAGCTGTGATACACCAGGTGACAACACTACTCTATGTCGAGGTGTGCGTTTCTGCGCTGGTGCTGGGTGCGCTGAGTCCTGGTGACACTGCTCCCTCAGAGGCTGCAGGTTCCTCTGAGGAGTTGTCTGGCTCTTCCTCATGGACAGTGGGGAGGGGGGCTCTCGATGGTCCTGTGGGAGAGTAAAGGCATGAGTTAGACATCTGATTTTTAGGTAGCAGACACATCCTATTGTGCAGATCATCAAAAGTCAATCTCCATGAACATCATATGCCATTGCAGTCAATCATGAAATCGAAATGAGAGGGTTGAACATCTATTCTGTCACCAGCTTCCTCTGCTGCACCCATCTCTCCATCCCCCACTTCCAGCTCCTCAGCACCTCCAATGATCTCGTGAGCAGCCTCCTCAGCACTTGTCAATGTCGCCAGGGATGGTGTGCCTCCTCCTGTCAACGCTTTCTCCCTCTTATTGTGGGCTATCTTTTCCTGCAAGGAGGGACACAAGTGGAGTCTCAACGAGATTGATGGAGTGACTGTGAAGAATCCATAACATAGAAGACCAAGATGGAGTGAGGTGCCAAGAGGAAGCTTGCTCCCTGTGCGTTGTTAGTTATTGTCACTGCATGACAGTGAGAGCGAGTCTAAGGGGTGCATAGGCAGGATGCTGAAGTGATTCAGTGCAGAGACAGAGATGGATAGGAAAGGGTGCAAGGGAAGTAAGTAAGGTGGCATGTGAAGGAGGAGGCTGACAAAGCAGAGTGCTGGTGATGAGAAGAGACGGGAAGCAGAGTGAAGGTAAGTGTGATGTGATACTCACTTTTGATGACCGCAGAAGATCATTAAACCGTTTTCGGCACTGGACCCAAGTGCGTGAACATAAGGACCTAGCTTACCTCCTCAGCAATGTGCAGCCAGGCTGCCTTTGTTTGCTGAGGAGGCTTCCTCCGGCCATCGGGAAGGAACAGAATCTCTCTGCACCCTCTGACTCCCTCCACAAGAGCTTGGAGGGAGTCCTCAGTGAACCATGGAGCAGCCTTGGCTTTGGCAGTAGTCATTGTAACCTGGGTCCATTCACACAGCAGCAGAAAGGAAATGAGAAGCTGAGGCTACATGGGCACCTCAAAAACAACTGCAGCAATGATGTCATCAGTGGAGAGCAACAGACCCGCTCCCACTCATTGGTCCGGGAAGCGCGCACAGCGGGCCTAATGAAGCCACTTGAACCAAAATCATTAATCGGGAGTGGCTGAAACCGGCAGCAGGACCGGAACCCGTCCGCCAGACAACCCGACTCCTACCTGCCTCCTCCATTAAATTCGCGGCCATAATCTCCCTTAGAGAGTCTTCCTGCTATCGCGGTTTCTCCAACAGTGCCACTCCCTTCGGCCTCATCTTCACCGTTGACCCTTGCTCCCCGGAATCCCGACCTGAACCCACCTCTAACCCGCCCACTTCCGGTTTTAACCAAAATGGGACAGGAGGCGGGACAGGGGTGGGCAGCCAACCTGTTGCCAGGAGGCGGGACGCCAATTTAAATATTACAGTGAGGCTGGAAGCCTCTTCTTCAACCACTATTTTGTTTTTAATTCTATCAGGTCGGGTTTTACACACTTCATAAAACACAGCAGTTACAGCAAAGCGAGGACTGCTGCATCCAGGAGGTAAGTGCCTTTATACCTACCTCCTGGATCCAGGGACCCTGCCTAGCCCACCCCCTCCCCCGTGATCGGAGATCCCCTCAAGAGGCCTCCAATTGCCTTCCCGGACCCCGCCACGATCATCCTGAGGCTGGCCCCGATCCTCTGGTGGCCGGGCCCCGATCTGATCTTCCCTCCACCCACCCACCCGATGATCTTGAGGCCGGCCACGATCTTCCACACCCCGCCACCGATCAGCATGAGGCTGACCACGATCTTCCTCACCTCCCCCTCCCCCGGTCCCCCGGAGGCCGGCACTGGCCCCCACCTGATCCCTCCCTCCCTCCTCTGTGCGGCCTAGTGCCGCAGGCCTACCCACCCGCAGCCAGCCAGCCTTTCCATCTCATTGGCTGTGGGTGGGAAAAAGAGGCTTCAGATGCAAATCAGGCCCTGTTGTTAAAGTCGGCAGGGCCTGCGGGAAACCCGTTCTCCTGGGTTTCCCACCCGCATTGGAGCCCCCTGCCCAAAACCCGCCTTCCCCATGAAAATCCAGCCCTAAATCTTTATTTCTTGATCCTAATTCAATTTTATTAACAAATGTGGTTTGGTGTACTTGTCACCTACAGTAAAGGGTTAGAACTTTATAGGTTATTCCGTCTATCCAAACTCAATTAGGGAGCCCTGTTGACGGACGTGCAGGTCGAAGAATCAGGGGGCTACAATATTGTAGCCCTATCTCTTTTCCGCATTCTCTGTGTCAGCTGTGGCTCAGTGGGTAGCACTCTATAGGTGGGAGGAGTTAAGAGTGAGCAGGTGCTGCTGGGTGCTTGACTACTGCAGGGAGTTGTAGTGCGTTTGTAAAATGTTGGTGGTGGGTTTTAGGACCTTTTTGGTCCTTAAACAGCAGCCAGATGGCTGCTGAGGGGCCCAGGATGAATTGTACTATACTATATTACTTCCAGCACATCTCCAATGAGGCAGACTTGTGCCTGCACCTACAACCATGGAAATAAGGCAGGACACAACATTTTGCATCTTCGTGCTTCAGTTTCCTCTCTGAGAAACAGAAAGTTGCCCATTTTGACGAATGTCCAAAGAACCTGGCATTAGGCTTTGAGCTTAGACTGAATTATCTGTAGGAGGCAGGCCGCAAGGAAAGGAAGGTCTTAGAAGGTAAGTCCTAACTTCTTTTGCAGCCTCCCCATGGATTTTCAAGCCTGGAGGACTTCTCACTGCTGTTCTCCAGCAACAGCCAGAAAGCCCTGAGGCTGGCAACGATCCACACAGCTGCGGGGCTTTCAGATTGCATCTGTGTTCCCTCCCATTTTCAGGTACAGGGGGCAGCCTGAGCCAGGGGTGCGACCAGGCCATGCAAATGACTCAGCCCACCAACCTGGGTGCACTGACGCCTCGACAGGGCCCTGGTGAAGGAGTGAGGAATACTTGGGGCCACTATGTTTTATCATTCTTTATGGGAATTTATAGGTTCTCTTTTACTTTTGGAAGGAGCATCTATTTTTCAGTATGGGAGGAAATATACATCTTGTTTAATGTGTTAATGTTACTTCAAAGGGATTGTCTAGCCTTCATGAACTGGAGTGCATAACAAGTATTACAAACCGCCACTATTGGTGCTGGTCAACACACTCCAAGGAAGACTATTAATCTATATTAAAGTTGCAGGCCTAGAAATATGGCTGCACAGCACCCATTTTTCAGTTACTAAACAGCCCCCTAAGCCTGCAATATGGCGGGTAGGAAGCACACGCTAATAACGAGCCGTAAGTGAGTCATCCACCATATTGGTAAAGGCCCAAAAATTGGCATGCAGTGTCCACGCCGAAACAGGCGTTAGGCCCTTCGCATCTGCTAATAAGGGGTCTAACGTCTGACTGAAGCCCCCACTACAGGACTGCTTTTCCCTGAGGCAGCCGGCGCCAATGGCACTCAGGAAAACCAGGTCTATACGCGGCCTGAAGCGATTCAAAAAGGGCCGCAATCAACAAAGTAAGGTTTTAAAATATATTTACCTGAACGTGGAGCCGGGAGGAGCAGGAGTGCTTCTCCTGACCCCCATATTCAAAGAATGGTCGCTGCTGGCCATCGCTCCCTCACCCCCCCACCCAGAGCACCATTGCTACCCCACCCTGCCCATTGCACCGCTACCTCCCTACGGTCACTGCTATTTCTCGGCTCGACCATCCCTCACTACCTACCATCCAGATCAACCGCATTTTACATCATAGACGTTGATCTAAATTAAAAGCAATATTACAGAAAAGGAACACTGTGATTTATCTGCTTGTTGTTTTTGCTTTAGCCTTACTTTTTCTTAATAAACTAGATTTGTAGTTTGTAGCCTGAGATATATACTCTGATGTTCTGTTAAAGTGTTAGTTGTCCATCAATAGAGAGGTCTGGAGTTACTGCTTCCTGTATACATATTTACTGTAAATGGGATTATTGTTTACCCAGGGCACACTAGCTCCTAAATTATTTTGCACATAAGGTCACATTTCAGTTAACCGGTAGTGTAGGCTGGTCTGTTGAAGCAGTCATTTTCACTGCGCACTATAAGAATTTGGAGAACTCCTGAATCGTAACACAGCCAATTACTGCAGTAACATTTTTAACTGTTTTTAACTGCTAATGATATATCACACATCACCTTTAAATTATTTGGCAAGTAAACAATTATAGCACCCAGAATTATTCCAAACCTTTAATTTTCTCTAATATTTACAGAGCGTTCTTCCAATAGTACTAGTGTGTGTTGATGGTAGATCTTTCAGATTGTTTCACCCACACTGGAAATAAAGAGCACAGAAATAAACATGTCTGGTTTATACATTTGTTGCCTATTATAACCAATAGTTTGGTTAACAACAACAACATCAACTTCAACTTGTATTTATATAGCACCATTAACTTAGTATAACGTCCCAAGGTGCTTCACAGGAGCGTTAGCAAACAAAATTTGACACCGAGCCACAGAAGGATATTAGGGCAGATAACTAAAAACCTGGTCAAAGAGTTAGGTTTTAAAGGAGCATCTTACAACAACAACAAGGAGTAGTAGTAGTAAAATAAGGAGTATTTTAAGACAAAAAATTTGACACTGATCCACATAAGGAAAAAATAGGGCAGGTGACCAAAAGCTTGGTCAAAGAGGTATGTTTTAAGGAGCGTCTTAAAGGAGGAAAGAGAGGTAGCGAGGCGGACAGGTTTAGGCAGGGGATTCCAGAGCTTAGGGCCTAGATAACAGAAGGCACGGCCACCAAAGGTTGAGCGATTATAATCAGGGATGCTCAAGAGGCCAGAATTAGAGGAGCGCAGATATCTTGGGGGTTGTGGGGCTGAAGGAGATTAGAGATAGGGAGGGGCGAAGCCATGGAGAGTGTTGAAAACAAGGATGAGAATTTTGAAATTGAGGCGTTGCTTAACCGGGAGCCAATGTAGATCAGCGAGCACAGGGGTGATGGGTGAACGAGACTTGGTGCGAGTTAAGACATGGGCAGCCGAGTTTTGGATCACCTCAAGTTTACATAGGGTGGAATATGGGAGGCCAGCCAGGAGTGCATTGAAATAGTCAAGTCTAGAGGTAACAAAGGCATGGATGAGGGTTTCAGCAGTGGATGAGCTGAGGCAAGGGCAGAGACGGGCGATATTATGGAGGTGGAAATAGACGGTCTTTGTTATGCTGCGGATATGTGGTCAGAAGCTCATTTCAGGGTCAAATATGACACCAAGGTTGCGAACAGTGTGGTTCAGCCTCAGACAGATGTTAGGGAGAGGGATGGAGTCAGTGGCTAGGGAACAGAGTTTGTGGCGGGGACCGAAAACAATGGCTTCGGTCTTCCCAATATTTAATTGGAGAAAATTTTTGCTCAGCCAGAACTGTATGTCGGACAAGCAGTCTGACAATTTAGACACCGTGGAGGGATCGAGAGAAGAAGTAGTGAGGTAGAGCTGGGTATCGTCAGCGTACATGTGGAAACTGACGCTGTGTTTTCGGATGATGTCGCCAAGGGGCAACATGTAGATGAGAAATAGGAGGGGGCCAATGATAGATCCTTGGAAGACACCGGAGGTAACAATGCGGGAGCGGGAAGAGAAGCCATTGCAGGTGATTCTCTGGTTACTATAAGATAGATAAGAATGGAACCAGGCGAGTGTAGTCCCACCCAACTGGACGACAGTGGAGAGGCGTTGGAGAAGGATGGTGTGGTCAACCATGTCAATCTTTAAGAAGGAAAGAGAGGTAGAGAGGTGGAGAGGTTTAAGGAGGGAATTTCCAAACTTAGGGCCTTGGCAGCTGAAGGCATGGCCACCATTGCGGGAGCAATTAAAATCGGGGATGCTCAAGAGGCCAGAATTAGAGGAGCGCAGATATCGCGGGGGTTTGTAGGGCTGAAGGAGATTACAGAGATAGGGAAGGGCGAGGCTTTGGAGGGCTTCGAAAACAATCATGAGAAGTTTAAAATCGAGGTGTTAATAGTTTATTTAAAACTCGCACACACCTTGGTGAATAATACAATGCTTAGCACCATGTGCCAAAACAATTATTTGACAAATTAATCATACAGATCCTAGAGGTGAAACAATTGCTGTTGCTCCACATAACCTTTTTAAAAAGGATTACAGGTGCCAAAACTCTTACTGCATTCGTGAACAGAAATGTTACCGACTGTATAATCCATTCCTGTATTTATATATTTTGTGGCTTAAAACTATGTAGTCTAGCATGAATAAAGAGATATAGTTGACCATGCCTTCTCCCAACAACATTGATAAGCCGCTTTGCCAAGATTAACCCATGATTTACCCAGTAATGTAACTTCAACCACTCAGCATCTGTTAAGCACAATTCTATGAGGCTGAGAATATGATGTGGGACTATCAGGCACAGGGAATGACTCCACTTGTCCACATGAGTGGATAGTGTGCACAAGGCTCATTAAGGCCACAACTTTTATGTTAATTTGGGATCCATCCCATGATGCAGCTGAAGTGCTTTTATAGCACTCCAGATGCTTAGCCTCCATTTATAATGGATACTTTGAGGAGAGTTAGCAGTAGATAAACCCTTTCCTCCTGAGGGACGCTTTTCCTCGTAATAGGGCCACCCTTCGTAGTTGCAACTACCTTAGCTTGGACTCCAAAAGGACTTGAAAAGATGTCTCGTTTCCAAACCCATTTTTGGCCACCAAACAGTGCCGCAGTTTTAAGCGTAACCAGCAGCCCTTTGTTTGCTGCTGGCACCTGATAATGCAGCCCCTACCCCCACGGTGCTCCCAATGCATCATGTGCTAAGTGCTAGGAGCACTACAATCAACGTTCCCACTCAGTGGCCGTGCAGTGGTCTGGAGGTCCCGCTCAAGCCACTCACCGGCTTTTACATGGAAGAAATCGCGTATGCTCGAAAATTTGAATGGACCGCGCAACCAGTTAAAGGGACTGCACACGAAAAAAAATTAAAGGGAGCATTGGCTACAACATATTTAAATGAGCTGACCTTGTATTATTGTGCGAGGTCAGCTATGCAGGCACATGGAACAACTGAGGAGCAGTGGTCTGGCAGTGCTGCACTGTAACTCCGTAATTAGCCCCTAAGTGTCAGTTTTGGTTCAGTGGTAGCATCCTCGCCTCTGAGTCAGAAGGTTGTGGATTCAAGCCTTACTCCAGAGACTTGAGCGCATAATTGAGCTGGCACTTCAGTACAGTACCGAGGGAGTTCTACACTGTCAGAGGTGCCGTCTTTCCGATGAGGCATTAAACAGATGCCCTCTCAGGTTGATGGGGCTGTTCAAAGAAGAGCAGGAGAGTTCCCCCTCCAACAGTGCAGAACTCCCTCGGTACTGTACTGAAGTGCCAGCTCAATTATGCGCTTAAGTCTCTGGAGTAAGGCTTGAATCCACAACCTTCTGGCTCAGAGGCGAGGATGCTACCACTGAACCAAAACTGACACTTAGCGGCTAATTACGGAGTTACAGTGCAGCCCTGCCAGACCACTGCTCCTCAGTTATGACTCTATGTTGTGGCCAATATTTATCCCTCAATCAACACCTAAAACAGATTATCTGGTCATTATCTCATTGCTGTTGAGGGACCTTGCTATGCACATATTGGCTTCCACATTACAAAAGTGACTACACTTCAAAAGTACTTCATTTGATGAGAAGCGCTTTGGGATTTTCTGAGGCCATGAAATGTGCTATATAACTGCAAGTTCTTTCTGCTTCTTTATATGTCGCGGCTGATAACAGTGATGTATAAAATTGTATTTTACATATGCATTATGTATATGCTGTAATCACAATAATTATACAGATAGCTGCCTTCAGTGAAATACAGAATATGTCTATTAGAAATGTGAAAAAATGAGGTAATAGCAGAACATCTTGAAGATTCACCTGTGAATCCTGACAATTTATTTTGAGGCTTTCTGATTATTAAGCGATTGCTTGCTCTCGTTTCTACGGTGATCCACATATTCTACAGGAAACCCTGTTGTCCTTACAAATATGGATACAAACTGGTGATGGTATCTATTTCTATAAGTAAATGACTGCTGAGTTCCCCAAAAATGTCACACAATCTCAGTGACTTTTTTGACAGTAATGTTATTGATGGGTTCAATGGTATAAACCACAAGACTGAAGCTAGAAAAGTTTATAACTGTTATCTAAACCACAAGATGAGATAAGATTACAGCCTTGTGATCACTCCAGAGTATCAATTTTTCAATGGGATACACTGAAGAACACAGGGGTCATTTTATTCTGTTTTGGGCCACATTTTTTGATGATGTCAGGTACTAATTGCGAATTCACCCTATGCCATTGACTTGTGATGTGAGACAAACTGAAGGATTAGCAACTGTGATACAATAACTGCAAATTATTAGCAACATTAGATGACCGAGAAACAATGGGATCAGAATGCAATGTGAACTGTTACTGATGTCATAAATATTGCGAGTGTTCTATTCTCGGCTTATCACTGGAGGGCGATTTTGAACTCAGCCCCCCTCCTCTTTTCTTACTTGAAAATGCATGACCAAGAGATGAATATCAGGGGGAGACCTTGCCCCACCCAGCCCTTGGATGCCCAAGATGCTCCAAAATAGGGCCCCAAATCTCATTTATCTTGCATATTAGTGGGGCCAAGCCTGACCTGCCAGATGGAGCTGGCCAATTTCTCAATGTACAACAATCGGGGAGCAGCAGCAGAGCGCCTGCTTGGCACTGTCATCTCACTGGATACATTCGAATGAGGTCAGAAACTGAAAATGGTACGGACCTTTAGGCTGGTTGTGCAGCCGTTCCACCAACTTCACGCCCGTTTTGGGCCTATATTTAAATTAGTCCGCACTATCTTTACTAAAATATATATGTGCATAAGAAGTTCTTTTATCTAAACTCCGCTATAAAACACATACACAGTTTAAAGAAATTGTCAGTGAATGTTTTTCTGGCCCACATTTGTTATTAAAATAGTTCCAGTTCACATTAAGTGCAGTGACCTGAACCTGTCAGTTGAAATACTAGTTCACAAAAGTTCTCATTCCTACTGGGAAACCATTTTATTGATGTACTATATAGATAAATCAGTAATCAAACTAAAATGTAATGCTTTGCTTGAATTTCTATGATTGTTTTATCTTCATTTTAATTTTATAGTTATCATACTCGTGTGAACTAATAAGTGTGAAAGTATTTTGCATGTCCCCGGCTGCTAATGTGCATTGGTTTGACAACATCAACCAGTGGTTTTCTCTGCTCTTCTGAAATTAATTAAAACTGTAAAAAAAATGTTTAAACCAGCTAGTTTAACAAACAGAAAACTCGGTATCTCCCTGTGAAAGAATTTGCACTTGTGAGCCTGATTGAATTTCTTCATAAGTTTGTTGCTTATGAGTTACCTTTGATGGAAAAACGATTGAGATTTTCTGTTTATTCGAAGAATCTATTTGCAATTGTCTTGCTTGTAAGGACTATAAGGGATCCAAAATGTTAGTCCCATGTACAGAATTTAATTTTTTTTTCAGATTTTGTCATAACGACAATAACTTGTATTTATATAGCACCTTTAATGCAGTAAAACTTCCCATGGTGCTTCACAGGAACATTAACAAACAAAATTTGACACCGAGCCACATAAGGAGATATTAGAGCAGATGACCAAAAGCTTGGTCAAAGAGGTATATAAGGAGCATTTTAAAGGAGGAAAGTGAGCTAGAGAGGCAGAAAGGTTTAGGCAGTGAATTCCAGAGCTTAGGGTCTTGGCAGCTGAAGGCACGGTCACCAATGGTTGAGCGATTATAATCAGGGATGTTCAAGAGGCCAGAATTGGAGGAGCACAGATATCTCGTAGGGTTGTAGGGCTGGAGGAGATTACAGAGATAGGGAGGGACAAGGCCAAGGAGGGATTTGAAAATAAGGATGAGAATTTTAAAATCGAGGCGTTGCTTAACCGAGAGCCAATGTAGGTCAGCGAGCACAGGGCTGATGGGTGAACGGGACTTGGTGGATCACCTCAAATTTACGGGGGGGTAGAACGTGGGAGGCCAGCCAGGAGTGCGTTGGAATAGTCAAGTCTAGAGGTCACAAAGGCATGGATCCCACATTTAGTTCAGATGCAGTTTGGATGGAGCAAACCCAAATCCATTGGTTCTCAAAGAGTCGATCTTTGGCTTCAGAAAGCCCAGTCAATTGGCACAACCATAAGTTTAGATTAAAATTTTTGAAGTTTGGACCACTCACAGTTGAATCTGTAGCTGATGTTTGGAGTGTCAGCCCAAATACATGCCTGTTTGGGCTATGTTTTAATACAAGCGGCCTGTGTAATGGTCCAAGTTTTTAGTTAGTGTTCTTTCTTCTATCCATCCTACAATTTTAATCAAAAAAATCCAATATCCATCCATGGTCTGCTGAAACATAATAAAATCCTATGTGAAGTTAATAGGCACCCTGCTCTTCAGTGCACTAGTTAGTTCGGCTTTGGATTAGTGAAACTAACATGAAATTGACAAGCAGCTCATTGGCTGAGAAACAATGCAGTTTTAAACTAACTGATTGGCATGTTGCTAAATACAACGTTACAGAAAAGCTATGTACTGCTTCCATGACAATTAGAAAATGGGAAAAAAATAACGAAGAAGCTTTGATTTGCATCTCCTAAAATATTTTGATTAATCAAAACACTGCCAGATATTTTTTTGTCAAATATTAGATTTGCTCTGAAATCCCAAATGTAATGAAATTCTGCCCAATATCATGAAAAATGCAATCTGATGTGCTTAGCATAGCTTTAATTTGATAAAATTTGGTATTTTTTGCACAAAACACTCGTATTTCAAAATTAATATATTTTTTTAAATCGAAAGTGCCTTGTTTCAATAACTGGAATGAATATATGTTTCTCCTTTTTTATTGTAAAGAAACGTGGCTTGGTTTTCTATGAGATTGCACAATCTGTTTCATTCCAACCTGCATTTCTGGGTCACTGGAGACATTTAAACTGCAGATATAATTAACAGCTATTTTTAAACAGCGAAAAATGGAGCACTGGTGAGGTACAAAAGCATTAGAATTGCCCCAGATTCACTATTCAATAGGACACATCACAGCAATATGCTGTAAGATCAAAGTGTGCACAGAAAAAAGAGACAGGCCGATCAGTGGGGATAAATTGTTCCCATTATAATGGTGTAAGAATAGAGTTCTTTCAATTGAAACAATTTAATAACTGCATTCATTACTGTGGTGTCCATTCGTTTTCTGAGCAGTTTTGCATAACTGTGGAGCAGGTTCAATTGAGCTTATTCTCCTGAAATTAAGATGTGCAGTCTTTGACATTCAAAAATTAACCAGTAATAGGAAGCAATGTAGTCGTCTTCAGAGCCCCTTGGAAGCAGTTGGGTTTTCATTCTGCTAATTATGTCAGATGCAAATGTTGTTCCTTTTTTGCAGCTAAAATATATTTTGATTTAATTTTTTTTAGTACAAGATTCATACTAGCCATGCATTTTGTTTGTTATGAAAAATAATTTGAATTGTAAACTTTTTTCAAAAATTCATTAGGCATACAACTGAACCTGCATCACTGTGGATTAAATATTTGATTGGCCTTCTAAAAGAAGGTAACATCACTGAGAATTTTTGCATGCACATTCACAGGGGGAAAATGTGATGTTAAACTGTGTGAAATTTTTTTTGTTAACAATGTATTTTGGAGCTATGTTTTTCTCTCATTTGGCTCACCCTCCCAGACAAAAAGCAATTCCTCATCTAAAACAGCCAACACACCCTGTTCTCCCCAGTCTTTGCCAATGGTACTTTGCAGCCAGCCATTAGGAGGTGCACACGAGCACCACGGCTGGCTGGCCCTTTGAGTTCTCTCTCAGGACACTATTTTCCTCTTTTTGAGAAACAGGTTAATAACCCTTTTCTTTGTCGTTTTCAACAACCATCAATCGTAATGATGGGTGTGAATAGTTTAGCTGCACGTGATTTTGTGCAACAGAAATCCAGCAAATCATGGCACGCCTAGAATAATGCTCATTTCACACTTCTTAAACCGCGAACAAACCACTTAACTGGTTTAAGTGTCGAAATTTTCGTCCTTCCAACTGTGGAGTGTGCAAAAACTTTTCAGTAATGCCTCAGCGACAAAGCCAAAAAGACTGTTTGAGTGACCACACTGTGGATGGCCGTGTAGAATGCAGCCTTTAGAGACAGGATGACCTTTTTGCTCCAGAGGACAGCCTATGGCCATGTCCGTGACCGCAAAGTCATGGTTGGCTTCAACTTGCTAGGAGAATGACAACCATGAAGGAGGGATTCAGACACCCCATTGATGCCCAGCACTCTATGCTCACACAGATCAGTAGGCCTCATGAGAACATGCTCTTCAGCAGTGACATACATTGAGAAGCATAGGTTACCATTCATGTCAGTGGCAATTCTGTACCATCAAACAGCTTTGCGCAAGCGACTGCAAGTACTGACTCTAAAGGTAACAAGCCTATAGTGACCTCAGAAAAAGAAATGTGATACTAATGTCAGTATTCAGGGTTCATTACGCACACAGGTAGTCAGCCTTGTGTATCCTGTGCATCTCGCTAGTTGGCTGAGCAGGCATCCACCACTGTCATTCTTTCAGCTGAGGGAGCATTTAGAAATAGGGCATATATACAAGACACATGCAAAGTATTGTGGCTCAAAACAGGTAAATGCACCAGAAAAAAACATATTGAACACATACACCATATGCACCAAATAAAAAAGAAAATTATTTTATTTTTATCTGGTAATCAGTCATTTTTTTTGATGTGCAGAAACAAGGGCATCAGTTTTACAAAAGTAAAGCAGGCTAAACATATTCAGCTCTTAGCAAAAACTAAATTGATAAAGCAAATAGCAGTTTCCTGATTGTAAATCTGTGCAATAGGAAATAGCTGTGGACAACTGCAGAGCTCATTAGAAACTTAAATGATTAACTCCTCTCGCAACTGTCTTTCTGACAGCAGTGCCTCGTGTCCTCCATGATCTGCAACTACTCCTCAAGTCTACGGTGAGGCCTCTATCTATGACAATATTGTATAGTATGCAGCACACTTTTGTAATTTTACTGACCTCTGGGCATATTGTGAGCTACCCACCTAACTGGTCCAAGCATTTAAAGAATTGCTTTAGTGCAGCAAATGTATGCTGATAGGAGACCCTCATTGTCCTATGCATCTTGTTTACTGTTCACTGCTGCAGTGTGAAACTCGTGCAGTGTCATCATAAACCATGGTTGCACTACATAGCCCGTATCTCTAAGGAGTCAGCAATCCTCCTTTCCTTCTTCTTCAAGGAACTAAGTCATGTTTAGCTGCTGTTATGTTACATTGACATCCATGCTAGTGGCACCGGCTTCTGATGCATGGGTCTCCTTGTAGGTGCCTTTAAATCCAAAACAAACTTGCTGGAATTCATTAAAACCGGCAAGCTGGAAGACATATCCCTATGTGTCTTGGGGAGGGGTTGTTAGTTCCATTTATCACTTCTCTATGATATTCTAGCTGTGAACAGGAACTCAAATGTGCAAAATTACAGGTTAGAAATCATGTAGTAATGCATTGTAATACACTATATTGGTATGCTATCTACAAATTATTGTCGCTTTAAGGCCCAATTTCTAATAGGACTATTTTGAAGTCTGGCCTGGAACTAGGCCCTCCATAATTATATCACTGTAATAAACATGCATAACATAGGTCACTATTTCACTTTGACACTCCATGCATGCATGTAAATCACAACATACTCCCACTCTGAAAACTGAAGACAGCCACATTGCCTTCTATTACTAGTTAATTTTCGAATGTCAAATTCTGTTAATGTGCTGACAACATTGGCATTTAAAACAGTTCAAATTGAGCTGTTGAACCAAATGCTCAGCTCTGCTTAATCGACAACATGTAAATGAGTCATTTCAAAGACCCAGGCAGTTTTACTTGCATTTAGAACTCGTACATGGGAAAATGTTGCACATCAGCTATCTTAAGCTGGTGCATTTCATTCAATTATTGGATAGACAAATTTAATACAGCTGAACATGAATTTGAATCAGGTCCAGTATGTCTGAGTGATACTACACTTAATTATATTGTATTAGGAAGATTATTTTCAACCTATAATTACTAGGTTTAACCATTTAACAACCGTAAATCTACAAGCCCCACTCCAGAGACTTGAGCACATAATCTAGGCTGACACTTCAATGCAATACTGAGCATGTGCTGCACTGTCAGAGGTGCCGTCTTTTGGATGAGACATTAAAGCAAGGCACTGTCTGCCCTCTCAGGTGGATGTTAAAGATCCCACGGCATTATTTAAAGAAGAGCAGGGGAGTTCTACCAGTGTCGTGGCCAATATTTATCCCTCAACCAACATCTAAAACAGATGATCTGGGCATTTATTTCTTTTTGTGGGATTTCTCCATGCGCAAATAGCTGCCATGTTTCCTACATTACACCAGTGACTACACTTCAAAAATACTTGATTGGTTAGGATGTCCTGAGCTCTTGAAATGTGCTTTAAAAATGCAAGTCTTTCTTTCTTTCTTTAATGCAGCCAAACCATGGGTAATGATTTGTGATAGAGGGTAGCGTACCAATATAGATAACGTTTGGAAAAATATTTGGCCACCATTTAAATTTGATTTTGTTTTCACCATTGCTCCGAGGGCCATGGACAAGTAATATTCATTTGGCAGAGTTCTTTCTTGTTATAACATATTTTAATATCTATAACATAGCTAACATATCAAATATCTAGTTTAAGACTAATAAAGTAATAATTGAATAATTTTATTACTAGTCATGTGATGATGCAATCATATCAATCTTAAAACTTTTCAGTCATTGAAAATCCAATTTTTTGAATTTGCTCACACTTCTAAAGGAAAAAAATAGAAATACAGCAGGTTAGAAAGTTATTTTAAAAGGGGTAGAATAGATAGATTAAGCAAGAAAAGTAAAAAAAAAAAATTAAAGCTAAAATAATAAAATAGGGGATGAAAGAATAGGCGAAAGGAATAGAGTGAGCATTAAAACATTTTTTAAATTTAAAATTATGTTTTATGTCTATTTTTGTGGTTTAGAGTTAATACTGGAATAATATTTGAATAGTTCATTACTGTAACGTTAGTGGGTTTTTGTGCCAGTGGAGGCTCTCATCTCTGTACACCAGTCAGAAGTCTAGGAGTTAAATTTGATACAAACTGGAGTTTACTGTGTTTGAAAAAAAAATCAACAGCACTGTACTGAAACTTATTTAGAAATTCAAAGACCCTTTTTGACTTTTCTTTGAAAAACTGAAAAAAACATTTGAAGCATTTCTGCGAGATTTATCTAAGAAATAAAATCAACTTTAAGTGATCCCAGTTAAGAGAACCATCTGCAGTTGTCACTCTTTCTTACATGAGTACAAAAAGCGCACTCTTAGTTTCCTATTCTGTACTCATGTGAAAATGATGACAATTATAGATAAGCCTAAGGGGTCATTCATAATTGTCAGTGTCATTATGACTGCGTAAAATTCACTTGAGGTGCAAGAGGAGGTAATGTACAAAATTTGAGCAGTTTGCCACCATAAAGATCGCAGGAATTTAGAGTTCCCAGTTGATTTTGGAATTGCAACATTTTTCTGACCAAAGTATTTCTGAGGAACTTGAATAAAGTTGTGCCAGTCCAGTGTGTCTCAATGCTGTGTTAATGATAGCAGATACGAGAAAAAAACAGTATGGGTGATAACAAAATAAATAATGCAAGATTAAGAGCATACAGGAAGAAAAAAAGAACACAAGCAGGAAATATTGATGGACAAAGGCAAGGAAAAAAGTTTCAATGGCAGTTCATTCACCTGAACATTAATTGGAAAATAATTTATCCTAGTCAAACTGGATTCTGATCTATTCTGTCACACTCACTTACACCTGGTATAATTGCCACCAATACCCTCCCAGAGACCACCACTGATACTCTAATTGACACTGCCTGCAATACCATCGCAAAAATTGCCACCAATACCCTCTCAAAGGCTGTCACCAATACCCTCTAATATGGCCACCTATACCCTCCCAGAGATTGCCACCAACACCCCAGAGATTGCAACCAACGCACTCCCAGATTGCCACCTACACCCTCCTAAAGACTCTCACCAACATCCTTTAACAGATTACCACCACTTCTTTTTCAAAGGCCTTTGTTGCCACTCTCTCAGGACCAGTGATCCTCATCGCTTGAAAACATTTCATAAGTTACTAGCTACTAAATAAAGCAGCGCTGAAAGAGTTAACTAACAAACTTTGATAATTAATGCTGTCACTTTTACAGATAATTATTTCATTCTCTAAATGAATTTGTCTGGTTTATCCAGGAGAATTTCCCCATGACTAATGTGGTGAAATTATCAAGTCATAGCTATAATTACAAATGTAGTACAGTAGCTTTTTTTCTTTGGAGCATATCAGCCTTTAAAACCTTTTGAGATCAAATAGCAGCACAGGCGCCTGCTCAGAATTCGCTCATTATAGCCCCTGACCACACTTTGTAAAATAAGAGCATGTCACTTTAAAGGCTTTAAAGAATGATTGTGCTAATGAGATGTAAATAAAAGGGCCACTGGCATTGGAGCTGGGAATTTAACCCCTTTGGGGCACAGCTTCAGGCCTTTGGCTACTACGGGCATTTTTTGTTGATTTGAAGTAACTATAAATTCGGGTCTCCATGGGTGAGTACTCACCCGTAGACCCAACGAAAGTGCCGGTTTCGCGCATGCACTGCGCATGCGCTGGAAACCAGAACTTCCATTCCCCTGAAGGAAGGGGTTCAGAGGTCGAACGCGTGCGCCGGAGAGGCAGCGCGCACGCAGCGAACTTCGTTTTTTTTTTCAGGTTTCTCCGTGAGGGTAAGTACGGAGAAGCTGCGCAGGAAAAAAGGAGGCGCAAGGCCTGCTTTTAACAAGGTAAGTGGTGAATTAACTACAATTTAAACATTTTTTCAACAGGTTTATCTTTTTTACATACTTTAAAGAAAGGTAAGTTTATTTTTAAGTGTAATTAATTTTTTCAAAAATTTAAATTTTTGTTTAAAGTAGTTAATTTATGTAATTTATAGTTATTTTAAAAATGTGATTTTTAAAAATTATTTATTTGAAGTTTTAGTGAGGTTTTGGGGCCGATCTCTATTCATAGATTTGACAGGTCTTCCTGTCAAAATCTATGAATGGAGATTCCCTGCTCCGATTGGCTCTCCATGGCCCACGTGATCCGTGGGGACGCTTCGAACTAACTGCGCCCCTGGGATACGCAAGCACTGCGCGCCGGCAGCTGCAGGAGGCGCAGGAGCCGAATTCTACGCACGAATTCCATCCCAAAGCACAACGGCAGGCGCGGTATGTAAGTACGCGCGTGATCCTTGCACCCACGGGAAGCCGGAGAGCCGAATTTCTGGCCCATGTTATTTTACTCTCCCAGAAACTCTTGAAAGCTTGCACCTTCTGTCAGATGTGGATTTATATTTTTAAATCTATTTTATCATCATTTTTCAATCGAGTCATTACTGGTCTTATCAGGTCCAGCGCTGATTGTTGAAATGTGGGATGTTCTGCAGTTGCTGACAGCTGCTTATTGCGTGTTCCACCATGATTTGGGGATATCTCCCTCCCTCTCTCCCCTCATACTCATATCATTGACAATATCTGGAACATCTTGGGGGCGATCTTGCCAGCCCTGGGGAGGCGGGTATGGAGGTGGGACTGCTGGGAAAATGGCAGAATTTGGGGGCGTGTGCCCAACCCGCCCCCAACCCGCCTCCATGCCATCTTCCCAGGAGGCGGGTAGCTGTCCCGCGCTGGGTCCCGTCTCCTTGGAGGTGGGAAGGGATTAAAGCCTATTAACTGCCTGTTAACAGGTAGTTATCAGGCAGAAAATAGGATTATCCCCTTTTGCCCTCACAAGTGTGGGCTTCCCGAAGGCTCCAAAACATGCCAGCTCAGCGAGGCGAGTACTGGGCCTGAGGGGGTCGGGGGGGGGGTGCAAAAGCATAGTGTGAAGGTAAGTGATGGGTGCAAGAGTGTAGAGGTGAGTATCTGAGGTAAGTGCAAAGTGTTTTTAAAAGTGTACTTTCCTTTGTTTCTTCCTGCAGGCTTTAGTCGGTTTGTATGCAGAGACTCTCGGACCTCCGTGTTGCAGATGAGAGATGGCCGTTGCATTCTCATATGCAACAACCATCTCATTTCTGTAAAAGAAAGAAGGTTGATGAGGTCTACAGAGCTGTCAAACGATGACAATTTGGGCTGGATTTTTTCATTGGGGGCGGGCTGGGGGTGTGTCAGTTGGTTGGCGTGTCAGGACCCCGCCTCCGATGTGAGGTGGGACAAAAATGCGATTTTGCCCTAATTGGGCACTTGACTTCCAGCGTGTGGGAACCCCTGGCCCAATGAGTCTTTTGATACTGAAACTCGCCTCCGATGATGTCATCTATGCAGCTGGATTTAAGGCCTGCAAGCAGCCTTGGTTCTTTTTCAGCCTTACAACTTTATCAACATACTTCTGAGGGATTCCTACTGCAACTATGTCCAGCTCAAGACCAATGTGTGCACCCAGATTCGATGAGGCCTCCCTCCAAGCTCTGGTGGAGGGAGCAAGAGCAAATAAGGAAGTGCTCTTTCCTTCCTCAGGGAGGAAAAAGCCTCCACAACAGACCAAAGCTGTGTGGCTGCAAGTGGCACAGGAGGTGAATGCGATTTCAATGTGCAACAGAACCGGGCTGCAGTGCAGAAAGAGGTTTCATGACCTTCTCCACACAGGAAAAGTGAGTATTCCATCCCCATGACCCTCAATCTAATCCCCATCGCCTCTCATCACCAGCACTCTGCTTTGTCAACCTCCTCTTCCACATCCCACTTCACCCTTACATCCCTGCACCCTTACCCATTCCCTCTCTCTGTATGCTCACATTCACTTAACTATTCGACTATGCAGCCCTCACAATCCCTATCACTGTGATGCTATGACAACAACTTACAACACACAGGGAGGGCCCTTGGTCTTGGCACCTCACTCCATCTTTGTGTCCTTCTAAGCATCTATGCTATGGATTCTCTACACTCACTCCTGCATTCTCACTCAAACTCCACTTGTGTCCCTCATTGCAGGAAAAGAGAGCCCACAATAAGAGGGAGAGGGCAAGGACAGGAGGAGAGCCACCCTCAATAGCACAGCTCACCACTGCAGAGGAGGCAGCCCTGGAGATCGTGGGAGTGGAGGAGGATGCGCAAGTGGGGGACAGACAGATGAGTGCATCAGAGCAAGTTGGTGACAGAATAGTTTTTCATCTCTCTCATTGACATTGCATGAGTGACTGATATTGATTCTGATGCTCTAACAGATTGACTTATGATCATCTGCACAATTCAATGTGCATGCAACATTTATCTCACATGCCTAACTCTTTCCTTTACTCCCCCACAGGACCATCGACAGCCCCCCTCCCCACTGTCCAGGAGGAACAGCCTGAGCGCCCAGGCTTCTCAGAGGAAGCTGCAACCTCTGAGGGCGCAGCGTCAGTAGAATTCAGTGCACCCAGCACCAGCGCAGACACTCACACCTCGGTGGGATCTTCGCGAGATAGAGTAGTGTTGTCACCTGGTGTATCACAGCTCACAAGTGAGCATCAGCAGATGGTGGAGACAGGGCCAGCAGTGGAGAGTCCTCGTCGGAGGGTGCAGGACTCTTCCAGCTCGGCTCCGCTGCATGTCGACCCTGTGCCTCTGGGTCCATCCAGAAGGAGAGCGGTGCTGGGACTCCAGGAACAGGTGCAGGAGTCTCTGGCAGGTTTTGTCTCCAGGGTCGCTGCGAGTGTGGAGCGAATGGAGGAGTCCATCACTAACATGAGCAGGGCCTTTGTGGAGGCATTGGCGCATAAACGCATCACCACGGAAAGCATAGCAACCTCCGTGGAAAAGATGGCTACCTCCGTGGTAAGGCTGGCTACCGTAGAGAAGAGGATAGCTACGGTAGAGGAGAGGATGGCTACGGCCATTGAGGAACTTAGTTGCCAGGGTCTTGAAAACATGGTCATTGTTCAGAATAGAATGACATCTCTTGAGGAGTGATGGTCAGCTATTGAGCAGAGAAACCAGACCTTCATGGAAGTCCTCTAGAGTAGGACTTCTAGTGCAGAAACAGGTCCTCATGGCCCCCCTGAAGTGCAGCAAGGTGCTGTCAAGCCACTTGCTAGCTTTGAAGTGGGGCTGACCCATGAGAGGGATGTTGGTAGCAGAGAACCAGGAAGTGGGGGGCTCCTCTCCAAGCGCTCACACGACCATGCCACTGCAGAGCCCTCGGTCAGAGCCCCACCAGAGTCCTCACCCAACTGAGATCGGCGTCTCAGCCCCTGCACAGCCGCAAGAGCAGCCGACTGTTGCCGAGCCCTCACAGGCTCGCAACCCCAGAGGACACCCGCCAAAGGTGTTGAGGCAGGAGCAGCAGGAAAGTGAGCAAGGGGCCTTCACATCTGCTGAAGCCACAGGCGTAAGAGGAAGATAAAGCACAAGTAGTCACAAGGGTAGTCACTTGGGTGTTCTGTTGTGTTTATTTTTGAAATGCCATCCGTGAATTGTTGTGATAAAAAAATTTGATGGCAAACTGTTGAAGTTGTGGACTGTGTCATTTCGCAAATGGGACATCCACATTGAGGGCTTAGGGTGACTTGCAATTGTCAGTATGGTGGTCAGAGTGATAGGAATCCGCAGGTACTTGGCCATTGTCGATGCTCTGGTAAGAAGGTGCGAGGCAAAAGTGTTTGATTGGGCAGGTTAAGCAAATCTGGCCAAGATCAGGGCGCCCCTTGCATCCCGGGCAGCAATGTGCTCACGTGCTGCTGCCGCTGGTTGATGCGCCTCCGCAAGCTGTTCGTTGTCGCTCTCCTCCTCCTCCTCCTCCTCCTCCTCATCTGAGGAGGCTATGCGATGAGCCACTTGTACCTCAGGCATCTGCAAGCCACGATGCTGTGCCATGTTGTGAAGTGCACAGCAGACCACGATGATTCTGGAGACCCTGGCTGCTGAGTACTGCAGGGCTCCACCTGATCTATCAAGACATCTGAATCGCATCTTCAGCAAGCCGATGGTGTGCTCGATAATGGATCTGGTGGAAATGTGGCTGGAGTTGTAGCGCTCCTCAGCTTCGTTGGATGGCTCCTCAAGGGCGTCATTAGCCAAGTATTCAGGGGATAGCCCTTGTCTCCAAGTAGCCATCCAAAAAGTTGGTCTGGCGGACTGAAGAGTGGAGGCACACTATACTGCCGCAGGATGAAGGAGTCATGGCAGCTGCCAGGGTACTTGGCGCAAACATGCAAAATTTCCTTCTTGTGGTCACACACCAGCTGCATGTTAAGGGAGTGGAAGCCCTTGCAGTTGACAAAAATACCTGGATTGTGATGGGGTGCCTTAAGGGTCACATGTGTGCAGTCAACGATGCCCTGCACCCTTGGAAAACCTGCCAGATTAGCAAATCCAACCGCACGCGCGGTTACACTTGCTTGATCCTTGGAGAAGTTGATGTAATTGTGCGCGATGGCAAAGAGGGCATCGGTTACCTGCGTGATGCAAGTGTGTGCGGCCACCTGGGAGACGCTGCTGATGTCTGCTGTTGATCCCTGGAATGAGCCTGAAGCAAAAATGTTGAGTGCGGTGGTGACTTTGACGGCCATTGGTAAGGGGTGTCCACCCGCTCCTCTGGACTCCAGGTCTTGCTGCAGCATTGCGCAGATGTCACCCACTACCTCTCGCGAAAGTCTGAGCCTCCTTTGGCACTGCTGCTCAGTCATGTTGAGGTAGCTCATCCTCTGTCTGTAAAGTCTGTTTTGGGGGTATCTCCTGCGGCGACGTGCTTCCATGCGCTGGCGCCTTCTGGCCTGTGCAGCTTCAGGTGGGTGAGCAGCAGCTTGGCGCTCCTGTTGTTGCTCCTGCTGTTGGTGCTGCTGTTGTTCAGGGTTCTGCTGCTGCCGTGGCTGGTCTTCATCCGAATCTGAGGTCCAGGAGGAAAGGAAATAAATGATTCCCATTCTTCTGGTATATGCCTCAGTTGAGGAAGCGCTCAGTCAAACTGGGGAGAGGGGTTTCCCAGGAGGTCACACTGGAGATGGGTCTCAGGCTCCAAACTTCCACAACAATGAGTAGGCCTGCTAAAAGTTCCCCCAGACCTGAGAAAACAACATTCTGCCACCTGCAAATGATGATTGCTGAAAACTCCTTTTTAATGGTGGAGCTGCAGCTGTTAGTAAGCAATCCACTTGTGAGGCCATCAGGATTACCTGGCGTGTTCCAGAGGAGACGTGCAGCACGGGGGAAATGTGTTAAATTCAGAAAGGCCTCTCAAAATGGGATTATAGAGGCAGTTAACTGGTTGTTGAGAGCCTTAAGGGCCTATCCCACCTCTTGGAGGCAGGATGGAAATGGGGTCTGAAACCCCGATTTTGGGAAAATTGCTCGGAGGCGGCCTGGAGGCGGGATCAGATCCGCCCACCATTTTTTGCGATTTTAACACCTCACACGCCTCCAAACCCGCCTCCTCGGGCCTGGCAAAATCGAGCCCTTCATCTGTCAAAAAATGTTGACAGATGAAATGTCATACGTTGACGTGCTCTGCAACCTGCTTTCCCTTGATTGGCCTGCTAAGCCCACTGGGCCGGCTTAACAAGGTCAATCAGGGGAAAATAGCATGGGTTGGCCACAAATTGATGGAGGCGGGACATCGACCTGACAAGCAGCAGTCCCACCTCCAACGCGCCCCCATTCACAAAATCGCCCCCCTTGTATCGAAACAACTGCAATTCCTAGAAGTTTAATTACTTCCTAAGTGCAAATGGTCATTTCACGAGCAAGTGACATGATATTCCACTGCAATTAAATGAATATAGGGTAACAGATGACTTGTAGTGAGTTATGAGGCTGTAAATCCATCAAGTGATTTTGATGATGTCATAATGTATCGTAACAAAGCTTGACTGGTTTATGAATACCTGCAGAATCCACAGAATGATTTATTGCTTTGTACTAGCAGCTCTAAAACTATTGCTGCTGTATATTTCAAAAAATATAAAACCTTTTTCTAATTTTATTTTTATGGAGCATGGCTTTTTTTCCATTTGTTCTCATGGTATGGACAACGCTGTCATGGCCATGTTTATCACCCATCCCCAGTTGCTCTAAGAAAGTGCTGCTGGGCATTCTCCTTAAACCTCTGCAGTTCTTGTAGTGATGGTGTTAAGGAGGGAATTCTAGGATATTTACCCAGCGATGATAAACGGATGGAGGCATATGTTCAATTCGGGATGGTGTGTGGCTTGGAGGTGATGGCATTCCAATGATGTTGCTACTGATCCTTCTCAGTAGTAGGGTCATAGGTTTGAAAGATGCTGTTGAAGTAAGCTTGACAAGCTCCTGCAGTGCATCCTGAAGATAGTGCATACTGCGGCGACAGTGCACCAGTAGTGGATGCTGAGTTCAGTGGCAGGGACGTCCTGAATAATGTCAAGTTTCTGGAGTGTTGTTGCGACTATACTCATCTAGGCAAGTGGAGAGTATTCCATCACACTCCTGAATTGAGCCTCATTGATGGTGGAGTGGCACTGAGAGGTCAGGAGGTGAGCCACATTTCACAGAGTACCCAGCAGCAGTTCAGCTTTTGTAGCCACGGTGTTGATGTAGCTGGTCCATTTAAGCTTCTGATCAATCCTGACTCCAAGGATGTTGATAGTGGGGGATTGAGTAATGATGGATGTAGTTGGGCCTTTTTTCGTAGAAGATTGTCATTGCCTGGTACTTATGTGGTGCAACTGTTACCTGCCACTTGTCAGTCCTGGATATTGTCCAGGTCTTGCTGTAGGCTAGCATGAGCTGTTCCATTTTCTGAGGAGTTATGAATTGAGCTGAACACTATAGACTTGTCAGCAAACAACCACACTCCTGACCTTATGATGTAGGGAAGGTCATTGATGAAACAACTTAAGATGGTTGGGACAAGGATGCAGCCATGAGGAACTCTGGCAGCGATGTCCTGGGATTGTGATGATTGGCCTCCAAACTGCATGACCATCTTCCTGTGTACCAGGTATGACTCCAGCCACTGAAGGATTTTCCCAGTGACCTCATTGAAGAACTAGATTCACAGAATAAGGGGAATAAAGCTGGTAGTCAGATTGAAACTGAAGGAATATGATTGATGGAACAAGTGTTATAGATACCAAAGCAAAATACTGCGGATGCTGGAAATCTGAAATAAAAACAGAAAATGCTGGAAATACTCAGTAGGTCAGGCAGCATCATGGAGAGAGAAACAGAGTTAACATTTCAGGTCAATGAACTTTCGTCAGAACTGAAAAAAGTTAGAGATACAACAGGTTTTAGGCAAGTACAGAGGCAGGGAAAGGGAGGAGGGGAGGAAAGAACAAAAGGGAAGGTCTGTGATAGGGTGGAAGGCAGGAGAGATTAAATGACAAAAGGGATGATGGTGCAAGGCAAAAGGAGATGGTAATGGGACAAGTAAAGATACAGAAGATGGGTCTGAAAGAGGTGTAAATGGGAATAGCAGAATCATCAACAGCTGCCATCCGAAAAAAATGGGGGCAGAGGTTATGATCTGAAATTGTTGAACTCAATTTTGAGTCCGGAAGTCTGTATAGTGCCTAATCGAAAGATGAGGTGCTGTTCTTCGAGCTAATGTTGAGCTTCATTGGAACAGTGTAGGAGGCTGAAGACAGAGAGGTCAGAGTGGGAGTGGAGTGGAGAATTAAAATGATAGGCGACCAGAAGCTCGGGGGTCACACTTGCGGACTGAATGGAGGTGTTCCACAGTTTGGTCTCCCCAGTGTAGAGGAAAACGCATCGGGAGCAGCGAATACAGTATACTAAATTGCAAGAAGTACAAATAAATCACTGTTTCACCTGGAAGGCGTGTTTGGGGCCCTGGACAGTGGGAAGGGAGGAAGTAAAAGTGCAGGTGTTGCATCTCCTGTGCTTGCACGGGAAGGTGCCGTGGGAAGGGGAGGGGGCAATTTGACAATAGAAACTAAAGCTACAAAGTCTGGGTGGTTTATGTTTTGTTATCTAAAACCTGAGATTAGATTAGTGGTATGAATTCATAGAAGTTGAGCATAATCATTTAGAATATCTATAAGATTGTAAATGTTGTAGAAAAATTATTTTTCTTTCTCTTGTGGTACTGCATTTCCAATGTGAAGATGAAAGCAGTGTCATATGATATAAAACAAGCAGCACTTTTGCTGTTGTCACTTAAAAATTGAAGGTATATTGGATTAGTAGCAAAGAAACTGAAGGTCTTATGTGGAGGGGTGGGAAAGAATCCCTCTAGTCACTATGTGTAGCATTCTTCTAAATGTATACAACATTTCCTCTGTTTGATATTTCTAAAAGAGCCTGTCTACAATTTTGCTAGAAATACAAAACTCTTCACAAACACATGTACAATGTTACTTCACAGAACGACCACTAAGTTTTTACCTCATGATGGCAGGAGTCATATAATGACTAAGGATTAACACTGAAATAGAGGAAATCCTGCCATCTTGTCTATATTATAAAATTGTAATTCCTTGTGGTGGTTAATGGCTTGTTGGTTTGATAGACCAGGTATACTTTAGAATGCATTTAAAACCCAATAGGATCCTTCCATAAAATAGATAGGATAATACACGATTATTGGTATGACATAGATATTCTTTACTTTGCATAAAGGCCCATGATACTCAAGTGTCACCATCAGGACATTTTGCAAATCCTCGGGAGGTTTTGTGTTAAAAGTGCTGGAAAACTGGAAAGTAAGTGATAGCAGCGGCTGTGGTCGGCCCTGTGAAAACATAAGTTAACACTAACATTGTGATGTTATTTTATTGCATGTTGCTAAATGATGCCAACTGGGGGCTTGGCAAGGGTTTCTAATGCTAATTAGTGCAGGATTCCCGTGGGTATAAAATTACTCCAATGGCAACCATAACTCCAAAGTTAAGTTGAAGTTATTTTCTCTCTGGCAATGTAAAGATGCTGCAGATGATTGTGGTTGCCTACTTATATTAAAGGTAAGTTCATGATGAGCAAGTGCTAACTTTTTCATCTTTACAAACAGAGATACGTTGGATGATGTTTCAATTAATGGTAACATTTATTTTTCATCAATATGTGTCTTACTGTGCAGATTGTCTGTGTCACAAGTGTTTCTCTGCATACTGTGCTTATCATGGAGAATACATGCGGAACCATGATGGTGTGAAAAGGTATGTTTATGTGCAAAGATTTCAATCCATAAGTAAGGAAGTGGGTGCCATTGTGTGAATACCATGTTTCTGTATAGCACTGTGATCTTGTACTGCTGGTGCTCATTTTTTAAACCTAACGTATCATGAGTTACTGTGGCCCCAGGGGAGTACCAAGGGCCGGTGGCCTTAAAATGCACCTATGATGACCAATTCTGATGTGTCAACATCGACCCCAGGAGGTTCTAAAGATGTTATCACTCCAGCATGAAGGGGTCATAGAATCATAGAAACTTACAGCAGAGAAGGAGACCATTCGGCCCGTCGCGCCCGTGTTGGCTCTTTGAAAGGGCAGTCGTGCTTAGTCCCACATCCCTGTTTTTTGTCTGTAACCCTGTAAGTTCTTCATCCTCAAATACCTGTCCAACTCCCTTTTTAAATTATTTATAGAATCAGCTTCCACCAGCTTTTCAGGGAGAGCATTCAGAACCTGACAACTCTCTGAATGAAAATATTTCTCCTCATCTCCCCTCTTTATCTTTTTCCAATGATTTTGAATCTATGACCTCTAGTTATTTATCCACTCGCCAGAGGGAATATTTTTTCCCTATTAACTCTATCAAAACCTCTCGTCATCTTGAAAACCTCTATTAGGTCACCTCTTAACCTTCTCTGTTCCAAGGAGAACAGTCCTAACTTTTCCAACCTCGCCTCATAACTGAAATCCCTCATCCCTGGTAACATCCTGGTAAATCTCCTCTGTACCCTCTCTAAGGCCTTTACATCTTTCCTGAAGTGTGGTGCCCAGAATTGTCCACAATACTCAGCTGAGGCCTAAACAGTGATTTATAAAGTTCTAGCATGATCTCTTTGTTTTTATATTCTGTTCCTCTGTTTATAAACCCAAGTAACCCATATGCTTTTTTAACCACCTTATCAACTTGCCCTGCCACCTTTAAAGATTTGTGTATATGGACACCAAAATCTCTCTGCTCATCTGCACTTTTCAAAATCATGCCATTTATGTCTGTCTATCCATATTCGTCTTCCCAAAGTGAATCACTTCACACTTCTCTGCATTGAACTCCATCTGCTATGCTTCTGCCCATTTCACCATCCTGTCTATGTCATACTGAAGCCTCTCATTAACCTCATCATGATCTACTACTTTGCCAAGTGTCATATCATCTGCAAGCTTTATAATGCCGCTCCCTACACCTGAGTCTAGGCCATTTATAAAAATTGCAAAGAGTAATGGACCCAACACTGACCGTGGGGAACACGACTGCAAACCACCTCCCAGTCTAAAAAACATCCATCCACCAACACCCTGTGCTTCCTGTCACTGAGCCAATTCCCTTTAATTCCATGGGCTTCCATCTTCTTAATAAGTCTCCTGTGTGGAACTTTGTCGAATGCATTCTGAAAGTCCATATAACATTTACTGCACTACCTTGATCCACGGGTCATTTTCGGGTTGGCAGGCTGCAACTAGTGGGGTACCACAAGGATCAGTGCTTGGGTCTCAGCTATTTACAATCTATATCAATGACTTAGATGAGGGGACCAAGTGTAATGTATCCAAGTTTGCTGACGATACAAAGCTAGGTGGGAAAGTAAGTTGTCAAGATGCAAAGAGGCTGCAAAGGGATATAGACAGGTTAAGTGAGTGGGCAAGACTATGGCAGATGGAATATAATATGGAGAAGTGTGAAGTTATCCACTTTGGTAGGAAAAATAGAAAAGCAGAATATTTTAAAAATATTTTGGGAGATGTTGGCATTCAGAGACCTGGGTATCCTTGTACACAAATCACTGAAAGTTAACATGCAGATATAGCAAGAAATTAGGAAAGCAAATGGTATGTTGGCCTTTATTACAAAGGGATTGGAGTATAAGAGTAAAGATATCTTACTTCAATTATATAGGCTCTTTGTGAGATCACACCTGGAGTATTGTGTACAGTTTTGGTCTCCTTACCTAAGGAAGGATATATTTGCCTTTGAGGGAGTGCAATGAAGATTCACCAGACTGATTCCTGGGATCAGAGGATTGTCCTATGAGGAGAAATTGAATAGGCTAGGCCTATATTCCCTATAGAGTTTAGAAGAATGAGAGGTGATCTCATTGAAACATATAAAAGTCTTAAGGGGCTTGACAGGGTAGATGCTGGGAGGTTGTTCCCCTGGTTGGGGGGTCTAGAACTAGGGATCACAGTCTCAGAATAAGGGGTAGGCCAGTAGGTTGTGAATCTTTGGAATTCTCTACCCCAGAAGGCTGTGGATGTTTAGTCGTTGAGTATATTCGAGACAGAGATTGATAGATTTTTGGATACTAAAGGAATGAAGGGATACAGGGATAGTGGGGGAAGGTGGAGTTGAAGTTGAAGTTTAGCCATGATCTTATTGAATGGTGGGGCTCGAAGAGCCGAATGGCCTAATCCTGCTCCTATTTCTTATGTTCTTATGTTCTAACCTTCTATGTTACCACATCAAAGAATTCAATCAAGTTAGTCAGACACGATTTGCCTTTAACAAATCCTTGCTGGCTCTTCTTAATTAACCCATGCCTTTCCAAATGAAATTTTATTTTGTCCCTGATAATGGTTTCCAATAACTTCCTTACCACCGATGTTAGGCTAACTGACCTTTAGTTTCCTGTTTTATCCCTCTCCCCTTTCTTGAATAGTGGCATAATATTAGCAACCCTCCAGTCCTCTGGCACTACTCCTGTATCCAATGAGGATTGAAAGATTGTGACCAATGCCTCTGCTATATCTACCTTTGCTTCTTTCAACAACCAAGCATGCATTCCATCTGGACTAGGTGACTTACCAACTTTCAGTAATGCTAATCTTTTTAGTACGTCTTCTCTATCTATTATTATCCTGTCCATAACTTTCCTCTCCTCTTTTAGTGTAGCCTTCACATCATCCACTTCCTTTGTAAAGACAGATGCAAAGTATTCATTTATTGCTTTTGCCATTTCCTCTGCCTCTAAATGAAGATTTCCCTTTGGGTCATTAATTGGTCCAACTTTTTCCCTAGCAAACAGCTTACACTTTATGGCCAGAATTTTCACCTTTGCATCGGGTTGGGTGAGTGCAGGCGGCATAGCAGGTCCAAAATGCGATACTTTCAGCAACACCCTGCTCAGAGCGACTTTCACTTAATGGCCCCAATTGAAAGTCTCATGCGTGTTTCCCGGCCCTATTAAATGCTGCGGGTCTGATGACTCGTTTCCAGCACCCATATTTAAAGCAGGTTTCCAGAGGAGGTTGGAAGGTGTGAAAGAAAGGCCAGAGGAGAGATAAAACTTTTGAAAGATAGATAGCCAAAGGCAGAGGGCTGCACCCCGGTTCTCTGATTCTTCCTTGCATACTCTTGTGGAGGCTGTCAGCGCACGCAGGGAGGTCCTCTTCCCTGCTGACAGGCAAAGGAGACGTCTACAAGCAACAAGGAGAGCCTGGCTGGATATTGCTGAGGAGGTCAGCAGCAGTGTGTGGTGAGGAGGACCTGGATACGGTGCAGGAAACACGTCAATGATCTCATGAGGTCAGGAAAGGTGAGTGGAATGCCACACTCAACCTCATCCTGCTGTGCCTGTCAACACATCCCCATCACTCTGCCTTCCCATGCCTACTCCTGCACATCATTACTTACACCAACATACCTTGCACGTCCACTCATCCCTCTCTATGTACATACTCAGATCCCCATATGACTAACCACCCCTGACACCTACCCTCATCCTAATGCAATCATAGCAAGTAACACCACAGAAGCAGGTCATTTGGCATTGGTACCCCACTCCCTCATAGTCACCCTCTACAGATGTAACCCATCCATTCCCTACACTCATTCCATCACTCTCACTCAACTTCTCTTCTTTCCCTCCTTGCAGAAGAGAGCCCACAACAACAGGGAGAGAACCGGAGGTTGCCCTCCAGTGATTGCACATCTCACAGCAACAGAGGAGGCAGCTCTGGAAATTTCAGGAGCTCGAGAGACGCTGATGGTGGGAGACAGAGAGAGGGGCACATCCCAGCAACCTGGTGACAGAATCACATCTCATAAAGCCACATGGCATACAACAGTCACCCATATGGTGACTCATGTCAGCAGCCAGTGAAATGTCATCATGTGCATAATGGTAACATTCTTATTATAACACTTCTAATTCATCTCTTTACTCTCCCACAGGTCCATCAACTGCCCCCGCTCCCGCCCCCCCCCACCCCACCCACTGTCCAGCCAGAGGAGGAAGACGACTCCTCAGAGAAACCTCCAGTCTCTGAGGGTGCAGCGTCAGCAGACCCAAGCACACCCAGCACCAGCGCAGATACGCACACCTCGGTGGGTCCTTTGCGCCATAGAGTAGAGTTGGCACTTGGTGTCTCACAATTCACAAGAGAGCAAGAGCAGGTGGTGTTGACAGGGACAACAGTGGAGACTCCTCGTCAGAGGGCGCAGGACGCTCCAAGCTCTGCTAAGCTGCATGCAGACGCTGAGCCTCGGGGGCCATCGAGAAAGAGGGTGCTCTTGGAGGGGCAGCAACAATTGCATGAGGCTCTGACATCTTTTGCAGCTGGGATGTCTGCAAATGTTCAGAGAATGGAGGAGTCCATCTCCAACATGAGCACCACCATGTCGCAGGTGATGGCGACGATGTGCTGTTCCATGGAAAGGATGGCCACCTGCATGGAGCAGCTGATGTGCTACTCACATGAGCACATGCTTGCTGTGGAAAATAGATGGCAGACGCTCATAGACCTTCTCTCAAGTCTCTGGAGTGGGGCTTGAATCCAAGCCATTTTGACTCAGGCGAGAGTGCTACCACTAAATCAAGGCTGACACTTAAGGGTGCAGTTGCTGACATTCTATCACATTCGGGAACTTGAAGTGGCCTTGGAATGCATATTCCAGGAGAGGGTCAGGAAATAGTACTGAAAAAATAGGTGAAACTCAAAGTGAAAAAGGCACAGAGTCCTAATGGCATGCATCCTTTGAAAAAGAGAGTGAAAAATAAGGGGGAAAGAATAGTTGATTTGTATCATTCCAAAATACACACCATGCTATATACATAACCATTTCTGGAGCTTTGTCTGAAAATTGAAGGTGTTTTCATGGGTCTTCATATTATACAGAAATTGTCACAATTTTTGTACTCCGTATATTGTGGTAAAATGGTGATTTCATCTTGGTATCAATAGGTTACAATTAGCAGAACAATGTTGTGACCTCAGGACATCATGATAGAATTCCATACATGCATGTTCCGTGCAAGTCAACAAGGTATTACAATTTCAACAAGCTACTGAACTTACACAGAGTGGCTAAGTACCTCAAAGTACATTTCAAATAGACCGAGGCTGACACCTACCTTACTTGTTCTAGCATCTAATCTACTACTTTTATAAGGTACTCCCTGAGAGATGTGAGATTGAGAGGTGGGTAGCTGCAAAATTTCCCCTAGAACCTTCAAGGACTGAGGTAACTCACATCTCAGTGAATCTGCTGTTCTTGAGAGACCTGCTTCTGGTTACCATTTTCTTGCATTGTCAAGGGCTCAATGGAGGGGACATAGAAACATAGAAACATAGAAGATAGGAGCAGGAGTAGGCCATTCGGCCCCTCGAGCCTGCTCCGCCATTCGATGAGATCATGGCTGATTATCCAAACTCAGTACCCTGTACCTGCCTTCTCCCCATATCCCTTTATACCTTTAGCTTTAACAAATATATCTAACTCATTCTTGAATATATTTAATGACTTGGCCTCAACTACCTTCTGTGGTAGAGAATTCCACAGGTTCACCACTCTCTGGGTGAAGAAATTCTTCCTCATTTCTGTCCTAAATGGCTTACCCCTTATCCTTAGATTATGACACCTGGTTCTGGACTCTCCGACCATCGGGAACATTCTTCCTGCATCTAGTTTGTCCAGACCTGTCAGAATTTTATATGTTTCGATGAGATCCCCTCTCATTCTTCGATACTCCAGCGAGTATAAGCCCAATCGACCCAATCTCTCCTCATATGTCATTCCTGCCATCCCAGGTATCAGCCTTGTGAATCTTCGCTGAACTCCTTCCATGGCAAGAACATCCTTCCTCAGATAAGGCGACCAAAGCTGCACACAGTACTCAAGGTGTGGTCCCACCAAGGCCCTGTACAACTGCAGCAGGACATCCCTTTTCCTATACTCAAACCCTTTCGCTATGAAGGCCAACATACCATTTGCCTTCTTCACCGCCTGCTGCACCTGCATGCTTACCTTCAGCGACTGGTGCACAAGGACACCCAGGTCTCGTTGCACTTCCCCTTCTCTCAATCTATTGCCATTCAGATAATAGTCTGCCTTTCTGTTTTTGACACAAATTGGATAACCTTGCATTTATCCACGTTATATTGCATCTGCCACACTTCTGTCCACTCACCCAACCTGTCCAAATCATCCTGGAGTTTCTCAGTATCCTCCTCACAGCACACACGCCCACCCAGCTTTGTGTCATCTGCAAACTTGGAGATATTACATTTAGTTCTCTTATCTAGATCATTAATGTATATTGTGAATAGCTGGGGTCCAAGGACTGAACCCTGCGGTACCCCACTAGTCACTGCCTGCCACTCGGAAAAGACCCATTAATTCCTACTCTCAGCTTTCTGTCCGCCCAACCAGTTCTCTATCCAAGTCAATACCTTGCCCCCAATCCCATGTGCCTTAACTTTACACGCTAATCTCTTATGCGGGACCTTATCGAAAGCCTTTTGAAAGTCCAAATACACCACATCTATTTTCCCAGTTACATCCTCAAAAAATTCCAGTAGATTAGTCAAGCACGATTTACCTTTTGTAAATCCATGTTGACTTTGTCCGATCCTGCCACTGTTTTTCAAGTGCTCAGCTATTACATCCTTTATAATGGACTCTAGCATTTTCCCCACTACCGATGTCAGGCTTACCTGTCTGTAATTCCCCGCTTTCTCTCTACCACTCTTTTTGAATAGTGGGGTAACATTAGCTATCCTCCAATCCATGGGTACAGTTCCAGATTCCATCGAATGTTGGAAGATAATGCATCTACTATTTCTAGGGTCACTTCCTTAAGTACCCTAGGATGTAGATTATCAGGCCCTGGGGATTTATCGGCCTTCAATCCCGTCAATTTCCCTAACACCATTTCCCTGCAAATACTGATTTCTTTCAGTTCCTCCCTTTCATCAGACCCTATGTTCTCCAACATCTCTGGGAGGTTATTTGTGTCCTCCTTTGTGAAGACAGAACCAAAATATGCATTTAATTGGTCTGCCATTTCTTTGTTCCCCATTATAACTTCCCCCACTTCTGACTGCAAGGGACCTACACTTGATTTCACTAATCTTTTTCTCTTCACATATCTATAAAAGCTCTTACAGTCAGTTTTTATGTTCCCAGCAAGCTTACTTTCATATTCTATTTTCCCCTTCTTAATTAATCCCTTTGTGCTCCTTTGTTGAATCCTAAACTGCTCCCAAGGATTTGACATTCTCCTCCTTTCCATTCCTAGGTCCTCATTATCACTAGTACTTGATCCTTCATCTAATGAAAACCCTTCTAATTCACTAACTACTTCCTCCAAGTAGGTGTATATGGACTGGTACTGGGCCAGATAAGATGTCATGATGGAGTTGGTGAAGATGGGGCAAGAGTTTAGGATCCCAATGAACCTGGCTGTTCATACCAGTGGGTGACCTCTTCTTCTAAGTCATCCCCATGGATTTCAAAAACACAAAGATTTGTTTAGCTTTGTAACCACTTACATGACTCCTTAAAGAAATAACAACTGAGTGCATGGTCACTGCTATATTTTGGCAAACCACATAAAACTGAAACTGCCTGTACCCCCCTTGCCCTGTCATCACCAACATGATCTTGGCACCGTACCACCTATTTCCCATCTCCTGCAGCCTCTTCTGTTTGTCATCCAATTAGCTGCCAAGTTTCCTCCTCATGTGGACTTGAAGTTTTCAAGGTTGTTGCTTCTCCTCCAGTTACAGTCCTTTGGCACAGGTTATGCACCACCTTTTCCTTTGCAAGAAGAGAACGCCGAGTTACGTAGAGCCTGCAGCACAGAAACAGGCCATTTGGCCCAACTGGTCTATGCAAGTGTTCTGCTCCACACGAGCCTCCTCCTACCCCTCTTCATCTAACTCTATTAGCATATCCTTCTCTTCCTTTTCTATTTCTAGGCCCTCATGAGCTTTTCCAGCTTCCCCTTAATGTATCTATGTTAATTGCCTCAACTGCTCCTTGTGATAGCTCGTGCCACATTCTAACCACTCTTTGGGTAAAGAAGTTCCCCTGAATTCCCTATTGGATTTATTGGAATGTGACTGGCAAGGATATTTATTTTCACCCGTATATCTGCATGCATACAATTGTTATCAGACTTGCAGGTACAGGATCCCTTTAAGCACCTCTCCTTCAAGACAGGCAAAACCTATTGAGAGATGCAATATGCGTTCTCATAGTAGCTGGAGTTAACATGGTGCATTATTGTTTTTAGAATAAGTTGGTAAATCAGTAAGAGAATAACATACTTGGAAGGAACACAAAAGTCACTTCCCTCCAAGCAGAACAGCTAGTGGAATCATTTTTGCAGCTGCACAATGTACTCTTCCAAAACTCAGGAGACCTTTTGAGGCCAAAGCTCTGCTACCCATCATTTATTTCTTTGCCAACTTCTACAGCCTTGTCTTATCCAGCCCTGAGTCTGAGCCCATGCCTTCAGTCCTCCAAATTTGGCTTCCCGTGCGACACCCCTCCCTCCACTTCATCATCAAGGTATCAAGACCTTCAGCTGTCTTGGCTGTGCTCTCTGGAATTTCTTCCCTAAACTTTTCCAACTTTTACCCCTTTCTCTACCTTTAAAAGCCTTTTCAAAATCTATCTTTTGAACTTGCTCTTGGTTATCCTTACTAACTCTTCTACTGCTCAGTATCTATTTCTCTTCTGTGAAGGATGTTAGGATATTTACTATGTTAAAGGCTGTTTATAAATGTAATTTGTTGTTGTTGGTGGTGGTGATGATGGTGTTGATGCTGCTGCTTTTAGCATACCGAGAATAGAACCATGCACCTTCTCTAAATGGTACATTAACAGGGTATACCAGAGAGGGGAATTGACAAGAAGACGAGTAATTATAGGAAAATCTCAGGAAATACTCTGCTGTTCCTATAGATCAGTTCTAACCAGTGGGTGAGGCTGGTTGATCTGAGGAACGAGATACCAAAAGGAGTAGCATTTGTTGCCCATACCAGTCTAGGGCAATTTTCTACGGCATATGCTCATTTGAACATGGGATACAACTAAGCAACCCAATAATAACACAAATAAGTAGAAGTGCTACCTTCCACGAGCCCTGAGCAAGCTGGAGGTATTTCAACCAAATTTGTTCAAAATGAACAGAATAATACTAGAGTCCAACATTTTGAAAGAGGTGCAAGGTAAATGAAATATGTTTTATATTACAAACGGAAATGAGTCATTAATTAATTATGCAGTGAAAATAATTGTTCCCTGCTTTAAGGGGAGGCCTAAATTAATGTTAGTATATGCAGTAAAAAGAAGAATGTACCTAAGATAGCTTAATATCTGACGAAGGGTCACAGACCTGAAACATTAACTCTGTTTCTCTCTCCACAGATGCTGCCTGGTCTGCTGAGTGTTTCCAGCATTTTCTGTTGTTATTATAGCTTAACATCTTATTGGAAAACATCCGAATTGTCATTTTATTAACTAATGGTAAAATCTTTTTAGCAGCTGGTAAGTCCAAAAGCAGTACAGAGCTATACTCTCAACTTTTTACTTCTTCTGCTGCTCCTAGTATTAACATCACAGGTTTCTTGCTGTTCACACGTACCATACTGTGAACTTAACGATGCAGAAGCAGAGGAGCTTCTAATTTTAAAATATGTTAAATATTGAATAATCATAGCACATCTGGTAATCGTTGCACAGTATAATTATTTGTGCTCATAAGGCAGTTAAGCAATTAAGTGACTTGAATTGCGGCAGTCATTAAAAAGTTGAGATTAGCCACAGCATAGAAAGATAATGTCATTTCTGTTGGACGTATAAATCATTCGTCCTGGCTTTGAGCAGGATGAAGAAATAGAAACTGTTTACTTATGTAATTATTGAAGTAATTGTGAGTTTGCATAATCTCTTCCAATCATTACATCAAATATTTAATGGACCAACTAAACTGGACCATGTATGATTTTAATTATCAGCTCTGGTCTTAAAGAAGTTTGCAGCATTTGATTAATACAGTTCCAAAAATGAAGTTATGTCTAATTCTAATAGGTTCATATATCTGGGCAAAAGAATAGGAGCATCTCTAATTCTTCATATTTTCTCTTCTCTGGTACCTCTCCCAAGTAGCAATTCTTCACCTGTGTGTCCAGGCACTGAATGTTGGCAACCTACTTGACTGTGGGGGCGGGGGGGGGGGGGGGGGGGGGGGGCGCGGTGCATGGCAACCAAGTTCAATCATGTCTTCAAGCAGCATCCTCATGAACACTTTCCAGCAGGAAACAGTATAGTTATTTGGAGCAGAATCCTTGCTCAATTTTCCTCTTCCTAGCACAGAAGCACTGAAGTCAATTGTAACTGTTCACACAGGCTAAACCTAACAGTGCATAACCTTGGTTTTCTGTTTATCCTTGATCTGAACCTCAAACCCGATCACCAAGACTGCCTATTTCAGCACTGCAGTATCAGATGCTTCTGTTTCTACCTCACCTCCACCATTACTGAAACATCCATCCTAATTGTTTTCACCTTCAGGCTCAATTTTTCCAATATTCTCCTTGCTGGCCTCCCAAGCTCCCCCTGCTACACAAATCCCAACTATCCCAGAAGTCTGCTGCTGATGTCCTATCCCATATTAAGTGCCACTCATCTATCATCCCAGTCCTAGCCAGTCCCACCCCCTCCCCCTTCTAATGCATTGATTTCAAAATCCTTCCACAAATGTTTCTATGGCTTAATTCCACCCTATCTCTGTAACCTCTTCCAATTTATACCCACTGCTCTCCTGAGTCTAAACAACTCTGCACCTTGCTTTCCCTCTGTTCCCTAATCAGTGAAAAAGCATCATAGCCCTAAACTTTGAAAATCTCCACTAAATCCCTCCACCTAGTTCATCTCTCTCCACCTTCACAATCCTCCTCAATAATCTACCATTTTGACCTCATCTTTCGTCTCCTCCCCTAATTGTTGACCTAATTCATGCTTGGTGTCCAATTATTGCTCTGTCTTGTGAAACAGCTTGGGCTATTTTGTGATGTTAAGCGCACTAAATAAGTTTAAATTGTTTTAGTTATCAATTTAGCCACGCTGGTTGAGATCAGCTAACTCAGAGTAACTCAGAAATGAAAGCAGGGATTTCCTGGTCTGTATGTCAGAGTTTCACACTAGATTACGCATTTGCTACTGACTCATAGGGTAAGATGAATGCTTTGTGTTAATACATTTTATCTTAAAACTAGCAGATATCCCAAGGCTTTGCTCATGCTGAGTCAGGGAATAATATGGTGGGAGAGAGCCACTGAAGGAGTTTGAGAAGAGGTTTGTGTGAAATGTGCTGAGAGATAGTGAAGTAAGTGGAAAATAAATGTTTCCTTACCCACAGTAGGTGGATAAATAAATAAAAGCAAAATACTGTAGATGCTAGAAATCTGAAATAAAAACAGAAAATGCTGGACATACTCAACAGGTCAGGCAGCATCTGTGGAGAGAGAAACAGAGTTAACGGGGGTAAATTTATCCCCCCAAAATGGGTGGTTTGAGGTTGGGTGGGCACCTAGAACATAAGAACATAAGAAATAGGAGCAGCAGTAGGCCATTTGGTCCCTCGAGCCTGCTCCATCATTCAATAAGATCATGGCTGATCTTCTACCTCAACTCCACCTTCCCGCTCTATCCCCATATCCCCTGATTCCCTAAGTATCCAAAAATCTATCGATCTCTGTCTTGAATGACTGAGCATAGACAGCTCTCTGGGGTAGAGAATTCCCAAGATTCACAACCCTTTGAGTGAAGAAATTTCTCCTGATCTCAGTCCTAAATGGCCTACCCTTATTCTGAGACTGTGACCCCTAGTTCTCGACTCCCAAGCTAGGAGAAACATCCTCCCAGCATCTACCCTTACAAGCCCCTTATACTGTAGGGAATATAGGCCTAGTCTACTCAATCTATCCTCATAGGACAATCCCCTCCACCCAGGAATCAGTCTAGTGAACCTTTGTTGCACTCCCTCAAAGGCAAGTATATTCTTCCTTAGGCAAGGAGACCAAAACTGTACACAGTACTCCAGGTGTGGTCTCACCAGGCCCTATATAATTGCAGTAAGAGTTCTTTACTCTTATACTCCAATCCCTTTGTAATAAAGGCTAACGTACCATTTGCTTTCCTAATTGCTTGCTGTACCTGCATGTTAACCTTCAGTGATTCGTGTACAAGGACACCCAGGTCCTTCTGAAAACAATACTTCCCACTCTCTCACCATTTAAATAATATTCTGCTTTTCTATTTTTTCTACCAAAGTGGGTAACTTCGCACTTCTCCACATTATATTCCATCTGCCATATTCTTGCCCACTCACGTAACCTGTCTATATCCCTTTGCAGCCTCTTTGCGTCCTTCTCACAACTTATTTTCCCACCTGACTTTGTATCATCAGCAAACTTGGATACATTACACTCGGTCCCCTCATCTAAGTCATTGATATATATATTTTTTTATTCGTTTATGGGATAAGGGCGTCGCTGCCAATGCCAGCATTTATTGCCCATCCCTAGTTGCCCTTGAGAAGGTGGTGGTGAGCCACCTTCTTGAACCGCTGCAGCCCGTGTGGTGATGGTACTCCCACAGTGCTGTTAGGTAGGGAGTTCCAGGATTTTGACCCAGCGATTATGAAGGATCGGCGATATACTTCTAATTCAGGATGGTGTGTGACTTGGAGGGGAACTTGTAGGTGGTGGTGTTCCCATGCGCCTGCTGCCCTTATCCTTCTAGGTGGAAGAGGCCGCGGGTTTGGGAGGTGCTGCCGAAGAAGCCTTGGCGAGTTGCTGCAGTGCATCTTGTAGATGGTACACACTGCAGCCACGGTATGCCGGTGGTGGAGGGAGTGAATGTTTAAGGTGGTGGATGGGGTGCCAATCAAGCGGGCTGCTTTGTCCTGGATGGTGTCGTGCTTCTTGAGTGTTGTTGGAGCTGCACTCATCCAGGCAAGTGGAGAGTATTCCATCACACTCCTTACTTGTGCCTTGTAGATGGTGGAAAGGCTTTGGGGAGTCAGGAGGTGAGACACTCGCCGCAGAATACCTAGCCACTGACCAGCTCTTGTTGCCACAGTATTTATGTGGCTGGTCCAGTTAAGTTTCTGGTTAATGGTGACCCCAGGATGTTGATAGTGGGGGATTCAGGGATGATAATGCCATTGAATGTCAAGGGGAGGTGGTTAGACTCTCGCTTGTTGGAGATAGTCATTGCCTGGCACTTATGTGGCACGAATATAGATTGTAAATAGCTGAGGCCCAAGCACTGATCCTTGCGGTACCCCACTAGTTGCAGCCTGCCAACGCGAAAATGACCCTTTTATTCCTACTCTCTGTTTTCTGTCCATTAACCAATTCACAATTCATACTAATATGTTACCCCCAATTCCATGAGTCCTAATTTTGTTTAATAACCTCTTGTGCTTTTTTATATTTGTTCCTGGGATGTGGGCATCGCTGGCAAGGCCAGCATTTATTGCCCATCCCTAACTGCCCTTGAGAAGGTGGTGGTGAGCCGCCTTCTTGAACCGCTGCAGCCCGTGTGGTGAAGGTACTCCCACAGTGCTGTTAGGAAGGGAGTTCCAGGATTTTGACCCAGCGACTATGAAGGAACGGCGATATATTTCCAAGTCAGGATGGTGTGTGACTTGGAGGGGAGCTTGTGTGTCATCTTATTGAATTCTTTTTGAAAATCAAAATACGCTGGGCTGGATTTTGCCAGCCCTGGGGAGGCGGGTATGGAGGCAGGACTGCCGGGAAATTGCAGAATTTGGGGGCGGGTGCCCAACCCGTCCCCAACCCGCCTCCATGCCATCTTGCCAGGATGCGGGAAGCCGTCCCGCGCCGGGTCCCGTCTCCTTGGCGGCGGGAAGGGGATTACAGCCACTTAACTGCCTGTTAACAGTTAGTTAACAGGCAGATAAGAGGATTATCCCCATTTTGCCCACACAAGTGCGGGCTTCCCGAAGGCTCTGAACCCCGCCAGGGTCACCGAGGCGAGTAGTGGGTCTGCGGGGGTCGGAGGGGTGCAAAAGTGCGCTGTGGAGGTAAGTGATGGGTGCAAGTGTGGAGAGGTAAGTATCTGAGGTAAGTGGAAAGTGTTAGAAAAAGTGTACTTACCTTTGTTTCTTTCTGCAGCCTTCAATCGGTGGGTATGCGGAGAGTCTCGCACCTCCGCGGTGGAGATGACAGTTGGCCGTTGCATTCTCCAATGCAACAACCATCTAATTTCTACAAAAGAAAGAGGTTTAATGAGGTCTTGAATTCAAGAACTCATCAAAAAACAGAGAATGTCAGTGTTTGACAGCTTCACAGAGCTGTCAAACGATGAAAATTTTTGACAGATGAAACATCATACGCTGACGTTCTCTGTAACCGGCTTTCCCTTAATTGGCCTGCTAAGCCCGCTAGGCAGGTTTAGCAAGGTCAATCAAGGGAAAATAGCTTGGGTTGGCCAGAATTTGATGGAGGCGGGACTGAAACCCGACAAGTGGGACTCCCGCCTCCAAAAGCTCCCCATTCGCAAAATCCAGCCCGCTACATCCACTGGTTCCCCTCTGCTTTTTATTACAAAACTATTAATTTTGCCTTCCAATTGGATACGCTGCATTGTATTTCTGTAGCTCTTTTATTAATTTTTTAGTAGACAGGCATGTCTCTGCCCCTCTCTCTGTCTCTCATGCAGTTATCCATTAGAGTCAGTTGAGTGTCGTTAAAATTATTATTAAGCTACAAAGGAGGTTTCATTGAGGCTATCACCACCAGCTGGAATAAAAAATGGACAGGATGTTTAGAAAATAGGCATTTTCAGGGAATTAAATATTATAATATAAAAATCTATTTTTTATCTGATTTGTATTACATCCAAAGCACATAAAGCAGGTTACAAGTCCCTACTTTAACCAACAGTTTTTCTTTCAATGTTGAACAAAGCTTTAATCATTAATATTTTCCTTCATTTTTAGAGGCATAGTTATACAATGCTTTGAGTGAAAAAAATCATACAAATTATATTTTTTACTCAGCTTTCTTAAGACATTCAGCATTATAGCTGAATTTGCATATCATCCCATCTGTTCATAATAAGGTTTTCATAGTGAGGGCCAACAAATATAAAATTAAAGAAAATGTTAAAATAATTTGCATAATCATTTCTTACCAAACCTCTCTGGTACAGTACTTGGTGTTACAAAAAGGTCAACTTAATTAAGTTTATAGCTTTTATTCAGAACTTCCTTCCACACTAATAATAGGACAGTCCCTTCCAGATTTTCCACACTTATATTAATCCTTTGTCTGATGGTTGCTTTTGATTTTTTTCACATATATGTAAATAAAAGAAGTGCAGCAAATCTAACAATTTAAAATGTATTACTAATATTTATAACAATTAGAAACATTGGCAAAAATTCAATGAACACAGTTTTATTTTTCATGAATGTAACATACAGAAACTATGGCCACGATTTCCCCTACCTCGGCGGGTCCGTGGTGGGCGACGTCGGTGGCGGGTCCCGACCCTGCTGCTGCCTCCAGCCCACTGTGTAGAATGATTTTACGTTGATTGGGCTTGTTAAGCCCGCCCAGCGCGTTTGCCGGCCAATTGAAGGAAGCGAGTCTGATGACGTCATTTGATGACGCATCATCAGTCAGTTTCCTTAAGGGGACCATGTCCAAATTGATTTTGACAGTTGTGCTGTCAGTGTTCGACAGCATTGAGGTGCTGCAAACACTGACAAGCACTGCAGAAAGGCACAGGGCTGCACCCAGGCTCTCCCATGACTCCCTCCGTATGCTTATGGAGGGAGTCACAACACACAGGGAGGTTCTCTTCCCTTCCAATGGGCAGAAGAGACCTCATTGAGAGGTCGCACAACACCAGGTTATAGTCCAAGGGGTAAAAATTCAGTTGGCTGCGCCTCCCGTTAGCGCCTTAAGAGGGCGCTAATGGGGCGCAAAGCCGCTAACGCCCGGGCGCAGCGATGTTTGCGCCGCTCGAGAACTTAACTTGAGATTGTGCGGCGGCGCTAAAACTTACCGCTGCAACCACCTGCGCGCGCAGATTGTGACGTCATTCCATGGTGCAACGCCCTTGTGGCGCCCCGGAGCGGAAATTGAGTGGCACCCCCTGCCTTACCGCCTGGCGCATCCAACGACCAGAAGACTGGAACGCTATCAATCGCTGTGGGGCTGGGGGGGGCGCTATTTAAAGGGGGCCTCTTCCTGTCTTTTATTGTTGGTGGCATTTTTGAACTACGCATTCTGAGAGAGAGAGAGAGAGACTTCTGGAGAGATTCAACGTTGTGGGAAGGAGTTTTGGGTACTGAGCAGCACTTTGCAGGTTCATTTTGATTTGCCCTTCCTTGTATCGATTTAGCAGAGACTGTGGGAGCTGCACTCTGAGCTCTTTGCCTGGTACTCTGCATTGTTCTTTCCAGCACATTTGATGTGCAAGTCTCTCCAGGCCGAGATTCAAGGCTGCAATGAATAGGATGTGGATGGAAAGCAAGATTAACCATCCCCTTTAAGAACTGGCCCGTGCCATTGTGTGTGTGTTCCATTGCTGACTGACATGACATGAGCTTCGCCAGCGCTCTGAGTTAGCGCCTCACTCCTTGGCCTTTGAGCCTTAAGACAGGTGTGCAGCGCCTGCTTTAGCGGTCCACTCACCTCCCGGGGCGGTAAAAGTGAAGTTTCCAGTCAGTGCTGATAATTAGCGCCAGGCGCTAATATTTGCGTCCAGACGATATTTGCGCCCCAAATGGGGCGCGACCTAATTTCTACCCCCAACAGTTTTATTTGAAATCACAAGCTTTTGGAGTTACAACTCCTTCGTCGGGTGAAGTGAGGATATACAGAATCGTCAAAGCATATATAGATAGAGAACAATGCATGTGTAACTTACAATTGCAGACAACTAAATTCAATCATCCTGACTGTTTACCTGCCGAGGTGTGATAAAGTTAATTAGGTCAGCCAGGAAGGTACCACATCAAAGACATAGCAAGATACAACTGAGACAATGAGGTGGAGTCGCATGGGGTCTAACGTGTCAAAAGCTGCCGTCTGTATGTAAAACGATTAACTTTAAAATTTTTACTTTTTTACTGGGAATCACATCTGTGAACAAGCCAACGACGACTCGAATCCGGATCACGTCATGTATCGTGACATAAACCCAAGATCCCGGTTGAGACCGTCTTCATGAGTGCGGAACTTGGCTATCAGTTTCTGCTCGATGATTTTGCGTTGTCGTGTTTTCCTAAGGCCGCCTTGGAGAACGCTTACCCGCAGATCCGAGGCTGAATGTCCTTGACTGCTGAAGTGTTCCCCTACTGGGAGGTAACCTCCCCAGGACACCAACACAGCCTGGTTGCACATTGCACAGGAGGGCACAAGCAGGGATGTCATCAGGAGGACCAGCCTGCAGTGGCGCAAACCTTTCAATGATCTCAGTAGATCACGAAACGTTAGTATAAAGATACTATCAACCTTATCCTGCTGTGCCACTCATCACATCCCCATCACTCTGCCTTCCCTACCCTACTCCTGCACATCCTTACTCACACCAACTTACCTTGCACTTCCACCCATTCCTCTCTATCTACATTATCACTTCCCCATCTCACTAGCCACTCCTCACACTCACCCTCATCTTAGTCCAATCATACCAACTAAGAACACACAAGGGTAGGCACTTGGGTGTTTTAGCCAATGTTCATGTAAAGTTTCTGTTAATGTGGTGTCAAACATTGAAACCTTTATTTTCAACACTTTGGGCTCGATTTTCCCAGCCCCGAGGAGACGGGTTTGGAGGCGTGCGAGTTGTTAAAATCGGCAAAACTGGTGGGCGGGCCCATTCCCGCCTCCATCCCACCTCCGAACAATTTTCCCAAGTGCGTGTTTTCTGACCCGCTTTCCATCCCGCCTCCAAGAGGCGGGATAGGCCCTTAAGGCCCTTAACAACCACTTAATTGCCTCTATTTTGAGAGGCCTTTCTGATTTTAACACATTTCCCCCATCCTACACGCCTCCTCTGGAACACGCCAGGTAATCCTGGCGGCCTCACTAGTGCATTGCTTACGAACAGCTGCAGCTCCACCATTACAAAGGAGTTTTCACCGATGATCATTTGCAGGTGGCAGAACTTTGTTGTTTCAGGTTTGGGGGAACTTTTAGCAGGCATACTCAGTGTTGTGGAAGTTTGGAGCCTGACACCCATCTCCAGTGTGACCTCCTTGGAAACCCCTCTCCACACCTTGACTAAGCTCTTCCTCAACTGAGGCATATACCAGAAGCATGGCGACCATTTAATTCCTTTCCTCCTGGACATCAGATTCGGATGAAGACCAGCCGCAGCAGCAGCAGAACCATGAGCAACAGCAGCACCAACAGAAGGAACATCAACAGGAGCGCCAAGCTGCTAGTCACCCACCTGAAGATGCACAGGCCAGAACGCGCCAGAGCGCCACCATATTGCTGCCCGGGATGCAAGGGACGCACTCATGTTGGTCACATTTGCTTAGCCTGCACAATCAAACAGTTTAGCCTTGCACCTTCTTACCAGAGCATCGACAATGGACAAGAACCTACGGATTCCTCTCACTCTGACCACCATACTGACAATTGCAAGTCGCCCTAAGCCCTCAATGTGGAAGTCCCATTAGCGAAATGACACACGCCACAACTGCAACAGTTTGCCATCACAGTTTTTTATGACAATAAGCAACTGATGGTTTCTCAAAATTAAACACAACATTACACCCAAGTGACAACCCTTGTGACTACTTGTGCATTATCTTCCTCTTACGCGTGCTCCTACGTGGTGCTTCCCCTGTGGCTTCACTTTCTTGCTGCTCCTGTCTCGACACCTTTGGCGGGCGTCCTCTGGGGTTGCGAACCTGTGAGGGCTCGGCAACAGTCTGCTGCTCCTGTGGCTGTGCAGGGGTTGAGACGCCGATCTCAGTTGGGTGGGGTCTCTGGTGGGGCTCTGATCGAGGGCTGTGCAGTGGCATGGTCGTGTGAGCGCTTGGAGAGGAGCCCCCACTTCCTTGTTGTATGCCACCAACATCCCTCTCATGGGTCAGCCCCACTTCAGAGCTAGCAAGTGGCTTGACAGCACCTTGCTGCACTGCAGGGGGGCCATGAGGACCCGTTTCTGCACTGGAAGTCCTACTCCAGAGGACTTCCATGAAGGTGCATTTTCTATGCTCAATAGCTGACCATCACTCCTCAAGAGATGCCAGTCTATTCTGAACAAAGACCATGTTTTCAAGACCCTGGCGACTAAGCTCCTCCATGGCCGTAGCCATCCTTTCCTCTGCTGTAGCCCTCCTCTCCTCTACGGTAGCCAGCCTTACCATGGAGGTAGCCATCCTTTCCACGGAGGTTGCCATCCTTTCCACGGTGATGCGTTCATGCACCAATGCCTCCACAAAGGCTCTGCTTATGTTCGCGATGGACTCCTCCATTCGCTCCACACTCGCAGCGACCCTGGAGACAAAACCTGCCAGAGACTCCTGCACCTGTTCCTGGAGTTCAAGCACCGCTCTCCTTCTGGATGGACCCGGAGGCACAGGGCCGACATGCAGCTGAGCCGAGCTGGCAGAGTCCTGCGCCCTCCGACGAGGACTCTCCACTGCTGTCCCTGTCTCCGCCATCTGCTGATGCTCACTTGTGAGCTGTGATACACCAGGTGACAACACTACTCAATCTCGCGAAGGTCCCACCGAGGTGTGAGTGTCTGCGCTGGTGCTGGGTGCTCTGAATTCTGCTGATGCTGCACCCTCAGAGGTTGCAGCTTCCACTGAGGAGTCTGGAAGCTCAGGCTCTTCCTCCTGGACAGTGGGGACGGGGGCTCTCGATGGTCCTGTGGGGGAGTAAAGGAAAGAGTTAGAGATGTGAGGTCAAGGTTACATGAACATTGAAAAGTGCAGTTGATCATAAGTCAATCTGTTGGAGCATCAGATTCATTATCAGTGACTCATGCAATGTCAATGAGAGAGATGCCAAACTATTCTGTCACCAGCTTGCTGCGATGCGCCCATCTGTCCGTCCCCCACTTGGGAATCCTCCTCGATTCCGGCGATCTCCAGGGCCGCCTCATCCCAAGGGGTGAGCTGGGCTACTGAGGGTGGCCTTCCTCCAGTCATGGCTCTTTCCCTCTTATTGTGGGCTCTCTTTTCCTGCAATGAGTAACACAAGTGGAGTTTGAGTGAGAATGAAAGAGTGAGTGTAGAGAATCCATAGCATGGATGCTTAGAAGGATACAAAGGACCCTCCCTGTGTGCTGAAAGTTGTTGTTGTCATGGCATCACAGTGATAGGGAGTGTGAGGGCTGCATGGTAGAATAGTTAAGTGAATGTGACCTTAGAGAGAGAGGGAATGGGTAAGGGTACAGGCATGTAAGTGTCAAGTGGAATGTGGAGGAAGAGGTTGGCAAAGCAGAGTGCTGGTGAGAAGAGGCAATGGGGATCAGATTGAGGGTGATGGGAAAGTCATACTCACTTTACCTGTGCGGAGAAGATCATGAAACCTCTTCCTGCATTGCAGCCAGGTTCAGCGGCTCAGCGAGATGGAGCTGACCTCCTGGGTCACTTGCAGCCACACAGCTTTTGTCTGCTGGGGTGGCTTTTTTCTCCCTGAGGAAGGGAACAGCACCTCCTTCCTGGATCTCGCTCCCTCCACCAGAGCTTGGAGGGAGGGCTCATCGAAGCGTGGAGCACACTTTGGCCTACTGCTGAATATAGTTGATGAAGAAGGCGAAGACAGCAATGGCCATAAAGTTTGCAGTCTCCAGAAGAAGCAAGGCTACTTGCAGGCCTTAAATCCAGCAGCATTGATGATGTCATCGGAAGCGACTTTCTGTCTGAAAAGACTCATTGGGCCAGGGGTTCCCACACGCAGGAAATCAATTGGCCAATTAGGGGAAAATCCCACTTTTTCAGCACTTCAATTTGGAGTCGGGGTCCTGGCACGATTTCCACCTGACACACTCCAGCCCGCCCACACTGACAAAATCCAGCCCTTTGTGTTCTTGGACAGATCTGTGTGCACCTTTGGAAGTGGCTTAGTGAGTTGCAGTAAATGGTGAGACATAATGATAGCCCCCGCAATGGTTATGTGTAAAAGGAATGGCTTGGGCATTGTAGGGATGCTTTATGATGTTGGTGTGGGGTGGTGCCAACCTGGCGTATTATGTGGCAGCCAGGGTGTACAGCGTCAAGTGAAGTAAATCTGGCCATGGTGAGGCCATCCCTGGATGGCCGGGCAGCAATGTGTTTGGGTGCTGATGCCCTGTGTCCTGTGCAGCATCAGTTGATTGCAGAAAAGATTGGTGTTGTTGTTGGTGCTGCTGGTGCGGGGGCTGATCATGGTGGGATTCTGAGGACCAAGGTGAGATAGTTTCAAGGGCACTGATGCTGATTTAATAGATGACAGGTGAACTTGAGATGACAGAAGCGATCTGTCAATGGTGAGAGAGGTTGTTCCAGTGAGGTGACACTGGATAGAGAGTTTACTCTGAACACTTGTAACCTGCATAAAGCTCAATCTGTCTTCCAAATGCAGTAAACAACAGCTTCTGAGCTTGGAAAGTGAACAACTGTGAGATGGAAGCTTTTATAGCACATTTGCAGCTGTTGAGTAATGAGATGATCCCATGGTCATACAACTCCTGACCTCCTTACCTGACGTGATCCCCGAGCAGCGTGGACCCCGTGGGCAACCTCGTAAAATGGTACGGTGAGCTCAAAATACTTTTTAATGGGCTGTTAACAAGGTCATAATGACCTGAATTGCCTCCCCCGCCGCTGCGTGTCGGGTCTGTTCAGTCCTGACAAACCCGACATCTGGGAAAGTTGCGTGGTGACGGATTGACAGTGGGGTCCCAAACCGCCGTCAAAAAAAAAATTCCCACCCGACCTGCCACCGAACGCACCCGCTGACCCCCCCAAAAATTTCCCCCTACATTTTCTTAAAAAGTAATTGAATATAGTAACGAATCATTTTTCCCATCAAAGTTAATTCAAATTTATTTATATACCTCTTTTAGATTACCTTTCAGATGCCTCCTTTCCAGAGTGAAACGCCCAAATTTCTCCACTCTTAACTGATAACTAATGTTCCTGACACTGGGGATTAGCTTCATGGCTCTTCTCTGCACAACTTCTAGCACTTAAATGCCTCGCTTGTTTTCTTACTGACCAAAGTAGCTCCAGTATTCAAGGTGCAGTCTAACTAGAGACTATAATGTTTGTCCATTACCTCCTGCAACTTGTATTCTACTGTTTTGGCTATGTTCAAAATCCTTTTGGCATTGTTGATTGCTGCTCTGCATGGGTTGGACATGTTTAGCGTTGGTCCACTAAGATTCCTGGGTCTCTTTCAACTTCATCCTTAGCTATTTGCAACACCATTCACGGAGTATGCGTGTTGTCTATTTTTTCTTCCTATGTGCAGAACTTTACATTTGTCTGTTTTACATTTTACTTGTCATTGTCCTGCCCATTTGTGCAACTCATTCTGTAATTTCTCAGCTGTCTCTTCTGATTCCGTTACCCCTCCTAGTTTGATTACATCTGCAAATTTGATCACTTTGCATTGCGTTTCTGAATCCAAGTCATTTATGTGAATTAGAAACAGTAGTGGTCCCAGTAATGAGCCCTGTGGCACTCCACTCGGACATGGCTCCTTTAACAAGTAGTCATTGTTTCCCACCCTTCCCAATTACTAGATTGTTCCAATACAGATTGTGCTAAAGTATACTGCAGATAATTGATTCCATTATTTTGCATGGAATGCAATATGACCACTGTAGTTGCCTGTGTCTGTTCTGTCACCCTTTTTGAATATGGGCCTCCATCAGTTTCCAGTCCAATGGTACCTCCCCAGTTTCCAATGGCTACCTCATAATGATTGTCAGTGCTTCACAAATCACTTCCCCAGTCTCGTTCAGTGCCCTGGGATAAATATCATCTATCCCTGTGGATTTACTTATTTTGAGCCTGATTAGCTCTCGGATTTCCATCTAATTTATAACAAAGTTGTTGATTTTACTTGGGATAGTTTTGTTTGGAAAGGGTATGTTGCTCATGTGTTCACTGTGAATACTTGGAGGAAGTATTCATTCAGAATATTTACTATTTTGTGCTTATCCTCAGTTTCAAACCTGTTTGTATCTTGTAAAGTTTTCACCTCTTCTCTGACTGCCCTCTTGCTGTTGTGGTACTGAACGAATGTTTTACTGTTCCACTTAGTCTCAGCTGATATGCTTTTTCCAGGTCTCTCTTTTCTCTTTTTAATATGTTACACAGATATTACATAACAGTCCACAACACAGAAACAGGGTGTTCCACCTAACTGGTCTATGCTGGTGTTTATACTCCACATAAGCCTCTTCCCACTCTAATTACTTGCTCAATCTGCCCCTCTATATATCTCTATCCCCTTCTCCCTCAGGGAAAGTGACAAGTTAGATCCAAAATTGGCTCAGTGGCAGGAAGCAAAGGGTAATGGTCGATGGGTGTTTTTGTGACTGGAAGGCTGTTTCCAGTGGGGTTCCACAGGGCTCAGTACTCGGTCCCTTGCTTTTTGGTATATATCAATGATTTAGACTTCAATGTAGGGGGCATGATTAAGAAGTTTGCAGATGATACAAAAAATGGCCGTGTGGTTGATAGTGAGGAAGATAGCTGTAGACTGCAGGAAGATATCAATGGACTAGTCAGTGGGCAGAAAAGTGGCAAATGGAATTCAATCCGGAGAAGTATAAGGTAATGCATTTGGGGAGGGCTAACAAGGCAAGGGAATGCACAATAAATGGTAAGACACTGAGAAGGGTAGAGGAACAGAGGGACTTTGGAGTGCATGTCCACAGATCTCTGAAGGTAGCAGGACAGGTAGATAAGGTGGTTAAGAAGGCATACGGGATATTTTCATTTATTAGCTGAGGCATAGAATAAAAGAGCACGGAGGTTATGCTTGAAATGTATAAACACTAGTTAGGCCATAGCTAGAGTACTGCGTGCAGTTCTGGTCACCACATTACAGGAAAGATGTGATTGCACAGAGAGGGTACAGAGGAGATTTACGAGGATGTTGCCAGGACTGGAGAATTTTAACTATGAGGAAAGATTGTATAGGCTGGGGTTGTTTTCTTTGGAACAAAGGAGGCTGAGGGGAGATTTAATTGAGATGTATAAAATTATGAGGGGCCTAGATAGAGTGGATAGGAAGGACCTATTTCCCTTAGCAGAGGGGTCAACAACCAGGGGGCATAGATTTAAAGTAATAGGTAGAAGGATTAGAGGGGGGTTGAGGAGAACTTTTTTCACCCAGAAGGTGGTGAGGGTCTGGAACTCACTGCCTGAAAGGACGGAGAGGCAGAAACCCTCATCACATTTAAAATGTATTTGGATGTGCACTTGAAGTGCTGTAACCTACAGGGCTTCGGAGCAAGAGCTGGAAAGTGGGATTAGGCTGGATAGCTCTTTTCGGCGGGTGCAAACACGATGGGCCGAATGGCCTCCTTCTGTGCTGTAAATTTCTATGATTCTATAATTCTAGGATTCTAGGAATTTAGGATTTTAGGATTCTGTAATTCCGTGATTCATGATTCTATGGGGGCGAAATTCAGTAGGTTAGCGCCCGCAGTTAGCACCTGGCGGTGGCGCTAACGGGGCGCTCAGTCAGTAGCGCCGTGGCGGAGCGAGTCCCGCGCCACATGGCAAATTCGCCGGCCCCATAGCGCCGGCAATAACAGTTAGTGCCTCGGGCCCTTTCCTTGCTGGGCGCCCGATCTGCAAACTTCAGTAGCGCCCCCTGCCTTACTGCCTCGCGCCAACTGCGCCAGGGAGCGGAGGCGTGAACCAGCCAGCTGGCGGCTGAAAGGGCGCTACTTAAGTGGATGCGCCCCAGCTGTCAAGGACCTTCCGTTCCAAAGGTCAGTTATGAGTGGCAGAGATCGCAGGATGTATCTGCAGCCAAATAAAGGCTGCTTAGTCCCCGGAGTGTTGTGGGTTGTCAAAGCACATTGCATTTCATCTCACAGCATATCGCCGTTCTGCACTCCCCGAATCACTGAGGGCTGGTGTACAGACTCCAGTGACCCTCCCCTTTAATGGCTGGAAGGCGCCTGTGCCAATGCTCACCTCCGATTACACAACACCTCATATTCCTTATCGCTTGGAGCCTAACGCCACTCACTTACGCCATTAGCGCCTGATTTAGAGCTCCCCTGCATTCTTTGAGCGCTCAGACTGAATTCAGCGGGCAGCAAGATTGATTAGCGCCTGGGGCTAAATTTCCACCTTCTCAAAAGTTTACTGAATTTCTCCCCCTCTGATTCTATGGGGGAGAAATTCGGCATGTTATCGCCTCCTGTTAGCGCCTGGGGGGGACGCTAACGGGTCGCTAATGGGTTTGCGCAGGGCGCGAATCCAACGGCACATGCGACATTCACCTGGGATTTAGCGCTGCCGATAACATTTAGTACCGACACCTTTAGTGGCTGCCAGATCGTGACGTAAACGCGTGTGGAACGCCTCGTTAACGACCCAGATGCAAAATTGACTGCCGACTCCTGCCTTAGCGCCTGGCGTGAACAACGGTAGGAAGAGGAGGCGTGATGCAGTCGGATGGCCGCTGTAGGACCGGTATTTATTGGGATCAACATCTGGTTTCATTTTAGTCGCCAATCAATGCTGCCTTCTCAGTTTGATATCGGGAAACAGCCGTTTTCAGTGAAGTAAACGTTTATTACTTTCAGGAGTGTTCTGGCTGCTAAAAATTTATCAGTTTCATTGTGCTGAGATTTCGAACTCCTACACTTGGATACATTAATATGGGCTGTACTGGCACTCGACCTCGCCCTCCAGCATCAACAGCAGAGGCAGCGGAGACAGAGACAAAGATTGGAAAATGTGGCCAGAGGGAGGAGGGCCAGCAGGGCTGTCAACAGGAGGCCTTACCCTCCCAGGGTATTCCGGGAGCACTTCTGCTAAATAAATTTAACTGAGCAGCAGTGTCTGAGAAGGCTCCGCTTCAACATGGAGGTGGTCACAGAGCTCCGCCATCTCCTGCAATCAGACCTCGAGACTCAGATCAGGACCACCACAGCTCTCTCAGTAGCAGTCAAGGTCACCGTCGCCCTCAATTTCTACGCCAGTGGATCCTTCCAGTCTGCAGCAGGAGACATTTCGCAGTTTGTCGTCCATTGCTGCTTCTGGGAAGTCACAGAGGCTCTCTACAGAAGGAGAAGGGACAAATTTCCTTCCCCATGACCAGAGAGAAGAAGGACGAGTGTGCATGTGGCTTTGCCAGGATAGCGGGCTTTCCCATGGTGCAGGGCGCATTGGCTGCACCCACGTGGCTTTGTGGGCACCCCATAACAATCTTGAGATATTCCGTAACCGCAAAGGATACCACTCACTTAATGTGCAGTTGGTGTGCGACCATAGACAGCGAATCCTCACCGTTAATGCCCGCTATCCTGGCAGCAGCCACGGTGCCTTCATCCTGCGCCAGACCAGTGTTCCAGCACTCTTCCAGCCACCACATCAAGCTCGCGACTGGCTGGTCAGAGACAATAGCCATCCGATCTCCACCTGGTTCATGACTCCTCTCCGGAACCCCAACACTCGTGCCCAGCACTCACACAATGAGAGCCATGCTGCCACCAGGAACATCATTGAGCAGACCATCGGAGTGCTCAAGCAACGGTTCCGCTGCCTTGACCGCTCGGGAGGAGCCCTCCAGTACTAAGCTGAGTAGGTGTCCCTTTTCGTCGTGGTGTGCTGCATGCTGCACAACTTGGCCATCATGAGGGCCGAGCCATTGCCACCAGGCATAGCGGGACCACCTCAGGAGGAGGAAGAGGGAGAGGAGGAGGAGGAGGAGGAGGAGGAGCAACAGGAGGAGGAACAGCAGCAAGGGAGGAGGCAGCCACTCAATTGGCCTTCTGCAAGGGCAGTCCATGACCGCCTGATCAGAATGCTGTTCCAATAAATTCTACCCCACATCCCGGTTGCTGACCACATCCACATCATTCCATCCATTTCGTTTGCCATATCACAGTGCAAAGCTGAAATGAGAGACAGTATGTAAAATGAGAGAAGTATGTAAAAAGAAAAAGATAACTGAAGACAAATGTAGGTTCCTTACAGTCAGAAATGGGAGAATTTATAATGGGCAACAAGGAAATGGCTGAGCAATTAAACAAATACTTTGGTTCTGTCTTCATGGAAGAGGACACAAATAACTTCCCGGAAATGCTAGGGAACCAAGGGTCTAGTGAGAAGGAGGAATTAAAGGAAATTAGTATTAGTAAAAAAATAGTGTTGGAGAAATTAATGGGACTGAAAGCCGATAAATCCCCAGGGCCTGATAATCTGCATCCCAGAGTACTAAAAGAGGTAGCCATGGAAATAGTGGATGCATTGGTTGTCATCTTCCAAAATTCTATAGATTATGGAACAGTTCCTGCACATTGGAGGGTGGCAAATGTAACCCCACTATTTAAAAAAGGAGGGAGAAAGAAAACATCAGTAGTAGGGAAAATGTTAGAGTCTATTATAAAGGATGTGATAACAGGACACTTAGAAAATATCAATGGGATTAGACAAAGTCAACATGCATTTATGAAAGGGAAATCATGTTTGACAAACCTACTGGAGTTTTTTGAGGATGTAACTGGTAGAATAGATAAGGAAGAACCAGTGGATATAGTGTATTTGGATTTTCAGAAGGCCTTTGATAAAGTCCCACATAAGAGGTTAGTGTGCAAAATTAAAGCACATGGGATTGGGGGTAATATACTGGCATGGATTGAAAATTGGTTAACAGACAAGAAACAGAGAGTAGGAATAAATGGATCTTTTTTGGGGTGGCAGGCGGTGACTAGTGGGGTACCACAGGGATCAGTGATTGGGCCCCAGCTATTCGCAATATATATCAATGATTTGGATGAGGGAACCAAATGTAATATTTCCAAGTTTGCTGATGACACAAAGCTAGGTGGGATTGTGAGTTGTGAGGAGGATGCAAAGAGGCTTCAAGGTGATTTAGAAAAGTTGAGTGAGTAGGCAAATACATGGCAGATGCGGTATAACATGGATAAATGTGTAGTTATCCACTTCGGTAGGAAAAACAGAAAGGTAGAGTATTATTTAAATGGTGATAGATTGGGAAATGTTGATGTACAAAGGGACCTGGGTGTCCTTGTACACCAGTCACTGAAAGCAAACATGCAGGTGCAGCAAGCAGTTAGGAAGGCAAATGGTATGTTGGCCTTCATTGCAAGAGGATTTGAGTACAGGAGCAAGGATGTCTTACTACAGTTATACAGGGCCTTGGTGAGACCACACCTGGAGTACTGTGTGCAGTTTTGATCTCCTTACCTAAGAAAGGATATACTTGCCATAGAGGGAGTGCAGCAAAGGTTCACCAGACTGATTCCTGGGATGGCAAGACTGTCGTACGAGGAGAGATTGGGTCGACTAGGCCTGTATTCACTAGAGTTTAGAAGAATGAGAGGGGATCTCATTGAAACGTATAAAATTCTGACAGGGCTAGACAAACTAAATGCAGGGAGGATGTTTCCCCTGGCTGGGGGGTCAAGAACGAGGGGTCACAGTCTCAGGATACGGGGTAGGACATTTAGGACTGAGATGAGAAGAAATTTCTTCACTCAGAGGGTGGTGAACCTGTGGAATTCTCTACAACAGAAGGCTGTGGAGGCCAAGTCACTGAATATATTTAAGAAGGAGATAGATAGATTTCTAGACACAAAAGGCATCAAGGGGTATGGGGAGAGAGCGGGAATATGGTATTGAGATAGAGGATCAGCCATGATCATATTGAATGGTGGAGCAGGCTCGAAGCCTGTAAGGCCCGGCTGTAAACTGCACCACCTCAGGCTGGGCGGTGGCAGTCTGGCCTGGCTGGATGACAGGCAGCGACAAGAGCAATGGTGGAGTGGCAGTGGTTGGAGCAGGAATGCTGTCATCCTGAGAGAGGGCAGCAGGTTCCTGCTCGACTGACACACTGCAACACCCCCGGGGCAGCACCTCAGCATCCCTACCAATCTGCTGGAGCACAGATTGCTGGCCTGCTGCGACATCGTGAAAGCCTCAGTCGACGGTGGTAGACCCAGCCATGATGGAAGCAGTCAGAGCTTACGTGGCATCAAGCTGAGATGGCATGAGAGCAGTCTGAGACTCGATGGCAGCAACCATTGACTGCATTACAGCACTAAGACGTTGCGTGGCTTCTGCCTGTGCTGCAATGGATGCTGCCACATCACCCATGACACACAGCATGAGGTCAGGGTCCCCATGGTCTCTCAGGGAGTCCACCATCCTTTGCAAACTGCTAAGGATGGGCTCCATGGTGTGCGCAGAGCTCTGTGCAATGTTGGAGGTGGACTCCTCCACGCTCCTTACCATTGCCGACAGGCTCTCGAGCAACCTTGCCATTGCACCTATCATCTCCATGTGTATGCCCATCACCCTTCTTGTGAACGACTCCCCATCGAGGTCCTCATCTGAGTCCTGTGCAGCAGAACATGCGCGCGAACTTGCTCTCCGGGGAGCTGCCTCCCAAGCTACCCTTTCCCCCTGGCCTTGTTGCAGCCCGCTCGTCCCTGGTGCATCTCCCTGTGCAGACCCCTCTATTAAACTTGCCTCTAAAGATCATGTAGTCCCAGTATCTGAGGTGGTGCCTGCGGGTGAGAAATGCAGTGACGTGGTGCTTTCTTCCTCCTCCTCTTCTCTTGCTTCACTCTCACAGGAAGACTCAGGGACAGGCTGGTCATCTGGTTGCTGATTACCTGAAAGCATAAAGGCACAAGACTCACGTTAAGGTGAGGGCAGGGGGGCAGGAAGGGAGCAAGGAATGCAGACAGTATAATGAGCTGGTAAGTGGGAAAGGCTTGTGCTGTGAGGGGAAAGTGGGATGAGAGAAGGAGAGGGGATGAACATACCGTTGTTGCCCCCAAGGGGGTCGATGTCGCCGATGGCCATGGCGCCCACCACCTGGCACCCAATGACTCTCAGCACTCGCTCCTCCAGGTCTGTAAGCTGTTGGATGTCCACTTCACCCCCGCCTGTTCGTTCCTGCTCCCTCCTATTGTGGGCCAGCTTGGCCTGCAAGAGAACGGAAAGTGTGTGAGTGAGTGTGCAGCTACATGTTTGAGAGATGTGCCTGCCATAGTTGAATAGCTGTGATTGTAGGCAAGGCGTGAGACGTGGATGTGAGTTTGAGTAGGTGGAGATGCTTGGTGGCTGAGTGGTGGGGGTGTGCTGGTTTGTGCAGTGTGTACAGACTGAGGTTCAGATGCTGGTATGTAGGACTTGTTGAAGCATGTCCTCACCCTGACCACCCGAGTGAGGTTGTTAAATTTTTTATGGCACTGTGTGAGGGTCCTGAGGACCACACTGCTGGCCGAGATGTCCTGCACCACTTCCCTCCACATTGCCCTGAAGACCTGGGGCAATGACCTCCTGCCAGTGGCTGGGAACAGCACTGCCCGCCTTCTTCCGACTGCCACGACCAATGCTTGGTTGCTGAAATGGCGAGCTCTCTCCCTGGGACCAGGATCAGCCATGGGGATAAGAGGTGTAGCTGTTGAGTTGCTTGGAGCTCGCCTTCAGAGCCAGCAATGTTGAGAATGAGGTTGTGCAGAATGATTGAACCTCCCCTTTAAGAACTGGAAGGAGCCAATGTGAATGATGAGTCCCGATTGGACTGCACATGAAATTGGTTATTGCTCTGTGGGTAGCGCCTGCTCTCTGTGTGTAGCACCCTAAGTTAGGTGATTAGCACTTGATCTAGTGCCCCAGTTCTCTCTTGGAGTGCTAAAAATTAATTTAGAGGGAGGTCAGAAGGATTAGCGGCAGGTGCTAATTCTCCAACTTTTTTAAATGTAGCATCCCAGCTGGGGCGATGTCGAATTTCTAGCCCGTAGATTCTAGGATTCAGTGCTTCTGTGATTCTAGGATTCTAGGATTCTGTGAATCTAGGATTCTGTGATTCTGTGATTCTGGGATTCTATGATACTGTGAATCTAAAATTCTAAGATTCTATGATACTGTGATTCTAAGATTCTATGATTCTATGATTCTGGGATTCTAGGATTCTAGGATTCTAGGATTCTGTGATTCTTGAATTCTAGGATTCTGTGATTCTAGGATTCTGTGATTCTAGTATTCTAGGAATCTGTGATTCTGTGATTCTATGATTCCAGGATTCTATGATTCTGTGATTCTAAGATTCTAGGATTCAAGGATTCTAGGATTCTGTAATTGTATGATTCTAGGATTACAGGATATGCTATGATTCAGTGATGCTGTGATTCTATTATTCTAGGATTCTATGATTCTGTGATTCTAAGATTTTATGATTCTATGATTCTTGGATTCTGTGATTCTAAGATTCTAGGATTCTAGGATTCTGTGATTCAAGGATTCTAGGATACTAGGATTCTGTGATTCTAGGATTCCAGAATATTCTATGATTCTATGGGGTAAAAATTCAGTTGGTTGTGCCTCCCGTTAGCGCCTAAAGAGGGCGCTAATGGGGCGCAAAGCCGCTAACGCCCGGGCGCAGCGATGTTTGCGCCGCTCGAGAACTTAACTTGAGATTGTGCGGCGGCGCTAAAACTTACCGCTGCGACCACCTGCGCGCGCAGATTGTGACGTCATTCCATGGTGCAACGCCCTTGTGGCGCCCCGGAGCGGAAATTGAGTGGCGCCCCCTGCCTTACCGCCTGGCGCTTCCAACGACCGGAAGACTGGAACGCTATCAATCGCTGTGGGGCTGGGGGGGGGGGCGCTATTTAAAGGGGGCCTCTTCCTGTCTTTTTCTGTGGTTGACATTTATGCACCACTCGTTCTGAGAGAGAGAGAGAGATTCGGAGAGAGAGAGAGAGAGACTTCTACATTGACTCAACGCTTTGTGAGGTAGTTTTGCCTATTGATCCTAACTTTGCTGCTACTTTAGTTGCTGTCCCTCATTACTTTGCTTGCAAAGAGAATATGGGGGCTGCACTGATTGGGGGCGTCGTCCTGCTCCAGCTGAATCGGAGGATACAGAGACGCAGAGAGAGAGTGGCAATGATGGCCAGACGGAGGTGGGCCATCAGGCGTATGTACAGGAGAGCTTACCCTCCCAGGGTATATCGTGAACAGCTCTCCTACATCCATATGTCCGAGGAGCTGTGTTTGCGAAGGCTGCGATTCAGCAAGGAGGTGGTCACTGAGCTCTGCCACCTGCTGCAGCCAGATCTGCAGCCTCAACTGAGGTCCAGGACGTCTCTGTCGGTGGCAGTGAAGGTCACAGTGGCTTTGAACTTTTACGCCACTGGCTCATTCCAAGCTGCTGCTGGGGACCTCGCCAATATCTCCCAGTTCGCGGTGCATTGCTGCATCCGGCAGGTCACAAATGCCCTCTTCAGAAGGAGACGAGAGTTCATCTCTTTCCCCATGACCCCAGACAAGCAGCGTGACCGCGCTCTGGGCTTTGCGAGGGTAGCGGGCTTCCCCATGGTGCAGGGCGCCATTGACTGCACGCATGTGGCTTTGCGTGCTCCGCGTGAGAATGCCGAGGAATTCAGGAACAGAAAGGGGTTTCATTCCTTGAATGTCCAGTTGGTCTGTGACCACAAACAGCTGATACTCGCTGTCAATGCCCAGTATCCTGGCAGCTGCCACGATGCTTTTATCCTGCGCCAGACTACTGTGGCAGAACTTTTCGAGGCACCGCATCAGCCAGTTGGTTGGCTTCTCGGGGACAAGGGGTATGCATTGAGCACCTGGCTGATGACACCGCTCCGTACGCCCAACACCCCTGCTGAGCTGCGGTACAATGAGAGCCATCAAGCAACCAGGAACAGTATTGAGCGCACAATCGGCGTGCTCAAGCAACGGTTCCGCTGTCTGGACCATTCCGGAGGAGCCCTGCAGTACTCGCCTGAGCGAGTATCGAACTTCGTAGTCGTGTGCTGCATGTTGCATAACATGGCAATCGTCAGGACCCAGCCAATGCCACCAGGCCTTGGAGCACCACCAGAGGAGGAGGAGGAAGAGGAGAAAGAGGACGAGGACGATGATCATCAGCAGCACCAAGGCAGGAGGGCGGCCCACAATGGTCAAACTGCAAGGGCCGTCCGTCAACGGCTAATAGCAAGCCGCTTCTAGGGCCCCTGCCATTGCTACCAACATTAATGAACCCAGCACGCAACCCCTAAGCCGGCCAAGGCACCAATAATTCCAACCACCAACCATGTATATTTTGAATACAGAAACTTATTTATTTTACAAACTCTGTGTGTGTCAATTCCTCATGACAAACTCATAGAAATAAACACAAAAAAACAGTCAATAACATAACTGGTTCTCACAACCTGGAGATAATGTCCAAAACACTAAACAAAATTTGGACCATGAACCTCGACCTTTAATAAAAAAATGACCAGCATTTTGTCACACCTCCTACTTTTTGCCCTTCGAGGGTGATCTCCTTCCCTTGCGCACTTCCCCCCTTCTAACCCTACTGCTCCTCCGTAATGGGACCTCAGTGGCTGCAGCAAGGCTGGTGGAAGGCTGCTGCTCGTCAGACCCTGACACTGCAGATGCCCCTGAAGGACGGCCTCGACCACTTCTGGGCCTGGAGGGCCCGGCTGCAGACTGCACCAACTCTGCATGGGCGGCAGCAGTCTGTCCTACAGGCGGTGGCAAGTGCAGTGGAGAAGTGACAGTGTTGGCAGCAGGAATGCTGTCATCGTGAGAGAGGACAGCAACTCCCTGCTCGCCCGACACACTGGCACTCCCACGGGGCAGCACTTCAGCATCCGGAGCAATCTGCCGGAGAACAGATTGCTGGCCTGCTGCGGCGCGGTGACAGCCCCGGGGACATGTGCACGAACCATCGAGGTTGGCAGCAGTCTGTGCTCACGTGGCCTCAATCTGAGTCTGTATGAGAGCAGTCAGAGATGGGATCACGGCAGCCAGTGACTGAATTGCAGCACTAAGCATTAGTGTGGCATCCGCCTGTGCTACAGCGAAGTGCTCCACACTCCTTGCCAGTGACTCAATGCATTCGGGCACCCTTCCCACTGCACCCATGAGCTCAGTGTGCATGTCCACCGCCTGGGTGTTCATTTCTGCGATCAGCCGCTCCTCCTCTGCGTCCATTGCAGTAGGAGTGTCTGGCATACTCTCCCTCAGAGTTTGTAAAATAAATAAGTTTCTGTATTCAAAATATACATGTTTGGTGTTTGGAATCATTGGTGCCTTGGCTGGCTTAGGGGTTGCGTGCTGGGTTCATTGATGTTGTTAGCAATGGCAGAAGCCATTTCCACAGCAGGGGCCCTAGAAGCGGCTTGCTATCAGCCGTTGATGGACGGCCCTTGCAGTTTCACCATTGTGGTGCTCAATGCATACCCCTTGTCCCCGAGAAGCCAACCAACTGGCTGATGCGGTGCCTCGAAAAGTTCTGCCACAGTAGTCTGGCGCAGGATGAAAGCATCGTGGCAGCTGCCAGCATAGTAGGCATTGACAGCGAGTATCAGCTGTCTGTGGTCACAGACCAACTGAACATTCAAGGAATGGAACCCCTTTCTGTTCCGGAATTCCTCGGCATTCTCATGTGGAGCACGCAAAGCCACATGCGTGCAGTCAATGGCGCCCTGCACGCGGCGGTAAAGTTTAGCGCCGCCGCACAATGTCTAGTTAAGTTCCCGAGCGCGCAAACGTCGCTGCGCCCGGGCGCTAGCGGCTTTGCGCCCCATTAGCGCCCTCTTAAGGCGCTAACGGGAGGCGCAACCAACTGAATTTTTCCCTCTATGATTCTAGGATTCTAGGATTCTAGGATTCTAGGATTCTGGGATTCTAGGATTCTAAGATTCTAGGATTCTGTGTCTCTGTGATTCTAGGATTCTTGATTCTAGGATTCTGGGTTTTGTAGTATTCTAGGATTCCAGTATATACTGTGATTCTAGGTTTCTAGAATTCTAGGATTCTGTATTTCCATGTTTCTAGGATTCTGTGATTCTGTGATTCTAAGATTCTATGATTCTATTATTCTATGATTCTTTGATTCTAATATTCTTGGATTCTGTGATTTTGCGATTCTAGGATTCTGTGATTCTGTGATTCTGGGATTCTAGGATTCCTGGATTCCAGGATATTTTATGATTCTGTGATTCCTGGATTCTATGATTCTAGGATTCTAGGAATCTGTGACACTGTGATACTATGATTCAAGGATTGTCCAATTCTAGGATTCTGTGATTCTAGGATTCTATGCTTCTGAGATCCTATCATTCTATGATTCTATGATTCTATGATTCTGGGATTCTAGGATTCTGGGATTCTAGGATTCTAGGATTCTATGCCTCTGTGATTCTAGGAGTCTAGGATTATTGGATTCTAGGATTCTGTGATTATATAATACTGGAATTCTAGGAGTCCATGATTCTATGATTCTGTGATTCTGTGATTCTAAGGGGTAAAAATTGAGTCGCGCCCCATTTGGGGCGCTAACCTCGCCGGGGCGCGACTTTTAGCGCCCCGAAAAAATTAGCGGCCCCGCGCCGGAACTTCAGTGGTTGCGCCCCAAGAGGGAAGCGGGGCGCAACTGGAAGCACCCCGCATCCCTCTTGGGGCGCTGCGAGTGAATATCCTGGCGCTACGTGCCGCAGCGCCACGCGCTGCGGCACGTCGCGCCGCGGTATTGCAGGCCTTCCTCCCCTTCTTAAAGGGGAGGGGCCTTGCGCAGCGCGAACCGGGGCCCAGCTGGGCTCCCAGGGATCGGGAGTGCCGGCAAAAGAGCCCGGCACTCAAGAGAAGTGCCGGGCTCTTGGAGCGCAGCCGGCACTTCACGGTGGGGGGGCTTCGCGGGGGCCGGGGACAGCAACGGGGGCAGGTGCTGGCAGGCGGCCAGCAACAAAAATGGCCGCCTGCCACCTCCCCTTTAAATATCGCCGCCCCGGCCGCACGTACGCCCCCCTGAACCCGTCGGACATAGCGTCTGGCGGTAAATCAGGGGGCGCGACTGAAGATCACGGCCGGGGCGCGAGCGGGGCGCTGCGCACGGCGATGACGTCATCGCCGGCGGCGCAGCGCCACAGGGCGCTACCGGCTGCCGCCGCCGCTAACCTCCCACTAAATTTTTCGGGAGGCGTGGGCGGCGCTGCGCCCGGGCGTTAGCTGCTTTACGCCCCATTAGCGCCCATTTAAGGCGCTAACGGGAGGCGCAAGCAGCTGAATTTTTCCCCCTAAGATTCTAGTATTCTGTGATTCTGTGTTTCTATGATTCTAGGGTTCCATGATTCTGTGATTCTAGGATTCTGTGATTCTATGATTCTAGGATTCTAGGATTCTATGATCCTAGGATTCTGTGATTCTATTATCCTGTGATTCTGTGATTCTAGGATTCTAGGATTCTAGGATTCTGTGATTCTAGGATTCCAGGTAATTCTATGATTCTGTTATTCTGTGAAACTATGATTCTTTGAATCTAGGATTCTATGATTCGATGATTCTATGCTTCTAGGTTATTATGATTCAATGATTCTGTGATTCTAGGTTTCTGTGATTCTGTGATTCTGGGATTCTGGGATTCTAGGATTCCCAGATATTTTATGATTCTTTGATTCCAGGATTCTATGATGCTGTGATTCTCAGATTCTATTCTTCTATGATTCTGTGATTCTAAGTTTCTAGGATTCTGTGATTTTGTGATTCAAGGATTCTGTGATTCTGGGATTAGAGGATTCCAGGATATTTTATGATTCTGTGATTCCAGGATTCTATGATTCCAGGATTCTAGGATTTTGTGATTCTCATATTCTATGATGCTATTATTCTATGATTCTCTGAATCTAAGATTCTAGGATTCTGTGATTTTGTGATTCAAAGATTCTGTGATTCTGTGATTCTGTGATTCTATGATTCTATGATTCTATGATTCTGTGAATCTAAGATTCTAGAATTCTGTCTTTATATGATTCTATGATTCTAGAATTCTATGATTCTGTGATTCTAGGATTCTGTGATTCTGTGTTTCTAGAATGCTGTGATTCTGTGATTCTAGTGTTAAAGGATTCCAGAATTTTTTATGATTCTGTGATTCCAGGATTCTATGATTCTAGGATTCTAAGATTAAAGGATTCCAGGATATTTTATGATTCTGTGATTCCAAGGATTCTATGATTCTAGGCTTCTAGGATTCTATGATTCTATTATTCTAAGATTCTAGGATTCTGTGATTTTGTAATTCTAGTATTCTATGATTCTGTGAATCTCGGATTCTATGATTCTCAGAATTTATGATTCTGTGATTCTATGATTCAATGATTCTATGTTTCTAAGATTCTAGGATTTTGTAATTCTGTGATTCAAGCATTCTAGGATTATATGATTCTAGGATTCTAGGATGCTGGGATTCTAGGATTCTAAGATTCTAGGATTCTGTGACTCTGTGATTCTAGGATTCTAGGATTCTGGGTTTTGTAGTATTCTAGGATTCCAGGATATACTGTGATTCTATGATTCTATGATTCTAGGATTCTGTGATTCTGAGATTCTAAGATTCTATGATTCCATGATTCCAAGATTCTGTGATTCTAAGATTCTATGATTCTATTATTCTATGATTCTGTGATTCTAATATTCTTTGATTCTGTGATTTTGCGATTCTAGGATTCTGTGATTCTGGGATTCTAGGATTCCAGGGTTCCAGGATATTTTAGGATTCTGTGATTCCAGGATTCTATGATTCTAGGATTCTATGAATCTGTGACACTGTGATACTATACATAGATACATAGATACATAGAAGATAGGAGCAGGAGTAGGCCATCCGGCCCTTCGAGCCTGCTCCGCCATTTAATGAGATCATGGCTGATCCTTCAATTCAGTATCCCGTCCCCGCCTTCTCTCCGTAACCCTTAACCCCTTTTGCCTGTAGAAATATATCTAATTCCCTCTTAAATATATTTAATGAGCTGGCGTACACTGCCCTCTGTGGCAATGAGTTCCACAGGTTCACCACTCTCTGAGTGAAGAAATTCCCCCTCATTTCTGTCCTAAATGGTTTAGCCCTTATCCTTAAATTATGTCCTCTAGTTCTGTTCTCACCCGCCAAGGGAAACATTCCTTCTGCATCTAATCTGTCTAGACCTGTCAGAATTTTATACACTTCTATGAGGTCCCCTCTCAATCTTCTAAACTCCAGTGTGTACATCCCTAAACTACATAGTCTCTCCTCATAGGTCAATCCCGCCATTCCTGGTATCAGCCTGGTGAATCGCCGCTGCACCCCCTCCATGGCAAGAACATCTTTCCTCAGATGAGGCGACCAAAACTGTACACAGTACTCGAGGTGTGGTCTCACCAGTGCCCTGTACAGCTGCAGCAAGGTATCCCTGTTCCTGTATTCCAACCCTTTTGCTATGAAGGCCAGCATACCGTTTGCCTTCTTGACCGCCTGTTGCACCTGCACGCTCGCCTTCAGTGACTGGTGTACAAGAACACCCAGGTCTCTCTGTACTTCCCCCTCTCCCAATTTATTGCCATTTAAATAATAATTTGCCCTCCCGTTCCTGCACCCAAGGTGGATAACTTCGCACTTGTCCACATTATAGTGCATCTGCCATTTATCCGCCCAATCACCCAGTCTGTCCAAATCGCTCTGGAGCTTCCTGGTCTCCTCCTCTGAGCCCACCCCCCCTCCTAGTTTAGTGTCGTCTGCAAATTTGGAAATGCTGCATTCGACTCCCTGATCCAGGTCATTAATATAAATTGTGAACAGCTGGGGACCCAGGACAGATCCCTGTGGTACCCCACTTGTTACTGCCTGCCATTCAGAAAATGAGCCGTTTATTCCAACTCTCTGTTTTCTATCTGACAGCCAGTTCTCTATCCACGTCAATACTTTCCCCTTTATCCCATGAGCTTCAATTTTCCATGCTAATCTTTTATGTGGGACCTTATCGAAGGCCTTTTGGAAGTCCAGGTACACCACATCTACTGGCTCTCCCCCATCTATTTTACCAGTTACTCCCTCAAAAAATTCCAATAGATTAGTCAAGCACGATTTACCCTTTGTAAATCCATGTTGACTCTGTCCTATCCTGTCCCCATTTGCTAAGTGCTCGGCTATTTCATCCTTAATGATGGACTCCAGCATTTTGCCCACAACTGATGTAAGGCTTACAGGTCTGTAATTACCTGCTTTTTCCCTACCCCCCTTTTTGAATAGTGGGGTAACGTTAGCTACCCTCCAATCCATGGGCACTGTTCCCGAGTCTAATGAATTCTGATTCAAGGATTGTAGGATTCTAGGATTCTGTGATCCTAGGATTCTAGGATTCTATGCTTCTGTGATTCTAGGATTCTAGGATTCTTGGATTCTAGGATTCTGTGATTCTATAATACTATGATTCTAGGAGTCCATGATTCTAGGATTCTGTGATTCTGTGATTCTAAGATTCTAGTAATGTGTGATTCTGTGTTTCTATGATTCTAGGGATCCATGATTCTGTGATTCTAGGATTCTGTGATTCTATGATTCTAGGATTCAAGAATTCTATGATCCTAGGATTCTGTGATTCTATTATCCTGTGATTCTGTGATTCTGTGATTCTGTGATTCTAGGATTCTAGGATTCTAGTATTCTGTGATTCTGTGATTCTAGGATTCCAGGTAATTCTATGATTCTGTTATTCTGTGATACTATGATTCTATGATTCTATGCTTCTAGGTTATTATGATTCAATGATTCTGTGATTCTAGGATTCTGTGATTCTAGGATTCTAGGATTCCCAGATATTTTATGATTCTTTGATTCCAGGATTCTAGGATTCCAGTTTTCTATGATTCTGTCATTCTCAGTTTCTATTATTCTATTATTCTATGATTCTGTGATTCTAAGTTTCTAGGATTCTGTGATTTTGTGATTCAAGGATTCTGTGATTCTGTGATTTTGTGATTCTGGGATTCTATGATTCCAGGATATACTATGATTCTATGATTCTGAGATTCTAAGATTCTAGGATTCTGTGATTCTGTGATTCTAAGATTCTAGGATTCTAGGATTCTGTGATTCTAAGATTCTAGGATTCCAAGATTCTAGAATTCCATGATTCTAGGATTCTGAGATTCTAGGATTCTAGGATTCAGTGTTTCTATGATTTTAGGATTCTATGATTCTGCGATTGCAAGATTCTAGGGGGGAGAGAAATTCAGTATCGCCCCATTTGGGGCGCAATTATCGGCCGGGCACAAAGATTAGCGCCTGCCGATAATTATCGCCACCGATTGCAAACTTGACTTTTATCGCCCCTGGAGGTGATTGGAGCGCTAAATCAGGCGCTTCACACCTGTCTTAAGGCGCAAAGGCCGAGGAGCGAGGCGCTACCTCAGAGCGCTGGCGAAGCTCATATATGTCAGTCAGCAATGGAACACACACACAATGGCACGGGCCAGTTCTTAAAGGGGATGGTTAATCTTGCTTTCCATCCACATCCTGCTCATTGCAGCCTTGAATCTCGGCCTGGAGAGACCTGCACATCAAATCTGCTGGAACAAAAAATGGAGAGTACCAGGCAAAGAGCTCAGAGTGCAGCCCCCACACTCTCTTCTAAATCGATACAAGGAATGGCAAATCAAAATGAACCTGCAAAGTGCTGCTCAGTACCCAAAACTCCTTAACACAACGTTGAATCTCTCCAGAAGTCTCTCTTTCTCTCTCTCAGAATGCGTAGTTCAAAAATGGCACCAACAATAAAAGGCAGGAAGCGGTCACCTTTAAATAGCGCTCCCCCTTTCCCTTCATGACTGCAGAACGCTCCCCTCAACCTGTCGTTGCTAGCGTCAGGCAGTAAGGCAGGGGGCGCCACTCAATTTCCGCTCCGCGGCGATACCGGGGCGTTGCGCACTCGACTGACGTCACGATCTGCCGGCGCAGGAGATCGTGGCAGTAGTGTTTAGCGCCGCCGCAAAATGTCTAGTTAATTTCGCGAGCGGCGCAAACTTCGCCGCGCCTGGGCGCTGGATGCTTTGCGCCCCATTAGCGCCATCTTAAGGCGCTAATGGGAGGCGCAACCAACTGAATTTTTCCCCCTAGGATTCTAGGATTCTGTGATTCTAAGATTCTAGGATTCCAAGATTCTAGGATTCCATGATTCTAGGATTCAAAATTCTAGGATTCTAGGATTCTGTGTTTATATGATTCTATGATTCTATGATTCTATGGGGGAAAAATTCAGTCGCGCCCCGTTTGGGGTGCAAATATCGTCCGGGCGAAAAAATTAGCGCCTGGCGCTAATTATCGCCACTGACTGGAAACTTCACTTTTAACGCCCCGGGAGGTGAGTGGAGCGCTAAATCAGGCGCTGCACACCTGTGTTAAGGCGCAAAGGCCGAGGAGTGAGGCGCTAACTCAGAGCGCTGGCGAAGCTCATGTAATGTCAGTCAGCAATGGAACACACACACAATGGCACGGGGCAGTTCTTAAAGGGGATGGTTAATCTTGCTTTCCATCCACATCCTACTCATTGCAGCCTTGAATCTTGGCCTGGAGAGACTTGCACATCAAATGTGCTGGAAAGAACAATTGAGAGTACCAGGCAAAGAGCTCAGAGTGCAGCCCCCACAGTCTCTGCTAAATCAATACAAGGAATGGAAAATCAAAATGAACCTGCAAAGTGCTGCTCAGTACCCAAAACTCCTTCACACAACGTTGAATCTCTCCAGAAGTATCTCTCTCTCTCTCTCTCAGAATGCGTAGTTCAAAAATGGCACCAACAATAAAAGGCAGGAAGCGGTCACCTTTAAATAGCGCTCCCCCTTTCCCTTCATGACTGCAGAACGCTCCCCTCAACCTGTCGTTGGAAGCGTCAGGCGGTAAGGCAGGGGGCGCCACTCAATATCCGCTCCGGGGCGATACCGGGGCGTTGCACACTCGAGTGACGTCATAATCTGCCGGTGCAGGAGATCGTGGCGGTAGTGTTTAGCGCCGCCGCAAAATGTCTAGTTAATTTTTCGAGCGGCGCAAACTTCACCGCGCCCGGGCGCTAGATGCTTTGCACCCCATTAGCACCCTCTTAAGGCACTAACGGGAGGCGCAACCAACTGAATTTTTCCCCCTATGATTCTATTATTCTAGGATTCTATGATTCTAAGATTCTAGGATTCTGTGATTTTGTAATTCTAGTATTCTATTATTCTGTGAATCTCGGATTCTATGATTCTCAGAATTTATGATTCTGTGATTCTATGATTCAATGATTCTGTGTTTCTATGATTCTATGATTCTGTGATTCTAAGATTCTAGGATTCTGTGATTATGTGATTCAAGGATTCTGTGATTCTGGGTTTAGAGGATTCCAGGATATTTTATGATTCTGTGATTCCAGGATTCTATGATTCCAGGATTCTAGGATTTTGTGATTCTCATATTCTATGATGCTATTATTCTATGATTCTCTGAATCTAAGATTCTAGGATTCTGTGATTTTGCGATTCAAAGATTCTGTGATTCTGTGATTCTGAGATTCTAAGATTCCAGGATTCCAGGATATACTCTGATTCTGTGATTCTATGATTCTGAGATTCTAAGATTCTAGGATGCTTTGATTCTGTGATTCTAGGATTCTATGATTCTAACATTCTGGGTTTCGAGGATTCCAGGATTCCAGAATATACTCTGATTCTATGATTCTATGATTCTGTGATTCTAAGATTCTAGGATTCCATGATTCCATGATGTTAGAATTCTGTGATTCTGGGATTCTAGGAGTCAGTGTTTCTATGAATCGATGATTCCAAGATTCTAGGATTCCATGATTCCATGATTCTAGGAATCTGTGATTCTAGGATTCTAGAATTCTGTGTTTATATGATTCTATGATTCTAAGATTCGAGGAATCTATGATTCTATGATTCTAGAATTCTATGATTCTGTGATTCTTGGATTCTTTGATTCTGTGATTCTAGGATGCTGTGATTCTGTGATTCTCGGATTAAAGGATTCCAGGATTTTTTATGATTCTGTGATTCCAGGATTCTATGATTCTAGGATTCTAAGATTAAAGGATTCCGGGATATTTTATGATGCTGTGATTCCAAGGATTCTATGATTCTAGGATTCTAGGATTCTATGATTCTATTATTCTAGGATTCTATGATTCTAAGATTCTAGGATTCTGTGATTTTGTAATTCTAGTATTCTATTATTCTGTGAATCTCGGATTCTATGATTCTCAGAATTTATGATTCTGTGATTCTATGATTCAATGATTCTATGTTTCTAAGATTCTAGGATTTTGTAATTCTGCGATTCTAGCATTCTAGGATTCTAGGATTCTAGGATTCTGGGATTCTAGGAATCTAAGATTCTAGGATTTTGTGACTCTGTGATTCTAGGATTCTAGGATTCTAGGATTCTGGGTTTTGTAGTATTCTAGAATTCCAGGATATACTGTGATTCTATGATTCTAGGATTCTATGATTCTGTAATTCTATGTTTCTAGGATTCTGTGATTCTGTGATTCTAAGATTCTATGATTCCATTATTCCATGAATCTGTGATTCTAAGATTCTATGATTCTATGATTCTATGATTCTGTGATTCTAATATTCTAGGATTCTGTGATTTTGCGATTCTAGGATTCTGGGATTCTGGGATTCTGGGATTCTAGGATTCCAGGATTCCAGGATATATTGTGATTTTAGGATTCTATGATTCTCGGATTTTATGATTCTGTGATTCTAAGATTCTCGGATTCTGTGATTCTGTGATTCTAAGGTTCTAGGATTCTATGATGCTGTGATTCTATGATTCTATGATTCTGTGACTCTGTGATTCTAGGATTCTAGGTTTCTGTGATTCTATGATTCTAGGATTCTATGATTTGGTGATTCTATGCTTCTAGGATTCTGTGATTCTGTGATTCTAAGATTCTATGATTCCATGATTCTAGGATTCTGTGATTCTAGGATTCTAGGATGCTATGATTCTGTGATTCTCTGATTCTAGAATTCTAGGATTCTAAGATTCTAGGATTCTGTGATTCTATGATTCTCGTATTTTATGATTCTAGGATTCTATGAATCTGTGACACTGTGATACTATGATTCAAGGATTGTAGGATTCTAGGATTCTGTGATTCTAGGATTCTATGTTTCTGTGATCCTATCATTCTATGATTCTTTGATTCTGTGATTCTTGGATTCTAGGATTCTGTGATTCTATAATACTAGGATTCTAGGAGTCCATGATTCTAGGATTCTGTGTTTCTGTGATTCTAAGATTCTAGTAATGTGTGATTCTGTGTTTCTATGATTCTAGGGTTCCATGATTCTGTGATTCTAGGATTCTGTGATTCTATGATTCTAGGATTCTAGAATTCTATGATCCTAGGATTCTGTGATTCTATTATCATGTGATTCTGTGATTCTGTGATTCTGTGATTCTATGATTCTAGGATGCTGTGAATCTGTGATTCTAGGATTAAAGGATTCCAGGATTTTTTATGGTTCTGTGATTCCTAGGATTCTATGATTCTAGGATTCTAGGATTCTATAATTCTATTATTCTATGATTCTATGATTCTAAGATTCTAGGATTCTGTGATTTTGTAATTCTAATATTCTGTGATTCTGTGAATCTTGGATTCTATGTTTCTCGGAATTTATGATTCTGTGATTCTATGATTCAATGATTGTGTGTTTCTAAGATTCTAGGATTTTGTAATTCTGTGATTCTAGCATTCTAGGATTCTAGGATTCTGGTATTCTAGGAATCTAAGATTCTAGGATTCTGTGACTCTGTGATTCTATGATTCTAGGATTCTAGGATTCTGGGTTTTGTAGTATTCTAGGATTCCAGGATATACTTTGATTCTATGATTCTATGATTGTAGGATTCTATGATTCTGTAATTCTATGTTTCTAGGATTCTGTGATTCTGTGATTCTAAGATTCTATGATTCCATGATTCCATGATTCTGTGATTCTAAGATTCTATGATTCTATGATTATGTGATTCTAATATTCTAGGATTCTGTGATTTTGCGGTTCTAGAATTCTATGATTCTGTGATTCTGGGATTCTAGGATTCCAGGATTCCAGGATATACTGTGATTTTAGGATTCTATGATTCTCGGATTTTATGATTCTGTGATTTTATGATTCTATGATTCTGTGATTCTAAGATTCTATGATTCTATGATTCTATGATTCTAATATTCTAGGATTCTGTGATTTTGCAATTCTAGGATTCTGTGATTCTGGGATTCTGGGATTCTAGTATTCCAGGATTCCAGGATATGCTGTGATTTTAGGATTCTATGATTCTCGGATTTTATGATTCTGTGATTCTAAGATTCTCAGATTCCGTGATTCTGTGATTCTAAATTTCTAGGATTCTATGATGCTGTGATTCTATGATTCTATGATTCTGTGACTCTGTGATTCTAGGATTCTAGGATTCTAGGTTTCTGTGATTCTATGATTCTAGGATTCTATGATTCGGTGATTCTATGCTTCTAGGATTCTGTGATTCTGTGATTCTAAGATTCTATGATTCCATGATTCTAGGATTCTGTGATTCTAGGATTCTAGGATTCTGTGATTCTCTGATTCTAGAATTCTAGGATTCTAAGATTCTATGATTCTGTGATTCTATGATTCTCGTATTTTATGATTCTAGGATTCTAGGATTCTAGGGTTCTGTGATTCTATGATTCTGTGACTCTAAGGTTTAAGTATTTTGTGATTCTGTGATTCTAGGATTCTAGGATTCCATGCTTCTGTGATTCTAAGATACTAGGGGGGAAAAATTCAGCTGCTTGCGCCTCCCGTTAGCGCCTTAAATGGGCGCTAATGGGGCGTAAAGCAGCTAACGCCCGAGCGCAGCGCCGCCCACGCCTCCCGAAAAATTTAGTGGGAGGTTAGCGGCGGCGGCAGCCGGTAGCGCCCTGTGGCGCTGCGCCGCCGGCGATGACGTCATCGCCGTGCGCAGCGCCCCGCTCGCGCCCCGGCCGTGATCTTCAGTCGCGCGCCCCTGATTTACCGCCAGACGCTATGTCCGACGGGTTAGGGGGGCGTACGTGCGGCCGGGGCGGCGATATTTAAGGGGAGGTGGCAGGCGGCCTTTTTTGTTGCTGGCCGCCTGCCAGCACCTGCCCCCGTTGCTGTCCCCGGCCCCGTGAAGCCCCCCCACCGTGAAAGTGCCGGCTGCGCTCCAAGAGCCCGGCACTTCTCTTGAGTGCCGGGCTCTTTTGCCGGCACTCCCGATCCCTGGGGGCCCAGCTGGGCCCCGGTTCGCGCTGCGCAAGGCCCCTCCCCTTTAAGAAGGGGAGGAAGGCCTGCAATACCGCGGCGCGACGTGCCGCAGCGCGCGGCGCTGCGGCACGTAGCGCCAGGATATTCACTCGCAGCGCCCCAAGAGGGATGCGGGGTGCTTCCAGTTGCGCCCCGCTTCCCTCTTGGGGCGCAACCACTGAAGTTCCGGCGCGGGGCCGCTAATTTTTTCGGGGCGCTAAAAGTCACGCCCCGGCGAGGTTAGCGCCCCAAATGGGGCGCGACTCAATTTTTACCCCTAGGATTCTGTGATTCTGTGATTCTATGATTCTATGATTCTGGGATTCTATGAATCTGAGTTTCCAGGATTCCAGGATATACTGTGATTCTATGATGTGGAAATGGTGTTAGGGAAATTGATGAGATTGAAGGCCAATAAATCCCCAGGGCCTGATAATCTACATCCTAGGGTACTTAAGGAAGTGGCCCGAGAAATAGTAGATGCATTGCTGGTCATCTTCCAAAATTCGATAGACTCTGGAACAGTCCCCATGGATTGGAGTGTAGCTAATGTAACCCCACTATTTAAAAAAGGTGGTAGAGAGAAAACAGGGAATTACAGACCAGTAAGCCTGACATTGGTAGTGGGGAAGATGCTAGAGTCCATTATGAAAGATGTAATAGCAGATCACTTGGAAAACAGTGACAGGATCGGACAAAGTCAACATGGATTTACAAAGGGAAATCATGCTTGACTGATCTACTGGAATTTTTTGAGGATGTAACTGGTAGAATTGATAAGGGAGAACCAGTGGATGTGGTGTATTTGGACATGCAGAAGGCTTTTGATAAGGTCCCGCATAAGAGATTAGCATGCAAACTTAAAGCATATGGGATTGGGGGTAAGGTACAGACTTGGATAGAGAACTGGTTGGCAGACAGGAAACAAAGAGTTGGAATAAACAGATCTTTTTCCGAGTGGCAGGCAGTGACTAGTGGGGTTCCGCAGGGATCGGTGCTAGGACCCCAGTTATTCACAATTAATATTAATGATTTAGATAAGGGAACTAGATGTAATATCTCCAAGTTTGCAGACGGCACAAAGCTGGGTGGGCGTGTGTGTTGTGATGAGGATGCAGAGAAACTTCAGTATGATTTGGACAGGTTGGGTGATTGGGCAGATGCATGGCACATGCAGTATAATGTGGATAAATGCAAGGTTATCCACTTTGGTTGCAAAAACAGGAAGGCAGATTATTATCTGAACAGCAATAGATTGGGAAAAGGGGAAGTGCAACGAGACCTGGGAGTCCTTGTGTGCCAGTCGCTGAAGGTAAGCATGCAGGTGCAGCAGGCGGTTAAGAAGGCAAATGGTATGTTGGCCTTCATAGCGAGAGGATTCGAGTACAGGAGCAAGGATGTCTTGCTGCAGTTGTACAGGGCCTTGGTGAGACCTCACCTTGAGTATTGTGTGCAGCTTTGGTCGCCTTATCTGAGGAAGGATGTTCTTGTCATGGAGGGAGTGCAGCGAAGATTCACCAGATTGATACCTGGGATGGCAGGAATAACGTATGAAGAGAGATTGGGACGATTGGGCTTGTATTCGCTAGAGTTTAGAAGAACGAGAGGGGATCTCATTGAAACTTATAAAATTCTAACAGGACTAGACAGACTTGATGCAGGAAGGATGTTCCCGATGGCGGGGGAGTCCAGAACCAGGGGTCGGAGTCTAAGGATAAGGGGTAAGCCATTTAGGACTGAGATGAGTAGGAATTTCTTCACCCAGAGAGTGGTGAACCTGTGGAATTCTCTACCACAGAAGGCAGTTGAGGCCAATTCATTAAATATATTCAAGAAGGAATTAGATATATTTCTTAAGGCTAAAGGGATCAAGGGATATGGGGAGAAAGCAGGGACAGGGTACTGAATTTGGATGATCAGCCATGATCTCATTGAATGGCAGAGCAGGCTCGAGGGGCTGAATGGCCTACTCCTGCTCCTATCTTCTATGTTTCTATTCTATGATGTGGAAATGCCAGTGTTGGACTGGGGTGGACAAATATGAGAAGTCGCACAACACCAGGTTATAGTCCAACAGCTTTATTTGAAATCACAAGCTTTCGGAGCGCTGCTCCTTCGTCAGGAGAAGTGAAGAGATGTATATAGGCACAGCATATATAGTCAGAGAACACTGCCAGATGTTTGGATACCATCCACACCTGTGATTGACATGATTATCTCTCTGCCGAGGTGTGATAAAGGGCAGTTAGAAAGATTAACTGTAATCATCTGGCAGTGTTCTCTGACTATATATGCAGTGCCTATATGCATCTCTTCACTTCATATTCTATTCTATGATTCTAGGATTCTATGGGGTAAAAATTCAGTTGGTTGCACCTCCCGTTAGCGCCTTAAGAGGGCGCTAATGGGGTGCAAAGCCGCTAACGCCCGGGCGCAGCGATGTTTGCGCCGCTCGGGAACTTAACTAGAGATTGTGCAGCGGCGCTAAACTTTACCGCTGCGACCACCTGCGCGCGCAGATTGTGACATCATTCCATGGTGCAACGCCCTTGTGGCGCCCCGGAGCGGAAATTGAGTGGCGCCCCCTGCCTTACCGCCTGGCGCATCCAACGACCAGAAGACTGGAACGCTATCAATCTCTGTGGGGCTGGGGGGGGCGCTATTTAAAGGGGGCCTCTTCCTGTCTTTTTCTGTGGTTGACATTTTTGCACCACTCGTTCTGAGAGAGAGAGAGAGATTCGGAGAGAGAGAAAGAGAGACTTCTGCATTGACTCAACGCTTTGTGAGGTAGTTTTGCCTACTGATCCTAACTTTGCTCGTACTTTAGTTGCTGTCCTTCATTACTTTGCTTGCAAAGAGACTATGGGGGCTGCACTGATTGGGGGCGTCGTCCTGCTCCAGCTGAATCGGAGGACACAGAGACGCAGAGAGAGAGTGGCAATGATGGCCAGACGGAGGAGGGCCAACAGGCGTATGTACAGGAGAGCTTACCCTCCCAGGGTATATCGTGAACAGCTCTCCTACATTCATATGTCTGAGGAGCTGTGTTTGCGAAGGCTGCGATTCAGCAAGGAGGTGGTCACTGAGCTCTGCCACCTGCTGCAGCCAGATCTGCAGCCTCAAGTGAGGTCCAGGACGTCTCTGTCGGTGGCAGTGAAGGTCACAGTGGCTCTCAACTTCTACGCTACTGGCTCATTTCAAGCTGCTGCTGGGGACCTCGCCAATATCTCCCAGTTCGCGGTGCATTGCTGCATCCGGCAGGTCACAAATGCCCTCTTTAAAAGGAGACGAGAGTTCATCTCTTTCCCCATGACCCCAGACAAGCAGCGTGACCGCGCTCTGGGCTTTGCGAGGATAGCGGGCTTCCCCATGGTGCAGGGCGCCATTGACTGCACGCATGTGGCTTTGCGTGCTCCGCATGAGAATGCCGAGGAATTCCGGAACAGAAAGGGGTTCCATTCCTTGAATGTTCAGTTGGTCTGTGACCACAGACAGCTGATACTCGCTGTCAATGCCCACTATCCTGGCAGCTGCCACGATGCTTTTATCCTGCGCCAGACTACTGTGGCAGAACTTTTCGAGGCACCGCATCAGCCAGTTGGTTGGCTTCTCGGGGACAAGGGGTATGCATTGAGCACCTGGCTGATGACACCGCTCCGTACGCCCAACACCCCTGCTGAGCTGCGGTACAATGAGAGCCATCAACCTAACAGGAACATAATTGAGCGCACAATCGGCGTGCTGAAGCAACGGTTCCGCTGTCTCGACCATTCTGGAGGAGCCCTGCAGTACTCGCCTGAGCGAGTATCCAACTTTGTAGTTGTGTGCTGCATGTTGCATAACATGGCAATCGTCAGGACCCAGCCAATGCCACCAGGCCTTGGAGCACCACCAGAGGAGGAGGAGGAAGAGGAGGAAGAGGACGAGGAGGATGATCATCAGCAGCACCAAGGCGGGAGGGCGGCCCACAATGGTGAAACTGCAAGGGCCGTCCGTCAACGGGTAATAGCAAGCCGCTTCTAGGGCCCCTGCTGTGGAAATGGCTTCTGCCATTGCTAACAACATCAATGAACCCAGCATGCAACCCCTAAGCCGGCCAAGGCACCAATAATTCCAAACACCAACCATGTATATTTTGAATACAGAAACTTATTTATTTTACAAACTCTGTGTGTGTCAATTCCTCATGACAAACTCATAGAAATAAACACAAAAAAACAGTCAATAACATAACTGGTTCTCACAACCTGGAGATAATGTCCAAAACACTAAACAAAAGTTGGACCACGAACCTCGACCTTTAATAAAAAAATGACCAGCATTTTGTCACACCTCCTACTTTTTGCCCTTCGAGGGTGATCTCCTTCCCTTGCGCACTTCCCCCCTTCTAACCCTACTGCTCCTCCGTAATGGGACCTCAGTGGCTGCAGCAAGGCTGGTGGAAGGCTGCTGCTCGTCAGACCCTGACACTGCAGATGCCCCTGAAGGACGGCCTCGACCAGTTCTAGGCCTGGAGGGCCCGGCTGCAGACTGCACCAACTCTGCATGGGCGGCAGCAGTCTGTCCTACAGGCGGTGGCAGCCCCGGGGACATGTGAACGAACCATCGAGGTTGACAGCAGTCTGTGCTCGCGTGGCCTGAATCTGAGTCTGCATGAGAGCAGTCAGAGATGGGATCACGGCAGCCAGTGACTGAATTGCAGCACTAAGCGTTAGTGTGGCATCCGCCTGTGCTACAGCGAAGTGCTCCACACTCCTTGCCAGTGACTCAATGCATTCGGGCACCCTTCCCACTGCACCCATGAGCTCAGTGTGCATGCCCACCGCGTCGGTGTTCATTTCTGCGATCAGCCGCTCCTCCTCTGCGTCCATTGCAGTAGGAGTCTCTGGCCTACTCTCCCTCTGGGGAGAAGGCCCCTGTTCTTCCCTACCCCCATGGCGTTGCTGCAGCCCGCTGGGTCCTGGAGCTTCACCCTCATCAGACCCTTCCCCCCTGCTCCACTCCAGGGAAGGCGTGTTCCCAGTGTGGGCATGGGCTTCCTCGGGAGAGGGTGGCACTGATGCTCCGGCTTCCTCTTCCTCCTCGGCTGCAGCTTCACTCCCAGTGGCAGCTTCAGGGCCCGTCTCCTCAGCTGGTGAATCACCATCTGAAAGCAGGGAGGTACAAGAGTGGCTTTAGCATGAGGACAGGGTGGCAGTAAGGGAGGAATAAGTGCAGCGAGTTAGCAAGTTGGATTGAAAGTGTCAAAGGCTGGTGTTGTGAGGGACAAGTGGAAGGACAGAAGACAAAAAGGTGATGACCTTACCATTGCTGTCCAGAACGGGGTCGGCGTCTCCAGTGGCGATGGGACCGATCACCCGGCTTGCCACAATCCTGTGGACGCGCTCCTCAAGATCGCTGAGGGGTTGCAGCTGAGGCCGCCCTCCACCTGTCCGTTGCTGCTGTCTCCGATTATGCGGCAGCTTGGCCTGTAAGAAAAAGGACAGCATCTGAGTAAATATACAGCCATGGTCTTGCCTGATGTGCCTCCCATAGGTGAATAGCCCTTACTGTATGCAGCCATGGTCTTGCCTGATGTGCCTCCCATAGGTGAATAGCCCTTACTGTATGCAAAGTGTGGAATGTGTGTGTGTGTTTCATGAAAGGGCCATAGGTGTTGGATGATTGTTGTGCATTGGGGTTTTAAGACCCTCTGGCCATAGAGTGAGGTTGAGATGGAGGGATGGAGAGGTATTGAGAAAAAGCCACTCACCCTGACGACCCGAGTGAGGTCGTTGAACTTTTTGCGGCATTCAGTATGGGTCCTGGGCACCATGCTCCTGGAGGAGACGCTCTGAGCCACCTCCCTCCACACTCTTCTGTACTCGCGTGGCAAAGGCCTCCTGCCACTCTCAGGGAAGAGTATACATCTTCTGCGCTCCACCGCGCCAACCAGAGCATCCAAGGCCCGCTCGGTGAAGCGATGAGCTCGTTCTCTCACCCTCTCCATCCTTGGCAGCAAAATGGATTCACAGGTCTCTCCAGGCCGAGATTCAAGGCTGCAATGAGCAGGGTGTGGCTGGGGAGCAAGTTGGCCCCCCCCGCTTTAAGAACTGGCCGGCGCCAGTGTGTCTGTGTTCCCTCGCTAACTGGCAGCAGCTGCACTGCGCTCGCGCGCTGAGTTAGCGCCTCACTGCTCGGCCTTTGCGCCTTAAGACAGGTGTGCAGCGCCTGATTTAGCGCTTCACTCACCTCCCGGGGCGGTAAAAGTGAAGTTTCCAGTCAGTGGCGATAATTAGCGCCAGGCGCTAATATTTGCGTCCAGACGATATTTGCGCCCCAAATGGGGCGCGACCTAATTTTCCCCCCTATGATTCTGTGATTAGATGATTCTAATATTCTGTGATTCTAAGATTCTAGGATTCTCGGATTCCATGATTCCATTATTCTATGATTCTGTGATTCTAAGATTCTATGGGGTAAAAATTCAGTTGGTTGCGCCTCCCGTTAGCGCCTTAAATGGGCGCTAATGGGGCGTTAAGGCGCTAACGCCCGGGCGCAGCGCTGTTTGCGCCGCTCGAGAACTTAACTTGAGATTGTGCGGTGGCGCTAAAACTTACCGCTGCGACCACCTGCGCGCGCAGATTGTGACGTCATTCCGTGGTGCAACGCCCTTGGGGCGCCCCGGAGCGGAAATTGAGTGGCGCCCCCTGCCTTACCGCCTGGCGCTTCCAACGACCGGAAGACTGGAACGTTATCAATCGGTGTGGGGCTGGGGGGGGCGCTATTTAAAGGGGGCCTCTTCCTGTCTTTTTCTGTGGTCGACATTTATGCACCACTCGTTCTGAGAGAGAGAGAGATTCGGAGAGAGAGAGAGAGAGACTTCTACATTGACTCAACGCTTTGTGAGGTAGTTTTGCCTAGTTCATCCTAACTTTGCTGCTACTTTCGTTGCTGTACCTCATTACTTTTCTGGCAAAGAGAATATGGGGGCTGCAATGATTGGGGGCGTCGTCCTGCTCCAGCTCAATCGGAGGATAGTGAGACGCAGACAGAGAGTGGCAATGATGGCCAGACGGAGGAGGGCCATCAGGCGCATGTACAGGAGAGCTTACCCTCCCAGGGTATATCGTGAACAGCTCTCCTACATCCACATGTCCGAGGAGCTGTGTTTGCGAAGGCTGCGATTCAGCAAGGAGGTGGTCACTGAGCTCTGCCACCTGCTGCAGCCAGATCTGCAGCCTCAGCTGAGGTCCAGGACGTCTCTGTCGGTGGCAGTGAAGGTCACAGTGGCTTTGAACTTCTACGCCACTGGCTCATTCCAAGCTGCTGTTGGGGACCTCGCCAATATCTCCCAGTTTGCGGTGCATCGCTGCATCCGGCAGGTCACCAATGCCCTCTTCACAAGGAGACGAGACTTCATCTCCTTCCCTATGACCCCAGACAAGCAGCATGACCGTACTATGGGCTTTGCGAGGGTAGCGGGCTTCCCCATGGTGCAGGGCGCCATTGACTGCACGCATGTGGCTTTGCGTGCTCCGCGAGAGAATGCAGAGGAGTTCCGGAACAGAAAGGGGTTCCATTCCTTGAATGTGCAGTTGGTCTGTGACCACAGACAGGTGATTCTCGCTGTCAATGCCCACTATCCGGGCAGCTGCCACGATGCTTTCATCCTGCGCCAGAGTACTGTGGCAGAAATTTTCGAGGCACCGCATCAGCCAGTTGGTTAGCTTCTGGGGGACAAGGGGTACGCATTGAGCACCTGGCTGATGACACCGCTCCGTGCGCCAAACACCCCTGCTGAGCTGCGGTACCAGGAAAGCCAACAAGCAACCAGGAACATTACTGAGTGCACAATCGGCGTGCTCAAACAACGATTCCGCTGTCTGGACCATTCCGGAGGAGCCCTGCAGTACTCGCCTGAGCAAGTTTCCAAATTCGTAGTGGTGTGCTGCATGTTGCACAACATGGCAATCCTCAGGACGCAGCCAATGCCACCAGGCCTTGCAGCACCACAAGAGGAGGAGGAGGAAGAGGAGGAACAGGCCGAGGACGATGATCAGCAGCAGCACCAAGGCAGGAGGGCGGCCCACAATGGTCAAACTGCAAGGGCCGTCCGTCAACGACTAATAGCAAGCCGCTTCGAGGGCCCCTGCCAGTGCTACAAACACGAATCAACCCAGCACGCAACCCCTAAGCCGGCCAAGGCACCAATAATTCCAACCACCAGCCATGTATATTTTGAATACAGAAACTTATTTATTGTACAAACTCTGTGTGTGTCAATTCCTCATGACAAACTCATAGAAATAAACACAAAAAAACAGTCAATAACATAACTGGTTCTCACAACCTGGAGATAATGTCCAAAACACTAAACAAAAGTTGGGCCATGAACCTCGGCCTTTAATAAAAAAATGACCAGCATTTTGTCACACCTCCTACTTTTTGCCCTTCGAGGGTGATCTCCTTCCCTTGCGCACTTCCCCCCTTCTAACCCTACTGCTCCTCCGTAATGGGACCTCAGTGGCTGCAGCAAGGCTGGTGGAAGGCTGCTGCTTGTCAGACCCTGACACTGCAGATGCCCCTGAAGGACGGCCTCGACCACTTCTGGGCCTGGAGGGCCCAGCTGCAGACTGCACCAACTCTGCATGGGCGGCAGCAGTCTGTCCTACAGGCGGTGGCAAGTGCAGTGGAGAAGTGACAGTGTTGGCAGCAGGAATGCTGTCATCGTGAGAGAGGACAGCAACTCCCTGCTCGCCCGACACACTGGCACTCCCACGGGGCAGCACTTCAGCATCCGGAGCAATTTGCCGGAGAACAGATTGCTGGCCTGCTGCGGCGCGGTGACAGCCCCGGGGACATGTGCACGAACCATCGAGGATGGCAGCAGTCAGTGCTCGCGTGGCCTCAATCTGAGTCTGCATGAGAGCAGTCTCAGATGGATTCCTGGCAGCCAGTGACTGAATTGCAGCAGTAAGCTTTAGTGTGGCATCCGCCTGTGCTACAGCGAAGTGCTCCACACTCCTTGCCAGTGCCTCAATGCATTCAGGCACCCTTCCCACTGCACCCATGAGCTCAGTGTGCATGCCCACCGCCTGGCTGTTCATTTCTGCAATCAGCCGCTCCTCCTCTGCGTCCATTGCATTAGGAGTGTCTGGCATACTCTCCCTCTGGGGAGAAGGCTCCCGTTCTTCCCTCCCCCCCCCATGGCGTGGCTGCAGCCCGCTGGGTCCTGGAACTTCACCATCATCAGCCCCTTCCCCCCTGCTCCCCCGTTCTTCCCTCCCCCCGCAATGGCGTTGCTGCAGCCCGCTGGGTCCTGGAACTTCACCATCATCAGCCCCTTCCCCCCTGCTCCCCTCCGGGGAAGGCGTGTTCCCAGTGTGGCCATGGGCTTCCTCGGGAGAGGGTGGCACTGATGCTCCGGCTTCCTCTTCCTCCTCAGCTGCAGCATCACTCCCAGTGGCAGCTTCAGGGACCATCTCCTCAGCTGGTGAATCACCATCTGAAAGCAGGGAGGTACAAGAGTGGCTTTAGCGTGAGGACAGGGTGGCAGTAAGGGAGGAATAAGTGCAGCGAGTTAGCAAGTTGGATTGAAAGTGTCAAAGGCTGGTATTGTGAGGGACAAGTGGAAGGACAGAGGACAAAAAGGTGATGACCTTACCATTGCTGTCCACAACGGGGTCGGCGTCTCCAGTGGCGACGGGACCGATCACCCGGCTTGCCACAATCCTGTGGACGCACTCCTCCAGATCGCTGAGGGGTTGCAGCTGAAGCCGCCCTCCACCCGACCGTTGCTGCTGTCTCCGATTATGAGCCAGCTTAGCCTGCAAGAAAAAGGACAGCATCTGAGTCAATATACAGCCATGGTCTTGCCTGATGTGCCTCCCATAGGTGAATAGCCCTTACAATATGCAGCCATGGTCTTGCCTGATGTGCCTCCCATAGGTGAATAGCCCTTACTGTATGCAAAGTGTGGAATGTGTGTGTGTGTTTGATGAAAGGGCCATAGGTGTTGCATGAGTGTTGTGCATTGGGGTTTTAAGACCCTCTGGCCATAGAGTGAGGTTGAGATGGAGGGATGGAGAGGTATTGAGAAAAAGCCACTCACCCTGACGACCCGAGTGAGGTCGTTGAACTTTTTGCGGCACTGGACATGGGTCCTGGGCACCATGCTCCTGGAGGAGACGCTCTGAGCCACCTCCCTCCACACTCTTCTGAACTCGCGTGGCAAAGGCCTCCTGCCACTCTCCGGGAACAGCATGCATCGTCTGCGCTCCACTGCGTCAACCAGAGCATCCAAGGCCCGCTCGGTGAAGCGATGAGCGCGTTCTCTCACCCTCTCCATGCTTGGCAGCAAAATGGATTACAGGTCTCTCCAGGCTGAGATTCAAGGCTGCAATGAGCAGGGTGTGGCTGGGGAGCAAGTGGCCCCCCCCCGCTTTAAGAAGTGTCCGGCGCCAGTGTGTCTGTGTTCCCTCGCTAACTGGCAGCAGCTGCGCTGCGCTCGTGCGCTGAGGTAGCGCCTCACTCCTAGGCCTTTGCGCCTTAAGAGAGGTGTGCAGCGCCTAATTTAGCGCTCCACTCACCTCCCGGGGCGGTAAAAGTGAAGTTTCCTGTCAGTGCCGATAATTAGCGCCAGGCGCTAATATTTGCGCGCGGACGATATTTGCGCCCCAAATGGGGCGCGACCTAATTTCTACCCCTAAGATTCTAATATTCTATGATTCTGTGATTGTAAGATTCTAGCATTCTGTGATTTAGTGATTCTAGGATTCTATGGGGGAAAAATTCAGCTGCTTGCGCCTCCCGTTAGCGCCTTAAATGGGCGCTAATGGGGCGTAAAGCAGCTAACGCCCGGGCGCAGCGCCGCCCACGCCTCCCGAAAAATTTAGTGGGAGGTTAGCGGCGGCGGCAGCCGGTAGCGCCCTGTGGCGCTGCGCCGCCGGCGATGACGTCATCGCCGTGCGCAGCGCCCCGCTCGCGCCCCGGCCGTGATCTTCAGTCGCGCCCCCTGATTTACCGCCAGACGCTATGTCCGACGGGTTCAGGGGGGCGTACGTGCGGCCGGGGCGGCGATATTTAAAGGGGAGGTGGCAGGCGGCCATTTTTGTTGCTGGCCGCCTGCCAGCACCTGCCCCCGTTGCTGTCCCCGGCCCCCGTGAAGCCCCCCCACCGTGAAGTGCCGGCTGCGCTCCAAGAGCCCGGCACTTCTCTTGAGTGCCGGGCTCTTTTGCCGGCACTCCCGATCCCTGGGGGCCCAGCTGGGCCCCGGTTCGCGCTGCGCAAAGCCCCTCCCCTTTAAGAAGGGGAGGAAGGCCTGCAATACCGCGGCGCGACGTGCCGCAGCGCGTGGCGCTGCGGCACGTAGCACCAGGATATTCACTCGCAGCGCCCCAAGAGGGATGCGGGGTGCTTCCAGTTGCGCCCCGCTTCCCTCTTGGGGCGCAACCACTGAAGTTCCGGCGCGGGGCCGCTAATTTTTTCGGGGCGCTAAAAGTCGCGCCCCGGCGAGGTTAGCGCCCCAAATGGGGCGCGACTCAATTTTTACCCCTATGATTCTGTGATTCTGGGATTCTATGATTCCAGGATTCCATGATATACTTTGATTCCAGGATTCTATAATTCTCGGATTTTATGATTCTGAAAAATTCAGTTGGTTGCGCCTCCCGTTAGCGCCTTAAGAGGGTGCTAATGGGGCGCAAAGCATCTAGCACCCAGGCGCGGCGATGTTTGCGCCACTCCCAAAATTAACTAGACATTTTGCGGCGGCACCAAACACTACCGCCACGATCTCCTGCGCCGGCAGATCATGACGTCAGTCGAGTGCGCAACGCCCCGGTATCACCCCGGAGCGGATATTGAGTGGCTCCCCTGCCTTACCGCCTGACGCTAGCATCGACAGGTTGAGGGGAGCATTCTGCAGTCATGAAGGGAAAGGGGGAGTGCTATTTAAAGGTGACGCTTCCTGCCTTTTATTGTTGGTGCCATTTTTGAACTACGTATTCTGAGAGAGAGAGAGAGAGAGACTTCTGGAGAGATTCAACATTGTGTGAAGGAGTTTTGGGTACTGAGCAGCACTTTGCAGGTTCATTTTGATTTGCCATTCCTTGTATCGATTTAGAAGAGACTGTGGGGACTGCACTCTGAGCTCTTTGCCTGGTACTCTCCATTGTTCTTTCCAGCAGATTTGATGTGCAGGTCTCTCCAGACCGAGATTCAAGGCTGCAATGAGCAGGATATGGATGGAAAGCAAGATTAACCATCCCCTTTAAGAACTGACCCGTGCCATTGTGTGTGTGTTCCATTGCTGACTGACATTACATGAGCTTCGCTAGCGCTCTGATGTAGCGCCTCGCTCCTCGGCCTTTGCGCCTTAAGACAGGTGTGAAGCGCCTGATTTAGCACTCCAATCACCTCCAGGGACGATAAAAGTCAAGTTTGCAGTCGGTGGCGATAATTAGCGCCAGGCACTAAACTTTGCGCCCGGCCGATAATTGCGCCCCAAATGGGGCGATACTGAATTTCTCCCCCCTGGAATCCTAGAATCACAGAATCACAGAAAACTAGAATCACACAATCCTAGGATCACAGAATCCTAAAAACATAGAATCATAGAATCTTAGAATCACAGAATCCTGGAAATCTAGAATCACAGAATCACAGAATCACATAATCTTAGAATCACAGAGTCACAGAATCATAGAATCATAGAATCACAGATGCATGGATTCCTAGAATCATAGAATCACAGATGCATGGAATCCAAGAATCATGGCATCCTAGAATCACAGAATCATAGAATCACAGTATATCCTGGAATCCTGGAATCCTAGAATCACAGAATCACTGAATCCTAGAATCACAGAATCCTAGAATCCTAGAATCCTAGAATCATAGAATCACAGAAGCACAGAATACTAGAATCTTAGAATCACAGAATCATAAAATCATGGAACCCTATAATCATAGAATCCTAGAATCATTGAATCACTGAATCCTAGAATCCAAGAATCATAGAATCCTAGAATCACAGAATGATAGAATCACAGAATCATAGAAACTCAGAATCACAGAATACTAGAATCCTAGAATCCTAGAATCACAGTATCACAGAATCTTAGAAACCTAGAATCACAGAATTGTAGAATCCTGGAATCACAGAGTCACGGAATCCTAGAATCATAGAATCACAGAATCACAGAATACTAGAATCTTAGAATCACAGAATCATAGAATCACAGAATCATAGAATCACAGAATCACAGAATCATAGAATCATAGCATCCTAGAATCCTAGAATCCTAGAATCACAGAATCATAGAATAGCCTGGACTCTGAGAATCACAGAATCACAGAATCCTAGAATCACAGAATCCTAGAATCCATAAAATCACAGAATGTTAGATTCACAGAATCACAGAATCCTGGAATCATGAAACACTAGAATCCTAGAATCACAGAATCACAGAATCCTAGAATTTTAGAATCACAGAGTCACAGAATCACAGAATCCTAGAATCACACAAGCATGGAATCCTAGAATCACAGATGCATGGAATCCAAGAATCATAGAATCATAGAATCACAGAATCATAGAACCACAGAATCATAGAAACTCAGAATCACAGAATCCTAGAATCATAGAATCCGAGAATCCTAGAAGCACAGAATCATAGAATCATAGACTACTAGAATCTTAGAATCACAAAATCCTAGAATCATAGAATCACAGAATCGTAGAATAGCCTGGAATCAGAGAATCACAGAATCACAGAATCCTAGAATCACAGATTCATGGAATCCTAGAATGCATAAAAACACAGAATGATAGATTCACAGAGACACAGAATCCTAGAATCATGGAATCATGGAATCCTAGAATCCTAGAATCACAGAATCACAGAATCACAGAATCCTAGAATCTTAGAATCACAGAGTCACAGAATCCTAGAAGCCAATATCCTAGAATCATAGAATCCTAGAACCATAGAATCTCAGAATCACAGAATACTAGAATCCTAGAATCCTAGAATCACAGTATCACAGAATCTTAGAAACCTAGAATCACAGAATTGTAGAATCCTGGAATCACAGAGTCACGGAATCCTAGAATCATAGAATCACAGAATCACAGAATACTAGAATCTTAGAATCACAGAATCATAGAATCACAGAATCATAGAATCACAGAATCACAGAATCATAGAATCATAGCATCCTAGAATCCTAGAATCCTAGAATCACAGAATCATAGAATAGCCTGGACTCTGAGAATCACAGAATCACAGAATCCTAGAATCACAGAATCCTAGAATCCATAAAATCACAGAATGTTAGATTCACAGAATCACAGAATCCTGGAATCATGAAACACTAGAATCCTAGAATCACAGAATCACAGAATCCTAGAATTTAAGAATCACAGAGTCACAGAATCACAGAATCCTAGAATCACACAAGCATGGAATCCTAGAATCACAGATGCATGGAATCCAAGAATCATAGAATCACAGAATCATAGAACCAATGAATCCTAGAATCACAGAATCACAGAATCCTGGAATCACAGAATCCTTGAATCACAGTATATCCTGGAATCCTGGAATCCCGGAATCCTAGAATAACAGAAACACAGTATCCTAGAATCACCGAATCCTAGAATCCTAGAATCACAGAATCCTAGAATCACAGAATCACAGAATCCTAGAATCATAGAATCACAGAATCACAGAATCACTGAATCCTAGAATCCCAGAATCCTAGAATCCTAGAATCCTAGAATCACAGAATCATAGAATCATAGAATCATAGAATCATAGAATCACAGAATACTAGAATCATGGAATCCTATAATCATAGAATCCTAGAATCATTGAATCACAGAATCTTAGAATCCAAGAATCATAGAATCCTAGAATCACAGAATGATAGAATCACAGAATCATAGAAACTCAGAATCACAGAATCCTAGAATCCTAGAATCCGAGAATCCTAGAATCCTAGAATCCGAGAATCCTAGAATCCTAGAATCACAGAATCATAGAATACTAGAATCTTAGAATCACAAAATCCTAGAATCATAGAATCACAGAACCGTAGAATAGCCTGGAATCAGAGAATCACAGAATCACAGAATCCGAGAATCACAGAATCATGGAATCCTAGAATGCATAAAAACACAGAATGATAGATTCACAGAGACACAGAATCCTAGAATCTTAGAATCACAGAATCACAGAATCCTAGAAGCCAATATCCTAGAATCATAGAATCCTAGAACCATAGAATCTCAGAATCACAGAATACTAGAATCCTAGAATCCTAGAATCACAGTATCACAGAATCTTAGAAACCTAGAATCACAGAATTGTAGAATCCTGGAATCACAGAGTCACGGAATCCTAGAATCATAGAATCACAGAATCACAGAATACTAGAATCTTAGAATCACAGAATCATAGAATCACAGAATCATAGAATCACAGAATCACAGAATCATAGAATCATAGCATCCTAGAATCCTAGAATCCTAGAATCACAGAATCATAGAATAGCCTGGACTCTGAGAATCACAGAATCACAGAATCACAGAATCACAGAATCCTAGAATCACAGAATCCTAGAATCCATAAAATCACAGAATGTTAGATTCACAGAATCACAGAATCCTGGAATCATGAAACACTAGAATCCTAGAATCACAGAATCACAGAATCCTAGAATTTTAGAATCACAGAGTCACAGAATCACAGAATCCTAGAATCACACAAGCATGGAATCCTAGAATCACAGATGCATGGAATCCAAGAATCATAGAATCATAGAATCACAGAATCATAGAACCAATGAATCCTAGAATCACAGAATCACAGAATCCTGGAATCACAGAATCCTTGAATCACAGTATATCCTGGAATCCTGGAATCCCGGAATCCTAGAATAACAGAAACACAGTATCCTAGAATCACCGAATCCTAGAATCCTAGAATCACAGAATCCTAGAATCACAGAATCACAGAATCCTAGAATCATAGAATCACAGAATCACAGAATCACTGAATCCTAGAATCCCAGAATCCTAGAATCCTAGAATTCTAGAATCACAGAATCATAGAATCATAGAATCATAGAATCATAGAATCACAGAATACTAGAATCTTAGATTCACAGAATCACAGAATCATAGAATCATGGAATCCTATAATCATAGAATCCTAGAATCATTGAATCACAGAATCTTAGAATCCAAGAATCATAGAATCCTAGAATCACAGAATGATAGAATCACAGAATCATAGAAACTCAGAATCACAGAATCCTAGAATCCTAGAATCCGAGAATCCTAGAATCCTAGAATCCGAGAATCCTAGAATCCTAGAATCACAGAATCATAGAATACTAGAATCTTAGAATCACAAAATCCTAGAATCATAGAATCACAGAACCGTAGAATAGCCTGGAATCAGAGAATCACAGAATCACAGAATCCGAGAATCACAGAATCATGGAATCCTAGAATGCATAAAAACACAGAATGATAGATTCACAGAGACACAGAATCCTAGAATCATGGAATCATGGAATCCTAGAATCCTAGAATCACAGAATCACAGAATCCTAGAATCTTAGAATCTTAGAATCACAGAATCCTAGAATCCTAGAATCTTAGAATCACAGAATCACAGAATCCTAGAAGCCAATATCCTAGAATCATAGAATCCTAGAACCATAGAATCTCAGAATCACAGAATACTAGAATCCTAGAATCCTAGAATCACAGTATCACAGAATCTTAGAAACCTAGAATCACAGAATTGTAGAATCCTGGAATCACAGAGTCACGGAATCCTAGAATCATAGAATCACAGAATCACAGAATACTAGAATCTTAGAATCACAGAATCATAGAATCACAGAATCATAGAATCACAGAATCACAGAATCATAGAATCATAGCATCCTAGAATCCTAGAATCCTAGAATCACAGAATCATAGAATAGCCTGGACTCTGAGAATCACAGAATCACAGAATCCTAGAATCACAGAATCCTAGAATCCATAAAATCACAGAATGTTAGATTCACAGAATCACAGAATCCTGGAATCATGAAACACTAGAATCCTAGAATCACAGAATCACAGAATCCTAGAATTTTAGAATCACAGAGTCACAGAATCACAGAATCCTAGAATCACACAAGCATGGAATCCTAGAATCACAGATGCATGGAATCCAAGAATCATAGAATCATAGAATCACAGAATCATAGAACCACAGAATCATAGAAACTCAGAATCACAGAATCCTAGAATCTTAGAATCACAGAATCACAGAATCCTAGAATCCTAGAATCCTAGAATCACAGTATCACAGAATCTTCAAAACCTAGAATCACAGAATTGTAGAATCCTGGAATCACAGAGTCATGGAATCCTAGAATCATAGAATCACAGAATCACAGAATACTAGAATCTTAGAATCACAGAATCACATAATCCTAGAATCATGGAATCCTAGAATCCTAGAATCACAGAATCCTAGAATCATAGAATCACAGAATCGTAGAATCACAGAATCATGGAATCCTAGAATGCATAAAAACACAGAATGATAGATTCACAGAGACACAGAATCCGAGAATCACAGAATCCTAGAATCATAGAATCCCAGAATCATAGAATCACAGAAGCACAGAATACTAGAATCTTAGATTCACAGAATCACAGAATCATAGAATCATGGAATCCTATAATCATAGAATCCTAGAATCATTGAATCACTGAATCCTAGAATCCAAGAATCATAGAATCCTAGAATCACAGAATGATAGAATCACAGAATCATAGAAACTCAGAATCACAGATTCCTAGAATCCTAGAATCCTAGAATCCGAGAATCCTAGAATCACAGAATCATAGAATCATAGAATCATAGAATACTAGAATCTTAGAATCACAAAATCCTAGAATCATAGAATCACAGAATCGTAGAATAGCCTGGAATCAGAGAATCACAGAATCACGGAATCCTAGAATCACAGAATCATGGAATCCTAGAATGCATAAAAACACAGAATGATAGATTCACAGAGACACAGAATCCTAGAATCATGGAAACATGGAATCCTAGAATCCTAGAATCACAGAATCACAGAATCCTAGAATCTTAGAATCACAGAGTCACAGAATCCTAGAAGCCAATATCCTAGAATTATAGAATCCTAGGACCATAGAATCACAGATTCCTAGAATCCTAGAATCCTAGAATCACAGTATCACAGAATCTTTGAAACCTAGAATCACAGAATACTAGAATCTTAGAATCACAGAGTCATGGAATCCTAGAATCATAGAATCACAGAATCCTAGAATCACAGAATCATAGAATCATAGAATCCTAGAATCATAGAATCACAGAAGCACAGAATACTAGAATCTTAGAATTACAGAATCACAGAATCATAGAATCATGGAATCCTATAATCATAGAATCCTAGAATCATTGAATCACTGAATCCTAGAATCCAAGAATCCTAGAATCCAAGAATCACAGAATGATAGAATCACAGAATCATAGAAACTCAGATCGCAGAATCCTAGAATCCTAGAATCCGAGAATCCTAGAATCACAGAATCATAGAATGCTAGAATATTAGAATCACAAAATCCTAGAATCATCGAATCACAGAATCGTAGAATAGCCTGGAATTAGAGAATCACAGAATTACAGAATCCTAGAGTCACAGAATCATGGAATCTTAGAATGCATAAAATCACAGAATGATAGATTCACAGACACACAGAATCCTAGAATCCTGGAATCATGGAATCCTAGAATCCTAGAATCACAGAATCACAGAATCCTAGAATCTTAGAATCACAGAGTCACAGAAACCTAAAAGCCAATATCCTAGAATCATAGAATCCTAGAACCATAGAATCACAGAATCACACAATCCTAGAATCCTAGAATCACAGTATCACAGAATCTTCAAAACCTAGAATCACAGAATACTAGAATCTTAGAATCACAGAATCACATAATCCTAGAATCATGGAATCCTAGAATCCTAGAATCACAGACTCCTAGAATCCAAGAATCCTAGAATCACAGAATGATAGAATCACAGAATCACACATTCCTAGAATCCTAGAATCACAGAATCATAGAATCATAGAATCATAGAATCATAGAATCACAGAATCATAGAATCATAGAATCATAGCATCCTAGAATCCTAGAATCACAGAATCATAGAATCATAGAATCACGGAATCATAGAATAGCCTGGACTCCGAGAATCACAGAATCACAGAATCCTAGAATCACAGAATCCTAGAATCCATAAAATCATAGAATGTTAGATTCACAGAATCACAGAATCCTGGAATCATGGAATACTAGAATCCAAGAATCAGAGAATCACAGATTCCTAGAATCTTAGAATCACAGAGTCACAGAATCACAGAATCCTAGAATCACAAAAGCATGGAATCCTAGAATCACAGATGCATGGAATCCAAGAATCATAGAATCCTAGAATCACAGAATCATAGAACCAAAGAATCCTAGAATCATAGAATCACAGAACCGTAGAATAGCCTGGAATCAGAGAATCACAGAATCACAGAATCCGAGAATCACAGAATCATGGAATCCTAGAATGCATAAAAACACAGAATGATAGATTCACAGAGACACAGAATCCTAGAATCATGGAATCATGGAATCCTAGAATCCTAGAATCACAGAATCACAGAATCCTAGAATCTTAGAATCTTAGAATCACAGAATCCTAGAATCCTAGAATCTTAGAATCACAGAATCACAGAATCCTAGAAGCCAATATCCTAGAATCATAGAATCCTAGAACCATAGAATCTCAGAATCACAGAATACTAGAATCCTAGAATCCTAGAATCACAGTATCACAGAATCTTAGAAACCTAGAATCACAGAATTGTAGAATCCTGGAATCACAGAGTCACGGAATCCTAGAATCATAGAATCACAGAATCACAGAATACTAGAATCTTAGAATCACAGAATCATAGAATCACAGAATCATAGAATCACAGAATCACAGAATCATAGAATCATAGCATCCTAGAATCCTAGAATCCTAGAATCACAGAATCATAGAATAGCCTGGACTCTGAGAATCACAGAATCACAGAATCCTAGAATCACAGAATCCTAGAATCCATAAAATCACAGAATGTTAGATTCACAGAATCACAGAATCCTGGAATCATGAAACACTAGAATCCTAGAATCACAGAATCACAGAATCCTAGAATTTTAGAATCACAGAGTCACAGAATCACAGAATCCTAGAATCACACAAGCATGGAATCCTAGAATCACAGATGCATGGAATCCAAGAATCATAGAATCATAGAATCACAGAATCATAGAACCACAGAATCATAGAAACTCAGAATCACAGAATCCTAGAATCTTAGAATCACAGAATCACAGAATCCTAGAATCCTAGAATCCTAGAATCACAGTATCACAGAATCTTCAAACCTAGAATCACAGAATTGTAGAATCCTGGAATCACAGAGTCATGGAATCCTAGAATCATAGAATCACAGAATCACAGAATACTAGAATCTTAGAATCACAGAATCACATAATCCTAGAATCATGGAATCCTAGAATCCTAGAATCACAGAATCCTAGAATCATAGAATCACAGAATCGTAGAATCACAGAATCATGGAATCCTAGAATGCATAAAAACACAGAATGATAGATTCACAGAGACACAGAATCCGAGAATCACAGAATCCTAGAATCATAGAATCCCAGAATCATAGAATCACAGAAGCACAGAATACTAGAATCTTAGATTCACAGAATCACAGAATCATAGAATCATGGAATCCTATAATCATAGAATCCTAGAATCATTGAATCACTGAATCCTAGAATCCAAGAATCATAGAATCCTAGAATCACAGAATGATAGAATCACAGAATCATAGAAACTCAGAATCACAGATTCCTAGAATCCTAGAATCCTAGAATCCGAGAATCCTAGAATCACAGAATCATAGAATCATAGAATCATAGAATACTAGAATCTTAGAATCACAAAATCCTAGAATCATAGAATCACAGAATCGTAGAATAGCCTGGAATCAGAGAATCACAGAATCACGGAATCCTAGAATCACAGAATCATGGAATCCTAGAATGCATAAAAACACAGAATGATAGATTCACAGAGACACAGAATCCTAGAATCATGGAAACATGGAATCCTAGAATCCTAGAATCACAGAATCACAGAATCCTAGAATCTTAGAATCACAGAGTCACAGAATCCTAGAAGCCAATATCCTAGAATTATAGAATCCTAGGACCATAGAATCACAGATTCCTAGAATCCTAGAATCCTAGAATCACAGTATCACAGAATCTTTGAAACCTAGAATCACAGAATCCTAGAATCTTAGAATCACAGAGTCATGGAATCCTAGAATCATAGAATCACAGAATCCTAGAATCACAGAATCATAGAATCATAGAATCCTAGAATCATAGAATCACAGAAGCACAGAATACTAGAATCTTAGAATCACAGAATCACAGAATCATAGAATCATGGAATCCTATAATCATAGAATCCTAGAATCATTGAATCACTGAATCCTAGAATCCAAGAATCCTAGAATCCAAGAATCACAGAATGATAGAATCACAGAATCATAGAAACTCAGATCGCAGAATCCTAGAATCCTAGAATCCGAGAATCCTAGAATCACAGAATCATAGAATGCTAGAATATTAGAATCACAAAATCCTAGAATCATCGAATCACAGAATCGTAGAATAGCCTGGAATTAGAGAATCACAGAATTACAGAATCCTAGAGTCACAGAATCATGGAATCTTAGAATGCATAAAATCACAGAATGATAGATTCACAGACACACAGAATCCTAGAATCCTGGAATCATGGAATCCTAGAATCCTAGAATCACAGAATCACAGAATCCTAGAATCTTAGAATCACAGAGTCACAGAAACCTAAAAGCCAATATCCTAGAATCATAGAATCCTAGAACCATAGAATCACAGAATCACACAATCCTAGAATCCTAGAATCACAGTATCACAGAATCTTCAAAACCTAGAATCACAGAATACTAGAATCTTAGAATCACAGAATCACATAATCCTAGAATCATGGAATCCTAGAATCCTAGAATCATAGAATCACAGACTCCTAGAATCCAAGAATCCTAGAATCACAGAATGATAGAATCACAGAATCACACATTCCTAGAATCCTAGAATCACAGAATCATAGAATCATAGAATCATAGAATCATAGAATCATAGAATCACAGAATCATAGAATCATAGAATCATAGCATCCTAGAATCCTAGAATCACAGAATCATAGAATCATAGAATCACGGAATCATAGAATAGCCTGGACTCCGAGAATCACAGAATCCTAGAATCACAGAATCCTAGAATCCATAAAATCATAGAATGTTAGATTCACAGAATCACAGAATCCTGGAATCATGGAATACTAGAATCCAAGAATCAGAGAATCACAGATTCCTAGAATCTTAGAATCACAGAGTCACAGAATCACAGAATCCTAGAATCACAAAAGCATGGAATCCTAGAATCACAGATGCATGGAATCCAAGAATCATAGAATCCTAGAATCACAGAATCATAGAACCAAAGAATCCTAGAATCACAGAATCACAGAATCCTAGAATCACAGAATCCTTGAATCACAGTATATCCTGGAATCCCAGAATCACAGAATCCTAGAATAACAGAAACACGGTATCCTAGAATCACCGAATCCTAGAATCCTAGAATCACAGAATCCTAGAATCACAGAATCACAGAATCCTAGAATCCTAGATCACACAAGCACAGAATCCTAGAATCACAGTATCACAGAATCTCAGAAACCTAGAATCACAGAATCCTAGAATCATGGAATCCTAGAATCATAGAATCACAAAATCATAGAATCCTACTTGCTGGAATCACAGAATCACAGATTCCCAGAATCAGAGAAGCATGGAATCATAGAATCATAGTATCACAGAATCTGAGAATTCCAGAATCATAGAATCACAAAATCTTAGAATCTCAGAATCCCAGAATCCCAGAATCCTAGAATCCTAGAATCCTAGAATCCTAGAATCCTAGATTCATAGAATCACAGAATCCTAGGTTCCTAGAATCTTAGAATCCTGGAATCATAGAATCAAAGAATCATAGAATCCTAGAATCATGGCGGGGGGGATGGGGGGTGGAATTCAGTATCGCCCTGATTGGGGCGCCATTATCGGCTGTGCGCAAATTTGTGCGCCTGGCGCTAATTATCGCCTCCGACTACAAACTTGGATTTTATCACCTCTGGAGGTGATTGGAGGGCTAAATCAGGTGCTTCACACCTGTCTTAAGGCACAAAGGCCGAGGAGCGAGGCGCTACCTCAGAGCGCTGGCGAAGCGCATGTGATGTCAGTCAGCAATGGAACACAGACACACTGGCGCCGGACAGTTCTTAAAGGGAAGTTCTGACGAAAGGTCATCAACCTGAAATGTTAACTCTGTTTCTCTCTTCACAGATGCTGCTTGACCTGCTGAGTTTTTCCAGCATTTTCTGTTTTTATCTTAAAGGGGAGGGTTGATTTTGCTCTCCATCCACATCCTGCTCTTTGCAGCCTTGAATCTCAGCCTGGAGACACCTGTACATCAAATCTGCTGGAAAGAACAATGGAGAGGCCCAGGGAAAGAGCTCAGAGTGCAGCCCCCACAGTCTCTTCTAAATCGATACAAGGAAGGGCAAATCAAAATGAACCTGCAAAGTGCTGCTCAGTACCCAAAACACATTCACACAGTGTTGAATCTCTCCGGAAGTCTCTCTCTCTCAGAATGCGTGGTGCAAAAATGTCACCAACAAAAAAGAGCAGGAAGCGGTCGCCTGTAAATAGCGCTCCCCCAGTCCCTTCCTGACTGCTAAACGCTCCCCTCAACCTGTCGTTGCTAGCGGCAGGCAGTAAGGCAGGGGGCGCCACTCAATATCCACTCCGGGGTGCTACCGGGGCGTTGCGCACTCGACTGACATCATGATCTGCCGGCGCAGGAGATCGTGGCGATAGTGCTAAGCACCGCCGCAAAATGTCTAGTTAATTTCGCGAGCGGCGCAAACATCGCCACGCCCGGGTGCTAATTGCTTTGCACCCCATTAGCGCCCTCATAAGGCGCTAATGTGGGGCACAAACCAACTGACATTTTCCCACATAGCCTCTTAGAATCACAGAATCCTAGAATCATAGAATCAAAGAATTCTGGAATCATAGAATCACAGAATCATAGAATCATAGAATCCTAGAATAATAGAATCCTAGACCCTTAGAATCCTAGAATCCTGCAATTATAGAAACAAAGAATCATAGATTCCTAGAATCCTAGAATCCTAGAATCTTAGAATCAAAGAATCATTGAATAATAGAATCATAGAATCTTACTATCACAGTCTCATAGAATCCTAGAATCATAGAATCCTCGAATCAATGAATCATAAAATACCCTGGAATCCTGGAATACTAGAATCCCAGAATTCTAGATTCCCAGAATATTAGAATCATAGAATCCTGGAATCCCAGAATCCCAGAATCCTCGAATCTTAGAATCACAGAGTCACAGAATCACAGAAGCATGCAATCCTAGAAACCTAGAATCCTAGATTCACAGAATCACAGAATCCTAGAATCAAAGAATCATAGAATCACAATATATCCTGGAATCCTAGAATCACAGAATCACAGAATCCTCGAATCACAGAATCCTAGAATCCCAGAATCATAGAATCCTTGAATCCTAGAATTATAGAATCCTAGAATCATAGAATCACAGATTCCTAGAACCCGAGAATCTTAGAGTCCTAGAATCATAGAATCATATAATCATAGAATCTTAAAATCCTAGAATCCTAGAATGACAGAATAATAGGATCATAGAATCCAGGAATCCTAGAATCACAGAATCCTGGAATCCTAGAATCACAGAATCATAAAATATCCTGGAATCCTGGAATCCTAGAATCCTAGAATCACAGAATCACAGAAAACTAGAATCGCAGAATCCTAGAATCACAGAATCATAGAATCATAGAATCATAGGGGGGAAAATTCAGTTGGTTGCACGTCCCGTTAGCGCCTTAAGAGGGAGCTGATGGGGCGCAAAGCAACTAGCGCCCGGGCGCAGCGATAATTGCGCCGCTCATAAAATTAACTAGACATTTTGCGCGGCGCTAAACTTTACCGCCGCGATCTCCTGCGCGCGCAGATCTTGACGTCATACGAGGGTGCAACGGGCGCCCCAGAGCGGGAATTGAGTGGCGCCCCCATCATTTCCGCCTGGCGCAACCAACGACCGGAAGACTGGAACGCTCCCCAGTCGCTGTGGGGCTGGGGGGGCGCTATTTAAAGGGGGCCTCTTCCTGTCTTTCTCTGTGGTTGACATTTTTGCACCACTCGTTCTGAGAGAGAGAGAGAGAGATTCGAAGAGAGAGAAAGATAGACTTCTGCATTGAGTCAACGCTGTGTGAGGTAGTTTTGGCTACTGATCATAACTTTGCAGGTACTTTGGTTTTTGACCTTCATAACTTTGATTGCCAAGAGACTGTGGGGGCTGCACTGATTGGGGGCGTCGTCCTGCGCCACCAAAATCGGAGGACACAGAGACGCAGAGAGAGAGTGGCAATCATGGCCAGATGGAGGAGGGCCAACAGGCCTCTGTACAGGGGACCCTACCCTCCCAGGGTATATCGCCAACAATTCACATATATTAATATGTCTGAGGAGCAGTGTTTGCAAAGGCTGTACTTCAGCAAGGAGGTAGTCACTGAGCTCTGCCACCTGCTGCAGCCAGATCTGCAGCCTCAACTGAGGTCCAGGACGTCTCTGTCGGTGGCAGTGAAGATCCCAGTGGCTCTGAACTTTTATGCCACTGGCTCATTTCAATCTGCTACTGGGGACATCGCCAATATCTCCCAGTTCGCGGTGCATTGCTGCATCCGTCAGGTCACCAATGCCCTCTTTAAAAGGAGACGAGAGTACATCTCTTTCCCCATGACCCCAGACAAGCAGCAAGAACGCGCAATGGGCTTTGCTAGGATAGCGGGCTTCCCCATGGTGCAGGGCGCCATTGACTGAATGCATGTAGCTTTGCGTGCTCCGCATGAGAATACCAAGGATTTCCACAACAGAAAGGGGTTCCATTCCTTAAACGTTCAGTTGGTCTGTGACCACAGACAGCTGATACTCGCTGTCAATGCCCACTATCCTGGCAGCTGCCACGATGCATTCATCCTGCGCCAGAGTACTGTGGCAGAACTTTTCCAGGCACCGCATCAGCCAGTTGGTTGGCTTCTCTGGGACAAGGGATATCCACTGAGCACCTGGCTGATGACACCGCTCAACACCCAATGGTGAATCACCATCTGAAAGCAGGGAAGTACAAGAGTGGCTTTAGCGTGAGGACAGCGGGGGCAGTAAGTGAGGAATGAGTGCAGCGATTTAGTAAGTGGGATTGAAAGTGTCAAAGGCTGGTGTTGTGAGGGACAAGTGGAAGGACAGAGGACAAAAAGGTGATGACCTTACCATTGCTGTCCAGAACGGGGTTGGCATCTCCAGTGGCGACGGGACCGATCACCCGGCTTGCCACAATCCTGTTGATGTGCGCCTCAAGATCGCTGAGGGGTTGCAGCTGAGGCCGCCCTCCACCCGTCCGTTGCTGCTGTCTCCTATTATGAGATAGCTTGGCCTGCAAGAAAAAGGACAGCGTCTCAGTAAATATACAGCCATGGTCTTGCCTGATATGCCTCCCATAGGTGAATAGCCCTTACTGTATACAGCCATGGTCTTGCCTGATGTGCCTCCCATAGGTGAATAGCCCTTACTGTATGCAGCCATGGTCTTGCCTGATGTGCCTCCCATAGGTGAATAGCCCTTACTGTATGCAGCCATGGTCTTGCCTGATGTGCCTCCCATAGGTGAATAGCCCTTACTGTATGCAGCCATGGTCTTGCCTGCTGTGCCTCCCATAGGTGAATAGCCCTTACTGTATGCAGCCATGGTCTTGCCTGATGTGCCTCCCATAGGTGAATAGCCCTTACTGTATGCAAAGTGTGGAATGTGCGTGTGTGTTTCATGAGAAGGCCATAGGTGTTGGATGAGTGTTGTGCATTGAGGTTTTAAGACCCTCTGGCCATAGAGTGAGGTTGAGATGGAGGGCTGGAGAGGTATTGAAAAAAAGCCACTCACCCTGATGATCCGAGTGAGGTCGTTGAACTTTTTTCGACATTGTATATGGGTCCTGGGTACCATGCTCCTGGAGGAGACGCTCTGAGCCACCTCCCTCCACACTCTTCTGTACTCGCACGGCAAAGGCCTCCTGCCACTCTCTGGGAAGTGTATAGATCTTCTGTGCTCCACCGCGCCAACCAGAGCATCCAAGGCCCGCTCGCTGAAGCACTGAGCTCGTTCGCTCACCCTCTCCATAGTCCTTGGCTGGAGGATTTAGGCACAGGTCTCTCCAGGCCGAGATTCAAGGCTCCAATGAGCAGGGTGCGGCTGGAGTGCAAGATCGACACTCCCCTTTAAGAACTGTCCGGCGCCAGTGTGTCTGTGTTCCATCGCTAACTGACAGCAACTGTGCTGCGCCCGCGCTCTGAATTAACGCCTCGCTCCTTGGACTTTGCGCCTTAAGACAGGTGTGTAGCACCTGATTTATCTCCTCATGGGGCGATAAAAGTCAAGTTTGCAGTCAGAGGCAATAATTAGCGCCAGGCGACAATCTTGGCACCTGGCCGATAATTGCGCCCCAAATGGGGCGATACTGAATTTCTTCCCCATAGAATCCTAGAATCAAAGAATCTTAGAATCGCAGAATCCTGGAATCTTAGAATCACAGAATCATCGATTCATAGAGCAACAGATTCCTAGAATCTGAGGATCATAGAATCCTAGAATCATAGTAGATCCTGGAATCCTGGAATCCTAGAATCCGAGAATCCCAGAATCACAGAATCCTAGAATCAAAGAATCACAGAATCCTAGAATCACAGAATCCGAGAATCCTAGAATCACAGAATCATAGATTCATAGATCAACTGATTCCTAGAATCTAAGGATCCTAGAATCATAGTAGATCCTGGAATCCTAGAATCCTAGAATCCCAGAATCACAGAATCACAGAATCCTAGAATCACAGAATCCTAGAATCCTAGAATCCTAGAATCACAGAATCCTAGAATCACAGAATCACAGAATCCTAGAATCACAGAATCCTAGAATCACAGAATCCTAGAATCACAGAATCCTAGAATCACAGAATCACAGAATCACAGAATCCTAGAATCACAGAATCACAGAATCCGAGAATCATAGAATGCAAGAATCATAGAATCACAGAAGCACAGAATACTTGAATCTTAGAATCACAGAATCCTAGAATCCCAGAATACCAGAATCACAGAATCCTAGAATCACAGAATCACAGAATCCTAGAATCACAGAATCCTAGAATCATGCAATCACAGAAATCACAGAATCACAGAATCCTAGAATCACAGATCATGGAACCCTAGAATCATAGATTCACAGAATCACAGAATAATAGAATCTTAGAATCACAGAATCCTAGATTCATGGAAACTTAGAATCCTAGAATCCTAGAATTATGGAATCACATGATCATAGATTCGCAGAATCATAGAATTCTAGAATCATAGAATCACAGTATATCCTGGAATCCTAGAATCACAGAATCGTAGAATCTTAGAATCATAGAATCATAGAATCCGAGAACCACAGAAGCATGGAATCCTAGAATCATAGAATCACAGAATCATAGAATCATAGAATTCTAGAATCATAGAATCACAGAATCCTAGAATCTGAGAATCACAAAAATCATAAAATCACAGCATCACAGAATCATAGAATTTTATATTCACAGAATCATAGAATCATAGAATAACAGATTGCTAGAATCGTAGAATCATAGAATCCTAGAATCACAGAATCCTAGCATCACAGAATCACAGAATCCTAGAATCACGCAATCCTAGAAACACAGAATCCTAGAATCACAGAATCCTAGAATCCTAGAATCATAGAATCACAGAATCCTAGAATCACAGAATCATGCTACCCTAGAATCACAGAATCACAGAATACTAGAATCTTAGAATTACAGAATCACAGAATCCTAGAGTCATGGAACCCTAGAATCATAGAATCACAGAATCATAGAATAGCCTGGAATCTGAGAATCACAGAATCCTAGAATCACAGATTGATAGATTCACAGAATCACAGATAACTAGTATCATGGAATCATGGAATACCAGAATCCTGGAATTTCAGAATCACAGAATTCTAGAATCTTAGAATCATATAGTCACAGAATCATAGAACCCTAGAATCTAAGAAGCATGGGATACTAGAATCATAGAATCATAGAGTCACAGAAGCATGGGATCCTAGAATCAGAGAATCATAGAATCACAGAATCATAGAATCTTAGAATAACAGAATCATAGAAACATAGGACAACAGATTCCTAGAATCATAGAATCCTAGAATCGTAGTTTAACCTGGAATCCTTGAATCCTAGAATTCCAGAATCACAGAATCCTAGATTCACTGAATCACAGAATCCTAGAATCACAGAATCCTAGAATCCAAGAATCCTAGAATCCCAGAATCCGAAAATCATAGAATCAGAGAAGCACAGAATACTTGAATCTTAGAATCACAAAATCCTAGAATCACAGAATCCTAGAATCCTAGAATCACAGAATCAGAGAATCTTAGAATTACAGAATCATAGAATCATAGAACAACAGATTCTTAGAATCATCGAATCCAAGAATCGTAGTATAGCCTGGAATCCTAGGATTCCAGAATCACAGAATCACAGCATCCTAGAATCACAGAATCCTAGATCCAAGTATCCTAGAATACTAGAATCCTAGAATCCTAGAATCAGAGAATCAGAGAAGCACGGAATACTTGAAACTTAGAATCACAGAATCCTAGAATGACAGGATCCTAGAATCCTAGAATCATAGAATCACATAATCACAGAATCACAGAATCGTAGAATCACAGAATCATGGAAACCCAGAATCATATAATCACAGAATCACAGAATACCAGAATCTTAGAATCACAGAACCACATAATCCTAGAATCATGGAATCCTAGAATCCTAGAATCACAGAAGCATAGAATCCTAGAATCACAGAATCCTAGAATCACAGAATCAGAGAAGCACAGAATACTTGAATCTTAGAATCACAGAATCCTAGAATGACAGAATCCTAGAATCCTAGAATCATAGAATCACATAATCACAGAATCACAGAATCCTAGAATCACAGAATCATGGAAACCCAGAATCATATAATCACAGAATCACAGAATACTAGAATCTTAGAATCACAGAACCACATAATCCTAGAATCATGGAATCCTAGAATCTTAGAATCACAGAAGCATAGAATTCTAGAATCCTATAATCACAGAATCCTAGAATCATAGAATCACAGAATCATAGAATCTTAGAATCACAGAATCACAGAATGCTAGAATCTTAGAATCACAGAATCACAGAATCACAGAATGATAGAATCACAGAATCATAGAAACTCAGATCGCAGAATCCTAGAATCCTAGAATCCGAGAATCCTAGAATCACAGAATCATAGAATGCTAGAATATTAGAATCACAAAATCCTAGAATCATCGAATCACAGAATCGTAGAATAGCCTGGAATTAGAGAATCACAGAATTACAGAATCCTAGAGTCACAGAATCATGGAATCTTAGAATGCATAAAATCACAGAATGATAGATTCACAGACACACAGAATCCTAGAATCCTGGAATCATGGAATCCTAGAATCTTAGAATCACAGAGTCACAGAAACCTAAAGGCCAATATCCTAGAATCATAGAATCCTAGAATCATAGAATCACAGAATCACAGAATCATAGAATAGCCTGGAATCTGAGAATCACAGAATCCTAGAATCACAGATTGATAGATTCACAGAATCACAGATACCTAGCATCATGGAATCATGGAATACTAGAATCCTGGAATTTCAGAATCACAGAATTCTAGAATCTTAGAATCATATAGTCACAAAATCATAGAACCCTAGAATCTAAGAAGCATGGGAGACTAGAATCATAGAATCATAGAATCACAGAAGCATGGGATCCTAGAATCAAAGAATCATAGAATCACAGAATCATAGAATCTTAGAATAACAGAATCATAGAAACATAGGACAACAGATTCCTAGAATCATAGAATCCTGGAATCGTAGTTTCACCTGGAATCCTTGAATCCTAGAATTCCAGATTCACAGAATCCTAGATTCACTGAATCACAGAATCCTAGAATCACAGAATCCTAGAATCCAAGAATCAGAGAATCAGAGAAGCACAGAATACTTGATACTTAGAATCACAAAATCCTAGAATCACAGAATCCTAGAATCCTAGAATCACAGAATCAGAGAATCTTAGAATTACACAATCATAGAATCATAGAACAACAGATTCTTAGAATCATCGAATCCAAGAATCGTAGTATAGCCTGGAATCCTAGGATTCCAGAATCACAGAATCACAGCATCCTAGAATCACAGAATCACAGAATCCTAGAATCCTAGATCCAAGAATCCTAGAATACTAGAATCATAGAATCCTAGAAGCATAGAATCAGAGAAGCACAGAATACTTGAATCTTAGAATCACAGAATCCTAGAATGACAGAATCCTAGAATCCTAGAATCATAGAATCACATAATCACAGAATCACAGAATCCTAGAATCACAGAATCATGGAAACCCAGAATCATATAATCACAGAATCACAGAATACTAGAATCTTAGAATCACAGAACCACATAATCCTAGAATCATGGAATCCTAGAATCCTAGAATCACAGAATCATAGAATTCTAGAATCATAGAATCATAGAATCACAGTATATCCTGGGTCCTTGAATCCTAGAATCCCAGAATCATAGAAACACAGAATAAGAGAATCCTAGCTCCTGGAATCACAGAATCCTAGAATTTTAGAATCACAGAATCATAGAATCCTAGAATCACAGAAGCATGGAATCCTAGAATCATACGATCTTAGAATCAAAGAATCACAGAATCCTAGAATTCTAGAATCTTAGAATCCCAGAATCATAGAGTCACAGAATCCTAGAATCATAGAATCACAGAAACCTAGAATCTGTGAATCACAAAATCATACTATCACAGAATCACAGAATTATAGAATCCTAGAATCAGAGAAACCTAGGGGCAAAAATTCAGTCAGTTGCGCCTCCCGTTAGTGTCTTAAGAGGGCGCTAATGGGGCGCAAAGCATCTAGCGCCCAGGCGCGGCGAAGTTTACGCCGCTCGCGAAATTAACTAGACAGTTTGCGGCGGCACTAAACACTACCGCCACGATCTCCTGCGCCGGCAGATCATGACTTCACTCGAGTGCGCAACGCCCCAGTATCGCCCCGGAGCGGATATTGAGTGGCGCCCCCTTCCTTACCGCCTGACGCTAGCAACGACAGGTTGAGGGGAGCGTTCTGCAGTCATGAAGGGAAAGGGGGAGCGCTATTTAAAGGTGACCGCTTCCTGCCTTTTATTGTTGGTGCCATTTTTGAACTACGCATTCTGAGAGAGAGAGGGAGAGACTTCTGGAGAGATTCAACGTTGTGTGAAGGAGTTTTGGGTACTGAGCAGCACTTTGCAGGTTCATTTTGGTTTGCCATTCCTTGTATCGATTTAGCAGAGACTGTGGGGGCTGCACTCTGAGCTCTTTGCCTGGTACTCTCCATTGTTCTTTCCAGCAGATTTGATGTGCAGGTCTCTCCAGGCCGAGATTCAAGGCTGCAATGAGCAGGATGTGGATGGAAAGCAAGATTAACCATCCCCTTTAAGAACTGGCCCGTGCCATTGTGTGTGTGTTCCATTGCTGACTGACATTACATGAGCTTCGCCAGCGCTCTGAGGTAGCGCCTCGCTCCTCGGCCTTTGCGCCTTAAGACAGGTGTGAAGCGCCTGATTTAGCGCTGCAATCACCTCCAGGGGCGAGAAAAGTCAAGTTTGCAGGTGGTGGCAATAATTAGCGCCAGGCGCTAATCTTTGCGCCCGGCCGATAATTGCGCCCCAAATGGGGCGATACTGAATTTCTCCCCCCTAGAATCAAATATATCCTGCAATCCTAGATTCCTAAAACCCCAGAATCCCAGAATCCCAGAATCCTAGAATTACAGAATTACGGAATCATGGAATCATGGAATCCTAGAATCATAGAATCACAGAATCATAGAATCCAAGAATCCTAGAATCCCAGAATGATAGAATCACAGAAGCTTTGAATCACAGAGTCATAGAAATCTTGAATCATAGAATCACAGTATATCCTGGAATCCTAAAATCCCAGAATCATAGAAAAACAGAATCATAGAATCCTAGTTCCTGGAATCACAGAATCCTAGAATCACAGAGTCCTACAATTCTAAAATCATAGAATCCGAGAATCATAGAATCACAGAAGCACAGAATACGTGTATCTTAGAATCACAGAATATTAGAATCCTTGAACTAAAGAATCTTAGAATCACAGAATCCTAGAATCACAGAATCATGCAACCCTAGAATCATAGAATCATAGAATCCAAGAATCATAGAATCACAGAATCACAGAATGATAGAATCACAGAATCACAGACTCCTAGAATCTTAGAATCACAGAATCATAGAATTCTAGAATCATAGAATCACAGTATATCCTGGAATCCTGGGATATTGGAATCACACAATCATAGAATCACTGATTCATAGAATCATAGTTCCTGGAATCAGAGAATCTGCAAATCTTAGAATCACAGATGATAGAATCCTAGAATCACTGAAGAATGGAATTCGAGAATCATAGAATCCTAGAATCACAGAATCAGAGAATCATCGAATCACAGAATCCTAGAATCCTAGAATCAATGAATCATAGTACCCTAGAATCATAGAATCTTATAATACTAGAATCCTAGAATCACAGAATCATAGAATCCTGGAATCTTAGAATTCTAGAATAATAAAATCCTCAAATCATAGAATCACAGAATCTGAGAATCCTGGAATCTTAGAACTCTAGAATCCTAGAAACATAGAATCAGAGAATACTAGAATCCTAGAATCACAGAATCATAGAATCATGGAATCCTAGAATGTTAGAAACAGAATCACAGAATCCTAGAATCTTAGAATCACAGAATCACAGGATCCTAGAATCTTAGAATCACAGAATCACAGAATCCTAGAATCCTAGAATTAAAGAATCACAGAATCACAGTATCCTAGAATTACAGAATCATGCGACCCTAGAATCATAGAATCACAGAATCACAGAATATTAGAATCTTAGAATCCCAAAATCCTAGAGTCATGGAATCGTAAAATCCTAGAATCATAGAATCATAGAATCACAGAATCATAGAATCCAAGAATCCTAGAACCCTAGAATCACAGAATGATAGAAGCACAGAATCACAGATTCCTAGAATCTTAGAATCACAGAATTATAGAATCACAGAATCATAGAATTCTACAATCATAGAATCACAGTATATCCTGCAATCCTCGAATATTGGAATCACACAATCATAGAATCACAGAATCATAGAATCATAGTTCCTGTAATCAGAGAATCCTTGAATCTTAGAATCACAGAAACCTAGAATCCTAGAATCACAAAATCATAGAATCATAGAATTCTAGAATCTTAGAATCACAGAATCATAGAATCACAGAATCCTAGAATCATAGAATCACAGAATCCGAGAATCACAGAATCATAGAATCATAGAATGATAGAATCATAGAATCAAAGAATCATAGTACCCTATGAATCATAGAATTATAGAATCTTATAATCCTAGAATCACAGAATCATATAATCCTGGAATCTTAGAATTCTAGAATCATAAAATCCTCGAATAATAGAATCACAGAAATCTAGATTCCTGCAATCTTAGAATTCTACAATCCTAGAAACATAGAATCATACAATACTAGAATACTAGAATCCTAGAATCACAGAATCATAGAATCATGGAATCCTAGAATCTTAGAATCACAGAATCACAGAATCCTAGAATTTTAGAATCACAGAATCATAGTATTATTGAATCACAGAATCCTAGAATTTTAGAATCATAGAATCATAGAATCACAGAATAATAGAATCCTTGAATCTTAGAATCACAGAATCATGGAATCTTAGAATCCTAGAATCACAGAATACTAGAATCACAGAATCACAGAGTCACAGAATCATGGAATCATAAAATCACAGATGCATGGAATACTAGAATCGTAGAATCTTAGAATTACAGAATCCTAGAATCATAGAATAAAAAAATCCAAGAATCATAGAATTCTCAAATCACTGTATATCCTGGAATCCTGGAATCCTTGAATCCCAGAAACACAGAATCACAGAATCCTAGAATCACAGAAATACAGAATCCTAGAATCACAGAATCACAGAATGCAAGAATCTAGAATCCTAGAATCACAAAATCCTAGAATCATAGAATCATGGAATCCTAGAATCTTAGAATCACAGATTCACAGAATCCTAGACTCTTTGAATCACAGTATCATAAAATCATAGAATCACAGAATCCTAGAATCACAGAATTACTGAATGCTAGAATCACAGAATCATAGAATACTAGAATCACATAATCACAGATTCTTAGAATATTAGAATCCTAGAATCCTAGAATCAGAGAGTCACAGAATCCTAGAATCCTAGAATAACAGAAGCATTGAATCCTAGAATCACAGATTCACAGAATCCTAGAATCCTAGAATCACAAAACCACAGAATCCTAGAATCTTAGAATCACAGAATCATACAATCCTGGAATCACAGAATTATAAAATATCCTGCAATCCTATTATCCTAGAATCACAGAATCACAGAATCCTAGAATCATTGGGGGAGAAATTCAGTATCGCCCCATTTGGGGCACAATTATCGGCCGGGCGCAAAGATTAGCGCCTGGCGCTAATTATCGCCACCGACTGCAAACTTGACTTTTATCGTCCTTGGAGGTGATTGGAGCGCTAAATCAGGCGCTTCACACCTGTCTTAAGGTGCAAAGGCCGAGGAGCGAGGCGCTACCTCAGAGTGCTGGCGAAGCTCATGTAATGTCAGTCAGCAATGGAACACACACACAATGGCACAGGCCAGTTCTTAAAGGGGATGGTTAATCTTGCTTTCCATCCACATCCTGCTCATTGCAGCCTTGAATCTCGGCCTGGAGAGACCTGCACATCAAATCTGCTGGAAAGAACAATGGAGAGTACCAGGCAAAGAGCTCAGAGTGCAGCCCCCACAATCTCTTCTGAATCGATACAAGGAATGGCAAATCAAAATGAACCTGCAAAGTGCTGCTCAGTACCCAAAACTCCTTCACACAACGTTGAATCTCTCCAGAAGTCTCTCTCTCTCTCACTCAGAATGCGTAGTTCAAAAATGGCACCAACAGTAAAAGGCAGGAAGCGGTCACCTTTAAATAGCGCTCCCCCTTTCCCTTCATGACTGGAGAACGCTCCCCTCAACCTGTCATTGCTAGCGTCAGGCGGTAAGGCAGGGGGCACCACTCAATATCCGCTCCGGGGCGATACCGGGGCATTGTGCACTCGACTGACGTCATGATCTGCCGGCGCAGGAGATCGTGGCGGTAGTGTTTAGCGCCGCCAGAAAATGTCTAGTTAATTTCGGGAGCGGCGCAAACTTCGCCGCGCCTGGGCGCTAGATGCTTTGCGCCCCATTAGCACCCTTTTAAGGCGCTAACGGGAGGCGCAACCAACTGAATTTTCCCCCCATAGAGTCACAGAATCCTAGAATCCTAGAATAACAGAAGCATTGAATCCTAGAATCCTAGAATCACAGATTCACACAATCCTAGAATTCTAGAATCAGAAAACCACAGAATCCTAGAATCTTAGAATCACAGAATCATAGAATCCTAGAATCATACAATCCTGGAATCACAGAATCATAAAATATCCTGCAATCCTATGAACCCAGAATCACAGAATCACAGAATCCTAAAATCATAGAATCATAGAATCATAGAATCTTAGAATCATAGAAGCATGGACTGCTTGAAACTTAGAATCACAGAATTCTATAATCATAGAATCATTTTATCACAGAATCATATAATATCCTGGAATCCAAGCATCCTACAATCATAGTATAACAGAATCATAGAATCCAAGAATCATAAAATCATAGAATCCTGGAATCATAGAATCACAGAATCCTAGAATCATAGAATCATACAATCATTGATTCATAGAATCTTAGAATCACAGAATCCTAGAATCACAGAATACTAGAATCACAGATTCCTAGGATCATAGATTCCTTGAATCCTGGAATGATAGAATCATAGAATCAAACAATACTTGAATCCTAGAATCCTTGAATCACAGAATCATAGAATCACAGAATCATAGAATCACAGAAACACAGCATTCTAGAATCTTAGAAACACAGAATCAGATAATCCTAGAATCAGAGAATCAGAGAATCACAGAATCACAGTATCCTAGAATCATGGAATCCTAGAACCATAGAAACCTAGAATCACAGCATCAGAGATTCCTAGAATCTTAAAATCACAGAATCATAGAATCCAATTATCATAGAATAATAGAATCACAGTATATCCTGGAATCCTGGAGGCCTAGAATACAAGAATCATAGGGGTAAAAATTCACTTGGTTGCGCCTCCCGTTAGCGCCTTAAGAGGGCGCTAATGGGGCGTTAAGCCGCTAACGCCCAGGCGCAGCGATGTTTGCGCCGCTCGAGAACTTAACTTGAGATTGTGCGGCGGCGCTAAAACTTACCGCTGCGACCACCTGCGCGCGCAGATTGTGACGTCATTCCATGGTGCAACGCCCTTGGGGCGCCCCAGAGCGGAAATTGAGTGGCGCCCCCTGCCTTACCGCCTGGCGCTTCCAACGACCAGAAGACTGGAACGCTATCAATCGCTGGGGGGCTGGGGGGGGGCGCTATTTAAAGGGGGCCTCTTCCTGGCTTTTATTGTTGGTGGCATTTTTGAACTACGCATTCTGAGAGAGAGAGGGAGAGACTTCTGGAGAGATTCAACGTTGTGTGAAGGAGTTTTGGGTACTGAGCAGCACTTTGCAGGTTCATTTTGATTTGCCATTCCTTGTATCGATTTAGCAGAGACTGTGGGAGCTGCACTCTGAGCTCTTTGCCTGGTACGCTCCATTGTTCTTTCCAGCACATTTGATGTGCAAGTCTCTCCAGGCCGAGATTCAAGGCTGCAATGAACAGGATGTGGATGGAAAGCAAGATTAACCATCCCCTTTAAGAACTGGCCCATGCCATTGTGTGTGTGTTCCATTGCTGACTGACATTACATGAGCTTCGCCAGCGCTCTGAGTTAGCGCCTCACTCCTTGGCCTTTGCACCTTAAGACAGGTGTGCAGCGCCTGCTTTAGCGCTCCACTCACCTCCCGGGGCGGTAAAAGTGAAGTTTCCTGTCAGTGCCGATAATTAGCGCCAGGCGCTAATATTTGCGTCCAGACGATATTTGCGCCCCAAATGGGGCGCGACCTAATTTCTACCCCATAGAATCACAGAATCATAGAATCCTAAAATCCCAGAATCAAGAAATAATAGAATCCTAGAATCCTAGAATCACAGAATCCTAGAATCATGGAATCACTGAATCCTAGAATCTTAGAATCACAGATTCCTAGAATCTTTGATTCACAGTATCATAGGGGGAAAAATTCAGTCGCGCCCCATTTGCGGTGCAAATATCGTCCGGGTGCAAAAATTAGCGCCTGGCGCTAATTATCGCCACTGACTGGAAACTTCACTTTTAACGCCCCTGGAGGTGATTGGAGCGCTAAATCAGGCGCTGCACACCTGTCTTAAGGCGCAAAGGCCGAGGAGTGAGGCGCTAACTCAGAGCGCGAGCGCAGCGCAGTTCCTGCCAGTTAGCGAGGGAACACAGACACACTGGCGCCGGCCAGTTCTTAAAGGGGGGGGGCGATCTTGCTCCCCAGCCACACCCTGCTCATTGCAGCCTTGAATCTCGGCCTGGAGAGACCTGTGAATCCATTTTCCAGCCAAGGATGGAGAGGGTGAGAGAACGAGCTGAGCGCTTCACCGAGCGGGCCTTGGATGCTCTGGTTGGCGCGGTGGAGCGCCGAAGAGCAATACTGTACCCAGAGAGTGGCAGGAGGCCTTTGACGCGCGACTACAGAAGACTGTGGAGGGAGGTGGCTCAGCGCGTCTCCTCCAGGAGCATGGTGCCCAGGACCCATGTCCAATGCCAGAAAAAGTTCAACGACCTCACTCGGGTCGTCAGGGTGAGTGGCTTTTTTGCAATACCTCTCCATCCCTCCATCTCAACCTCACTCTATGGCCAGAGGGTCTTAAAACCACAATTAACAACACTCATCCAACACCTATGGCCCTTTCATGAAGCACACACACACATTCCATACTTTGCATACAGTAAGGGCTATTCACCTATGGGAGGCACATCAGGCAAGAGCATGGCTGTATACAGTAAGGGCTATTCACCTATGGGAGGCACATCAGGCAAGACCATGGCTGTATACAGTAAGGGCTATTCACCTATGGGAGGCACATCAGGCAAGACCATGGCTGTATACAGTAAGGGCTATTCACCTATGGGAGGCACATCAGGCAAGACCATGGCTGTATACAGTAAGGGCTATTCACCTATGGGAGGCACATCAGGCAAGACCATGGCTGTATATTTACTCAGTCCGCCGTCCTTTTTCTTGCAGGCCAAGCTGGCGCATAATAGGAGACAGCAACAACGGACAGGTGGAGGGCGGCCTCAGCTGCAACCCCTCAGCGATCTTGAGGAGCGCGTCCACAGGATTGTGGCAAGCCGGGTGATCGGTCCCGTCGCCACTGGAGACGCCGACCCCGTTCTGGACAGCAATGGTAAGGTCATCACCTTTTTGTCCTCTGTCCTTCCACTTGTCCCTCACAACACCAGCCTTTGACACTTTCAATCCAACTTACTAACTCGCTGCACTTATTCCTCCTTTACTGCCACCCTGTCCTCACGCTAAAGCCACTCTTGTACCTCCCTGCTTTCAGATGGTGATTCACCAGCTGAGGAGACGAGCCCTCAAGCTGCCAGTGGGAGTGAAGCTGCAGCTGAGGAGGAAGAGGAAGCCGGAGCATCAGTGCCACCCTCTCCCGAGGAAGCCCATGCCGACACTGGGAACACGCCTTCCCTGGAGGGGAGCAGGGGGGAAGGGTCTGATGAGGGTGAAGCTCCAGGACCCAGCGGGCTGCAGCAACGCGATGGGGGTAGGGAAGCTCGGGGGCCTTCTCCCCGGAGGGAGAGTATGCCAGTGAGTCCTGCTGCACTGGACGCAGAGGAGGAGCAGCTGATCGCGGAAATGAACACCCAGGCGGTGGGCATGCTCACTGAGCTCATGGCTGCAGTGGGTAGGGTGCCCGAATGCATTGAAGCACTGGCAAGGAGTGTGGAGCACTTCGCTGCAGCGCAGGCGGATGCGACACTGAAGCTCAGTGCTGCAATTCAATCTCAGACTGCTCTCATGCAGACTCAGATTGAGGTCACGCGAGCACTGTCTGCTGCCATCCTCGCTGGTTCGTTCACATTTCCCCGGGGCTCTCACCGCGCCGCAGCAGGCCAGCAATCTGTGCTCCAGCAGATTGCTCTGGATGCTGAGGTGCTGCCCCGTGGGAGTGCCAGTGTGCCGGTCGAACAGGGAGTTGCTTTCCTCACTCAAGATGACAGCATTCCTGCTGCCACCACTGTCACTTCTCCACTGCAGTTGCCACCGCCTGTAGGACAGACTGCTGCCGCCCATGCAGAGTTGGTGCAGTCTGCAGCCGGGCCCTCCAGGCCCAGAACTGGTCGAGGCCGTCCCTCAAGGGCATCTGCATTGTCAGGGCCCGACAGTCAGCAGCCTTCCACCAGCCTTGCTGCAGCCACTGAGGTCCCATTGCGGAGGAACAGTAGGGTAAGAAGGGGGGAAGGGCGCACGGGAAGGAGTTCACCCTCGATGTAAGAGGTGTGACAAAATGCTGGTCATTTTTTTATTAAAGGCCGAGGTTTTGTGTTTTGCACATGATCTCCAGGTTGTGAGAACCAGTTATGGTAATGACTGTTTTTTTGTGTTTATTTGTATGAGTTTGTCATGAAGAAATGACACACACAGAGTTTGTAAAATAAATACGTTTTGGTACTCAAAATATACATGTTTGGTGTTTGGAATCATTGGTGCCTTGGCCGGCTTAGGGGTTGCGTGTTGGGTTCATTCATGCTGTTCTCAATGGCAGAAGCCATTTCCACAGCAGGGGCCTAGAAGCGGCTTGCTATCAGCCGCTGACGGACGGCCCTTGCAGTTTCACCATTGTGGGCCGCCCTCCCGCCTTGGTGCTGCTGCTGATCATCCTCCTCCTCCTCTTCCTCCTCCTCCTCTGGTGGTGCTCCAAGGCCTGGTGGCATTGGCTGGGTCCTGAGGATTGCCATGTTATGCAGCATGCAGCACACAACTACGAATTTGGATACTCGCTCAGGCGAGTACTGCAGGGCTCCTCCAGAATGGTCGAGACAGCGGAACCGTTGCTTGAGCACGCCGATTGTGTGCTCCACGATGTTCCTGGTAGCTTGATGGCTCTCGTTGTACCGCAGCTCAGCAAGGGTGTTGGGCGTACGGAGCGGTGTCATCAGCCAGGTGCTCAGTGGATACCCCTTGTCCCCGAGAAGCCAACCAACTGGCTGATGCGGTGCCTCGAAAAGTTCTGCCACAGTAGTCTGGCGCAGGATGAAAGCATCGTGGCAGCTGCCAGGATACTGGGCATTGACAGCGAGTATCAGCTGTCTGTGGTCACAGACCAACTGAACATTCAAGGAATGGAACCCCTTTCTGTTCCGGAAATCCTCGGCATTCTCATGCGGAGCACGCAAAGCCACATGCGTGCAGTCAATGGCGCCCTGCACCATGGGGAAGCCCGCTATCCTCGCAAAGCCCAGAGCGCGTTCTTGCTGCTTGTCTGGGGTCATGGGGAAAGAGATGAACTCTCGTCTCCTTTTAAAGAGGGCATTTGTGACCTTCCTGATGCAGCAATGCACCGCGAACTGGGAGATATTGGCGATGTCCCCAACAGCAGATTGAAATGAGCCAGTAGCATAAAAGTTCAGAGCCACTGTGACCTTCACTGCCACCGACAGAGACGTCCTGGACCTCAGTTGAGGCTGCAGATCTGGCTGCAGCAGGTGGCAGAGCTCAGTGACCACCTCCTTGCTGAAGTGCAGCCTTCGCAGACACTGCTCCTCAGACATATGAATGTAGGAGAGCTGTTCACGATATACCCTGGGAGGGTAAGCTCTCCTGTACAGACGCCTGTTGGCCCTCCTCCGTCTGGCCATCAATGCCACTCTCTCTCTGCGTCTCTGTCTCCTCCGATTCAGCTGGCGCAGGACGACGCCCCCCATCAGTGCAGCCCCATATCTCTTAGCAAGCAAAGTTATGAAGGCCAGAAACCAAAGTACTAGCGAAGTTAGGATGAGTAGCCAAAACTACCTCACACAGCGTTGACTCAATGCAGAAGTCTCTCTTTCTCTCTCTCCGAATCTCTCTCTCTCTCTCTCTCTCAGAACGAGTGGTGCAAAAATGTCCACCACAGAGAAAGACAGGAAGAGGCCCCCTTTAAATAGCGTCCCCCCCAGCCCCACAGCGAATGATAGCGTTCCACTCTACCGGTCGTTGGATGCGCCAGGCGGTAAGGATGGGGGCGCCACTGAAATTCTGCTCCGGGGTGCCACAAGGGCGTTGCACTCTCGTATGACATCACAATCTGCGCGCGCAGGAGATTGCGGCGATAAAGTTTAGCGCCGCCGCTAAATGTCTAGTTAAGTTCCCGAGCGGCGAAAACATCGCTGCGCCCGGGCGCTAGCTGCTTTGCGCCCCATTAGCGCCCTCTTAAGGCGCTAACGGGAGGCACAACCAACTGAATTTTTCCCCCATAGAATCCTAGAATCACAGAATCCTAGAATCACAGATCACAGAATGCTAGAATCACAGAATCATATAACAATAGCATCCGAGAATCCTAGAATCACAGAATCCTAGTTTCATTGAATCACGGAATGCTAGAATCTTAGAATCACAGAATCATAGAAACTTAAAATTATGGAATCCTAGAATCACAGAAGCATGGAATCACAGATTCATAGAATCCTAGAATCATAGAATCCTGGAATCACAGTATATCCTGGAAACCTCGAATCCTAGAAATACAGATCATAGAATGCTAGATTCACATAATCGCAGATTCTTAGAATAATAGAATCCTAGAATCCTAGAATCAGAGAGTCACAGAATCCTAGAATCCTAGAATAACAGAAGCATTGAATCCTAGAAACCTAGAAACACAGATTCAAACAATCCTAGAATTCTAGCATCAGAAAACCACAGAATCCTAGAATCTTAGAATCACAGAATCATAGAATCCTAGAATCAAACAATCCTGGAATCACAGAATCAAAAAATATCCTGCAATCCTATGATCCCAGAATCACAGAATCACAGAATCCTAAAATCATAGAATCATAGGGGGAAAAATTAGGTCGCGCCCCGTTTGGGGCGCAAATATCGTCTGGACGCAAAAATTAGTGCCTGGCGCTAATTATCGCCACTGACTGGAAACTTCACTTTTACTGCCCCGGGAGGTGAGTGGAGCGCTAAATCAGGCGCTGCACACCTGTCTTAAGGCGCAAAGGCCGAGCAGTGAGGCGCTAACTCAGCGCGCGAGCGCAGCGCAGGTGCTGCCAGTTAGCGAGGGAACACAGACACACTGGCGCCGGCCAGTTCTTAAAGGGGGGGGGGCCAACTTGCTCCCCAGCCACACCCTGCTCATTGCAGCCTTGAATCTCGGCCTGGAGAGACCTGTGAATCCATTTTGCTGCCAAGGATGGAGAGGGTGAGAGAACGAGCTCAGCGCTTCACCGAGCGGGCCTTGGATGCTCTGGTTGGCGCGGTGGAGCGCAGAAGATCTATACTCTTCCCTGAGAGTGGCAGGAGGCCTTTGCCACGCGAGTACAGAAGAGTGTGGAGGGAGGTGGCTCAGAGCGTCTCCTCCAGGAGCATGGTGCCCAGGACCCATGTTCAATGCCGCAAAAAGTTCAACGACCTCACTCGGGTCGTCAGGGTGAGTGGCTTTTTCTCAATACCTCTCCATCCCTCCATCTCAACTTCACTCTATGGCCAGAGGGTCTTAAAACCCCAATGCACAACACTCATCCAACACCTATGGCCCTTTCATGAAACACACACACACATTCCGCACTTTGCATACAGTAAGGGCTATTCACCTATGGGAGGCACATCAGGCAAGACCATGGCTGCATACAGTAAGGGCTATTCACCTATGGGAGGCACATCAGGCAAGACCATGGCTGTATATTTACTCAGATGCTGTCCTTTTTCTTGCAGGCCAAGCTGGCGCATAATAGGAGACAGCAGCAACGGACAGGTGGAGGGCGGCCTCAGCTGCAACCCCTCAGCGATCTTGAGGAGCGCGTCCACAGGATTGTGGCAAGCCGGGTGATCGGTCCCGTCGCCACTGGAGACGCCGACCCCGTTCTGGACAGCAATGGTAAGGTCATCACCTTTTTGTCCTCTGTCCTTCCACTTGTCCCTCACAACACCAGCCTTTGACACTTTCAATCCAACTTGCTAACTCGCTGCACTTCTTCCTCCCTTACTGCCACCCTGTCCTCACGCTAAAGCCACTCTTGTACCTCCCTGCTTTCAGATGGTGATTTACCAGCTGAGGAGACGGGCCCTGAAGCTGCCACTGGGAGTGAAGCTGCAGCCGAGGAGGAAGAGGAAACCGGAGCATCAGTGCCACCCTCTCCCGAGGAAGCCCATGCCCACACTGGGAACACGCCTTCCCTGGAGGGGAGCAGGGGGGAAGGGTCTGATGAGGGTGAAGCTCCAGGACCCAGTGGGCTGCAGCAACGCCATGGGTGTAGGGAAGAACGGGGGCTTTCTCCCCAGAGGGAGAGTATGCCAGCGACTCCTACTGCAGTGGACGCAGAGGAGGAGCGGCTGATCGCAGAAATGAACACCCAGGCGGTGGGCATGCACACTGAGCTCATGGGTGCACTAGGAAGGGTGCCCGAATGCATTGAGTCACTGGCAAGGAGTGTGGAGCACTTCGCTGTAGCACAGGCAGATACCACACTAACGCTTAGTGCTGCAATTCAGTCACTGACTGCCGTGATCCCATCTCTGACTGCTCTCATGCAGACTCAGATTGAGGCCACGCGAGCACTGACTGCTGCCAACCTCGATGGTTCGTTCACATGTCCCCGGGGCTCTCACCGCGCCGCAGCAGGCCAGCAATCTGTGCTCCAGCAGATTGCTCCGGATGCTGAAGTGCTGCCCCGTGGGAGTGCCAGTGTGTCGGGCGAGCAGGGAGTTGCTGTCCTCTCTCACGATGACAGCATTCCTGCTGCCAACACTGTCACTTCTCCACTGCACTTGCCACCGCCTGTAGGACAGACTGCTGCCGCCCATGCAGAGTTGGTGCAGTCTGCAGCCGGGCCCTCCAGGCCCAGAACTGGTCGAGGCCGTCCTTCAGGGGCATCTGCAGTGTCAGGGTCTGACGAGCAGCAGCCTTCCACCAGCCTTGCTGCAGCCACTGAGGTCCCATTACGGAGGAGCAGTAGGGTTAGAAGGGGGGAAGTGCGCAAGGGAAGGAGATCACCCTCGAAGGGCAAAAAGTAGGAGGTGTGACAAAATGCTGGTCATTTTTTTATTAAAGGCCGAGGTTCGTGGTCCAACTTTTGTCCAGTGTTTTGGACATTATCTCCAGGTTGTGAGAACCAGTTATATTAATGACTGTTTTTTTGTGTTTATTTCTATGAGTTTGTCATGAGGAAATGACACACACAGAGTTTGTAAAATAAATAAGTTTTTGTATTCAAAATATACATGTTTGATGTTTGGAATCATTTGTGCCTTGGCCGGCTTAGGGGTTGCGTGCTGGGTTCATTGATGTTGTTAGCAATGGCAGAAGCCATTTCCACAGCAGGGGCCCTAGAAGCGGCTTGCTATCAGCCGTTGACGGACGGCCCTTGCAGTTTCACCATTGTGGGCCGCCCTCCCGCCTTGGTGCTGCTGATGATCATCCTCCTCGTCCTCTTCCTCCTCTTCCTCCTCCTCCTCTGGTGGTGCTCCAAGGCCTGATGGCATTGGCTGGGTCCTGACGATTGCCATGTTATGCAACATGCAGCACACAACTACAAAGTTGGATACTCGCTCAGGCGAGTTCTGCAGGGCTCCTCCAGAATGGTCGAGACAGCGGAACCGTTGCTTCAGCACGCCGATTGTGCACTCAATGATGTTCCTGGTAGCTTGATGGCTCTCATTGTACCGCAGCTCAGCAGGGGTGTTGGGCGTACGGAGCGGTGTCATCAGCCAGGTGCTCAATGGATACCCCTTGTCCCCGAGAAGCCAACCAACTGGCTGATGCGGTGCCTCGAAAAGTTCTGCCACAGTAGTCTGGCGCAGGATGAAAGCATCGTGGCAGCTGCCAGGATACTGGGCATTGACAGCGAGTATCAGCTGTCTGTGGTCACAGACCAACTGAACATTCAACTTTCTGTTCCGGAAATCCTCGGCATTCTCATGTGGAGCACGAAAAGCCACATGCGTGCAGTCAATGGCGCCCTGCACCATGGGGAAGCCCGCTATCCTCGCAAAGCCCAGAGCGCGGTCACGCTGCTTGTATGGGGTCATGGGGAAAGAGATGAACTCTCGTCTCCTTTTAAAGAGGGCATTTGTGACCTGCCGGATGCAGCAATGCACCGCGAACTGGGCGATATTGGCGAGGTCCCCAGCAGCAGCTTGAAATGAGCCAGTAGCATAGAAGTCGAGAGCCACTGTGACCTTCACTGCCACCGACTGAGACGTCCTGGACCTCAGTTGAGGCTGCAGATCTGGCTGCAGCAGGTGACAGAGCTCAGTGACCACCTCCTTGCTGAATCGCAGCCTTCGCAAACACAGCTCCTCAGACATATGAATGTAGGAGAGCTGTTCACGATATACCTTGGGAGGGTAAGATCTCCTGTACATATGCCTGTTGGCCATCCTCCGTCTGGCCATCATTGCCACTCTCTCTCTGCGTCTCTGTGTCCTCCGATTCAGCTGGAGCAGGACGATGCCCCCAATCAGTGCAGCCCCCATAGTCTCTTTGCAAGCAAAGTTATGAAAGACAGCAACCAAAGTACCAGCGAAGTTAGGATCAGTAGGCAAAACTACCTCACAAAGCGTTGACTCAATGCAGAAGTCTCTCTTTCTCTCTCTCCGAATCTCTCTCTCTCTCTCAGAACGAGTGGTGCAAAAATGTCAACCACAGAAAAAGACAGGAAGAGGCCCCCTTTAAATAGCGCTCCCCCCCAGCCCCACAGCGATTGATAGCGTTCCAGTCTTCCGGTCGTTGGATGCGCCATGCGGTAAGGCAGGGGGCGCCACTCAATTTCCGCTCCGGGGCACCACAAGGGCGTTGCACCATGGAATGATGTCACAATCTGCGTGCGCAGGTGGTCGCAGCGGTAAGGTTTAGCGCCGCCGCACAATGTCTAGTTAAGTTCCCGAGCGGCGCAAACATCGCTGCGCCCGGGCGCTAGCGGCTTTGCGTCCCATTAGCGCCCTCTTAAGGCGCTAACGGGAGGCGCAACCAACTGAATTTTTACCCCATAGAATCATAGGATCACAGAATCCAGGAATCCTAGAATCACAGAATCATGGAATTCTAAAGTGGTAGAATCACAGTATCCTGGAATCCTAGAATCACAGAATCCTAGAATCAAAGAATCACAGAATCATATATTCGCAGAATCACAGTATCATAGCATCACAGAATCCTAGAATCTTAGAATCACAGAATCACAGAACCCTGGCATTAAAGAATCATATAATCCTAGTATCATAGAATCACAGAATCCTAGAATCCTAGAATCAGAGAATCACTGGATCATAGAATCCTAGAATCAAGGAATCACAAAATCCTAGAATCATAGAAACATAGAATCAGAGAATCAGAGAATCAGATAACCACATAATCCTAGAATCTCAGCATCACAGAATCTTAGAATCCTAAATCATTGAATCCTAGAATCATAGAATAACGGAATCATAGAGTCACAGAATCATAGAATCATAGAATAACAGAATCCTAGTATCCTAGAAACACAGAATCATAGATTTCTAGATTCCTAGAATCAGAGAATTCGAGAATCCTAGAATCTTAGAATCACATAATCACAGAATCATTGAATCACACAATCATACAATCACAGAATCTTAGAATCACAGAATCCTCGAATCAGACAATCATGCAATCCTCGAAACATATAATCCTCGAATCATAAAATCACAGATTCCTCTAACTCTAGAATCATAGAATCATAGAATCATGGAATCAGAGAATCACAGAATCACAGAATGATAGAATCACAGAATCCTAGAATCTTTGAATCACAAAATCACAGAATCATAGAATCCTAGAATCACAGAAGCATGGGATCATAGAGTGAAATAATCTAAGAATCATGAAATAAAAGAAACCTAGAATCCTCAAATCACAGTATATCCTGGAATCCTGGAATCACAGAAACACAAAATCCTAGAATCACAGAATCCTAGAATCCCAGAATCACAGAATCCTAGAATCCTAGAATCACAGAATCCTAGAATCCGAGAATCTTTGAGTCCTAGAAACATAGAACCATAGGATCATAGTATCTTAGAATCCTACATTCCTAGAATAACAGAATCACAGGATCATATAATATCCTGGAATCCTACAATCACAGAAACACAAATCCTAGAACCACAGAATCCTAGAATCGCAGAATCCTAGAATGATAGAATCCTAGAATCATAGAATCATAGAATGTTAGAAGCACAGAATCATATAATCCTAGAATCATAGAATCCTAGAATATTAGAACCACAGAATCATAGAATCCTAGAATCTTAGAATCACAGAATCCTAGAATCTTAGAATCACAGAATCCTGGAATCACAGAATCACAGAATCACTTAATCATAGAATAACCTGGAATCAGAGAATCACAGAATCCTAGAATCCTAGAAACATAGTATCATAGAATCATAGAATCATGGAATCACAGAATCCAGGAATCGTAGAATCACAGAATCATGGAATTCTAAAATGATAGAATCACAGTATCCTGGAATCCTAGAATCACAGAATCCTAGAATCAAAGAACCACAGAATCATATAATCGCAGAATCACAGTATCATAGAATCACAGAATCCTAGAATCTTAGAATCAGAGAATCACAGGATTATAGAATCCTAGAATCAAAGAATCACAAAATCCTAGAATCCTAGAATCATAGAAACATAGAATCAGAGAATCATAGAATCAGATAACCGCATAATCCTAAAATCTCAGCATCACAGAATCTTAGAATCCTAAATCATTGAATCCTAGAATCATAGAATCATGGAATCATAGAATCACAGAATCATAGAATCATAGAATAAAAGAATCCTAGAATCCTAGAAACACAGAATCATGGAATCATAGAATTCTAGATCCCTAGAATCAGAGAATCAGAGAATCCTAGAATCTTAGAATCACATAACCACAGAATCATTGAATCACACAATCATAGAATCACAGAATCTTAGAATCACAGAATCCTCGAATCAGACAATCACGCAATCCTCGAAACATATAATCGTCGAATCATAAAATCACAGAATCCTCTAACCCTAGAATCATAGACTCATAGAATCATGGAATCAGAGAATCACAGAATCACAGAATGATAGAATCACAGAATCCTAGAATCTTTGAATCACAAAATCACAGAATCCTAGAATCCTAGAATCACAGAATCATGGGATCATAGAGTGAAATAATCACAGAATCATGAAATCCAAGAAACCTAGAATCCTCGAATCACAGTATATCCTGGAATCCTGGAATCACAGAAACACAAAATCCTAGAATCACAGAATCCTAGAATCCCAGAATCACAGAATCCTAGAATCCTAGAATCACAGAATCCTAGAATCCGAGAATCTTTGTGTCCTAGAAACATAGAACCATAGGCATCATAGGGGTAAAAATTCACTTGGTTGCGCCTCCCGTTAGCGCCTTAAGAGGGTGCTAATGGGGCGCAAAGCTGCTAACGCCCGGGCGCAGCGATGTTTGCGCCGCTCGAGAACTTAACTTGAGATTGTGCGGCGGCGCTAAAACTTACCGCTGCGATCACCTGCGCGCGCAGATTGTGACGTCATTCCATGGTGCAACGCCCTTGTGGCGCCCCGTAGCGGAAATTGAGTGGCGCCCCCTGCCTTACCGCCTGGCGCATCCAACGACCAGAAGACTGGAACGCTATCAATCGCTGTGGGGCTGGGGGGGGGCGCTATTTAAAGGGGGCCTCTTCCTGTCTTTTAATGTTGGTGGCATTTTTGAACTACGCATTCTGAGAGAGAGAGGGAGAGACTTCTGGAGAGATTCAACGTTGTGTGAAGGAGTTTTGTGTACTGAGCAGCACTTTGCAGGTTCATTTTGATTTGCCATTCCTTGTATCGATTTAGCAGAGACTGTGGGAGCTGCACTCTGAGCTCTTTGCCTGGTACGCTCCATTGTTCTTTCCAGCACATTTGATGTGCAAGTCTCTCCAGGCCGAGATTCAAGGCAGCAATGAACAGGATGTGGATGGAAAGCAAGATTAACCATCCCCTTTAAGAACTGGCCCGTGCCATTGTGTGTGTGTTCCATTGCTGACTGACATTACATGAGCTTCGCCAGCGCTCCGAGTTAGCGCCTCACTGCTCGGCCTTTGCGCCTTAAGAGAGGTGTGCAACGCCTGCTTTAGCGCTCCACTCACCTCCCGGGGCGGTAAAAGTGAAGTTTCCTGTCAGTGCCGATAATTAGCGCCAGGCGCTAATATTTGCGTCCGGACGATATTTGCGCCCCAAATGGGGCGCGACCTAATTTCTACCCCATAGTATCTTAGAATCCTACAATCCTAGAATCACAGAATCACAGGATCATATAATATCCTGGAATTCTAGAATCACAGAATCACAAATCCTAGAACCACAGAATCCTAGAATCGCAGAATCTAGAATGATACAATCCTAGAATCAAAGAATCATAGAATCATAGAATGTTAGAAGCACAGAATCATATAATCCTAGAATCATAGAAACATAGAATATTAGAACCACAGAATCATAGAATCATAGAAGCTTTGAATCACAGAATCCTAGAATATTAGAATCACAGAATCCTGGAATCATAGAATCACAGAATCACTTAATCGTAGAATAACCTGGAATCAGAGAATCAGAGAATCACAGAATCCTTCAATCACAGAATCCTAGAATCCATAAAATCACAGAATGATAATATCACAGTATCACAGAATCCTGGAGTCATGGAATCATGGAATCCTAGAGTCCTAGTTTCACAGAATCACGGAATCACAGAATCCTAGATGTTTGGAATCAGAGAGTCACAGAATCCTTGAATCCTAGTATCCTAGAATCATAGAATCACAGAACCATAGAATCACAGAATCAGAAAACACTAGAATCTTAGAATCAGAGTATCCTAGCTTCAAAGAATCATAGAATTGCAGAATCATAGAATCGTAGTATCATAGAATCACAGATTCCCAGAATAACAGAATCACAGAATCCTAGAATCCGAGAATCACAGAATAACAGAATACAAGAATCTTAGAATCACAGAATCCTAGAATCCTAGAATCACAGAACCACAGAATCCTAGATATATAGAATCATAGAATCACAGAATCCTAGAATCATAGAATCAAAGAATCACAGAATCCTAGAATCATAGAATCAAAGAATCATAGAATTATAGAAACATAGATTCACAGAATCATAGAATCCGAGAAGCATAGAATCACAGAATCACAGAATCACAGAATCCTAGAATCCTAGAATCACAGAATGCTAGGACCCTTGAATCTTAGAATCACAGAATCATTGAATCATAGAATCATTGAATCATTGAATCCTAGAATCCTAGTATCCTAGTATCCCAGTTTATCATAGAATCCTGGAATCCTAGAATCCCAGAATCTCAGAATCCTTGAATCATAGAATCACAGTTTCCTAGAATCCTAGAATCATAACATCCGAGAATCTTAGAATCACAGAATCATAGAATCACAGAATGCTAGAATCACAGAATCATGGAATACTAGAAACATATCATTCAAGAATCAAAGAATCATAGAATCATAGAATCACAGAATCACAGAATCACAGAATCATAGAATCCGAGAATCCTAGGGGTAAAAATTCAGTTGGTTGCGCCTCCCGTTAGCGCCTTAAGAGGGCGCTAATGGGGCGCAAAACCGCTAACGCCCGGGCGCAGCGATGTTTGCGCCACTCGGGAACTTAACTTGACATTGTGCGGCAGCGCTAAAACTTACCGCTGCGACCACCTGCGCGCGCAGATTGTGACATCATTCCATGGTGCAACACCCTTGTGGCGCCCCTGAGCGGAAATTGAGTGGCGCCCCCTGCCTTACCGCCTGGCGCATCCAACGACCAGAAGACTGGAACGCTATCAATCGCTGTGGGGCTGGGGGGGGGCGCTATTTAAAGGGGGCCTCTTCCTGTCTTTTATTGTTGGTGGCATTTTTGAACTACGCATTCTGAGAGCGAGAGGGAGAGACTTCTGGAGAGATTCAACGTTGTGTGAAGGAGTTTTGGGTACTGAGCAGCACTTTGCAGGTTCATTTTGATTTGCCATTCCTTGTATCGATTTAGCAGAGACTGTGGGAGCTGCACTCTGAGCTCTTTGCCTGGTACTCTGCATTGTTCTTTCCAGCACATTTGATGTGCAAGTCTCTACAGGCCGAGATTCAAGGCTGCAATGAACAGGATGTGGATGGAAAGCAAGATTAACCATCCCCTTTAAGAACTGGCCCGTGCCATTGTGTGTGTGTTCCATTGCTGACTGACATTACATGAGCTTCGCCAGCGCTCTGAGTTAGCGCCTCACTGCTTGGCCTTTGCGCCTTAAGACAGGTGTGCAGCGCCGGCTTTAGCGCTCCACTCACCTCCCGGGGCAGTAAAAGTGAAGTTTCCAGTCAGTGCCGATAATTAGCGCCAGGCGCTAATATTTGCGTCCAGACGATATTTGCGCCCCAAATGGGGCGCGACCTAATTTCTACCCCCTAGAATCATAAAAGCACAGAATTCTAGAATCATAGAATCACAGAATCATAGAATCACAGATTCCTAGAATCCTAGAATCATAACATCCGAGAATCATAGAATCACAGAATAATAGAATCACAGAATGCTAGAATCACAGAATCATGGAATACTAGAAACATATCATTCAAGAATCACAGAATCATAGAATCCTAGAATCACAGAATCACAGAATCCCAGAATCATAGAATCCTAGAATCATAGAATCATAGAAGCACTGAATCCTAGAATCACAGAATAACAGAATCCTAGAATCACGGGATCAAAGAATCCTAGAATCATAGCATCACAGATTCCTAGAATCCTAGTATCACAGGAACACAGATCCTAGAATCTTAGAATCAAGGAATCAGAGAATCAAAGAGTCGCAGATTCATTGAATCCTACAATCACAGAAGCAAGGAATCCTAGAATCCTAGAATCACAGAAACACAGAATCACAGAATCACAGTATCCTAGAATCTTAGAATCACAGAATCCTAGCTTCATAGCATCACAGAATCATAGAATCCTAGTATCATAGACTCACAGAATCACAGAATCCTAGAATCACAGAATCACAGAATCCAAGAATTATAGAATCACAGAATCCTAGAATCCTAGAATGATAGAATCCTAGAATCAAAGAATAATAGAATCATAGAATGTTAGAAGCACAGAATCATATAATCCTAGAATCATAGAATTTTAGAATCACAGAATCCTAGAATCTTAGAATCACAGAATCCTGGAATCATAGAATCACAGAATCACTTAATCATGGAATAACCTGGAATCAGAGAATAACAGAATCACAGTATCCTAGAATCACAGAATCCTAGAATCCATAAAATCACAGAATGATAATATCACAGTATCAAAGAATCCTGGAGTCATGGAATCATGGAATCCTAGAGTCCTAGTTTCACAGAATCACAGAATCACAGAATCCTAGGGGGGAAAAATTCAGTTGGTTGCGCCTCCCGTTAGCGCCTTAAGAGGGCGCTAATGGGGCGCAAAGCCGCTAACGCCCGGGCGCAGCGATGTTTGCGCCGCTCGGGAACTTAACTTGACATTGTGCGGCGGCGCTAAAACTTACCGCTGCGATCACCTGCGCGCGCAGATTGTGACGTCATTCCATGGTGCAACACCCTTGTGGCGCCCCTGAGCGGAAATTGAGTGGCGCCCCCTGCCTTACCGCCTGGCGCTTCCAACGACCGGAAGACTGGAACGCTATCAATCGCTGTGGGGATGGGGGGGGGGCGCTATTTAAAGGGGGCCTCTTCCTGTCTTTTATTGTTGGTGGCATTTTTGAACTACGCATTCTGAGAGAGAGAGGGAGAGACTTCTGGAGAGATTCAACGTTGTGTGAACGAGTTTTGGGTACTGAGCAGCACTTTGCAGGTTCATTTTGATTTGCCATTCCTTGTATCGATTTAGCAGAGACTGTGGGAGCTGCACTCTGAGCTCTTTGCCTGGTACTCTCCATTGTTCTTTCCAGCACATTTGATGTGCAAGTCTCTACAGGCCGAGATTCAAGGCTGCAATGAACAGGATGTGGATGGAAAGCAAGATTAACCATCCCCTTTAAGAACTGGCCCGTGCCATTGTGTGTGTGTTCCATTGCTGACTGACATTACATGAGCTTCGCCAGCGCTCTGAGTTAGCGCCTCACTGCTCGGCCTTTGCGCCTTAAGACAGGTGTGCAGCGCCTGCTTTAGTGCTCCACTCACCTCCCGGGGCGGTAAAAGTGAAGTTTCCAGTCAGTGCCGATAATTAGCGCCAGGCGCTAATATTTGCGTCCAGACGATATTTGCGCCCCAAATGGGGCGCGACCTAATTTCTACCCCTAGATGTTTGGAATCAGAGAGTCACAGAATCCTTGAATCCTAGTATCCTACAATCAAAGAATCACAGAACCATAGAATCACAGAATCAGAATACACTAGAATCTTAGAATCAGAGTATCCTAGCTTCAAAGAATCAAAGAATTGTGGAATCATAGAATCCTAGTATCATAGAATCACGGAATCAAAGATTCCTAGAATAACAGAATCACAGAATCCTAGAATCCGAGAATCACAGAATCACAGAATACAAGAATCCTAGAATCACAGAATCACAGGATCCTAGAATCATAGAATCACAGAATCCTAGAATCCTAGAATCACATGATCATAGAATCAGAGAATCGTACAATCCTAGAATCACAGAATCATAGAATCACAGAATCCTAGAATCATAGAATCAAAGAATCACAGAATCCTAGAATCATAGAATCAAAGAATCATAGAATTATAGAAAGATAGCTTCACAGAATCACAGAATCATAGAATCCGAGAAGCATAGCATCACAGAATCACAGAATCCTAGAATCCTAGAATCACAGAATGCTAGGATCCTTGAATCTTAGAATCATAGAATCACAGAATCATAGAATCATTGAATCATAGAATCCTAGAATCCTAGTATCCTAGAATCCCAGTTTATCATAGAATCCTGGAATCACAGAATCATTGAATCATACAAACTTAGAATCACCGATTCATGGAATCCAGGAATCATTGAATCACAGAATCACAGAAATATAGAATCACAGAATCCTAGAATCACAGAATCATGCAATCCTAAAATCAATGAATCACAGATACCTGGAATCCTAGAATCACAGAATCCTAGAATCACAGAATCATAGGGCTGGATTTTGATACTGGGTTGGGTTGGGGTCGTGTCATCCACTTTTCCTGTTATCCACCCGACTGCAATTGGATGTGCGAGATTGATGCAATTTTCACCTAATTGGGCAATTGAGTTCCAGCATGTGGGATCCCATGAACCAATTAGTGTTTTCAGTCTGAAAGTCGCCTTTGATGATGTCATCATTGCTGCTGCATTGAAGGTCTTCAAAGACTGCCTGGCCTTTGCTGTGAGAGGACCTGGATGCAAAATGAGCAGCAGCAGCCCTAAGTATGCTCCCAGATATTTTTACAACACCACTCCCAGATATGCCTCCTCCCCATCCCCATATATGCATCCATCCACATAGCCATCCATATATGCATTCCCCATAGCCAGCCAGCCAGCCAGCCAGCCAGCCAGCCCTATCCAAATGAGCTCCCGCCAGGTTTCACATTTGTGGTTCAGAACAGGTGTGCCTCACGTAGAAAAAGGGTTAAAATCACAAAGGCCTTTCAAAATGGCATTATAGAGGCAATTTAATGCTTGTTAAGGGCCTTAACAGCCTATCCCGCCTGTTAGAGGTGGGACGGAGTTGGGACCAGCAGACACGATTTAATGAAAATTGCGTAGAGGCGGGTTGGAGGCGGGCTTGTGCCCGCCCGCCAGTTTTTGCAATTTTAACCCTCCACACGTCTCCAAACCCACATCCCCGGGTCAATGAAAATCAAGCCCAAAGAATCACAGAATCACAGAATCAGAGAAACTCAGAATCAGAGAATCACAGAATCACAGAATCCTAGCATCATAGAATCATAGAATCACAGAATCATATAATCCTAGTATCAAAGAATCACAGAATCCTAGAATTCTAGAATCCTAGAATCACAGAATCACAAAATCCTAGATTCCTAGAATCAGAGAAGCACAGAATCCTAGAATCGTAGAATCCTAGAATCATAGAATCATAGAATCACAGAATCCTAGAATCATGGAATCACATAATCCTACATTCTCAGAATCACAGAATCCTAGAATCCTAAAATCATTGAATCATAGAATCACAGAATCATAGAATAACAGAATCCTAGAATCCTAGAATCACAGAATCAGAGTATCAGAGAATCCTAGATTCCCAGAATCACAGAATCCTAGAATCCTAGAATCACAGTATCACAAAATCATAGAATCATAGCATCTTAGAATCACAGAATCCAAGTATCAGGCAATCAAGAAATCCTAGAATCATATAATCCTAGAATCATAGAATCACAGAATCCTGTAATCCTAGAATCACAGAATCCTAGAATCATTGGATCACGGAATCATAGAATCACAAAATCACAGACTCACAGAATGATAGAATCATTGAATCACGGAATCATAGAATCACAGAATCCTAGAATCACAGTATCATGGAATCCTAGAATCATAGAATCACATAATTACAGAATAATTAAATCTTAGAATCACAGAATCATAGAATCCCAGAATCCCAGAATCATAGAATCCTAGAATCACAGTATATCCTGGAATACTAGAATCCCAGAATCCCAGAATCCTAGAATCACAGAATCACAAAATCCTAAAATCACAGAATCCTAGAATCATAGATTCCTAGAATCCTAGAATCACAGAATCCTAGGTTCCTAGAATCTTAGAATAAAAGAATCCTAGAATCCTAGAATCATGGAGTTGGGGGGGGAATTCAGTATCGCCCCGTTTGGGGCGCCATTATCGGCCGTGCGCAAATTTGAGCACCTGGCGCTAATTATCGCCTCCAACGGCAAACTTGGATTTTACCCCACAGGGAGGTGGTTGGAGCGCTAAATCAGGCGCTTCACACCTGTCTTAAGGCGCAAAGGCCGAGGAGCGAGCCGCTACCTCAGAGCGCTGGCGAAGCTCATGTGATGTCAGTCAGCAAGAAACATAGACATAGAAGATAGGAGCAGGAGTAGTACATTAGGCCCCTCGAGCCTACTCCGCCATTCAATGAGATCATGGCTGATCATCCAAATTCAGTACCCTGTCCCTGTCTTTTCCCCATATCCCTTGATCCATTTAGCCTTAAGAAATATATCTAACTCCTTCTTGAATATATTTAATGAATTGGCCTCCACTGCCTTCTGTGGTAGAGAATTCCACAGGTTCACCACTCTCTGGGTGAAGAAATTCCTCCTCATCTCTGTCCTAAATGGCTTACCCATTATCCTTAGACTGTGACCCCTGGTTCTGGACTCCACGACCATCGGGAACATCCTTCCTGCATCTAGTCTGTCTAGTCCTGTTAGAATTTTAAAAATTTCAATGAGATCCCATCTCATTCTTCTAAACTCCAGCAAGTATAAGCCCAATCGACCCAATCTCTCCTCATAAGTCATTCCTGCCATCCCAGGTATCAGCCTGGTGATTCTTCGCTGCACTCCTTCCACGGCAAGAACATCCTTCCTCAGATAAGGTGACCAAAACTGCACACAATACTCAAGGTGTGGTCTCACCAAGGCCCTGTACAACTGCAGCAAGTCATCCTTTTTCCTGTATTCGAACCTTCTCGCTACGAAGGTCAACATACCATTTGCCTTCTTAACCGCCTGCTGCACCTGCATGCTTACCTTCAGTGACTGGTGCACAAGGACACCCAGGTCTCGTTGCACTTCCCCTTCTCCCAATCTATTGCCATTCAGATAATAATCTGCCTTCCTGTTTTTTACACCAAAGTGGATAACCTCGCATTTATCCACATTATAATGCATCTGCCATGATTCTGCCCAATCACCCAACCTGTCCAAATCATACTGGAGTTTTTCGGCATCCTCCTCACAGCAGACACGCCCACCCAGCTTTGTGTCATCTGCAAACTTGGAGATATTATCTCTAGTTCCCTCGTCTAGATCATTAATATATATTGTGAATAGCTGGGGTCCTAGGACGGATCCCTGCGGTACCCCATTAGTCACTGACTGCCACTCGGAAAAGACCCGTTTATTCCAACTCTATGCCTTCTTTCTGCCAACCAGTTCTCTATCCAAGTCAATAGCTTGCCCCCAATCCCATGTGCCTTAACTTTACACGCTAATCTCTTATGCGGGACCTTATCAAAAGCCTTCTGGAAGTCCAAATACACCACATCCACTGGTTCTCCCTTATCTATTTTGCCAGTTACATCTTCAAAAAATTCCAGTAGATTAGTCAAGCGTGATTTACCTTTTGTAAATCCATGTTGTCTTTGTCTGATCCTGTCACTGTTTTCAAAGTGCTCTGCTATTACATCTTTTATAATGGACTCTAGCATTTTCCCCACTACCGATGTCAGGCTTATCAGTCTATAATTCCCTGTTTTCTCTCTACCACCTTTTTTGAATAGTGGGGTAACATTAGCTACCCTCCAATCCATGGGTACTGTTCCAGAATCTATCGAATTTTGGTAGATGACCAGCAATGCATCTACTATTTCTAGGGCCACTTCCTTAAGTACCCTAGGATGTAGATTATCAGGCCCTGGGGATTGATAGGCCTTCAATCCTGTCAATTTCGCTAACACCATTTCCCTACAAATACTGATTTCTTACAGTTCCTCCCTCTCATTAGACCCTATGTTCCCCAACATCTCTGGGAGGTTATTTATGTCCTCCTTTGTGAAGACAGAACCAAAGTATGTATTTAATTGGTCTGCCATTTCTTTGTTCCCCATTATAAATTCCCCTGATTCTGACTGCAAGGGACCTACGTTTGACTTCACCAATCTTTTTCTCTTCACATATCTATAAAATCTTTTACAGTCACTTTTTATGTTCCTGCAAGTTTACTCTCATGCTCTATTTTCTCCTCTTAATTAATCCCTTTGTCCTCCATTGCTGAATCCTAAACTACTCCCAATCCTCAGGTTTACTGCTTTTTCTGGCCAATTTATATGTCCTCTCGTTGGATCTTATGCTATTCCTAATTTCCCTTGTTAGCCACGGTTGAGTCACCTTTTTTGTTTTATTTTTATGCTAAACTGGGAAGACACATGGGCGCTGGACAGTTCTTAAAGGGGAGTTCTGATGAAAGGTCCTTGACCTGAAACGTTAACTCTGCTTCTCTCTTCACAGATGCTGTTTGAGCTGCTGAGTTTCTCCAGCATTTTCTGTTTTTATCTTAAAGCGGAGGTTTGATTTTGCTCTCCATTCCCATTATGCTCATTGCAGCCTTCAATATCAGCCTGGAGAGAGCTGTACATCAAATCTGCTGGAAAGAACAATGGAGAGAACCAGGGAAAGAGCTCAGAGTGCAGCCCCCACAGTCTCTTCGAAATTGATACAAGGAAGGGCAAATCAAAATGGACCTGCAAAGTGCTGCTCAGTACCCAAAACGCCTTCACACAGTGTTGAATCTCTCCAGAAGTCTCTCTCTCTCTCTCAGAATGCGTGCTGCAAAAATGTCACCAACTAAAAAAGGCAGGAAGCGGTCGCATTTAAATAGCACTCCCCCAGTCCCTTCCTGACTGCTAAACGCACCCCTCAACCTGTCATTGCTAGCGGCAGGTGGTAAGGCAGGGGGCGCCACTCACTATCCACACCGGGGGTACTACCGGGACGTTGCGCACTCGACTGACATCATGATCTGCTGGCGCAGGAGATCATGGCGATAGTGCTAAGCGCCGCCACAAAATGTCTAGTTAATTTCGCGAGCGGCGCAAACATCGCCGTGTCCGGGCATTAGTTGCTTTGCGACCCATTAGCGCCCACATAAGGCACTAATGAGAGGCACAAACCAACTGAATTTTTCCCCATAGACTCTTAGAATCCTAGAATCACGGAATCATAGAATCAAAGAATTCTGGAATCATAGAATCACAGAATCATAGAATCCTCGTTTAATAGAATACTAGACCCTTAGAATCCTAGAATCCTGCAATTATAGAAACAATGAATCTTAGAATCCTACAATCATAAAATCCTAGAATCAAAGAATCATAAAATACCCTGGAATCCTGGAATACTAGAATCCCAGAATCCTAGATTCCCAGAATATTAGAATCATAGAATCCTGGAATCAGAGAATCCCAGAATCCTAGAATCTTAGAATCACAGAGTCACAGAATCACAGAAGCATGGAATCCTAGAAATCTAGAATCCTAGAATCCTAGATTCACAGAATCACAGAATCCTAGAATCTTAGAATCATTGAATCATAGAATCATAGAATCACATAATCCTAGAATCAAAGAATCATAGAATCACAGTATATCCTGGAATCCTAGAATCACAGAAACACAGAATCCTAGAATCCCAGAATCCCAGAATCCTTCAATCCTAGAATCCTAGAATCCTAGAATCCTAGAATCACAGATTTCTAGAACCCGAGAATCTTACAGTCCTAGAATCATACAATGATAGAATCTTAAAATCCTAGAATCCTAGAATGACAGAATCATAGGATCATAGAATCCTGGAATCATAGAATCACAGAATCATAGAATCCTAGAATCACAGAATCATTAAATATTCTGGAATCCTGGAATCCTAAAGGATTCTAGGAATCTATGATTTTTTGTTTCTATAATTGCAGGATTCTAGGATTCTAAGGGTCTAGGATTCTATTATTCTATGATTCTATGATTCTGTGATTCTATGATTCCAGAATTCTTTGATTCTATGATTCTAGGATTCTAAGAGTCTATGGGGGAAAAATTCAGTTGGTTTGTGCCTCCCATTAGCACTTTCTGAGGGCGCTAATGGGGCGCAAAGCAAATAGCGCCCGAGCGCAGCGATGTTTGTGCCGCTCGCGAAATTAACTAGACATTTGCGGCGGCGCTTAGCACTATCGCCACGATCTCCTGCGCTGGCAGATCGTGATGTCAGTCGAGTGCGCAAAGCCCCGGGAGCTCCCCGGAGCGGATATTGTGTGGAGCCCCCTGCCTTACCGCCTGCCTCTAGCATGACAGGTTGAGGGGAGCGTTTAGCAGTCAGGAAGGGACTGGGGGAGTGCTATTTAAATGCGACCGCTTTCTGCCTTTTTTTGTTGGTGACATTTTTGCACCATGCATTCTGAGAGAGAGAGAGAGACTTCTGGAGAGATTCAACGCTGTGTTAAGGCGTTTTGGGTACTGAGCAGCACTTTGCATGTTCATTTTGATTTGCCCTTCCTTGTATCGATTTAGTAGAGAATGTGGGGGCTGCACTCTGAGCTCTTTCCCTGGGACTCTCCATTGTTCTTTCCAGCAGATTTGATGTACAGGTCTCTCCAGGCCGAGATTCAAGGCTGCAATGAGCAGGATGTGGACAGAGAGCAAAATCAACCCTCCCCTTTAAGATAAAAACAGAAAATGCTGGAGAAACTCAGCAGGTCAAGCAGCATCTGTGAAGAGAGAAACAGAGTTAATGTTTCAGGTCGATGACCTTTCGTCAGAACTTCCCTTTAAGAATTGGCTGGCGCCAGTGTGTCTTCCCAGTTTGGCATAAAAATAAAACAAAAAAGGTGACTCAACCATGGCTAACAAGGGAAATTAGGAATAGCATAAGATCCAAGGAGAGGACATATAAATTGGCCAGAAAAAGCAGTAAACCTGAGGATTGGGAGCAGTTTAGGATTCAGCAAAGGAGGACAAAGGGATTAATTAGTGGGGGGGAAATAGAGTATGAGAGTAAACATGCAGGGAACATAAAAACTGATTGTAAAAGCTTTTATAGATATGTGAAGAGAAAAAGATTGGTGAAGTCAAACGTAGGTCCCTTGCAGTCAGAATCAGGGAAATTTATAATGGGGAACAAAGAAATGGCAGGCCAATTAAATACATACTTTGGTTCTGTCTTCACAAAGGAGGACATAAATAACCTCCCAGAGATGTCGGGGAACATAGGGTCTAATGAAAGGGAGGAACTGAAAGAAATCAGTATTTGTAGGGAAATGGTGTTAGCAAAATTGACGGGATTGAAGGCCAATACACCCCCAGGGCCTGATAATCTACATCCTAGGGTACATAAGGAAGTGGATCTAGAAACAGTAGATGCATTGCTGGTCATCTACCAAAATTCGATAGATTCTGGAACAGTACCCATGGATTGGAGGGTAGCTAATGTTACCCCACTATTCAAAAAAAGTGGTAGAGAGAAAACGGGAATTATAGACTGATAAGCCTGACATCAGTAGTGGGGAAAATGCTAGAGTCCATTATAAAAGATGTAATAGCAGAGCACTTGGAAAACAGGGACAGGATCGGACAAAGTCAACATGGATTTACAAAAGGTAAATCATGCTTGAATAATCTACTGGAATTTTTTGAAGATGTAACTGGTAAAATAGATAAGGGAGAACCAGTGGATGTGGTGTATTTGGACATCCAGAAGGCTTTCGATAAGGTTCCACATAAGAGATTAGCGTGTAAAGGTAAGGCACATGGAATTGGGGGCAAGGTATTGTCTTGGATAGAGAACTGGTTGGCAGACAGAAGGCAAAGAGTCGGGATAAATTAGTCATTTTCCGAGTGGCAGGCAGTGACTAGTGGGGTACCGCAGGGATCGGTCCTAGGACCCCAGCTATTCACAATATATATTAATGATCTAGACGAGGGAACTAGATGTAATATCTCCAAGTTTGCAGATGACACAAAGCTGGGTGGGCGTGTGTGCTGTGAGGAGGATGCCGAAAAACTCCAGTATGATTTGGCCAGGTTGGGTGATTGGGCAGAATCATGGCAGTTGCATTATAATGTGGATAAATGTGAGGTTATCCACTTTGGTGTCAATACCAGGAAGGCAGATTATTATCTGAATGGCAATAGATTGGGAGAAGGGGAAATGCAACGAGACCTGGGTGTCCTTGTGTACCAGTCGCTGAAGGTAAGCATGCAGGTGCAGCAGGTGGTTAAGAAGGCAAATGGTATGTTGGCCTTCGAAGCGAGAGGATTCGAATACAGGAACAAAGATGTCTTGCTGCAGTTGTACAGGGCCTTGGTGAGACAACACCTTGAGTATTGTGTGCAGTTTTGGTCGCCTTATCTGAGGAAGGATGTTCTTGCCATGGAGGGAGTGCAGCGAAGATTCACCAGGCTGATACCTGGGATGGCAGGAATGATGTATGAGGAGAGATTGGGTCGATTGGGCTTATACTCGCTGGAGTTTAGAAGAATGAGAGGGTATATCATTGAAACTTATAAAATTCTAACAGGACTAGACAGACTAGATGCAGGAAGGATGTTCCCGATGGTCGGGGAGTCCAGAACCAGGGGTCGGAGTCTAAGGATAAGGGGTAAGCCATTTAGGACAGAGATGAGGAGGAATTTCTTCACCCAGAGAGTGGTGAACCTGTGGAATTCTCGAACACAGAAGGCAGTGGAGGCCAATTCATTAAATATATTCAAGAAGGAGTTAGATATATTTCTTAAGGCTAAAGGGATCAAGTGATATGGGGAAAAGGCAGGGACAGGGTACTGAATTTGGATGATCAGCCATGATCTCATTGAATGGCGGAGCAGGCTCGAGGGGCCGAATGGCATACTCCTTCTCCTATCTTCTATGTCTATGTTTCTATGTGTTCCATTGCTGACTGACATCACATGAGCTTCGCCAGCGCTCTGAGGTTGCGGCTCGCTCCTCGGCCTTTGCACCTTAAGACAGGTGTGACGCACCTGATTTAGCGCTCCAATCACCTCCATAGGGGGTAAAAGCCAAGTTTTCCCTCGGAGGCGATAATTAGCGCCAGGCGCTCAAAATTTCGCACGGCCGATAATGGCGCCCCAAATTGGGCAATACTGAATTCCGCCCCCCCCCCCCATGATTCTAGGATTCTATGATTCTTTGATTCTATGATTCTATGATTCCAGGATTCTAAGGGGTAGAAATTAGGTCGCGCCCCATTTGGGGCGCAAATATCGTCCGCGCGCAAATATTAGCGCCTGGCGCTAATTATCGGCACTGACAGGAAACTTCACTTTTACCGCCCCGGGAGGTGAGTGGAGCGCTAAATTAGGCGCTGCACACCTCTCTTAAGGCGCAAAGGCCTAGGAGTGAGGCGCTACCTCAGCGCACGAGCGCAGCGCAGCTGCTGCCAGTTAGCGAGGGAACACAGACACACTGGCGCCGGACACTTCTTAAAGCGGGGGGGGGCCACTTGCTCCCCAGCCACACCCTGCTCATTGCAGCCTTGAATCTCAGCCTGGAGAGACCTGTAATCCATTTTGCTGCCAAGCATGGAGAGGGTGAGAGAACGCGCTCATCGCTTCACCGAGCGGGCCTTGGATGCTCTGGTTGACGCAGTGGAGCGCAGACGATGCATGCTGTTCCCGGAGAGTGGCAGGAGGCCTTTGCCACGCGAGTTCAGAAGAGTGTGGAGGGAGGTGGCTCAGAGCGTCTCCTCCAGGAGCATGGTGCCCAGGACCCATGTTCAGTGCCGCAAAAAGTTCAACGACCTCACTCGGGTCGTCAGGGTGAGTGGCTTTTTCTCAATACCTCTCCATCCCTACATCTCAACCACACTCTATGGCCAGAGGGTCTTAAAACCCCAATGCACAACACTCATGCAACACCTATGGCCCTTTCATCAAACACACACACACATTCCACACTTTGCATGCAGTAAGGGCTATTCACCTATGGGAGGCACATCAGGCAAGACCATGGCTGCATATTGTAAGGGCTATTCACCTATGGGAGGCACATCAGGCAAGACCATGGCTGCATATTGTAAGGGCTATTCACCTATGGGAGGCACATCAGGCAAGACCATGGCTGTATATTGACTCAGATGCTGTCCTTTTTCTTGCAGGCTAAGCTGGCTCATAATCGGAGACAGCAGCAACGGACGGGTGGAGGGCGGCTTCAGCTGCAACCCCTCAGCGATCTGGAGGAGCGCGTCCACAGGATTGTGGCAAGCCGGGTGATCGGTCCCGTCGCCACTGGGGACGCCGACCCCGTTGTGGACAGCAATGGTAAGGTCATCACCTTTTTGTCCTCTGTCCTTCCACTTGTCCCTCACAATACCAGCCTTTGACACTTTCAATCCAACTTGCTAACTCGCTGCACTTATTCCTCCCTTACTGCCACCCTGTCCTCACGCTAAAGCCACTCTTGTACCTCCCTGCTTTCAGATGGTGATTCACCAGCTGAGGAGATGGTCCCTGAAGCTGCCACTGGGAGTGATGCTGCAGCTGAGGAGGAAGAGGAAGCCGGAGCATCAGTGCCACCCTCTCCCGAGGAAGCCCATGGCCACACTGGGAACACGCCTTCCCCGGAGGGGAGCAGGGGGGAAGGGGCTGATGATGGTGAAGTTCCAGGACCCAGCGGGCTGCAGCAACGCCATTGGGGGGGGAGGGAAGAACGGGGGAGCAGGGGGGAAGGGGCTGATGATGGTGAAGCTCCAGGACCCAGCGGGCTGCAGCAACGCCATTGGGGGGGGAGGGAAGAACGGGGGAGCAGGGGGGAAGGGGCTGATGATGGTGAAGCTCCAGGACCCAGCGGGCTGCAGCCACGCCATGGGGGGGGGAGGGAAGAACGGGAGCCTTCTCCCCAGAGGGAGAGTATGCCAGACACTCCTAATGCAATGGACGCAGAGGAGGAGCGGCTGATTGCAGAAATGAACAGCCAGGCGGTGGGCATGCACACTGAGCTCATGGGTGCAGTGGGAAGGGTGCCCGAATGCATTGAGGCACTGGCAAGGAGTGTGGAGCACTTCGCTGTAGCACAGGCAGATGCCACACTAAAGCTTAGTGCTGCAATTCAGTCACTGGCTGCCAGGAACCCATCTGAGACTGCTCTCATGCAGACTCAGATTGAGGCCACGCGAGCACTGACTGCTGCCATCCTCGATGGTTCGTGCACATGTCCCCGGGGCTGTCACCGCGCCGCAGCAGGCCAGCAATCTGTTCTCCGGCAAATTGCTCCGGATGCTGAAGTGCTGCCCCGTGGGAGTGCCAGTGTGTCGGGCGAGCAGGGAGTTGCTGTCCTCTCTCACGATGACAGCATTCCTGCTGCCAACACTGTCACTTCTCCACTGCACTTGCCACCGCCTGTAGGACAGACTGCTGCCGCCCATGCAGAGTTGGTGCAGTCTGCAGCCGGGCCCTCCAGGCCCAGAAGTGGTCGAGGCCGTCCTTCAGGGGCATCTGCAGTGTCAGGGTCTGACAAGCAGCAGCCTTCCACCAGCCTTGCTGCAGCCACTGAGGTCCCATTACGGAGGAGCAGTAGGGTTAGAAGGGGGGAAGTGCGCAAGGGAAGGAGATCACCCTCGAAGGGCAAAAAGTAGGAGGTGTGCCAAAATGCTGGTCATTTTTTTATTAAAGGCCGAGGTTCATGGCCCAACTTTTGTTTAGTGTTTTGGACATTATCTCCAGGTTGTGAGAACCAGTTATGTTATTGACTGTTTTTTTGTGTTTATTTCTATGAGTTTGTCATGAGGAATTGACACACACAGAGTTTGTACAATAAATAAGTTTCTGTATTCAAAATATACATGGCTGGTGGTTGGAATTATTGGTGCCTTGGCCGGCTTAGGGGTTGCGTGCTGGGTTGATTCGTGTTTGTAGCAATGGCAGGGGCCCTAGAAGCGGCTTGCTATTAGTCGTTGACGGACGGCCCTTGCAGTTTGACCATTGTGGGCCGCCCTCCTGCCTTGGTGCTGCTGCTGATCATCGTCCTCGGCCTGTTCCTCCTCTTCCTCCTCCTCCTCTTGTGGTGCTGCAAGGCCTGGTGGCATTGGCTGCGTCCTGAGGATTGCCATGTTGTGCAACATGCAGCACACCACTACGAATTTGGAAACTTGCTCAGGCGAGTACTGCAGGGCTCCTCCGGAATGGTCCAGACAGCGGAATCGTTGTTTGAGCACGCCGATTGTGCGCTCAATAATGTTCCTGGTTGCTTGTTGGCTTTCCTGGTACCGCAGCTCAGCAGGGGTGTTTGGCGCACGGAGCGGTGTTATCAGCCAGGTGCTCAATGCGTACCCCTTGTCCCCCAGAAGCCAACCAACTGGCTGATGTGGTGCCTCGAAAATTTCTGCCACAGTACTCTGGCGCAGGATGAAAGCATCGTGGCAGCTGCCCGGATAGTGGGCATTGACAGCGAGAATCACCTGTCTGTGGTCACAGACCAACTGCACATTCAAGGAATGGAACCCCTTTCTGTTCCGGAACTCCTCTGCATTCTCTCACGCAGCACGCAAAGCCACATGCGTGCAGTCAATGGCGCCCTGCACCATGGGGAAGCCCGCTACCCTCGCAAAGCCCATAGCACGGTCATGCTGCTTGTCTGGGGTCATAGGGAAGGACCTGAAGTCTCGTCTCCTTGTGAAGAGGGCATTGGTGACCTGCCGGATGCAGCGATGCACCGCAAACTGGGAGATATTGGCGAGGTCCCCAACAGCAGCTTGGAATGAGCCAGTGGCGTAGAAGTTCAAAGCCACTGTGACCTTCACTGCCACCGACAGAGACGTCCTGGACCTCAGCTGAGGCTGCAGATCTGGCTGCAGCAGGTGGCAGAGCTCAGTGACCACCTCCTTGCTGAATCGCAGCCTTCGCAAACACAGCTCCTCGGACATGTGGATGTAGGAGAGCTGTTCACGATATACCCTGGGAGGGTAAGCTCTCCTGTACATGCGCCTGATGGCCCTCCTCCGTCTGGCCATCATTGCCACTCTCTGTCTGCGTCTCACTATCCTCCGATTGAGCTGGAGCAGGACGACGCCCCCAATCATTGCAGCCCCCATAATCTCTTTGCCAGAAAAGTAATGAGGTACAGCAACGAAAGTAGCAGCAAAGTCAGGATGAACTAGGCAAAACTACCTCACAAAGCGTTGAGTCAATGTAGAGGTCTCTCTCTCTCTCTCTCTCTCCGAATCTCTCTCTCTCTCTCAGAACGAGTGGTGCATAAATGTCGACCACAGAAAAAGACAGGAAGAGGCCCCCTTTAAATAGCGCCCCCCCCAGCCCCACACCGATTGATAACGTTCCAGTCTTCCGGTCGTTGGAAGCGCCAGGCGGTAAGGCAGGGGGCGCCACTCAATTTCCGCTCCGGGGCGCCCCAAGGGCGTTGCACCACGGAATGACGTCACAATCTGCGCGCGCAGGTGGTCGCAGCAGTAAGTTTTAGCGCCGCCGCACAATCTCAAGTTAAGTTCTCGAGCGGCGCAAACAGCGCTGCGACCGGGCGTTAGCGCCTTAACGCCCCATTAGCGCCCTCTTAAGGCGCTAACGGGAGGCACAACCAACTGAATTTTTACCCCTAAGATTCTAGGAACCTAGGATTCTGTGATTCTAGGATTCTGTGATTCTGTGCTTCTAGGATTCTGTGATTCTGTGCTTCTAGGATTCTGTGATTGTGGGATTCTAGGATTGCAGGATATACTGTGTTTCTAGGATTCTAGGATTCTACGATTCTAGGATTCTATGATTCTGTGATTCTAAGATTTAATTATTCTGTAATTATGTGATTCTATGATTCTAGGATTTCTTTATTCTGTGATTCTAGGATTCTGTGATTCTAGGATTCTATGATTCTGTCATTCTGTGATTCTGTGATTCTATGATTCCATGATTCAATGATTCTAGGATTCTGTGATTCTAGGATTACAGGATTCTGTGATTCTATGATTCTAGGATTATATGATTCTTGGATTTCTTGTTTGTCTGATTCTAGGTTTCTATGATTCTAAGATTCTATGATTCTATGATTCTCTGATACTGTGATTCTAGGATTCTAGGATTCTGTGATTCTGGGAATCTAGGATTCTGTGATTCTCTGATTCTCTGATTCTGTGATTCTAGGATTCTAGGATTCTATGGGGGAGAAATTCAGTATCGCCTCATTTGTGGCGAAATTATCGGCCGGGCGCAAAGATTAGAGCCTGGCGCTAATTATCGCCACCGACTGCAAACTTGACTTTTATCGCCCCTGGAGGTGATTGGAGTGCTAAATCAGGCGCTTCACACCTGTCTTAAGGCGCAATGGCCGAGGAGCGAGGCGCTACCTCAGAGCCCTGGCGAAGCTCATGTGATGTCAGTCAGCAATGGAACACACACACAATGGCACGGGCCAGTTCTTAAAGGGGATGGTTAATTTTGCTTTCCATCCACATCCTGCTCATTGCAGCCTTGAATCTCGGCCTGGATAGACCTGCACATGAAATGTAATGGAAAGAACAATGGAGAGTACCAGGCAAAGAGCTCAGAGTGCAGCCCCCACAGACTCTGCTAAATTGATACAAGGAATGGCGAATCAAAATGAACCTGCAAAGTGCTGCTCAGTACCCAAAACTCCTTCACACAACGTTGAATCTCTCCAGAAGTCTCTCCCTCTCTCTCTCAGAATGCGTAATTCAAAAATGGCACCAACAATAAAAGGCAGGAAGCGATCACCTTTAAATAGCGCTCCCCTTTTCCCTTCATGACTGCAGAACGCTCCCCTCAACCTGTCATTGCTAGCGTCAGGCGTTAAGGCAGGGGGCGCCACTCAATATCCGCTCCGGGGCGATACCGGGGCATTGCGCACTCGAGTGACGTCATGATCTGCCGGCGCAGGAGATCGTGGCGGTAGTGTTTAGCGCCTCCGCAAAATGTCTAGTTAATTTGGCGAGCGGCGCAAACTTCGCCGCGCCTGGGCGCTAGATGCTTTGCGGCCCATTAGCGCCCTCTTAAGGCGCTAACGGTAGGTGCAACCAACTGAATTTTTCCCCCTATGATTCTAGGATTCTGTGAATATATGATTCCATGATTCCAAGATTCAATGATTTTAGGATTCTAGGATTCGGTGATTCTGAGAATGTAGGATTATGTGATTTCATGATTCTATGATTCTGTGATTCTATGGGGGAAAATTCAGTTGGTTGCGCCTCCCATTAGCGCCTTAAGAGGGCGCTAATGGGACGCAAAGCATCTAGCGCCCAGGCGCGGCGAAGTTTGCGCCACTCGCGAAATTAACTAGACATTTTGCGGAGGCGCTAAACACTATCGCCACGATCTCCTGCGCCGGCAGATCATGACGTCACTCGAGTGCGCAACGCCCCGGTATCGCCCCGGAGTGGATATTGAGTGGCACTCCCTGCCTTACCGCCTGACGCTTGCAACGACAGGTTGAGGGGAGCGTTCTGCAGTCATGAAGGGAAAGGGGGAGCGCTATTTAAAGGTGACCGTTTCCTGCCTTTTATTTTTGGTGCCATTTTTGAACTACGCATTCTGAGAGAGAGAGGGAGAGACTTCTGGAGAGATTCAACGTTGTGTGAAGGAGTTTTGGGTACTGAGCAGCACTTTGCAGGTTCATTTTGATTTGCCATTCCTTGTATCGATTTAGCAGAGACTGTGGGGGCTGCACTCTGAGCTCTTTGCCTGGTACTCTCCATTGTTCTTTCCAGCACATTTGATGTGCAAGTCTCTACAGGCCGAGATTCAAGTCTGCAATGAGCAGGATGTGGATGGAAAGCAAGATTAACCATTCCCTTTAAGAACTGGCCCGTGCCATTGTGTGTGTGTTCCATTGCTGACTGACATTACATGAGCTTCGCCAGCGCTCTGAGGTAGCGCCTCGCTCCTCGGCCTTTGCGCCTTAAGACAGTTGTGAAGCGCCTGATATAGCGCTGCAATCACCTCCAGGGGCGACAAAAGTCAAGTTTGCAGTCGGTGGCGATAATTAGCGCCAGGCGCTAATCTTTGCGCCCGTCCGATAATTGCGCCCCAAATGGGGCGATACTGAATTTCTCCCCCTATGATTCTAGGATTTTACAATTCTAGGATTCTCTGATTCTGTGATGCTAGGAATCTAGGATTCTAGGACTCCAGGATTCTGTGATTCTTTGATACTAGGATTATATGATTCTGTGATTCTATGATTCTATGATGCTAGGATTCTGTGATTCTGTGATTCTGAGATTCTAGGATTCTGCAATTCTGTGATTCTATTATTCTGTGATTCTATGATTCTAGGATTCTAGGATTCTGTGATTCTATGATTTTAGAATTTCATGATTCTGTGATTGTAGGATTCTGTGATTCTCTATTTCTGTGATTCTGTGATTCAATGATTCCTGGATTCCATGATTCGCTGATTCTAAGTTTCTAGGATTCTATGATACTGTGATTCTAGGATTCTAGGATTCCATGATTCTATGATTCTATGATTCTGTGATTCTATGATTCTTTGGGGGAAAAATTCAGTTGGTTGCACCTCCCGTTAGCGCCTTAAGAGGGCGCTAATGGGGCGCAAAGCAGCTAGCGCCCGGGCGCAGCGATGTTTGCGCCGCTCGGGAACTTAACTAGACATTTAGCGGTGGCGCTAAACTTTATCGCCGCGATCGCTTGAGTGCGCAGATTGTGACGTCATACGAGAGTGCAACGCCCTTGTGGCGCCCCGGAGCAGAATTTCAGTGGTGCCCCCATCCTTACCGCCTGGCGCATCCAACAACCGGTAGAGTGGAACGCTATCATTCGCTGTGGGGCTGGGGGGGGGCGCTATTTAAAGGGGGCCTCTTCCTGTCTTTCTCTGTGGTGGACATTTTTGCACCGCTCGTTCTGAGAGAGAGAGAGAGATTCGGAGAGAGAGAAAGAGAGACTTCTGCATTGAGTCAACGCTGTGTGAGGTAGTTTTGGCTACTCATCCTAACTTCGCTGGTACTTTGGTTTCTGGCCTTCATAACTTTGCTTGCTTAGAGATATGGGGGCTGCACTGATGGGGGGCGTCGTCCTGCGCCAGCTGAATCGGAGGACACAGAGACGCAGAGAGAGAGTGGCAATGATGGCCAGACGGAGGAGGGCCAACAGGCATCTGTACAGGAGAGCTTACCCTCCCAGGGTATATCGTGAACAGCTCTCCTACATTCATATGTCTGAGGAGCAGTGTCTGCGAAGGCTGCGCTTCAGCAAGGAGGTGGTCACTGAGCTCTGCCACCTGCTGCAGCCAGATCTGCAGCCTCAGCTGAGCTCCAGGACGTCTCTGTCGGTGGCAGTGAAGGTCACAGTGGCTCTGAACTTTTATGCTACTGGCTCATTTCAATCTGCTGTTGGGGACATCGCCAATATCTCCCAGTTCGCGGTGCACTGCTGCATCAGGAAGGTCACAAATGCCCTCTTTAAAAGGAGACGAGAGTTCATCTCTTTCCCCATGACCCCAGACAAGCAGCAAGAACGCGCTCTGGGCTTTGCGAGGATAGCGGGCTTCCCCATGGTGCAGGGCGCCATTGACTGCACGCATGTGGCTTTGCGTGCTCCACATGAGAATGCCGAGGAATTCCGGAACAGAAAGGGGTTCCATTCCTTGAATGTTCAGTTGGTCTGTGACCACAGACAGCTGATACTCGCTGTCAATGCCCACTATCCTGGCAGCTGCCACGATGCTTTCATCCTGCGCCAGACTACTGTGGCAGAACTTTTCGAGGCACCGCATCAGCCAGTTGGTTGGCTTCTCGGGGACAAGGGGTATCCATTGAGCACCTGGCTGATGACACCGCTCCGTACGCCCAACACCCCTGCTGAGCTGCGGTACAACGAGAGCCATCAAGCTACCAGGAACATCATTGAGCGCACAATCGGCGTGCTGAAGCAACGGTTCCGCTGTCTCGACCATTCTGGAGGAGCCCTGCAGTACTCGTCTGAGCGAGTATCCAACTTCGTAGTTGTGTGCTGCATGTTGCATAACATGGCAATCGTCAGGACCCAGCCAATGCCACCAGGCCTTGGAGCACCACCAGAGGAGGAGGAGGAAGAGGAGGAAGAGGACGAGGAGGATGATCATCAGCAGCACCAAGGCGGGATGGCGGCCCACAATGGTGAAACTGCAAGGGCCATCCGTCAACGGCTGATAGCAAGCCACTTCTAGGGCCCCTGCTGTGGAAATGGCTTCTGCCCTTGCTAACAACATCAATGAACCCAGCACGCAACCCCTAAGCCGGCCAAGGCACCAATGATTCCAAACACCAAACATGTATATTTTGAATACAAAAACTTATTTATTTTACAAACTCTGTGTGTGTCATTTCCTCATGACAAACTCATAGAAATTATCACAAAAGAACAGTCATTAACATAACTGGTTCTCACAACCTGGAGATAATGTCCAAAACACTAGACAAAAGTTGGACCACGAACCTCGGCCTTTAATAAAAAAATGACCAGCATTTTGTCACACCTCCTACTTTTTGCCCTTCGAGGGTGATCTCCTTCCCTTGCGCACTTCCCCCCTTCTAACCCTACTGCTCCTCCGTAATGGGACCTCAGTGGCTGCAGCAAGGCTGGTGGAAGGCTGCTGATTGTCAGACCCTGACACTGCAGATGCCCCTGAAGGACGGCCTCGACCAGTTCTGGGCCTGGAGGGCCCGGCTGCAGACTGCACCAACTCTGCATGGGCGGCAGCAGTCTGTCCTACAGGCGGTGGCAAGTGCAGTGGAGAAGTTACAGTGTTGGCAGCAGGAATGTTGTCATCGTGAGAGAGGACAGCAACTCCCTGCTCGACCGACACACTGGCACTCCCACGGGGCAGCACTTCAGCATCCGGAGCAATCTGCTGGAGCACAGATTGCTGGCCTGCTGCGGCGCGGTGAGAGCCCCGGGGACATGTGAACGAACCATCGAGGTTGGCAGCAGTCAGTGCTCGCGTGGCCTCAATCTGAGTCTGCATGAGAGCAGTCAGAGATGGGATCACGGCAGTCAGTGACTGAATTGCAGCACTAAGCGTTAGTGTGGCATCCGCCTGTGCTACAGCGAAGTGCTCCACACTCCTTGCCAGTGACTCAATGCATTCGGGCACCCTTCCTAGTGCACCCATGAGCTCAGTGTGCATGCCCACCGCCTGGGTGTTCATTTCTGCGATCAGCCGCTCCTCCTCTGCGTCCATTGCAGTAGGAGTCGCTGGCATACTCTCCCTCTGGGGAGAAGGCCACCGTTCTTCCCTACCCCCATGGCGTTGCTGCAGCCCACTGGGTCCTGGAGCTTCACCCTCATCAGACCCTTCCACCCTGCTCCCCTCCAGGGAAGGCGTGTTCCCAGTGTGGGCATGGGCTTCTTCGGGAGAGGGTGGCACTGATGCTCCGGCTTCCTCTTCCTCATCGGCTGCAGCTTCACTCCCACTGGCAGCTTGAGGGCCCGTCTCCTCAGCTGGTGAATCACCATCTGAAAGCAGGGAGGTACAAGAGTGGCTTTAGCGTGAGGACAGGGTGGCAGTAAGGGAGGAATAAGTGCAGCGAGTTAGCAAGTTGGATTGAAAGTGTCAAAGGCTGGTGTTGTGAGGGACAAGTGGAAGGACAGAGGACAAAAAGGTGATGACCTTACCATTGCTGTCCAGAACGGAGTCGGCGTCTGCAGTGGCGACGGGACCGATCACCCGGCTTGCCACAATCCTGTGGACGCGCTCCTCAAGATCGCTGAGGGGTTGCAGCTGAGGCCGCCCTCCACCTGTCCGTTGCTGCTGTCTCCTATTATGCGCCAGCTTGGCCTGCAAGAAAAAGGACAGCATCTGAGTAAATATACAGCCATGGTCTTGCCTGATGTGCCTCCCATAGGTGAATAGCCCTTACTGTATGCAGCCATGGTCTTGCCTGATGTGCCTCCCATAGGTGAATAGCCCTTACTGTATGCAAAGTGTGGAATGTGTGTGTGTGTTTCATGAAAGGGCCATAGGTGTTGGATAAGTGTTGTGGATTGTGGTTTTAAGACCCTCTGGCCATAGAGTGAGGTTGAGATGGAGGGATGGAGAGGTATTGAGAAAAAGCCACTCACCCTGAAGACCCGAGTGAGGTCGTTGAACTTTTTGCGTCATTGAACATGGGTCCTATGATTCTGTGATTCTATGATTCTAGGATTTTATGATTCTATGATTCTAGGATTCTAGGGTTCTGTGATTGTATGATTCTATGATTTTATGATACTTGAATTAAAAAATACTGTGATTCTAGGATTCTGTTATTCTGTGATTCTAATATTTTGTGATTCTATGATTCTGGGATGCATAGGATTCCAGGATTCCAGGATATACTGCGATTCTATGAATCTATGATTCTGGGAATCTATGATTCTGTCATTCTATGATTCTATGATTCTGTGATTCTACGTTTCTTGGATTCTGTGATTCTGTGATTCTAGGATTCTAGGATTCTGTGATTCTGTGATTTTATGATACTAGAATTCTATGATTATTTGATTCTATGAAGCTAGGATTCTGTGATTCTAAGATTCTAGGATACTGTGATTCTGTGATTCTATGTTTCTGTAATTCTAGGATTCTAGGAATCTATGATTCTGTGATTCTATGATTCTATGATTCCTTGCTTCTGTGATTGTAGTATTCAATAACTCTGTGACTCATTGATTCAATGATTCTGTGATTCTATGATTCCATGATTCTAAAATTCTAGAATTCTGTGATCCTGTGATACTAGGATTCTAGAATTCTGTGATACTATGATTCTAGGATTCCATGATTCTGTGATTCTAGTATTCTGTGATTCTGTTATTCTAGGATTCCATGATTCTGTGATCCTGTGATTCTATGATTCTGTGATTCTATGATTCTAGAATTCTGTGCTTCTATGATTCTATGATTCTATGATTCTGTGATTCTGTGATTCTATGATTCTGTGCTTCTTGAATGATATGTTACTAGTATTCCATGATTCTGTGATTCTAGGATTGTGTGATTCTATGATTCTGTGATTCTAGGATTTTCAGATGTTATGATTCTATGATTCCAGGATTCTGTGATTCTGTGATTCTAGGATTCCAGGATTCTATGATAAACTGGGATTCTCGGATACTAGGATTCTGGGATTCTCTGATTCTCTGATTCTCTGATTCTAGGATTCTGTGATTTTAAGATTCTAGAATTCTGTTATTCTAAAATTCTCGGATTCTATGATTCTGTGATTCTATTATTCTAGGATTCTAGGATTCTATGATTCTATGATTCTGTGATTCTAACATTCCATGATTCTATGTTTCTTTGATTCTTGGATTCTGTGATTCTAGGATTCTATTTTTCTGTGACTCTTTGTTTCTAATATTCTAGGATTCTGTGAATCTGTGATTCCAGCATTTTATGATTCTATGATTCTGTGATTCTGTGATTCTAACATTCTATGATTCTATGATTCTGTGATTCTATGATTCTGGGATTCTAGGTTTCTAGGATTCTAAGATTCTATGATTCTATGATTCTGTGAAACTAGAATTATATGTTTCTAGTATTCCATGATTCTGTGATTCTAGGATTCTGTGATTATATGATTGTGTGATTCTATGATTCGAGGATGTTATGAGTCTAGGATTCTAGGAAACTGTGATTCTATGGCTCTAGGATTCTGTGATTCTGTGATTCTAGGTTTCCAGGATTCCATGATAAACTTTGATACTAGGATAGTAGGAATCTATGACTCTATGATTCAATGATTCTATGATTCTGTGACTCTATGATTCTAAGATACAAGGATCCTAGGATTCTGTGATTCTATGAATCTAGGATTCTGTGATTCTCTGATTCTATGATTCTGGGATTCTTTGGTTCTAGGATTCTGTGATTCTATGAATCTGTGATTCTAGGATTGTAGGATTTTATGATTCCGTGATTTCTTTGATTCTATGATTCTACGATTCTGTGATTCTTGTATTCTAGGATTCTGTGATTCTGTTATTCTAGGATTCTAGGATTCTGTGATCCTGTGATTCTATGTTACTAGGATTCTGTGATTTTGCGATTCTATGATTCTATGAAGCTAGGATACTGTGATTCTAAGATTCTAGGGTTCTGTGATTCTATTATTCTATGTATCTAGGATTCCGTGATGATTCAATGATCTAGGATTCTGTGTTTCTGTGATTCTAGGATTCTGTGATACTGTTATTCTAGGATGCTAGGATTCTGTGATTATGTGATTCTATGATACTAGGATTCTATGATTTTGTGATTCTATGATTCGATGAAGCAAGGATACTGTGATTCTAAGATTCTAGGGTTCTGTGATTCAGTGATTCTATGGTTCTGTGATTCTAGGATTCCCTGATTCCATGATGCTAGGATATTGTGATTTTGCAATTCTAATATTTTGTGATTCTGTGATTCTGGGATGCATAGGATTCCAGGATATACTGTCATTCTATGATTCTATGATTCTGTGATTCTACGTTTCTTGGATTCTGTGATTCTAGCATTCTAGGATTCTATGATTCTGTGATTCTATGATTCTTGGATTCTGTGATTCTGTGATTCTAGGATTCTAGGATTCTGTGATTCTGTGATTCTATGATACTAGGATTCTAGGATTATATGCTTCTGTGATTCTATGATTCTAGGATTCCTTGCTTCTGTGATTGTAGGATTCAATGATTCTGTCACTCTTTGATTCAATGATTCTGTGATTGTATGATTCCATGATTCTAAGATTCTAGGATTCTGTGATCCTGTGATACTACGATTCTAGGATTCTGTGTTACTATGATTCTGTGATTCTGTTATTCCAGGATTCCATGATTCTGTGATCCTGTGATTCTATGATTCTGTGATTCTACGATTCTAGAAATCTGTGCTTCTATGATTCTAGGATTCTTGGATTCTATGATTCTATGCTTATGTGATTTGTGAATGATATGTTTCTAGTATTCCATGATTCTGTGATTCTAGGATTCTGTGATTCTATGATTCAGTGATTCTATGATTCTTGGATGTTATGATTCTAGGATTCTAGGAATCTGTGATTCTATGATTCCAGGATTCTGTGATTCTGGAATTCTACGGTTCCAGGATTCTATGAAAAACTGGGATTCTAGGATACTAGGATTCTATGATTCTGTGATTCTATGATTCTAAAATACAAGGATCCTAGGATTCTGTGATTCAGTGATTCCAGGATTCTGTGATTCTGTGATTCTCTGATTCTAGGATTCTAGGATTCTGTGATTTTAAGATTCTGTTATTCTAAAATTCTATGATTCTATGATTCTGTGATTCTATTATTCCAGGATTCTATGATTCTAGGATTCTAGGATCCTGTGATTCTAACATTCTATGATTCTATGGTTCTTTGATTCTAGGATTCTGTGATTCTAGGATTCTATTTTTCTGTGACTCTTTGTTTCTAATATTCTAGGATTCTGTGAATCTGTGATTCCCGCATTCTATGATTCTATGATTCTATGATTCTGGGATTCTAAGTTTCTGGGATTCTAAGAGTCTATGATTCTATGATTCTGTGATTCTGTGAAACTAGAATTATATGTTTCTAGTATTCCCTGATTCTGTGATTCTAGGATTCTGTGATTATATGATTGTGTGATTCTATGCTTCGAGGATGTTATGATTCTAGGATTCTAGGAATCTGTGATTCTATGGTTCTAGGATTCTGTCATTCTGTGATTCTAGGATTCCAGGATAAACTCTGATACTAGGATAGTAGGAATCTAGGATTCTATGATTCAATGATTCTATGATTCTGCGATTCTCTGATTCTAAGATACAAGGATCCTAGGATTCTGTGATTCTATGATACTAGGATTCTATGATTCTCTGATTCTGTGATTCAATGATTCTCGGAGTCTGTGATTCTGTGATTCTATGATTCTGGGATTCTTTAATTCTATGATTCTAGGATTCTGTGATTCTTTATTCTAGGATTCTAGGATTCTATGATTCTGTGATTCTATGATACTAGGATTCTGTGATTTTGCAATTCTATGATTCTATGAAGCAAGGATACTGTGATTCTAAGATTCTAGGGTTCTGTGATTCTATAATTCTATGTATCTAGGATTCTATGATTCAATGGTCTAGGATTCTGTGATTCTAGGATACTAGGATTCTATGATTCTGTGATACTATGATTCTATGAAGCTAGGATTCTGTGATTCTAGAATTCTAGGATTTTGTGATTCTGTGATTGTATGGTTCTATGATTTTATGATTCTAGGATACTAGGTTTCTAGGATTCTGTAATTCTTGGATTCTGTGATTCTATGATTCTATGATTCTTTGATTCTCTGATTCTGTGATTCAATTATTCTCAGATTCTATGATTCTGTGATTCTGTGATTCTATGATTCTGGGATTCTTTGATTCTAGGATTCTAGGATTCTGTGATTCTATGAATCTGTGATTCTAGCATTGTAGGATTCTATGATTCTGTGATTCTATGATTCTAGGATACAAGAATCCTAGGATTCTGTGATTCTATGATTCTATGATTCTATGATTCTCTGATTCTGTGATTCAATGATTCTCAGATTCTATGATTCTGGGATTCTGTGATTCTATGATTCTGGGATTCTTTGATTCTAGGATTCTAGGATTCTGTGATTCTATGAATCTGTGATTCTAGCATTGTAGGATTCTATGATTCTGTGATTCTATGATTCTAGGATCCTGTGATTCTGTGATTCTGTTATTCTAGGATTTTGTGATTCTGTGATTCTATGATACTAGGATTCGGTGATTTTGCAATTCTATGATTCAATGAAGCAAGGTTACTGTGATTCTAAGATTCTAGGGTTCTGTGATTCTATAATTCAATGATCTAGGATTCTGTGATTCTAGGATACTAGGATTCTGTGACTCTGTGATACTATGATTCTCTGAAGCTAGGATTCTGTGATTCTTGAATTCTAGGATTTTGTGATTCTGTGATTGTATTGTTCTCTGATTTTGTGATTCTAGGATACTAGGTTTCTAGGATTCTGTGATTCTATGATTCTAGGATTCTGTGATTCTGTGATTCTATGATTCTAGGATTCTTTGATTCTAGGATTCCAGGATTCTATGATTCTGTTAACCTAGGATTCTAGGATTCTGTGATTCTATGATATTAGGATTCTGTGATTTTGCGATTCTATGATTCAATGAAGCAAGGATACTGTGATTCTAAGTTTCTAGGGTTCTGTGATTCTATAATTCTATGTATCTAGGATTCTGTGATTCTATGATTCAATGATCTAGGATTCTGTGATTCTGTGATTCTAGGATACTAGGATTCTATGATTCTGTGATACTATGATTCTATGTTGCTAGGATTCTGTGATTCTAGAATTCATGGAGTTTGTGATTCTGTGATTGTATGGTTCTATGATTTTATGATTCTAGGGTACTAGGTTTCTAGGATTCTGTGATTCTATGATTCTAGGATTCTGTGATTCTGTGATTCTGTGATTCTATGATTCTAGCATTCTGTGATTCTTGGATTCTAGGATTCTAGTATTGTGTGATTCTGTGATTCTAGGATTCTAGGATTCTAATATTCTAAAATTCTATGATTCTGTGATTCTATGATCTAGCATTTTATGATTCTAGGATTCTAGGATTCTAGGGTTCTGTGATTCTATGATTCTAGGATTTTATGATACTGGGATTCCAAAATTCTGTGATTCTAGGATTCTGTTATTCTGTGAATCTAATATTTTGTGATTCTGGGATTCTGGGATGCATAGGATTCCAGGATATACTGTGATTCTATGATTCTGGGAATCTATGATTCTGTCATTCTATGATTCTATGATTCTGTGATTCTACATTTCTTGGATTCTGTGATTCTAGTATTATAGGATTCTATGATTCTGTGATTCTATGATTCTGTGATTCTATGATTCAATGATCTAGGATTCTATGATTTTGCGATTCTATGATTCTATGAAGCTAGGATACTGTGATTCTAAGATTCTAGGGTTCTGTGATTCAGTGATTCTATGGTTCTGTGATTTTATGATTCTAGGATACTAGGATTCAAGGATTCTGTGACGCTGTGAATCTAAGCATCTAGGATTCTCTGATTCTGTGATTCTCTGATTCTAGGACTCTAGCCACAGGGCGCTACCGGCTGCCGCCGCCGCTAACCTCCCACTAAATTTTTCGGGAGGCGTGGGCGGCGCTGCGCCCGGGCGTTAGCTGCTTTACGCCCCATTAGCGCCCTCTTAAGGCGCTAACGGGAGGCGCAAGCAGCTGAATTTTTCCCCCTATGATTCTGTGATACTATGATTCTAGGATTTTATGATTCTATGATTCTGGGATTCTAGGGTTCTGTGATTCTATGATTCTAGGATTTTATGATACTGGGATTCCAAAATTCTGTGATTCTAGGATTCTGTTATTCTGTATTTCTAATATTTTGTGATTCTGGGATGCATAGGATTCCAGGATTCCAGGATATACTGTGATTCTAAGATTCTATGATTCTGTGATTTTACGTTTCTTGGATTCTGTGATTCTGTGATTCTGTGATTCTGTGATTCTTGGGTTCTGTGATTCTGTGATTCTGTTATTCTGGGATTCTGTGATTCTGTGATTCTATGATTCTAGGATACTATGATTCTGTGATTCTATGTTTCTGTGATTCTAGGATTCTAGGATTCTGGGATTCTGGGATTCTAGGATTCTAGGATTCCTTGCTTCTGTGATTGTAGGATTCAATAATTCTGTGACTCTTTGATTCAATGATTCTGTGATTCTATGATTCCATGATTCTAAGATTCTAGGATTCTGTGATCCTGTGATACTAGGAATCTAGGATTCTGTGATACTATGATTCTGGGATTCCATGATTCTGTGATTCTAGTATTCTGTGATTCTGTTATTCTAGGATTCCATGATCCTGTGATCCTGTGATTCTATGATTCTGTGATTCATTGATTCTAGAATTCTGTGCTTCTATGATTCTAGGATTCTATGAATCGGTGATTCTGTGATTCTATGATTCTGTGATTCTTGATTCTCGGATGTTATGATTCTAGAATTCTAGGAATTTGTGATTCTATGATTCCTGGATTCTGGGATTCTGGGATTCTAGGATTCCAGGATTCTATGATTAACTGGGATTCTAGGATACCAGGATTCTAGGATTCTATGATTCAATTATTCTATGATTCTGTGATTCTATGATTCTAAGATACAAGGATCCAAGGATTCTGTGATTCAATGATTCTAGGATTCTGTGATTCTCTGATTCTCTGATTCTAGGATTCTGTGATTTTAAGATTCTAGGATTCTGTTATTCTAAAATTCTATGATTCTATGATTCTGTGATTCTATTATTCTAGGATTCTATGATTCTATGATTCTGTGATTCTAACATTCTATGATTCTATGGTTCTTTAATTCTAGGATTCTGTGATTCTAGGATTCTATTTTTCTGTGACTCTTTGTTTCTAATATTCTAGGATTCTGTGAATCTGTGATACCAGCATTCTATGATTCTATGATTCTGAGATTCTAAGTTTCTGGGATTCTAAGTTTCTATGATTCTATGATTCTGTGATTCTGTGAAACTAGAATTATATGTTTCTAGTATTCCATGATTCTGTGATTCTAGGATTCTGTGATTATATGATTGTGTAATTCTATGATTCGAGGATGTTATGATTCTAGGATTCTAGGAATCTGTGATTCTATGGTTCTAGGATTCTGTGATTCTGTGATTCTAGGATTCCAGGATTCTATGATAAACTCTGATATCAGGATAGTAGGAATCTATGATTCTATGATTCAATGATTCTATGATTTTGTGATTCTGTGATACTTTGAAACTAGAATTATATGTTTCTAGTATTCCATGATTCTGTGATTCTAGGATTCTGTGATTATATGATTGTGTGATTCTATGATTCAAGGGTATTATGATTCTAGGATTCTAGGAATCTGTGATTCTATGGTTCTAGGATTCTGTGATTCTGTGATTTTAGGATTGCAGTATTCCATGATAAACTCTGATAATAGGATAGTAGGAATCTAGGATTCTAGGATTCAATGATTCTATGATTCTAAGATACAAGGATCCTAGGATTCTGTGATTATATGATTGTAGGATTCTGTGACTCTGATTCTGTGATTCAATGATTCTAGGATTCTGTGATTCTGTTATTCTAGGATGCTAGGATTCTGTGATTCTGTGATTCTATGATACTAGGATTCTCTGAATTTGTGATTCTATGATTCTATGAAGCAAGGATACTGTGATTCTAAGATTCTATGTTTCTGTGATTCAGTGATTCTATGGTTCTGTGATTCTACGATTCTAGGATTCAAGGATTCTGTGACTCAGTGATTCTAAGCATCTAGGATTCTCTGATTCTGTGATTCTCTGATTCTAGGACTCTAGGATTCCCTGATTCCATGATTCTGGGATTCTGTAATTCTGTGATTCTAAAATTTTATGGTTCTGTGATTCTAGGATGCATAGGATTCCAGGATTCCAGGGTATACTGTGATTCTAGGATTCTATGATTCTGGGAATCTATGATTCTGTCATTCTATGATTCTATGATTCTGTGATTCTAGGATTCTAGGATTCAGTGATTCTGTGATTCTATGATACTAGGATTCTATGATTCTTTGATTCTATGAAGCTAGGATTCTGTGATTCTAAGATTCTAGGATACTGTGATTCTGTGATTCTATGTTTCTGTGATTCTAGGATTCTATGATTCTGTGATTCTATGATTCCATGATTCTAAGATTCTAGGATTCTGTGATCCTGTGATACTAGGATTCTAGGATTCTGTGATACTATGATTCTAGGATTCCATGATTCCATGATTCTAGTATGCTGTGATTCTGTTATTCTAGGATTCTATGATTCTGTGATCCTGTGATTCTATGATTCTGTGATTCTATGGTTCTAGAAATCTGTGCTTCTATGATTCTGGGATTCTATGATTCTGTGATTCTGTGATTCTATGATTCTATGCTTCTGTGATTCTTGAATGATATGTTTCTAGTATTCCATGATTCTGTGATTCTAGGATTCTGTGATTCTATGATTCTGCGATTCTATGATTCTCGGATGTTATGATTCTAGGATTCTAGAAATCTGTGATTCTAGGATTCCAGGATTCTATGATAAACTGGGATTCTAGGATACTAGGATTCTATGATTCTATGATTCAATGATTCTATGATTCTGTGATTCTATGATTCTACGATACAAGGATCCTAGGATTCTGTGATTCAATTATTCTAGGATTCTGTGATTCTGTGATTCTCTGATTCTAGGATTCTGTGATTTTAAGATTCTACGATTCTGTTATTCTAAAATGCTATGATTCTATGATTCTGTGATTCTATTATTCTATGATTCTATGATTCTGTGATTCTATGATTCTACGATACAAGGATCCTAGGATTCTAGGATTCTATTATTCTAGGATTCTGTGATTCTGTGATTCTCTGATTCTAGGATTCTGTGATTTTAAGATTCTACGATTCTGTTATTCTAAAATGCTATGATTCTATGATTCTGTGATTCTATTATTCTATGATTCTATGATTCTAGGATTCTATGATTCTGCGATTCTAACTTTGTATGATTCCATGGTTCTTTGATTCTAGGATTCTGTGATTCTAGGATTCTATTTTTCTGTGACTCTTTGTTTCTAATATTCTAGGATTCTGTGAATCTGCGATTCCAGCATTCTATGATTCTATGATTCTGGGATTCCAAGTTTCTAGGATTCCAAGATTCTATGATTCTATGATTCTGTGATTCTGTGAAACTAGAATTATATGTTTCTAGTATTCCATGATTCTGTGATTCTAGGATTCTGTGATTATATGATTGTGTGATCCTATGATTCAATGATGTTATGATTCTAGGATTCTAGGAATCTGTGATTCTATGGTTCTAGGATTCTGTGATTCTGTGATTCTAGGATTCCAGGATTCCATGATAAACTCTGATACTAGGATAGTAGGAATCTAGGATTCTATGATTCAATGATTCTAAGATACAAGGATCCTAGGATTCTGTGATTCTATGATTTTATGATTCTCTGATTCTCTGATTCAATGATTCTCAGATTCTATGATTCTGTGATTCTGTGATTCTATGATTCTGGGATTCTTTGATTCTTGGATTCTAGGATTCTGTGATTCTATGAATCTGTGATTGTAGGATTGTAGGATTCTATAATTCTGTGATTCTGTGATTCTAGGATTCTAGGATTCTGTGATTCTAGGATTCTGTGATTCTGTTATTCTAGGATTCTAGGATTCTGTGATTCTGTGATTCTATGATACTAGGATTCTGTGATTTTGCAATTCTATGATTCTATGAAGCAAGGATACTGTGATTCTAAAATTCTAGGACTCTGTGATTCTTTAATTTTATGTATCTAGGATTATGTGATTCTATGATTCAATGATCTAGGATTCTGTGATTCTGTGATTCTAGGATACTAGGATTCTATGACTCTGTGATACTATGATTCTATGAAGCTAGGATTCTGTGATTCTAGAATTCTAGGATTTTGTGATTCTGTGATTGTGTGGTTCTATGATTTTATGATTCTAGGGTACTAGGTTTCTAGGATTCAGTGATTCTATGATTCTAGGATTCTGTGATTCTGTGATTCTGTGATTCTATGATTTTAGCATTCTGTGATTCTTGGATTCTAGGATTGTGTGATTCTGTGATTCTAGGATTCTAAGATTCTACAATTCTATGATTCTATGATTCTAGGATTTTATGATTCTATGATTCTAGGGTTCTGTGATTCTATGATTCTAAGATTTTATGATATAGGGATTGCAAAATTCTGTGATTCTAGGATTCTGTTATTCTGTGATTCTAATATTTTGTGATTCTGTGATACTGGGATGCATAGGATTCCAGGATATACTGTGATTCTATGATTCTGAGAATCTATGATTCTGTCATTCTATGATTCTATGATTCAGTGATTCTACGTTTCTAGGATTCTGCGATTCTAGGATTATAGAATTCTAGGATTCTGTGATTCTGTGATTCTATGATACTATTATTCTATGATAGAACCGGAATGGTCCAGAAAGCGGAACCGTTGTTTCAGCACGCCGATTGTGCGCTCAATAATGTTCCTGGTTGCTTGATGGCTTTCATTGTACCGCAGCTCAGCAGGGGTGTTGGGCGTACGGAGCGGTGTCATCAGCCAGGTGCTCAATGCATACCCCTTGTCCCCGAGAAGCCAACCAACTGGCTGATGCGGTGCCTCGAAAAGTTCTGCCACAATAGTCTGGCGCATGATAAAAGCATCGTGGCAGCTGCCAGGATAGTGGGCATTGACAGCGAGTATCAGCTGTCTGTGGTCACAGACCAACTGGACATTCAAGGAATGGAACCCCTTTCTGTTCCTGAATTCCTCTGCATTCTCACGCAGAGCACGCAAAGCCACATGCGTGCAGTCAATGGCGCCCTGCACCATGGGGAAGCCCGCTACCCTCGCAAAGCCCAGAGCGCGGTCACGCTGCTTGTCTGGGGTCATAGGGAAAGAGATAAACTCTCGTCTCCTTCTGAAGAGGGCATTTGTGACCTGCCGAATGCAGCAATGCACCGCGAACTGGGAGATATTGGCGAGGTCCCCAACAGCAGCTTGGAATGAGCCAGTGGCGTAAAAGTTCAAAGCCACTGTGACCTTCACTGCCACCGACAGAGACGTCCTGGACCTCAGTTGAGGCTGCAGATCTGGCTGCAGCAGGTGGCAGAGCTCAGTGACCACCTCCTTGCTGAATCGCAGCCTTCGCAAACACAGCTCCTCGGACATATGGATGTAGGAGAGCTGTTCACGATATACCCTGGGAGGGTAAGCTCTCCTGTACAGATGCCTGATGGCCCTCCTCGTCTGGCCATCATTGCCACTCTCTCTCTGCATCTCTGTATCCTCCGCTTCAGCTGGAGCAGGACGACGCCCCCAATCAGTGCAGCCCCCATATTCTCTTTGCAAGCAAAGTAATGAGGGACAGCAACTAAAGTAGCAGCAAAGTTAGGATCAATAGGCAAAACTACCTCACAAAGCGTTGAGTCAATGTAGAAGTCTCTGTCTCTCTCTCTCCGAATCGCTCTCTCTCTCAGAACGAGTGGTGCATAAATGTCGACCACAGAAAAAGACAGGAAGAGGCCCCCTTTAAATAGCGCCCCCCCCAGCCCCACAGCGATTGATAGCGTTCCAGTCTTCCGGTCGTTGGATGCGCCAGGCGGTAAGGCAGGGGGAGCCACACAATTTCCGCTCCGGGGCGCCACAAGGGCGTTGCACCATGGAATGACGTCACAATCTACGCGCGCAGGTGGTCGCAGCGGTAAGTTTTAGCGACGTCGCACAATCTCAAGTTAAGTTCTCGAGCGGCGCAAACATCGCTGCGCCCGGGCGTTAGCGGCTTTGCGCCCCATTAGCGCCCTCTTAAGGTGCTAACGGGAGGCGCAACCAACTGAATTTTTACCCCCTAGAATCCTAGAATCATAGAATCACAGAATCCTAGAATCCTAGAATAACAGAATCCTAGAATCACAGAATCTGAGAATCATAGAATCACAGAATTCTAGAATCTTGGAATCTCAGAATCAAAGAATCACAGAATCTTATAATCATAGAATCAAAGAATCCTAGAATTATAGAATCACAGAATCACAGAATACTACAATCTTAAAATCAGAGAATCCTAAAATACTAGAATCCTAGAATCACAGAATCCTAGAATCATATAATAATAGAATCATAGAATCACAGAATTCTAGAATCATAGAATCACAGAATCTAGAATCATAGAATCAAAGAATCCTTGAATTATAGAATTACAGAGTCACAGAATAGTACAATCTTAGAATCACAGAATCCTTGGATCATAGAATCACAGAATCACATAATACTAGAAGCACAGAATCCTAGAATTCTAGAATCAGAGAATCATAGAAGCATATAATCCTAGAATTATAGAATCACAGAATCACAGAATCACAGAATGACAGAATCCTAGAATTACAGAAACATAGAATATGAGAATCTTGGAAACACAGAATCCTAGAATCCTACAGTCACAGAATCATAGAATCATAGTATCATAGAATAAGAGAATCCTGGCAACCTAGAATCATAGTAACACAGAATCATAGAATCACACAATCCTAGAATCCTCGAATCCTAGATTCATAGAATCACAGAATCATAGAATCAGAGAATCTTGCAATCCTAGAATCACAGATGCTAGAATCCTAGAATCACAGAATGACAGAATCATAGAATCACAGATTCATAGAATCACAGCATCCTAGAATCCTAGAATCACAGACTCTTAGAATCCTAGAATCACAGAATCCTAGAATCATAGAATCACAGAATTCTAGAATCTTGGAATCTCAGAATCAAAGAATCACAGCATCCTAGAATCATAGAATCAAAGAATCCTAGAATTATAAAATCTTAGAATCACAGAATTCTAAAATCCTAGAAGCCTTCAATCACAGATTCCTAGAATCATAGAATCACAGAATCATAGAAGCCTAGAATCACAGAATTCTAGAATCTTGGAATCTCAGAATCCTAGAATCACAGAATCCTAGAATCATAGAATCACAGAATCCTAGAATCACAGAATTGTAGAATCCTAGAATCACAGAATCATAGAATCACAGAATCCTAGAATCCTAGAATCACAGACTCTTAGAATCCTAGAATCACAGAATCCTAGAATCATAGAATCACAGAATTCTAGAATCTTGGAATCTCAGAATCAAAGAATCACAGAATCCTAGAATCATAGAATCAAAGATGCTAGAATTATAGAATTTTAGAATCACAGAATCCTAAAATCCTAGAATCCTAGAATCACAGATTGCTAGAATCATAGAATCACAGTATCATAGAATCACAGAATCCTAGAATCACAGAATCAGAGAATCATAGAAGCATAGAATCCTAGAACCATAGAATCACAGAATCATAGAATTACAGAATCACAGAATCCTAGAATCATAGAATCACAGAATCGTAGAATCTTAGAATCACAGAATCATAGAATCCGAGAACCACAGAAGCATGGAATCCTAGAATCATAGAATCCTAGAATCACAGAATCATAGAATCACAGAATCCTAGAATCCTAGAATCACAGAATTCTAGAATCATAGAATCACAGAATTCTAGAATCTTGGAATCTCAGAATCAAAGAATCACAGAATCATAGAATCATAGAATCAAATAATCCTAGAATTGTAGAATCACAGAATCACAGAATACTACAATCTTAGAATCACAGAATGCTAAAATCCTAGAATGCTGGAATCACAGAATCCTAGAATCATGTAATCATAGAATCATAGAATCACAGAATCATAGAAGCATAGAATCCTAGATTCATAGAATCACAGAATCATAGAATCACAGAATCACAGCATCCTAGAATCATAGAAACACAGAGTTCTAGAATCTTGGAATCTTAGAATCAAAGTATCACAGAATCCTAGAAGCATTGAATCAAAGAATCCTAGAATTATAGAATTACAGAATCACAGATTCCTAGAATCCTACATTCACAGAATCATAGCTCATAGTATCATAGAATAAGAGAAGCCTAGAATCCTAGATTCATAGAATCACAGAATCATAGAATAACAGAATCACAGAATCACAGAATCACAGAATCCGAGAATCACAGAATCACAGACTGCTAGAATTCGAGAGTCACAGAATCACAGAATCCTAGAATCCCAGAATCACAGAATCATAGAATCCTAGATTCATAGAATCACAGAATCCTAGAATCACTGAATTGTAGAATCCTAGAATCACAGAATCATAGAATCACAGAATACTATAATCCTAGAATCACAGATTCTTAGAATCCTAGAATCACAGAATCATAGAATAACAGAATTCTAGAACCTTGGAATCTCAGAATCAAAGAATCACAGAATCCTAGAATCACAGAATCAAAGAATCCTAGAATTATAGAATCTTAGAATCACAGAATCCTAAAATCCTAGAATCCTAGAATCACAGAATCCTAGAATCATATAATCCCAGAATCATAGAATCACAGAATACTAGAATCACAGAATCAGAGAATCATAGAATCCTAGAACCATAGAATCACAGAATCACAGAATCCTAGAATCATAGACTCACAGAATCGTAGAATCTTAGAATCACAGAATCATAGAATCTGAGAACCACAGAAGCATGGAATCATAGAATCACAGAATCATAGAATCACAGAATCCTAGAATCAGAATCATAGAATCACAGAATACTAGAATCACAGAATCAGAGAATCATAGAATCATAGAATCCTAGAACCATAGAATCACAGAATCATAGAATCTTAGAATCATAGACTCACAGAATCATAGAATCTTAGAATCACAGAATCATAGAATCATAGAATCACAGAATCATAGAATCACAGAATCCTAGAATCACAGAATCAGAGAATCATAGAAGCATAGAATCCTAAAACCATAGAATCACAGAATCATAGAATTACAGAATCATAGAATCTTAGAATCACAGAATCATAGAATCCGAGAACCACAGAATCATAGAATCACAGAATCCTAGAATCTTGTAATCATATAATCATAGAATCATACAATCCTAGAATCATGGAATCACAGAATCACAGAATCCTAGAATCACAGAATCAGAGAATCATAGAAGCATAGAATCCGAGAATCATAGAATCACAGAATCATAGAATCATAGAATCACAGAATCATAGAATCACAGAATCCTAGAATCATAGAATCAAATAATCCTAGAATTGTAGAATCACAGAATCACAGAATACTACAATCTTAGAATCACAGAATGCTAAAATCCTAGAATGCTGGAATCACAGAATCCTAGAATCATGTAATCATAGAATCATAGAATCACAGAATCATAGAAGCATAGAATCCTAGATTCATAGAATCACAGAATCATAGAATCACAGAATCACAGCATCCTAGAATCATAGAAACACAGAGTTCTAGAATCTTGGAATCTAAGAATCAAAGTATCACAGAATCCTAGAAGCATTGAATCAAAGAATCCTAGAATTATAGAATTACAGAATCACAGATTCCTAGAATCCTACATTCACAGAATCATAGCTCATAGTATCATAGAATAAGAGAAGCCTAGAATCCTAGATTCATAGAATCACAGAATCATAGAATAACAGAATCACAGAATCACAGAATCCTAGAATCACAGAATCACAGAATGCTAGAATTCGAGAGTCACAGAATCACAGTATCCTAGAATCACAGAATCACAGAATCATAGAATCATAGATTCATAGAATCACAGAATCCTAGATCACTGAATTGTAGAATCCTAGAATCACAGAATCATAGAATCACAGAATACTATAATCCTAGAATCACAGATTCTTAGAATCCTAGAATCACAGAATCATAGAATAACAGAATTCTAGAACCTTGGAATCTCAGAATCAAAGAATCACAGAATCCTAGAATCACAGAATCAAAGAATCCTAGAATTATAGAATCTTAGAATCACAGAATCCTAAAATCCTAGAATCCTAGAATCACAGAATCCTAGAATCATATAATCCCAGAATCATAGATACACAGAATACTAGAATCACAGAATCAGAGAATCATAGAATCATAGAATCCTAGAACCATAGAATCACAGAATCACAGAATCCTAGAATCATAGACTCACAGAATCGTAGAATCTTAGAATCACAGAATCATAGAATCTGAGAACCACAGAAGCATGGAATCATAGAATCATAGAATCACAGAATCATAGAATCACAGAATCCTAGAATCATATAATCACAGAATCATAGAATCACAGAATACTAGAATTACAGAATCAGAGAATCATAGAATCATAGAATCCTAGAATCATAGAATCACAGAATCATAGAATCTTAGAATCATAGACTCACAGAATCGTAGAATCTTAGAATCACAGAATCATAGAATCATAGAATCACAGAATCATAGAATCACAGAATCCTAGAATCACAGAATCAGAGAATCATAGAATCATAGAATCCTAGAACCATAGAATCACAGAAGCACAGAATCCTAGAATCATAGACTCACAGAATCGTAGAATCTTAGAATCACAGAATCATAGAATCTGACAACCACAGAAGCATGGAATCACAGAATCATAGAATCACAGAATCCTAGAATCACAGAATCATAGAATCATAGAATCACAGAATCATAGAATCACAGAATACTAGAATCACAGAATCAGAGAATCATAGAATCATAGAATCCTAGAACCATAGAATCACAGAATCACAGAATCCTAGAATCATAGACTCACAGAATCATAGAATCATAGAATCATAGAATCATAGAATCACAGAATCGTAGAATCTTAGAATCACAGAATCATAGAAGCATAGAATCCTAAAACCATAGAATCACAGAATCATAGAATCACAGAATCGTAGAATCTTACAATCACAGAATCATAGAATCCGAGAACCACAGAAGCATGGAATCCTAGAATCATAGAATCACAGAATCAGAGAATCATAGAAGCATAGAATCCTAAAACCATAGAATCACAGAATCATAGAATTACAGAATCATAGAATCTTAGAATCACAGAATCATAGAATCCGAGAACCACAGAATCATAGAATCACAGAATCCTAGAATCTTGTAATCATATAATCATAGAATCACACAATCCTAGAATCATAGAATCACAGAATCACAGAATCACAGAATCCTAGAATCACAGAATCAGAGAATCATAGAAGCATAGAATCCGAGAATCATAGAATCACAGAATCATAGAATCACAGAATCACAGAATTCTAGAATCTTGGCATCTCAGAATCAAAGAATCACAGAATCCTAGAATCATAGAATCACAGAATCCTAGAATCATAGAATCACAGAACTCTAGAATCTTGGAATCTCAGAATCAAAGAATCACAGAATCATAGAATCATAGAATCAAATAATCCTAGAATCCTAGAATCACACAATCACAGAATACTACAATCTTAGAATCACAGAATGCTAAAATCCTAGAATGCTGGAATCACAGAATCATAGAATCTTAGAATCACAGAATCATAGAATATGAGAACCACAGAAGCATGGAATCCTAGAATCATAGAATCACAGAATCCTAGAATCACAGAATCCTAGAATCATAGAATCACAGAGTTCTAGAATCTTGGAATCTCAGAATCAAAGAATCACAGAATTCTAGAATCATAGAATCCTAGAATCACAGAATCACAGAATGCTAGAATTCGAGAGTCACAGAATCACAGAATCCTAGAATCCCAGAATCACAGAATCATAGAATCCTAGATTCATAGAATCACAGAATCCTAGAATCACTGAATTGTAGAATCCTAGAATCACAGAATCATAGAATCACAGAATACTATAATCCTTGAATCACAGATTCTTAGAATCCTAGAATCACAGAATCATAGAATAACAGAATTCTAGAACCTTGGAATCTCAGAATCAAAGAATCACAGAATCCTAGAATCACAGAATCATAGAATCATAGAATCACAGAATCATAGAATCACAGAATACTAGAATCACAGAATCTAGAATCAGAGAATCATAGAAGCATAGAATCCTAAAACCATAGAATCACAGAATCATAGAATTACAGAATCGTAGAATCTTAGAATCACAGAATCATAGAATCCGAGAACCACAGAATCATAGAATCACAGAATCCTAGAATCTTGTAATCATATAATCATAGAATCACACAATCCTAGAATCATAGAATCACAGAATCACAGAATCACAGAATCCTAGAATCACAGAATCAGAGAATCATAGAAGCATAGAATCCGAGAATCATAGAATCACAGAATCATAGAATCACAGAATCACAGAATTCTAGAATCTTGGCATCTCAGAATCAAAGAATCACAGAATCCTAGAATCATAGAATCACAGAATCCTAGAATCATAGAATCACAGAATTCTAGAATCTTGGAATCTCAGAATCAAAGAATCACAGAATCATAGAATCATAGAATCAAATAATCCTAGAATCCTAGAATCACACAATCACAGAATACTACAATCTTAGAATCACAGAATGCTAAAATCCTAGAATGCTGGAATCACAGAATCATAGAATCTTAGAATCACAGAATCATAGAATATGAGAACCACAGAAGCATGGAATCCTAGAATCATAGAATCACAGAATCCTAGAATCACAGAATCCTAGAATCATAGAATCACAGAGTTCTAGAATCTTGGAATCTCAGAATCAAAGAATCACAGAATTCTAGAATCATAGAATCCTAGAATCACAGAATCACAGAATGCTAGAATTCGAGAGTCACAGAATCACAGAATCCTAGAATCACAGAATCACAGAATCATAGAATCCTAGATTCATAGAATCACAGAATCCTAGAATCACTGAATTGTAGAATCCTAGAATCACAGAATCATAGAATCACAGAATACTATAATCCTTGAATCACAGATTCTTAGAATCCTAGAATCACAGAATCATAGAATAACAGAATTCTAGAACCTTGGAATCTCAGAATCAAAGAATCACAGAATCCTAGAATCACAGAATCAAAGAATCCTAGAATTATAGAATCTTAGAATCACAGAATCCTAAAATCCTAGAATCCTAGAATCACAGAATCCTAGAATCATATAATCCCAGAATCATAGAATCACAGAATACAAGAATCACAGAATCAGAGAATCATAGAATCATAGAATCCTAGAACCATAGAATCACAGAATCACAGAATCCTAGAATCATAGACTCACAGAATCGTAGAATCTTAGAATCACAGAATCATAGAATCTGAGAACCACAGAAGCATGGAATCATAGAATCAAAGAATCACAGAATCATAGAATCACAGAATACTAGAATCACAGAATCAGAGAATCATAGAATCATAGAATCCTAGAACCATAGAATCACAGAAGCACAGAATCCTAGAATCATAGACTCACAGAATCGTAGAATCTTAGAATCACAGAATCATAGAATCTGACAACCACAGAAGCATGGAATCACAGAATCATAGAATCACAGAATCCTAGAATCACAGAATCATAGAATCATAGAATCACAGAATCATAGAATCACAGAATACTAGAATCACAGAATCAGAGAATCATAGAATCATAGAATCCTAGAACCATAGAATCACAGAATCACAGAATCCTAGAATCATAGACTCACAGAATCATAGAATCATAGAATCATAGAATCATAGAATCACAGAATCGTAGAATCTTAGAATCACAGAATCATAGAAGCATAGAATCCTAAAACCATAGAATCACAGAATCATAGAATCACAGAATCGTAGAATCTTACAATCACAGAATCATAGAATCCGAGAACCACAGAAGCATGGAATCCTAGAATCATAGAATCACAGAATCAGAGAATCATAGAAGCATAGAATCCTAAAACCATAGAATCACAGAATCATAGAATTACAGAATCATAGAATCTTAGAATCACAGAATCATAGAATCCGAGAACCACAGAATCATAGAATCACAGAATCCTAGAATCTTGTAATCATATAATCATAGAATCACACAATCCTAGAATCATAGAATCACAGAATCACAGAATCACAGAATCCTAGAATCACAGAATCAGAGAATCATAGAAGCATAGAATCCGAGAATCATAGAATCACAGAATCATAGAATCACAGAATCACAGAATTCTAGAATCTTGGCATCTCAGAATCAAAGAATCACAGAATCCTAGAATCATAGAATCACAGAATCCTAGAATCATAGAATCACAGAACTCTAGAATCTTGGAATCTCAGAATCAAAGAATCACAGAATCATAGAATCATAGAATCAAATAATCCTAGAATCCTAGAATCACACAATCACAGAATACTACAATCTTAGAATCACAGAATGCTAAAATCCTAGAATGCTGGAATCACAGAATCATAGAATCTTAGAATCACAGAATCATAGAATATGAGAACCACAGAAGCATGGAATCCTAGAATCATAGAATCACAGAATCCTAGAATCACAGAATCCTAGAATCATAGAATCACAGAGTTCTAGAATCTTGGAATCTCAGAATCAAAGAATCACAGAATTCTAGAATCATAGAATCCTAGAATCACAGAATCACAGAATGCTAGAATTCGAGAGTCACAGAATCACAGAATCCTAGAATCCCAGAATCACAGAATCATAGAATCCTAGATTCATAGAATCACAGAATCCTAGAATCACTGAATTGTAGAATCCTAGAATCACAGAATCATAGAATCACAGAATACTATAATCCTTGAATCACAGATTCTTAGAATCCTAGAATCACAGAATCATAGAATAACAGAATTCTAGAACCTTGGAATCTCAGAATCAAAGAATCACAGAATCCTAGAATCACAGAATCATAGAATCATAGAATCACAGAATCATAGAATCACAGAATCCTAGAATCACAGAATCAGAGAATCATAGAAGCATAGAATCCTAAAACCATAGAATCACAGAATCATAGAATTACAGAATCGTAGAATCTTAGAATCACAGAATCATAGAATCCGAGAACCACAGAATCATAGAATCACAGAATCCTAGAATCTTGTAATCATATAATCATAGAATCACACAATCCTAGAATCATAGAATCACAGAATCACAGAATCACAGAATCCTAGAATCACAGAATCAGAGAATCATAGAAGCATAGCATCCGAGAATCATAGAATCATAGAATCATAGAATCACAGAATCACAGAATTCTAGAATCTTGGCATCTCAGAATCAAAGAATCACAGAATCCTAGAATCATAGAATCACAGAATCCTAGAATCATAGAATCACAGAATTCTAGAATCTTGGAATCTCAGAATCAAAGAATCACAGAATCATAGAATCATAGAATCAAATAATCCTAGAATCCTAGAATCACACAATCACAGAATACTACAATCTTAGAATCACAGAATGCTAAAATCCTAGAATGCTGGAATCACAGAATCATAGAATCTTAGAATCACAGAATCATAGAATATGAGAACCACAGAAGCATGGAATCCTAGAATCATAGAATCACAGAATCCTAGAATCACAGAATCCTAGAATCATAGAATCACAGAGTTCTAGAATCTTGGAATCTCAGAATCAAAGAATCACAGAATTCTAGAATCATAGAATCCTAGAATCACAGAATCACAGAATGCTAGAATTCGAGAGTCACAGAATCACAGAATCCTAGAATCCCAGAATCACAGAATCATAGAATCCTAGATTCATAGAATCACAGAATCCTAGAATCACTGAATTGTAGAATCCTAGAATCACAGAATCATAGAATCACAGAATACTATAATCCTTGAATCACAGATTCTTAGAATCCTAGAATCACAGAATCATAGAATAACAGAATTCTAGAACCTTGGAATCTCAGAATCAAAGAATCACAGAATCCTAGAATCACAGAATCAAAGAATCCTAGAATTATAGAATCTTAGAATCACAGAATCCTAAAATCCTAGAATCCTAGAATCACAGAATCCTAGAATCATATAATCCCAGAATCATAGAATCACAGAATACAAGAATCACAGAATCAGAGAATCATAGAATCATAGAATCCTAGAACCATAGAATCACAGAATCACAGAATCCTAGAATCATAGACTCACAGAATCGTAGAATCTTAGAATCACAGAATCATAGAATCTGAGAACCACAGAAGCATGGAATCATAGAATCAAAGAATCACAGAATCATAGAATCACAGAATACTAGAATCACAGAATCAGAGAATCATAGAATCATAGAATCCTAGAACCATAGAATCACAGAAGCACAGAATCCTAGAATCATAGACTCACAGAATCGTAGAATCTTAGAATCACAGAATCATAGAATCTGACAACCACAGAAGCATGGAATCACAGAATCATAGAATCACAGAATCCTAGAATCACAGAATCATAGAATCATAGAATCACAGAATCATAGAATCACAGAATACTAGAATCACAGAATCAGAGAATCATAGAATCATAGAATCCTAGAACCATAGAATCACAGAATCACAGAATCCTAGAATCATAGACTCACAGAATCATAGAATCATAGAATCATAGAATCATAGAATCACAGAATCGTAGAATCTTAGAATCACAGAATCATAGAAGCATAGAATCCTAAAACCATAGAATCACAGAATCATAGAATCACAGAATCGTAGAATCTTACAATCACAGAATCATAGAATCCGAGAACCACAGAAGCATGGAATCCTAGAATCATAGAATCACAGAATCAGAGAATCATAGAAGCATAGAATCCTAAAACCATAGAATCACAGAATCATAGAATTACAGAATCATAGAATCTTAGAATCACAGAATCATAGAATCCGAGAACCACAGAATCATAGAATCACAGAATCCTAGAATCTTGTAATCATATAATCATAGAATCACACAATCCTAGAATCATAGAATCACAGAATCACAGAATCCTAGAATCACAGAATCAGAGAATCAGAGAAGCATAGAATCCGAGAATCATAGAATCACAGAATCATAGAATCACAGAATCACAGAATTCTAGAATCTTGGCATCTCAGAATCAAAGAATCAAAGAATCCTAGAATCATAGAATCACAGAATCCTAGAATCATAGAATCACAGAATTCTAGAATCTTGGAATCTCAGAATCAAAGAATCACAGAATCATAGAATCATAGAATCAAATAATCCTAGAATCCTAGAATCACACAATCACAGAATACTACAATCATAGAATCACAGAATGCTAAAATCCTAGAATGCTGGAATCACAGAATCATAGAATCTTAGAATCACAGAATCATAGAATATGAGAACCACAGAAGCATGGAATCCTAGAATCATAGAATCACAGAATCCTAGAATCACAGAATCCTAGAATCATAGAATCACAGAGTTCTAGAATCTTGGAATCTCAGAATCAAAGAATCACAGAATTCTAGAATCATAGAATCCTAGAATCACAGAATCACAGAATGCTAGAATTCGAGAGTCACAGAATCACAGAATCCTAGAATCCCAGAATCACAGAATCATAGAATCCTAGATTCATAGAATCACAGAATCCTAGAATCACTGAATTGTAGAATCCTAGAATCACAGAATCATAGAATCACAGAATACTATAATCCTTGAATCACAGATTCTTAGAATCCTAGAATCACAGAATCATAGAATAACAGAATTCTAGAACCTTGGAATCTCAGAATCAAAGAATCACAGAATCCTAGAATCACAGAATCAAAGAATCCTAGAATCACAGAATCCTAGAATCATATAATCCCAGAATCATAGAATCACAGAATACTAGAATCACAGAATCAGAGAATCATAGAATCATAGAATCCTAGAACTATAGAATCACAGAATCACAGAATCCTAGAATCATAGACTCACAGAATCGTAGAATCTTAGAATCACAGAATCATAGAATCTGAGAACCACAGAAGCATGGAATCATAGAATCATAGAATCCCAGAATCATAGAATCACAGAATACTAGAATCACAGAATCACAGAATCAGAGAATCATAGAATCATAGAATCCTAGAACCATAGAATCACAGAATCACAGAATCCTAGAATCACAGAATCAGAGAATCATAGAAGCATAGAATCCTAGAACCATAGAATCACAGAATCATAGAATTACAGAATCACAGAATCCTAGAATCATAGAATCACAGAATCGTAGAATCTTAGAATCACAGAATCATAGAATCCGAGAACCACAGAAGCATGGAATCCTAGAATCATAGAATCCTAGAATCACAGAATCATAGAATCACAGAATCCTAGAATCTTGTAATCATATAATCATAGAATCACACAATCCTAGAATCATAGAATCACAGAATCACAGAATCCTAGAATCACAGAATCAGAGAATCATAGAAGCATAGAATCCGAGAATCATAGAATCACAGAATCATAGAATCACAGAATCACAGAATCCTAGAATCATAGAATCACAGAATCCTAGAATCACAGAATCAGAGAATCATAGAAGCATAGAATCCTAGAACCATAGAATCACAGAATCATAGAATCACTTAATCACAGAATCCTAGAATCATAGAATAACAGAATTGTAGAATCCTAGAATCACAGAATCATAGCATCCAAGAACCACAGAAGCATAGAATCCTAGAATCATAGAATCCTATGATCACAGAATCATAGAATCACAGAATCCTAGAATCATAGAATCACAGAATCCTAGAATCTTAGAAACACAGAATTGTAGAATCCTAGAATCATAGAATCACAGAATCCTAGAATCACAGAATCACAGAATCCTAGAATCCTAGAATCACAGAATTCTAGAATCATAGAATCACAGAATTCTAGAATCTTGGAATCTCAGAATCAAAGAATCACAGAATCATAGAATCAAATAATCGTAGAATTGTAGAATCACAGAATCACAGAATACTACAATCTTAGAATCACAGAATGCTAAAATCCTAGAATGCTGGAATCACAGAATCCTAGAATCATGTAATCATAGAATCATAGAATCACAGAATCATAGAAGCATAGAATCCTAGAATCATAGAATCACAGAATCATAGAATCACAGAATCACAGCATCCTAGAATCATAGAAACATAGAGTTCTAGAATCTTGGAATCTTAGAATCAAAGTATCACAGAATCCTAGAAGCATTGAATCAAAGAATCCTAGAATTATAGAATTACAGAATCACAGATTCCTAGAATCCTACATTCACAGAATCATAGCTCATAGTATCATAGAATAAGAGAAGCCTAGAATCCTAGATTCATAGAATCACAGAATCATAGAATAACAGAATCACAGAATCACAGAATCACAGAATCCTAGAATCACAGAATCACAGAATGCTAGAATTCGAGAGTCACAGAATCACAGAATCCTAGAATCCCAGAATCACAGAATCATAGAATCCTAGATTCATAGAATCACAGAATCCTAGAATCACTGAATTGTAGAATCCTAGAATCACAGAATCATAGAATCACAGAGTACTATAATCCTAGAATCACAGATTCTTAGAATCCTAGAATCACAGAATCATAGAATAACAGAATTCTAGAACCTTGGAATCTCAGAATCAAAGAATCACAGAATCCTAGAATCACAGAATCAAAGAATCCTAGAATTATAGAATCTTAGAATCACAGAATCCTAAAATCCTAGAATCCTAGAATCACAGAATCCTAGAATCATATAATCCCAGAATCATAGAATCACAGAATACTAGAATCACAGAATCAGAGAATCATAGAATCATAGAATCACAGAATCACAGAATCCTAGAATCATAGACTCACAGAATCGTAGAATCTTAGAATCACAGAATCATAGAATCTGAGAACCACAGAAGCATGGAATCATAGAATCATAGAATCCCAGAATCATAGAATCACAGAATACTAGAATCACAGAATCACAGAATCAGAGAATCATAGAATCATAGAATCCTAGAACCATAGAATCACAGAATCACAGAATCCTAGAATCATAGAATCCTAGAATCCTAGAATCACAGAATTCTAGAATCTTGGAATCTCAGAATCCTAGAATCACAGAATCCTAGAATCCTAGAATCATAGAATCCTAGAATCACAGAATTGTAGAATCCTAGAATCACAGAATCATGGAATCACAGAATCCTAGAATCCTAGAATCACAGACTCTTAGAATCCTAGAATCACAGAATCCTAGAATCATAGAATCACAGAATTCTAGAATCCTAGAATCACAGAGTTCTAGAATCTTGGAATCTCAGAATCAAAGAATCACAGAATCCAAGAATCATAGAATCATAGAATCCTAGAATCACAGAATTGTAGAATCCTAGAATCACAGAATCATAGAATCATAGAATCCTAGAATCACAGACTCTTAGAATCCTAGAATCACAGAATCCTAGAATCATAGAATCACAGAATCCTAGAATCACAGATTGCTAGAATCATAGAATCACAGAATCATAGAATCACAGAATCCTAGAATCACAGAATCAGAGAATCATAGAAGCATAGAATCCTAGAAACATAGAATCACAGAATCATAGAATTACAGAATCACAGAATCCTAGAATCATAGAATCACAGAATCGTAGAATCTTAGAATCACAGAATCATAGAATCCGAGAACCACAGAAGCATGGAATCCTAGAATCATAGAATCCTAGAATCACAGAATCATAGAATCACAGAATCCTAGAATCTTGTAATCATATAATCATAGAATCACACAATCCTAGAATCATAGAATCACAGAATCACAGAATCCTAGAATCACAGAATCAGAGAATCATAGAAGCATAGAATCCGAGAATCATAGAATCACAGAATCATAGAATCACAGAATCACAGAATCCTAGAATCATAGAATCACAGAATCCTAGAATCACAGAATCAGAGAATCATAGAAGCATAGAATCCTAGAACCATAGAATCACAGAATCATAGAATCACTTAATCACAGAATCCTAGAATCATAGAATCACAGAATTGTAGAATCCTAGAATCACAGAATCATAGCATCCAAGAACCACAGAAGCATAGAATCCTAGAATCATAGAATCCTAGGATCACATAATCATAGAATCACAGAATCCTAGAATCATAGAATCACAGAATCCTAGAATCTTAGAAACACAGAATTGTAGAATCCTAGAATCATAGAATCACAGAATCCTAGAATCCCAGAATCACAGAATCATAGAATCCTAGATTCATAGAATCACAGAATCCTAGAATCACTGAATTGTAGAATCCTAGAATCACAGAATCATAGAATCACAGAATACTATAATCCTAGAATCACAGATTCTTAGAATCCTAGAATCACAGAATCATAGAAAAACAGAATTCTAGAACCTTGGAATCTCAGAATCAAAGAATCACAGAATCCTAGAATCACAGAATCAAAGAATCCTAGAATTATAGAATCTTAGAATCACAGAATCCTAAAATCCTAGAATCCTAGAATCACAGAATCCTAGAATCATATAATCCCAGAATCATAGAATCACAGAATACTAGAATCACAGAATCAGAGAATCATAGAATCATAGAATCACAGAATCACAGAATCCTAGAATCATAGACTCACAGAATCGTAGAATCTTAGAATCACAGAATCATAGAATCTGAGAACCACAGAAGCATGGAATCATAGAATCATAGAATCCCAGAATCATAGAATCACAGAATACTAGAATCACAGAATCACAGAATCAGAGAATCATAGAATCATAGAATCCTAGAACCATAGAATCACAGAATCACAGAATCCTAGAATCATAGAATCCTAGAATCCTAGAATCACAGAATTCTAGAATCTTGGAATCTCAGAATCCTAGAATCACAGAATCCTAGAATCCTAGAATCATAGAATCCTAGAATCACAGAATTGTAGAATCCTAGAATCACAGAATCATGGAATCACAGAATCCTAGAATCCTAGAATCACAGACTCTTAGAATCCTAGAATCACAGAATCCTAGAATCATAGAATCACAGAATTCTAGAATCCTAGAATCACAGAGTTCTAGAATCTTGGAATCTCAGAATCAAAGAATCACAGAATCCTAGAATCATAGAATCATAGAATCCTAGAATCACAGAATTGTAGAATCCTAGAATCACAGAATCATAGAATCATAGAATCCTAGAATCACAGACTCTTAGAATCCTAGAATCACAGAATCCTAGAATCATAGAATCACAGAATTCTAGAATCCTAGAATCACAGATTGCTAGAATCATAGAATCACAGAATCATAGAATCACAGAATCCTAGAATCACAGAATCAGAGAATCATAGAAGCATAGAATCCTAGAAACATAGAATCACAGAATCATAGAATTACAGAATCACAGAATCCTAGAATCATAGAATCACAGAATCGTAGAATCTTAGAATCACAGAATCATAGAATCCAAGAACCACAGAAGCATGGAATCCTAGAATCATAGAATCCTAGAATCACAGAATCATAGAATCACAGAATCCTAGAATCTTGTAATCATATAATCATAGAATCACACAATCCTAGAATCATAGAATCACAGAATCACAGAATCCTAGAATCACAGAATCAGAGAATCATAGAAGCATAGAATCCGAGAATCATAGAATCACAGAATCATAGAATCACAGAATCACAGAATCCTAGAATCATAGAATCACAGAATCCTAGAATCACAGAATCAGAGAATCATAGAAGCATAGAATCCTAGAACCATAGAATCACAGAATCATAGAATCACTTAATCACAGAATCCTAGAATCATAGAATCACAGAATTGTAGAATCCTAGAATCACAGAATCATAGCATCCAAGAACCACAGAAGCATAGAATCCTAGAATCATAGAATCCTAGGATCACATAATCATAGAATCACAGAATCCTAGAATCATAGAATCACAGAATCCTAGAATCTTAGAAACACAGAATTGTAGAATCCTAGAATCATAGAATCACAGAATCCTAGAATCACAGAATCAAAGAATCCTAGAATCCTAGAATCACAGAATTCTAGAATCATAGAATCACAGAATTCTAGAATCTTGGAATCTCAGAATCAAAGAATCACAGAATCATAGAATCAAATAATCCTAGAATTGTAGAATCACAGAATCACAGAATACTACAATCTTAGAATCACAGAATGCTAAAATCCTAGAATGCTGGAATCACAGAATCCTAGAATCATGTAATCATAGAATCATAGAATCACAGAATCATAGAAGCATAGAATCCTAGAATCATAGAATCACAGAATCATAGAATCACAGAATCACAGCATCCTAGAATCATAGAAACATAGAGTTCTAGAATCTTGGAATCTTAGAATCAAAGTATCACAGAATCCTAGAAGCATTGAATCAAAGAATCCTAGAATTATAGAATTACAGAATCACAGATTCCTAGAATCCTACATTCACAGAATCATAGCTCATAGTATCATAGAATAAGAGAAGCCTAGAATCCTAGATTCATAGAATCACAGAATCATAGAATAACAGAATCACAGAATCACAGAATCACAGAATCCTAGAATCACAGAATCACAGAATGCTAGAATTCGAGAGTCACAGAATCACAGAATCCTAGAATCCCAGAATCACAGAATCATAGAATCCTAGATTCATAGAATCACAGAATCCTAGAATCACTGAATTGTAGAATCCTAGAATCACAGAATCATAGAATCACAGAATACTATAATCCTAGAATCACAGATTCTTAGAATCCTAGAATCACAGAATCATAGAATAACAGAATTCTAGAACCTTGGAATCTCAGAATCAAAGAATCACAGAATCCTAGAATCACAGAATCAAAGAATCCTAGAATTATAGAATCTTAGAATCACAGAATCCTAAAATCCTAGAATCCTAGAATCACAGAATCCTAGAATCATATAATCCCAGAATCATAGAATCACAGAATCAGAGAATCATAGAATCATAGAATCCTAGAACCATAGAATCACAGAATCACAGAATCCTAGAATCATAGACTCACAGAATCGTAGAATCTTAGAATCACAGAATCATAGAATCTGAGAACCACAGAAGCATGGAATCATAGAATCATAGAATCCCAGAATCATAGAATCACAGAATACTAGAATCACAGAATCACAGAATCAGAGAATCATAGAATCATAGAATCCTAGAACCATAGAATCACAGAATCACAGAATCCTAGAATCATAGAATCCTAGAATCCTAGAATCACAGAATTCTAGAATCTTGGAATCTCAGAATCCTAGAATCACAGAATCCTAGAATCATAGAATCATAGAATCCTAGAATCACAGAATTGTAGAATCCTAGAATCACAGAATCATAGAATCATAGAATCCTAGAATCCTAGAATCACAGACTCTTAGAATCCTAGAATCACAGAATCCTAGAATCATAGAATCACAGAATTCTAGAATCCTAGAATCACAGATTGCTAGAATCATAGAATCACAGAATCATAGAATCACAGAATCCTAGAATCACAGAGTCAGAGAATCATAGAAGCATAGAATCCTAGAACCATAGAATCACAGAATCATAGAATTACAGAATCACAGAATCCTAGAATCATAGAATCACAGAATCGTAGAATCTTAGAATCACAGAATCATAGAATCCGAGAACCACAGAAGCATTGAATCCTAGAATCATAGAATCCTAGAATCACAGAATCATAGAATCACAGAATCCTAGAATCTTGTAATCATATAATCATAGAATCACACAATCCTAGAATCATAGAACCACAGAATCACAGATCACAGAATCCTAGAATCAGAGAAACATAGAAGCATAGAATCCGAGAATCATAGAATCACAGAATCATAGAATCACAGAATCACAGAATCCTAGAATCATAGAATCACAGAATCCTAGAATCACAGAATCAGAGAATCATAGAAGCATAGAATCCTAGAACCATAGAATCACAGAATCATAGAATCACTTAATCACAGAATCCTAGAATCATAGAATCACAGAATTGCAGAATCCTAGAATCACAGAATCATAGCATCCAAGAACCACAGAAGCATAGAATCCTAGAATCATAGAATCCTAGGATCACAGAATCATAGAATCACAGAATCCTAGAATCATAGAATCACAGAATCCTAGAATCTTAGAAACACAGAATTGTAGAATCCTAGAATCATAGAATCACAGAATCCTAGAATCACAGAATCACAGAATCCTAGAATCCTAGAATCACAGAATTCTAGAATCATAGAATCACAGAATTCTAGAATCTTGGAATCTCAGAATCAAAGAATCACAGAATCATAGAATCATAGAATCAAATAATCCTAGAATTGTAGAATCACAGAATCACAGAATACTACAATCTTAGAATCACAGAATCCTAGAATCATAGAATCACAGAATTGTAGAATCCTAGAATCACAGAATCATAGCATCCAAGAACCACAGAAGCATGGAATCCTAGAATCATAGAATCCTAGGATCACAGAATCATAGAATCAAATAATACTAGAATCATAGAATCACAGAATCCTAGAATCTTAGAATCACAGAATTGTAGATACCTAGAATCATAGAATCACAGATTCCTAGAATCACAGAATCCTAGAATCCTAGAATCACAGAATCCTAGAATCATAGAATCACAGAATTCTAGAATCTTGGAATCTCAGAATCAAAGAATCACAGAATCATAGAATCATAGAATCAAATAATCCTAGAATTGTAGAATCACACAATCACAGAATACTACAATCTTAGAATCACAGAATGCTAAAATCCTAGAATGCTGGAATCACAGAATCATAGAATCTCAGAATCACAGAATCCTAGAATCTGAGAACCACAGAAGCATGGAATCCTAGAATCATAGAATCACAGAATCCTAGAATCACAGAATCCTAGAATCATAGAATCACAGAGTTCTAGAATCTTGGAATCTCAGAATCAAAGAATCACAGAATCCTAGAATCATAGAATCAAAGAATCCTAGAATTATAGAATCTTAGAATCACAGAATCCTAAAATCCTAGAATCCTAGAATCACAGATTCCTAGAATCATAGAATCACAGAATCATAGAATCATAGAATCCTAGAATCCTAGAATCACAGAATTCTAGAATCTTGGAATCTCAGAATCCTAGAATCACAGAATCCTAGAATCATAGAATCATAGAATCCTAGAATCACAGAATTGTAGAATCCTAGAATCACAGAATCATAGAATCACAGAATCCTAGAATCCTAGAATCACAGACTCTTAGAATCCTAGAATCACAGAATCCTAGAATCATAGAATCACAGAATCCTAGAATCACAGAATCAGAGAATCATAGAAGCATAGAATCCTAGAACCATAGAATCACAGAATCATAGAATCACTTAATCACAGAATCCTAGAATCATAGAATCACAGAATTGTAGAATCCAAGAATCACAGAATCATAGCATCCAAGAACCACAGAAGCATAGAATCCTAGAATCATAGAATCCTAGGATCACAGAATCATAGAATCACAGAATCCTAGAATCATAGAATCACAGAATCCTAGAATCTTAGAAACACAGAATTGTAGAATCCTAGAATCATAGAATCACAGAATCCTAGAATCACAGAATCACAGAATCCTAGAATCCTAGAATCACAGAATTCTAGAATCATAGAATCACAGAATTCTAGAATCTTGGAATCTCAGAATCAAAGAATCACAGAATCATAGAATCATAGAATCAAATAATCCTAGAATTGTAGAATCACAGAATCACAGAATACTACAATCTTAGAATCACAGAATCCTAGAATCATAGAATCACAGAATTGTAGAATCCTAGAATCACAGAATCATAGCATCCAAGAACCACAGAAGCATGGAATCCTAGAATCATAGAATCCTAGGATCACAGAATCATAGAATCAAATAATACTAGAATCATAGAATCACAGAATCCTAGAATCTTAGAATCACAGAATTGTAGATACCTAGAATCATAGAATCATAGATTCCTAGAATCACAGAATCCTAGAATCCTAGAATCACAGAATCCTAGAATCATAGAATCACAGAATTCTAGAATCTTGGAATCTCAGAATCAAAGAATCAAAGAATCACAGAATCATAGAATCATAGAATCAAATAATCCTAGAATTGTAGAATCACACAATCACAGAATACTACAATCTTAGAATCACAGAATGCTAAAATCCTAGAATGCTGGAATCACAGAATCATAGAATCTCAGAATCACAGAATCCTAGAATCTGAGAACCACAGAAGCATGGAATCCTAGAATCATAGAATCACAGAATCCTAGAATCACAGAATCCTAGAATCATAGAATCACAGAGTTCTAGAATCTTGGAATCTCAGAATCAAAGAATCACAGAATCCTAGAATCATAGAATCAAAGAATCCTAGAATTATAGAATCTTAGAATCACAGAATCCCAAAATCCTAGAATCCTAGAATCACAGATTCCTAGAATCATAGAATCACAGAATCATAGAATCATAGAATCCTAGAATCCTAGAATCACAGAATTCTAGAATCTTGGAATCTCAGAATCCTAGAATCACAGAATCCTAGAATCATAGAATCATAGAATCCTAGAATCCCAGAATTGTAGAATCCTAGAATCACAGAATCATAGAATCACAGAATCCTAGAATCCTAGAATCACAGACTCTTAGAATACTAGAATCACAGAATCCTAGAATCATAGAATCACAGAATTCTAGAATCCTAGAATCACAGAGTTCTAGAATCTTGGAATCTCAGAATCAAAGAATCACAGAATCCTAGAATCATAGAATCAAAGATGCTAGAATTATAGAATTTTAGAATCACAGAATCCTAAAATCCTAGAATCACAGATTGCTAGAATCATAGAATCACAGAATCATAGAATCACAGAATCCTAGAATCACAGAATCAGAGAATCAGAGAAGCATAGAATCCTAGAACCATAGAATCACAGAATCATAGAATTACAGAATCACAGAATCCTAGAATCATAGAATCACAGAATTGTAGAATCTTAGAATCACAGAATCATAGAATCCGAGAACCACAGAAGCATGGAATCCTAGAATCATAGAATCCTAGAATCACAGAATCATAGAATCACAGAATCCTAGAATCTTGTTATCATATAATCATAGAATCACACAATCCTAGAATCATAGAATCACAGAATCACAGAATCCTAGAATCACAGAATCAGAGAATCATAGAAGCATAGAATCCGAGAATCATAGAATCACAGAATCATAGAATCACAGAATCACAGAATCCTAGAATCATAGAATCACAGAATCCTAGAATCACAGAATCAGAGAATCATAGAAGCATAGAATCCTAGAACCATAGAATCACAGAATCATAGAATCACTTAATCACAGAATCCTAGAATCATAGAATCACAGAATTGTAGAATCCTAGAATCACAGAATCATAGCATCCAAGAACCACAGAAGCATAGAATCCTAGAATCATAGAATCCTAGGATCACATAATCATAGAATCACAGAATCCTAGAATCATAGAATCACAGAATCCTAGAATCTTAGAAACACAGAATTGTAGAATCCTAGAATCATAGAATCACAGAATCCTAGAATCACAGAATCAAAGAATCCTAGAATCCTAGAATCACAGAATTCTAGAATCATAGAATCACAGAATTCTAGAATCTTGGAATCTCAGAATCAAAGAATCACAGAATCATAGAATCAAATAATCCTAGAATTGTAGAATCACAGAATCACAGAATACTACAATCTTAGAATCACAGAATGCTAAAATCCTAGAATGCTGGAATCACAGAATCCTAGAATCATGTAATCATAGAATCATAGAATCACAGAATCATAGAAGCATAGAATCCTAGAATCATAGAATCACAGAATCATAGAATCACAGAATCACAGCATCCTAGAATCATAGAAACATAGAGTTCTAGAATCTTGGAATCTTAGAATCAAAGTATCACAGAATCCTAGAAGCATTGAATCAAAGAATCCTAGAATTATAGAATTACAGAATCACAGATTCCTAGAATCCTACATTCACAGAATCATAGCTCATAGTATCATAGAATAAGAGAAGCCTAGAATCCTAGATTCATAGAATCACAGAATCATAGAATAACAGAATCACAGAATCACAGAATCACAGAATCCTAGAATCACAGAATCACAGAATGCTAGAATTCGAGAGTCACAGAATCACAGAATCCTAGAATCCCAGAATCACAGAATCATAGAATCCTAGATTCATAGAATCACAGAATCCTAGAATCACTGAATTGTAGAATCCTAGAATCACAGAATCATAGAATCACAGAATACTATAATCCTAGAATCACAGATTCTTAGAATCCTAGAATCACAGAATCATAGAATAACAGAATTCTAGAACCTTGGAATCTCAGAATCAAAGAATCACAGAATCCTAGAATCACAGAATCAAAGAATCCTAGAATTATAGAATCTTAGAATCACAGAATCCTAAAATCCTAGAATCCTAGAATCACAGAATCCTAGAATCATATAATCCCAGAATCATAGAATCACAGAATCAGAGAATCATAGAATCATAGAATCCTAGAACCATAGAATCACAGAATCACAGAATCCTAGAATCATAGACTCACAGAATCGTAGAATCTTAGAATCACAGAATCATAGAATCTGAGAACCACAGAAGCATGGAATCATAGAATCATAGAATCCCAGAATCATAGAATCACAGAATACTAGAATCACAGAATCACAGAATCAGAGAATCATAGAATCATAGAATCCTAGAACCATAGAATCACAGAATCACAGAATCCTAGAATCATAGAATCCTAGAATCCTAGAATCACAGAATTCTAGAATCTTGGAATCTCAGAATCCTAGAATCACAGAATCCTAGAATCATAGAATCATAGAATCCTAGAATCACAGAATTGTAGAATCCTAGAATCACAGAATCATAGAATCATAGAATCCTAGAATCCTAGAATCACAGACTCTTAGAATCCTAGAATCACAGAATCCTAGAATCATAGAATCACAGAATTCTAGAATCCTAGAATCACAGATTGCTAGAATCATAGAATCACAGAATCATAGAATCACAGAATCCTAGAATCACAGAGTCAGAGAATCATAGAAGCATAGAATCCTAGAACCATAGAATCACAGAATCATAGAATTACAGAATCACAGAATCCTAGAATCATAGAATCACAGAATCGTAGAATCTTAGAATCACAGAATCATAGAATCCGAGAACCACAGAAGCATTGAATCCTAGAATCATAGAATCCTAGAATCACAGAATCATAGAATCACAGAATCCTAGAATCTTGTAATCATATAATCATAGAATCACACAATCCTAGAATCATAGAACCACAGAATCACAGATCACAGAATCCTAGAATCAGAGAAACATAGAAGCATAGAATCCGAGAATCATAGAATCACAGAATCATAGAATCACAGAATCACAGAATCCTAGAATCATAGAATCACAGAATCCTAGAATCACAGAATCAGAGAATCATAGAAGCATAGAATCCTAGAACCATAGAATCACAGAATCATAGAATCACTTAATCACAGAATCCTAGAATCATAGAATCACAGAATTGCAGAATCCTAGAATCACAGAATCATAGCATCCAAGAACCACAGAAGCATAGAATCCTAGAATCATAGAATCCTAGGATCACAGAATCATAGAATCACAGAATCCTAGAATCATAGAATCACAGAATCCTAGAATCTTAGAAACACAGAATTGTAGAATCCTAGAATCATAGAATCACAGAATCCTAGAATCACAGAATCACAGAATCCTAGAATCCTAGAATCACAGAATTCTAGAATCATAGAATCACAGAATTCTAGAATCTTGGAATCTCAGAATCAAAGAATCACAGAATCATAGAATCATAGAATCAAATAATCCTAGAATTGTAGAATCACAGAATCACAGAATACTACAATCTTAGAATCACAGAATCCTAGAATCATAGAATCACAGAATTGTAGAATCCTAGAATCACAGAATCATAGCATCCAAGAACCACAGAAGCATGGAATCCTAGAATCATAGAATCCTAGGATCACAGAATCATAGAATCAAATAATACTAGAATCATAGAATCACAGAATCCTAGAATCTTAGAATCACAGAATTGTAGATACCTAGAATCATAGAATCACAGATTCCTAGAATCACAGAATCCTAGAATCCTAGAATCACAGAATCCTAGAATCATAGAATCACAGAATTCTAGAATCTTGGAATCTCAGAATCAAAGAATCACAGAATCATAGAATCATAGAATCAAATAATCCTAGAATTGTAGAATCACACAATCACAGAATACTACAATCTTAGAATCACAGAATGCTAAAATCCTAGAATGCTGGAATCACAGAATCATAGAATCTCAGAATCACAGAATCCTAGAATCTGAGAACCACAGAAGCATGGAATCCTAGAATCATAGAATCACAGAATCCTAGAATCACAGAATCCTAGAATCATAGAATCACAGAGTTCTAGAATCTTGGAATCTCAGAATCAAAGAATCACAGAATCCTAGAATCATAGAATCAAAGAATCCTAGAATTATAGAATCTTAGAATCACAGAATCCTAAAATCCTAGAATCCTAGAATCACAGATTCCTAGAATCATAGAATCACAGAATCATAGAATCATAGAATCCTAGAATCCTAGAATCACAGAATTCTAGAATCTTGGAATCTCAGAATCCTAGAATCACAGAATCCTAGAATCATAGAATCATAGAATCCTAGAATCACAGAATTGTAGAATCCTAGAATCACAGAATCATAGAATCACAGAATCCTAGAATCCTAGAATCACAGACTCTTAGAATCCTAGAATCACAGAATCCTAGAATCATAGAATCACAGAATCCTAGAATCACAGAATCAGAGAATCATAGAAGCATAGAATCCTAGAACCATAGAATCACAGAATCATAGAATCACTTAATCACAGAATCCTAGAATCATAGAATCACAGAATTGTAGAATCCAAGAATCACAGAATCATAGCATCCAAGAACCACAGAAGCATAGAATCCTAGAATCATAGAATCCTAGGATCACAGAATCATAGAATCACAGAATCCTAGAATCATAGAATCACAGAATCCTAGAATCTTAGAAACACAGAATTGTAGAATCCTAGAATCATAGAATCACAGAATCCTAGAATCACAGAATCACAGAATCCTAGAATCCTAGAATCACAGAATTCTAGAATCATAGAATCACAGAATTCTAGAATCTTGGAATCTCAGAATCAAAGAATCACAGAATCATAGAATCATAGAATCAAATAATCCTAGAATTGTAGAATCACAGAATCACAGAATACTACAATCTTAGAATCACAGAATCCTAGAATCATAGAATCACAGAATTGTAGAATCCTAGAATCACAGAATCATAGCATCCAAGAACCACAGAAGCATGGAATCCTAGAATCATAGAATCCTAGGATCACAGAATCATAGAATCAAATAATACTAGAATCATAGAATCACAGAATCCTAGAATCTTAGAATCACAGAATTGTAGATACCTAGAATCATAGAATCATAGATTCCTAGAATCACAGAATCCTAGAATCCTAGAATCACAGAATCCTAGAATCATAGAATCACAGAATTCTAGAATCTTGGAATCTCAGAATCAAAGAATCAAAGAATCACAGAATCATAGAATCATAGAATCAAATAATCCTAGAATTGTAGAATCACACAATCACAGAATACTACAATCTTAGAATCACAGAATGCTAAAATCCTAGAATGCTGGAATCACAGAATCATAGAATCTCAGAATCACAGAATCCTAGAATCTGAGAACCACAGAAGCATGGAATCCTAGAATCATAGAATCACAGAATCCTAGAATCACAGAATCCTAGAATCATAGAATCACAGAGTTCTAGAATCTTGGAATCTCAGAATCAAAGAATCACAGAATCCTAGAATCATAGAATCAAAGAATCCTAGAATTATAGAATCTTAGAATCACAGAATCCTAAAATCCTAGAATCCTAGAATCACAGATTCCTAGAATCATAGAATCACAGAATCATAGAATCCTAGAATCCTAGAATCACAGAATTCTAGAATCTTGGAATCTCAGAATCCTAGAATCACAGAATCCTAGAATCATAGAATCATAGAATCCTAGAATCACAGAATTGTAGAATCCTAGAATCACAGAATCATAGAATCACAGAATCCTAGAATCCTAGAATCACAGACTCTTAGAATCCTAGAATCACAGAATCCTAGAATCATAGAATCACAGAATCCTAGAATCACAGAATCAGAGAATCATAGAAGCATAGAATCCTAGAACCATAGAATCACAGAATCATAGAATCACTTAATCACAGAATCCTAGAATCATAGAATCACAGAATTGTAGAATCCAAGAATCACAGAATCATAGCATCCAAGAACCACAGAAGCATAGAATCCTAGAATCATAGAATCCTAGGATCACAGAATCATAGAATCACAGAATCCTAGAATCATAGAATCACAGAATCCTAGAATCTTAGAAACACAGAATTGTAGAATCCTAGAATCATAGAATCACAGAATCCTAGAATCACAGAATCACAGAATCCTAGAATCCTAGAATCACAGAATTCTAGAATCATAGAATCACAGAATTCTAGAATCTTGGAATCTCAGAATCAAAGAATCACAGAATCATAGAATCATAGAATCAAATAATCCTAGAATTGTAGAATCACAGAATCACAGAATACTACAATCTTAGAATCACAGAATCCTAGAATCATAGAATCACAGAATTGTAGAATCCTAGAATCACAGAATCATAGCATCCAAGAACCACAGAAGCATGGAATCCTAGAATCATAGAATCCTAGGATCACAGAATCATAGAATCAAATAATACTAGAATCATAGAATCACAGAATCCTAGAATCTTAGAATCACAGAATTGTAGATACCTAGAATCATAGAATCATAGATTCCTAGAATCACAGAATCCTAGAATCCTAGAATCACAGAATCCTAGAATCATAGAATCACAGAATTCTAGAATCTTGGAATCTCAGAATCAAAGAATCAAAGAATCACAGAATCATAGAATCATAGAATCAAATAATCCTAGAATTGTAGAATCACACAATCACAGAATACTACAATCTTAGAATCACAGAATGCTAAAATCCTAGAATGCTGGAATCACAGAATCATAGAATCTCAGAATCACAGAATCCTAGAATCTGAGAACCACAGAAGCATGGAATCCTAGAATCATAGAATCACAGAATCCTAGAATCACAGAATCCTAGAATCATAGAATCACAGAGTTCTAGAATCTTGGAATCTCAGAATCAAAGAATCACAGAATCCTAGAATCATAGAATCAAAGAATCCTAGAATTATAGAATCTTAGAATCACAGAATCCTAAAATCCTAGAATCCTAGAATCACAGATTCCTAGAATCATAGAATCACAGAATCATAGAATCATAGAATCCTAGAATCCTAGAATCACAGAATTCTAGAATCTTGGAATCTCAGAATCCTAGAATCACAGAATCCTAGAATCATAGAATCATAGAATCCTAGAATCCCAGAATTGTAGAATCCTAGAATCACAGAATCATAGAATCACAGAATCCTAGAATCCTAGAATCACAGACTCTTAGAATACTAGAATCACAGAATCCTAGAATCATAGAATCACAGAATTCTAGAATCCTAGAATCACAGAGTTCTAGAATCTTGGAATCTCAGAATCAAAGAATCACAGAATCCTAGAATCATAGAATCAAAGATGCTAGAATTATAGAATTTTAGAATCACAGAATCCTAAAATCCTAGAATCACAGATTGCTAGAATCATAGAATCACAGAATCATAGAATCACAGAATCCTAGAATCACAGAATCAGAGAATCAGAGAAGCATAGAATCCTAGAACCATAGAATCACAGAATCATAGAATTACAGAATCACAGAATCCTAGAATCATAGAATCACAGAATTGTAGAATCTTAGAATCACAGAATCATAGAATCCGAGAACCACAGAAGCATGGAATCCTAGAATCATAGAATCCTAGAATCACAGAATCATAGAATCACAGAATCCTAGAATCTTGTTATCATATAATCATAGAATCACACAATCCTAGAATCATAGAATCACAGAATCACAGAATCCTAGAATCACAGAATCAGAGAATCATAGAAGCATAGAATCCGAGAATCATAGAATCACAGAATCATAGAATCACAGAATCACAGAATCCTAGAATCACAGAATCCTAGAATCACAGAATCAGAGAATCATAGAAGCATAGAATCCTAGAACCATAGAATCACAGAATCATAGAATCACTTAATCACAGAATCCTAGAATCATAGAATCACAGAATTGTAGAATCCTAGAATCACAGAATCATAGCATCCAAGAACCACAGAAGCATAGAATCCTAGAATCATAGAATCCTAGGATCACAGAATCCTAGAATCTTAGAAACACAGAATTGTAGAATCCTAGAATCATAGAATCACAGAATCCTAGAATCACAGAATCACAGAATCCTAGAATCCTAGAATCACAGAATTCTAGAATCATAGAATCACAGAATTCTAGAATCTTGGAATCTCAGAATCAAAGAATCACAGAATCATAGAATCATAGAATCAAATAATCCTAGAATTGTAGAATCACAGAATCACAGAATACTACAATCTTAGAATCACAAAATGCTAAAATCCTAGAATGCTGGAATCACAGAATCCTAGAATCATGTAATCATAGAATCATAGACTCACAGAATCGTAGAATCTTAGAATCACAGAATCATAGAATCTGACAACCACAGAAGCATGGAATCACAGAATCATAGAATCACAGAATCCTAGAATCACAGAATCATAGAATCATAGAATCACAGAATCATAGAATCACAGAATACTAGAATCACAGAATCAGAGAATCATAGAATCATAGAATCCTAGAATCACAGAATCACAGAATCCTAGAATCATAGACTCACAGAATCATAGAATCATAGAATCATAGAATCATAGAATCACAGAATCGTAGAATCTTAGAATCACAGAATCATAGAAGCATAGAATCCTAAAACCATAGAATCACAGAATCATAGAATCACAGAATCGTAGAATCTTAGAATCACAGAATCATAGAATCCGAGAACCACAGAAGCATGGAATCCTAGAATCATAGAATCACAGAATCAGAGAATCATAGAAGCATAGAATCCTAAAACCATAGAATCACAGAATCATAGAATTACAGAATCATAGAATCTTAGAATCACAGAATCATAGAATCCGAGAACCACAGAATCATAGAATCACAGAATCCTAGAATCTTGTAATCATATAATCATAGAATCACACAATCCTAGAATCATAGAATCACAGAATCACAGAATCACAGAATCCTAGAATCACAGAATCAGAGAATCATATAAGCATAGAATCTGAGAATCATAGAATCACAGAATCATAGAATCACAGAATCACAGAATCCTAGAATCATAGAATCACAGAATCCTAGAATCATAGAATCACAGAATCATAGAATCATAGAATCAAATAATCCTAGAATTGTAGAATCACACAATCACAGAATACTACAATCTTAGAATCACAGAATGCTAAAATCCTAGAATGCTGGAATCACAGAATCATAGAAACTTAGAATCACAGAATCATAGAATATGAGAACCACAGAAGCATGGAATCCTAGAATCATAGAATCTCAGAATCCTAGAATCACAGAATCCTAGAATCATAGAATCACAGAGTTCTAGAATCTTGGAATCTCAGAATCAAAGAATCACAGAATCCTAGAATCATAGAATCAAAGATGCCAGAATTATAGAATTTTAGAATCACAGCATGCTAAAATCCTAGAATCCTAGAATCATAGAATCCGAGAATCATAGAATCACAGAATCATAGAATCACAGAATCACAGAATTCTAGAATCATAGAATCACAGAATTCTAGAATCTTGGAATCTCAGAATCAAAGAATCACAGAATCATAGAATCATAGAATCAAATAATCCTAGAATCCTAGAATCACACAATCACAGAATACTACAATCTTAGAATCACAGAATGCTAAAATCCTAGAATGCTGGAATCACAGAATCATAGAATCTTAGAATCACAGAATCATAGAATATGAGAACCACAGAAGCATGGAATCCTAGAATCATAGAATCACAGAATCCTAGAATCACAGAATCCTAGAATCATAGAATCACAGAGTTCTAGAATCTTGGAATCTCAGAATCAAAGAATCACAGAATTCTAGAATCATAGAATCCTAGAATCACAGAATCACAGAATGCTAGAATTCGAGAGTCACAGAAACACAGAATCCTAGAATCCCAGAATCACAGAATCATAGATTCCTAGATTCATAGAATCACAGAATCCTAGAATCACTGAATTGTAGAATCCTAGAATCACAAAATCATAGAATCACAGAATACTATAATCCTTGAATCACAGATTCTTAGAATCCTAGAATCACAGAATCATAGAATAACAGAATTCCAGAACCTTGGAATCTCAGAATCAAAGAATCACAGAATCCTAGAATCACAGAATCAAAGAATCCTAGAATTATAGAATCTTAGAATCACAGAATCCTAAAATCCTAGAATCCTAGAATCACAGAATCCAAGAATCATATAATCCCAGAATCATAGAATCACAGAATACTAGAATCACAGAATCAGAGAATCATAGAATCATAGAATCCTAGAACCATAGAATCACAGAATCACAGAATCCTAGAATCATAGACTCACAGAATCGTAGAATCTTAGAATCACAGAATCATAGAATCTGAGAACCACAGAAGCATGGAATCATAGAATCATAGAATCCCAGAATCATAGAATCACAGAATACTAGAATCACAGAATCACAGAATCAGAGAATCAGAGAATCATAGAATCCTAGAACCATAGAATCACAGAATCACAGAATCCTAGAATCATAGAATCCTAGAATCCTAGAATCACAGAATTCTAGAATCTTGGAATCTCAGAATCCTAGAATCACAGAATCCTAGAATCACAGAATCATAGAATCCTAGAATCACAGAATTGTAGAATCCTAGAATCACAGAATCATAGAATCACAGAATCCTAGAATCCTAGAATCACAGACTCTTAGAATCCTAGAATCACAGAATCCTAGAATCATAGAATCACAGAATTCTAGAATCCTAGAATCACAGAGTTCTAGAATCTTGGACTCTCAGAATCAAAGAATCACAGAATCCTAGAATCATAGAATCATAGAATCCTAGAATCACAGAATTGTAGAATCATAGAATCACAGAATCATAGAATCATAGAATCCTAGAATCCTAGAATCACAGACTCTTAGAATCCTAGAATCCTAGAATCCTAGAATCATAGAATCACAGAATTCTAGAATCCTAGAATCACAGATTGCTAGAATCATAGAATCACAGAATCATAGAATCACAGAATACTAGAATCACAGAATCAGAGAATCATAGAATCATAGAATCCTAGAACCATAGAATCACAGAATCACAGAATCCTAGAATCATAGACTCACAGAATCATAGAATCATAGAATCATAGAATCATAGAATCACAGAATCGTAGAATCTTAGAATCACAGAATCATAGAAGCATAGAATCCTAAAACCATAGAATCACAGAATCATAGAATCACAGAATCGTAGAATCTTAGAATCACAGAATCATAGAATCCGAGAACCACAGAAGCATGGAATCCTAGAATCATAGAATCACAGAATCAGAGAATCATAGAAGCATAGAATCCTAAAACCATAGAATCACAGAATCATAGAATTACAGAATCATAGAATCTTAGAATCACAGAATCATAGAATCCGAGAACCACAGAATCATAGAATCACAGAATCCTAGAATCTTGTAATCATATAATCATAGAATCACACAATCCTAGAATCATAGAATCACAGAATCACAGAATCATAGAATCACAGAATCCTAGAATCTTGTAATCATATAATCATAGAATCACACAATCCTAGAATCATAGAATCACAGAATCACAGAATCACAGAATCCTAGAATCACAGAATCAGAGAATCATAGAAGCATAGAATCCGAGAATCATAGAATCACAGAATCATAGAATCACAGAATCACGGAATTCTAGAATCTTGGCATCTCAGAATCAAAGAATCACAGAATCCTAGAATCATAGAATCACAGAATCCTAGAATCATAGAATCACAGAATTCTAGAATCTTGGAATCTCAGAATCAAAGAATCACAGAATCATAGAATCATAGAATCAAATAATCCTAGAATCCGAGAATCACACAATCACAGAATACTACAATCTTAGAATCACAGAATGCTAAAATCCTAGAATGCTGGAATCACAGAATCATAGAATCTTAGAATCACAGAATCATAGAATATGAGAACCACAGAAGCATGGAATCCTAGAATCATAGAATCACAGAATCCTAGAATCACAGAATCCTAGAATCATAGAATCACAGAGTTCTAGAATCTTGGAATCTCAGAATCAAAGAATCACAGAATTCTAGAATCATAGAATCCTAGAATCACAGAATCACAGAATGCTAGAATTCGAGAGTCACAGAATCACAGAATCCTAGAATCCCAGAATCACAGAATCATAGAATCCTAGATTCATAGAATCACAGAATCCTAGAATCACTGAATTGTAGAATCCTAGAATCACAGAATCATAGAATCACAGAATACTATAATCCTTGAATCACAGATTCTTAGAATCCTAGAATCACAGAATCATAGAATAACAGAATTCTAGAACCTTGGAATCTCAGAATCAAAGAATCACAGAATCCTAGAATCACAGAATCAAAGAATCCTAGAATTATAGAATCTTAGAATCACAGAATCCTAAAATCCTAGAATCCTAGAATCACAGAATCCTAGAATCATATAATCCCAGAATCATAGAATCACAGAATACTAGAATCACAGAATCAGAGAATCATAGAATCATAGAATCCTAGAACCATAGAATCACAGAATCACAGAATCCTAGAATCATAGACTCACAGAATCGTAGAATCTTAGAATCACAGAATCATAGAATCTGAGAACCACAGAAGCATGGAATCATAGAATCATAGAATCCCAGAATCATAGAATCACAGAATACTAGAATCACAGAATCACAGAATCAGAGAATCATAGAATCATAGAATCCTAGAACCATAGAATCACAGAATCACAGAATCCTAGAATCATAGAATCCTAGAATCCTAGAATCACAGAATTCTAGAATCTTGGAATCTCAGAATCCTAGAATCACAGAATCCTAGAATCATAGAATCATAGAATCCTAGAATCACAGAATTGTAGAATCCTAGAATCACAGAATCATAGAATCACAGAATCCTAGAATCCTAGAATCACAGACTCTTAGAATCCTAGAATCACAGAATCCTAGAATCATAGAATCACAGAATTCTAGAATCCTAGAATCACAGAGTTCTAGAATCTTGGAATCTCAGAATCAAATAATCACAGAATCCTAGAATCATAGAATCCTAGAATCACAGAATTGTAGAATCCTAGAATCACAGAATCATAGAATCATAGAATCCTAGAATCACAGACTCTTAGCATCCTAGAATCACAGAATCCTAGAATCATAGAATCACAGAATTCTAGAATCCTAGAATCACAGATTGCTAGAATCATAGAATCACAGAATCATAGAATCACAGAATCCTAGAATCACAGAATCAGAGAATCATAGAAGCATAGAATCCTAGAACCATAGAATCACAGAATCATAGAATTACAGAATCACAGAATCCTAGAATCATAGAATCACAGAATCGTAGAATCTTAGAATCACAGAATCATAGAATCCGAGAACCACAGAAGCATGGAATCCTAGAATCATAGAATCATAGAATCACAGAATCATAGAATCACAGAATACTAGAATCTTGTAATCATATAATCATAGAATCACACAATCCTAGAATCATAGAATCACAGAATCACAGAATCACAGAATCCTAGAATCACAGAATCAGAGAATCATAGAAGCATAGAATCCGAGAATCATAGAATCACAGAATCATAGAATCACAGAATCACAGAATCCTAGAATCATAGAATCACAGAATCCTAGAATCACAGAATCAGAGAATCAGAGAAGCATAGAATCCTAGAACCATAGAATCACAGAATCATAGAATCACTTAATCACAGAATCCTAGAATCATAGAACCACAGAATTGTAGAATCCTAGAATCACAGAATCATAGCATCCAAGAACCACAGAAGCATAGAATCCTAGAATCATAGAATCCTAGGATCACAGAATCATAGAATCACAGAATCCTAGAATCATAGAATCACAGAATCCTAGAATCTTAGAAACACAGAATTGTAGAATCCTAGAATCATAGAATCACAGAATCCTAGAATCACAGAATCACAGAATCCTAGAATCCTAGAATCACAGAATTCTAGAATCATAGAATCACAGAATTCTAGAATCTTGGAATCTCAGAATCAAAGAATCACAGAATCATAGAATCATAGAATCAAATAATCCTAGAATTGTAGAATCACAGAATCACAGAATACTACAATCTTAGAATCACAGAATGCTAAAATCCTAGAATGCTGGAATCACAGAATCCTAGAATCATGTAATCATAGAATCATAGACTCACAGAATCGTAGAATCTTAGAATCACAGAATCATAGAATCTGACAACCACAGAAGCATGGAATCACAGAATCATAGAATCACAGAATCCTAGAATCACAGAATCATAGAATCATAGAATCACAGAATCATAGAATCACAGAATACTAGAATCACAGAATCAGAGAATCATAGAATCATAGAATCCTAGAACCATAGAATCATAGAATCACAGAATCGTAGAATCTTAGAATCACAGAATCATAGAAGCATAGAATCCTAAAACCATAGAATCACAGAATCATAGAATCACAGAATCGTAGAATCTTAGAATCACAGAATCATAGAATCCGAGAACCACAGAAGCATGGAATCCTAGAATCATAGAATCACAGAATCAGAGAATCATAGAAGCATAGAATCCTAAAACCATAGAATCACAGAATCAGAGAATTACAGAATCATAGAATCTTAGAATCACAGAATCCTAGAATCCGAGAACCACAGAATCATAGAATCACAGAATCCTAGAATCTTGTAATCATATAATCATAGAATCACACAATCCTAGAATCATAGAATCACAGAATCACAGAATCACAGAATCCTAGAATCACAGAATCAGAGAATCATAGAAGCATAGAATCCGAGAATCATAGAATCACAGAATCATAGATTCACAGAATCACAGAATTCTAGAATCTTGGCATCTCAGAATCAAAGAATCACAGAATCCTAGAATCATAGAATCACAGAATCCTAGAATCATAGAATCACAGAACTCTAGAATCTTGGAATCTCAGAATCAAAGAATCACAGAATCATAGAATCATAGAATCAAATAATCCTAGAATCCTAGAATCACACAATCACAGAATACTACAATCTTAGAATCACAGAATGCTAAAATCCTAGAATGCTGGAATCACAGAATCATAGAATCTTAGAATCACAGAATCATAGAATATGAGAACCACAGAAGCATGGAATCCTAGAATCATAGAATCACAGAATCCTAGAATCACAGAATCCTAGAATCATAGAATCACAGAGTTCTAGAATCTTGGAATCTCAGAATCAAAGAATCACAGAATTCTAGAATCATAGAATCCTAGAATCACAGAATCACAGAATGCTAGAATTCGAGAGTCACAGAATCACAGAATCCTAGAATCCCAGAATCACAGAATCATAGAATCCTAGATTCATAGAATCACAGAATCCTAGAATCACTGAATTGTAGAATCCTAGAATCACAGAATCATAGAATCACAGAATACTATAATCCTTGAATCACAGATTCTTAGAATCCTAGAATCACAGAATCATAGAATAACAGAATTCTAGAACCTTGGAATCTCAGAATCAAAGAATCACAGAATCCTAGAATCACAGAATCAAAGAATCCTAGAATTATAGAATCTTAGAATCACAGAATCCTAAAATCCTAGAATCCTAGAATCACAGAATCCTAGAATCATATAATCCCAGAATCATAGAATCACAGAATACTAGAATCACAGAATCAGAGAATCATAGAATCATAGAATCCTAGAACCATAGAATCACAGAATCACAGAATCCTAGAATCATAGACTCACAGAATCGTAGAATCTTAGAATCACAGAATCATAGAATCTGAGAACCACAGAAGCATGGAATCATAGAATCATAGAATCACAGAATCATAGAATCACAGAATACTAGAATCACAGAATCACAGAATCAGAGAATCATAGAATCATAGAATCCTAGAACCATAGAATCACAGAATCACAGAATCCTAGAATCATAGAATCCTAGAATCCTAGAATCACAGAATTCTAGAATCTTGGAATCTCAGAATCCTAGAATCACAGAATCCTAGAATCATAGAATCCTAGAATCACAGAATTGTAGAATCCTAGAATCACAGAATCATAGAATCACAGAATCCTAGAATCCTAGAATCACAGACTCTTAGAATCCTAGAATCACAGAATCCTAGAATCATAGAATCACAGAATTCTAGAATCCTAGAATCACAGAGTTCTAGAATCTTGGAATCTCAGAATCAAAGAATCACAGAATCCTAGAATCACAGAATCCTAGAATCATAGAATCACAGAATTCTAGAATCCTAGAATCACAGATTGCTAGAATCATAGAATCACAGAATCATTGAATCACAGAATCCTAGAATCACAGAATCAGAGAATCATAGAAGCATAGAATCCTAGAACCATAGAATCACAGAATCATAGAATTACAGAATCACAGAATCCTAGAATCATAGAATCACAGAATCGTAGAATCTTAGAATCACAGAATCATAGAATCCGAGAACCACAGAAGCATGGAATCCTAGAATCATAGAATCACAGAATCATAGAATCACAGAATACTAGAATCTTGTAATCATATAATCATAGAATCACACAATCCTAGAATCATAGAATCACAGAATCACAGAATCACAGAATCCTAGAATCACAGAATCAGAGAATCATAGAAGCATAGAATCCGAGAATCATAGAATCACAGAATCATAGAATCACAGAATCACAGAATCCTAGAATCATAGAATCACAGAATCCTAGAATCACAGAATCAGAGAATCAGAGAAGCATAGAATCCTAGAACCATAGAATCACAGAATCATAGAATCACTTAATCACAGAATCCTAGAATCATAGAATCACAGAATTGTAGAATCCTAGAATCACAGAATCATAGCATCCAAGAACCACAGAAGCATAGAATCCTAGAATCATAGAATCCTAGGATCACAGAATCATAGAATCACAGAATCCTAGAATCATAGAATCACAGAATCCTAGAATCTTAGAAACACAGAATTGTAGAATCCTAGAATCATAGAATCACAGAATCCTAGAATCACAGAATCACAGAATCCTAGAATCCTAGAATCACAGAATTCTAGAATCATAGAATCACAGAATTCTAGAATCTTGGAATCTCAGAATCAAAGAATCACAGAATCATAGAATCATAGAATCAAATAATCCTAGAATTGTAGAATCACAGAATCACAGAATACTACAATCTTAGAATCACAGAATGCTAAAATCCTAGAATGCTGGAATCACAGAATCCTAGAATCATGTAATCATAGAATCATAGACTCACAGAATCGTAGAATCTTAGAATCACAGAATCATAGAATCTGACAACCACAGAAGCATGGAATCACAGAATCATAGAATCACAGAATCCTAGAATCACAGAATCATAGAATCATAGAATCACAGAATCATAGAATCACAGAATACTAGAATCACAGAATCAGAGAATCATAGAATCATAGAATCCTAGAACCATAGAATCACAGAATCACAGAATCCTAGAATCATAGACTCACAGAATCATAGAATCATAGAATCATAGAATCATAGAATCACAGAATCGTAGAATCTTAGAATCACAGAATCATAGAAGCATAGAATCCTAAAACCATAGAATCACAGAATCATAGAATCACAGAATCGTAGAATCTTAGAATCACAGAATCATAGAATCCGAGAACCACAGAAGCATGGAATCCTAGAATCATAGAATCACAGAATCAGAGAATCATAGAAGCATAGAATCCTAAAACCATAGAATCACAGAATCATAGAATTACAGAATCATAGAATCTTAGAATCACAGAATCCTAGAATCCGAGAACCACAGAATCATAGAATCACAGAATCCTAGAATCTTGTAATCATATAATCATAGAATCACACAATCCTAGAATCATAGAATCACAGAATCACAGAATCACAGAATCCTAGAATCACAGAATCAGAGAATCATAGAAGCATAGAATCCGAGAATCATAGAATCACAGAATCATAGAATCACAGAATCACAGAATTCTAGAATCTTGGCATCTCAGAATCAAAGAATCACAGAATCCTAGAATCATAGAATCACAGAATCCTAGAATCATAGAATCACAGAATTCTAGAATCTTGGAATCTCAGAATCAAAGAATCACAGAATCATAGAATCATAGAATCAAATAATCCTAGAATCCTAGAATCACACAATCACAGAATACTACAATCTTAGAATCACAGAATGCTAAAATCCTAGAATGCTGGAATCACAGAATCATAGAATCTTAGAATCACAGAATCATAGAATATGAGAACCACAGAAGCATGGAATCCTAGAATCATAGAATCACAGAATCCTAGAATCACAGAATCCTAGAATCATAGAATCACAGAGTTCTAGAATCTTGGAATCTCAGAATCAAAGAATCACAGAATTCTAGAATCATAGAATCCTAGAATCACAGAATCACAGAATGCTAGAATTCGAGAGTCACAGAATCACAGAATCCTAGAATCCCAGAATCACAGAATCATAGAATCCTAGATTCATAGAATCACAGAATCCTAGAATCACTGAATTGTAGAATCCTAGAATCACAGAATCATAGAATCACAGAATACTATAATCCTTGAATCACAGATTCTTAGAATCCTAGAATCACAGAATCATAGAATAACAGAATTCTAGAACCTTGGAATCTCAGAATCAAAGAATCACAGAATCCTAGAATCACAGAATCAAAGAATCCTAGAATTATAGAATCTTACAATCACAGAATCCTAAAATCCTAGAATCCTAGAATCACAGAATCCTAGAATCATATAATCCCAGAATCATAGAATCACAGAATACGAGAATCACAGAATCAGAGAATCATAGAATCATAGAATCCTAGAACCATAGAATCACAGAATCACAGAATCCTAGAATCATAGACTCACAGAATCGTAGAATCTTAGAATCACAGAATCATAGAATCTGAGAACCACAGAAGCATGGAATCATAGAATCATAGAATCACAGAATCATAGAATCACAGAATCCTAGAATCATATAATCACAGAATCATAGAATCACAGAATACTAGAATCACAGAATCAGAGAATCATAGAATCATAGAATCCTAGAACCATAGAATCACAGAATCACAGAATCCTAGAATCATAGACTCACAGAATCGTAGAATCTTAGAATCACAGAATCAAAGAATCTGACAACCACAGAAGCATGGAATCACAGAATCATAGAATCACAGAATCCTAGAATCACAGAATCATAGAATCATAGAATCACAGAATCATAGAATCACAGAATACTAGAATCACAGAATCAGAGAATCATAGAATCATAGAATCCTAGAACCATAGAATCACAGAATCACAGAATCCTAGAATCATAGACTCACAGAATCATAGAATCTTAGAATCACAGAATCATAGAATCATAGAATCACAGAATCATAGAATCACAGAATCATAGACTCACAGAATCGTAGAATCTTAGAATCACAGAATCGTAGAATCTTAGAATCACAGAATCATAGAATCATAGAATCATAGAATCATAGAATCACAGAATCGTAGAATCTTAGAATCACAGAATCATAGAAGCATAGAATCCTAAAACCATAGAATCACAGAATCATAGAATCACAGAATCGTAGAATCTTAGAATCACAGAATCATAGAATCCGAGAACCACAGAAGCATGGAATCCTAGAATCCTAGAATCACAGAATCATAGAATCACAGAATCCTAGAATCTTGTAATCATATAATCATAGAATCAAACTATCCTAGAATCATAGAATCACAGAATCACAGAATCACAGAATCCTAGAATCACAGAATCAGAGAATCATAGAAGCATAGAATCTGAGAATCATAGAATCACAGAATCATAGAATCACAGAATCACAGAATCCTAGAATCATAGAATCACAGAATCCTAGAATCATAGAATCACAGAATCATAGAATCATAGAATCAAATAATCCTAGAATTGTAGAATCACACAATCACAGAATACTACAATCTTAGAATCACAGAATGCTAAAATCCTAGAATGCTGGAATCACAGAATCATAGAATCTTAGAATCACAGAATCATAGAATATGAGAACCACAGAAGCATGGAATCCTAGAATCATAGAATCTCAGAATCCTAGAATCACAGAATCCTAGAATCATAGAATCACAGAGTTCTAGAATCTTGGAATCTCAGAATCAAAGAATCACAGAATCCTAGAATCATAGAATCAAAGATGCCAGAATTATAGAATTTTAGAATCACAGCATGCTAAAATCCTAGAATCCTAGAATCACAGATTGCTAGAATCATAGAATCACAGAATCATAGAATCACAGAATCCTAGAATCAGAGAATCAGAGAATCATAGAAGCATACAATCCTAGAACCATAGAATTACAGAATCATAGAATTACAGAATTACAAAATCCTAGAATCATAGAATCACAGAATCGTAGAATCTTAGAATCACAGAATCATAGAATCCGAGAACCAGAGAAGCATGGAATCCTAGAATCATAGAATCCTAGAATCACAGAATCATAGAATCACAGAATCCTAGAATCTTGTAATCATATAATCATAGAATCACACAATCCTAGAATCATAGAATCATAGAATCCTAGAATCATATATTCAGAGAATCATAGAATCACTGAATCACAGAATCCTAGAATCATAGAATCACAGAATTGTAGAATCCTAGAATCATAGAATCATAGCATCCGAGAACCACAGAAGCATGGAATCCTAGAATCATAGAATCCTAGGATCACAGAATCATAGAATCAAATAATACTAGAATCATAGAATCACAGAATCCTAGAATCAGAGAATCAGAGAATCATAGAAGCATACAATCCTAGAACCATAGAATCACAGAATCATAGAATTACAGAATTACAAAATCCTAGAATCATAGAATCACAGAATCGTAGAATCTTAGAATCACAGAATCATAGAATCCGAGAACCAGAGAAGCATGGAATCCCAGAATGATAGAATCCTAGAATCACAGAATCATAGAATCACAGAATCCTAGAATCTTGTAATCATATAATCATAGAATCACACAATCCTAGAATCATAGAATCATAGAATCCTAAAACCATAGAATCACAGAATCATAGAATTACAGAATCATAGAATCTTAGAATCACAGAATCATAGAATCCGAGAACCACAGAATCATAGAATCACAGAATCCTAGAATCTTGTAATCATATAATCATAGAATCACACAATCCTAGAATCATAGAATCACAGAATCACAGAATCACAGAATCCTAGAATCACAGAATCAGAGAATCATAGAAGCATAGAATCCGAGAATCATAGAATCACAGAATCATAGAATCACAGAATCACAGAATTCTAGAATCTTGGCATCTCAGAATCAAAGAATCACAGAATCCTAGAATCATAGAATCACAGAATCCTAGAATCATAGAATCACAGAATTCTAGAATCTTGGAATCTCAGAATCAAAGAATCACAGAATAATAGAATCATAGAATCACAGAATCCTAGAATCTTGTAATCATATAATCATAGAATCACACAATCCTAGAATCATAGAATCATAGAATCCTAAAACCATAGAATCACAGAATCATAGAATTACAGAATCATAGAATCTTAGAATCACAGAATCATAGAATCCGAGAACCACAGAATCATAGAATCACAGAATCCTAGAATCTTGTAATCATATAATCATAGAATCACACAATCCTAGAATCATAGAATCACAGAATCACAGAATCCTAGAATCACAGAATCAGAGAATCATAGAAGCATAGAATCCGAGAATCATAGAATCACAGAATCACAGAATCACAGAATTCTAGAATCTTGGCATCTCAGAATCAAAGAATCACCGAATCCTAGAATCATAGAATCACAGAATCCTAGAATCATAGAATCACAGAATTCTAGAATCTTGGAATCTCAGAATCAAAGAATCACAGAATCATAGAATCATAGAATCAAATAATCCTAGAATCCTAGAATCACACAATCACAGAATACTACAATCTTAGAATCACAGAATGCTAAAATCCTAGAATGCTGGAATCACAGAATCATAGAATCTTAGAATCACAGAATCATAGAATATGAGAACCACAGAAGCATGGAATCCTAGAATCATAGAATCACAGAATCCTAGAATCACAGAATCCTAGAATCATAGAATCACAGAGTTCTAGAATCTTGGAATCTCAGAATCAAAGAATCACAGAATTCTAGAATCATAGAATCCTAGAATCACAGAATCACAGAATGCTAGAATTCGAGAGTCACAGAAACACAGAATCCTAGAATCCCAGAATCACAGAATCATAGAATCCTAGATTCATAGAATCACAGAATCCTAGAATCACTGAATTGTAGAATCCTAGAATCACAAAATCATAGAATCACAGAATACTATAATCCTTGAATCACAGATTCTTAGAATCCTAGAATCACAGAATCATAGAATAACAGAATTCTAGAACCTTGGAATCTCAGAATCAAAGAATCACAGAATCCTAGAATCACAGAATCAAAGAATCCTAGAATTATAGAATCTTAGAATCACAGAATCCTAAAATCCTAGAATCCTAGAATCACAGAATCCTAGAATCATATAATCCCAGAATCATAGAATCACAGAATACTAGAATCACAGAATCAGAGAATCATAGAATCATAGAATCCTAGAACCATAGAATCACAGAATCACAGAATCCTAGAATCATAGACTCACAGAATCGTAGAATCTTAGAATCACAGAATCATAGAATCTGAGAACCACAGAAGCATGGAATCATAGAATCATAGAATCCCAGAATCATAGAATCACAGAATACTAGAATCACAGAATCACAGAATCAGAGAATCAGAGAATCATAGAATCCTAGAACCATAGAATCACAGAATCACAGAATCCTAGAATCATAGAATCCTAGAATCCTAGAATCACAGAATTCTAGAATCTTGGAATCTCAGAATCCTAGAATCACAGAATCCTAGAATCACAGAATCATAGAATCCTAGAATCACAGAATTGTAGAATCCTAGAATCACAGAATCATAGAATCACAGAATCCTAGAATCCTAGAATCACAGACTCTTAGAATCCTAGAATCACAGAATCCTAGAATCATAGAATCACAGAATTCTAGAATCCTAGAATCACAGAGTTCTAGAATCTTGCAATCTCAGAATCAAAGAATCACAGAATCCTAGAATCATAGAATCATAGAATCCTAGAATCACAGAATTGTAGAATCCTAGAATCACAGAATCATAGAATCATAGAATCCTAGAATCCTAGAATCACAGAATTCTAGAATCCTAGAATCACAGATTGCTAGAATCATAGAATCACAGAATCATAGAATCACAGAATACTAGAATCACAGAATCAGAGAATCATAGAATCATAGAATCCTAGAACCATAGAATCACAGAATCACAGAATCCTAGAATCATAGACTCACAGAATCATAGAATCATAGAATCATAGAATCATAGAATCACAGAATCGTAGAATCTTAGAATCACAGAATCATAGAAGCATAGAATCCTAAAACCAAAGAATCACAGAATCATAGAATCACAGAATCGTAGAATCTTAGAATCACAGAATCATAGAATCCGAGAACCACAGAAGCATGGAATCCTAGAATCATAGAATCACAGAATCAGAGAATCATAGAAGCATAGAATCCTAAAACCATAGAATCACAGAATCATAGAATTACAGAATCATAGAATCTTAGAATCACAGAATCATAGAATCCGAGAACCACAGAATCATAGAATCACAGAATCCTAGAATCTTGTAATCATATAATCATAGAATCACACAATCCTAGAATCATAGAATCACAGAATCACAGAATCACAGAATCCTAGATCACAGAATCAGAGAATCATAGAAGCATAGAATCCGAGAATCATAGAATCACAGAATCATAGAATCACAGAATCACAGAATTCTAGAATCTTGGCATCTCAGAATCAAAGAATCACAGAATCCTAGAATCACAGAATCACAGAATCATAGAATCACAGAATCGTAGAATCTTGTAATCATATAATCATAGAATCACACAATCCTAGAATCATAGAATCACAGAATCACAGAATCACTTAATCCTAGAATCACAGAATCAGAGAATCCTAGAATCCTAGAATCACAGATTGCTAGAATCATAGAATCACAGAATCATAGAATCACAGAATCCTAGAATCACAGAATCAGAGAATCATAGAAGCATAGAATCCTAGAACCATAGAATCACAGAATCATAGAATTACAGAATCACAGAATCCTAGAATCATAGAATCACAGAATCGTAGAATCTTAGAATCACAGAATCATAGAATCCGAGAACCACAGAAGCATGGAATCCTAGAATCATAGAATCCTAGAATCACAGAATCATAGAATCACAGAATCCTAGAATCTTGTAATCATATAATCATAGAATCACACAATCCTAGAATCATAGAATCACAGAATCACAGAATCCTAGAATCACAGAATCAGAGAATCATAGAAGCATAGAAGCATAGAATCATAGAATCACAGAATCATAGAATCACAGAATCACAGAATCCTAGAATTATAGAATCACAGAATCCTAGAATCACAGAATCAGAGAATCATAGAAGCATAGAATCCTAGAACCATAGAATCACAGAATCATAGAATCACTTAATCACAGAATCCTAGAATCATAGAATCACAGAATTGTAGAATCCTAGAATCACAGAATCATAGCATCCAAGAACCACAGAAGCATAGAATCCTAGAATCATAGAATCCTAGGATCACAGAATCATAGAATCACAGAATCCTAGAATCATAGAATCACAGAATCCTAGAATCTTAGAAACACAGAATTGTAGAATCCTAGAATCATAGAATCACAGAATCCTAGAATCACAGAATCACAGAATCCTAGAATCCTAGAATCACAGAATTCTAGAATCATAGAATCACAGAATTCTAGAATCTTGGAATCTCAGAATCAAAGAATCACAGAATCATAGAATCATAGAATCAAATAATCCTAGAATTGTAGAATCACAGAATCACAGAATACTACAATCTTAGAATCACAGAAATCTAAAATCCTAGAATGCTGGAATCACAGAATCTTGGAATCATGTAATCATAGAATCATAGAATCACAGAATCACAGCATCCTAGAATCATAGAAACACAGAGTTCTAGAATCTTGGAATCTTAGAATCAAAGTATCACAGAATCCTAGAAGCATTGAATCAAAGAATCCTAGAATTATAGAATTACAGAATCACAGATTCCTAGAATCCTACATTCACAGAATCATAGCTCATAGTATCATAGAATAAGAGAAGCCTAGAATCCTAGATTCATAGAATCACAGAATCATAGAATAACAGAATCACAGAATCACAGAATCCTAGAATCACAGAATCACAGAATGCTAGAATTCGAGAGTCACTGAATCACAGACTCCTAGAATCCCAGAATCCCAGAATCATAGAATCCTAGATTCATAGAATCACAGAATCCTAGAATCACTGAATTGTAGAATTCTAGAATCACAGAATCATAGAATCACAGAATACTATAATCCTAGAATCACAGATTCTTAGAATCCTAGAATCACAGAATCATAGAATAACAGAATTCTAGAACCTTGGAATCTCAGAATCAAAGAATCACAGAATCCTAGAATCACAGAATCAAAGAATCCTAGAATTATAGAATCTTAGAATCACAGAATCCTAAAATCCTAGAATCCTAGAATCACAGAATCCTAGAATCATATAATCCCAGAATCATAGAATCACAGAATACTAGAATCACAGAATCAGAGAATCATAGAATCATAGAATCCTAGAACCATAGAATCACAGAAGCACAGAATCCCAGAATCATAGACTCACAGAATCGTAGAATCTTAGAATCACAGAATCATAGAATCTGAGAACCACAGAAGCATGGAATCATAGAATCATAGAATCCCAGAATCATAGAATCACAGAATACTAGAATCACAGAATCAGAGAATCATAGAATCATAGAATCCTAGAACCATAGAATCACAGAATCACAGAATCCTAGAATCATAGACTCACAGAATCGTAGAATCTTAGAATCACAGAATCATAGAATCATAGAATCACAGAATCATAGAATCACAGAATACTAGAATCACAGAATCAGAGAATCATAGAAGCATAGAATCCTAAAACCATAGAATCACAGAATCATAGAATTACAGAATCACAGAATCCTAGAATCATAGAATCACAGAATCATAGAATCACAGAATCACAGAATCCTAGAATCATAGAATCACAGAATCCTAGAATCACAGAATCAGAGAATCAGAGAAGCATAGAATCCTAGAACCATAGAATCACAGAATCATAGAATCACTTAATCACAGAATCCTAGAATCATAGAATCACAGAATTGTAGAATCCTAGAATCACAGAATCATAGCATCCAAGAACCACAGAAGCATAGAATCCTAGAATCATAGAATCCTAGGATCACAGAATCATAGAATCACAGAATCCTAGAATCATAGAATCACAGAATCATAGAATCTTAGAAACACAGAATTGTAGAATCCTAGAATCATAGAATCACAGAATCCTAGAATCACAGAATCACAGAATCCTAGAATCCTAGAATCACAGAATTCTAGAATCATCGAATCACAGAATTCTAGAATCTTGGAATCTCAGAATCAAAGAATCACAGAATCATAGAATCATAGAATCAAATAATCCTAGAATTGTAGAATCACAGAATCACAGAATACTACAATCTTAGAATCACAGAATGCTAAAATCCTAGAATGCTGGAATCACAGAATCCTAGAATCATGTAATCATAGAATCATAGAATCACAGAATCACAGCATCCTAGAATCATAGAAACACAGAGTTCTAGAATCTTGGAATCTTAGAATCAAAGTATCACAGAATCCTAGAAGCATTGAATCAAAGAATCCTAGAATTATAGAATTACAGAATCACAGATTCCTAGAATCCTACATTCACAGAATCATAGCTCATAGTATCATAGAATAAGAGAAGCCTAGAATCCTAGATTCATAGAATCACAGAATCATAGAATAACAGAATCACAGAATCACAGAATCCTAGAATCACAGAATCACAGAATGCTAGAATTCGAGAGTCACAGAATCACAGAATCCTAGAATCCCAGAATCACAGAATCATAGAATCCTAGATTCATAGAATCACAGAATCCTAGAATCACTGAATTGTAGAATCCTAGAATCACAGAATCATAGAATCACAGAATACTATAATCCTAGAATCATAGATTCTTAGAATCTTAGAATCACAGAATCATAGAATAACAGAATTCTAGAACCTTGGAATCTCAGAATCAAAGAATCACAGAATCCTAGAATCACAGAATCAAAGAATCCTAGAATTATAGAATCTTAGAATCACAGAATCCTAAAATCCTAGAATCCTAGAATCACAGAATCCTAGAATCATATAATCCCAGAATCATAGAATCACAGAATACTAGAATCACAGAATCAGAGAATCATAGAATCATAGAATCCTAGAACCATAGAATCACAGAATCACAGAATCCTAGAATCATAGACTCACAGAATTGTAGAATCTTAGAATCACAGAATCATAGAATCTGAGAACCACAGAAGCATGGAATCGTAGAATCATAGAATCCCAGAATCATAGAATCACAGAATACTAGAATCACAGAATCAGAGAATCATAGAATCATAGAATCCTTGAACCATAGAATCACAGAATCACAGAATCCTAGAATCATAGACTCACAGAATCGTAGAATCTTAGAATCACAGAATCATAGAATCATAGAATCACAGAATCATAGAATCACAGAATCCTAGAATCACAGAATCAGAGAATCATAGAAGCATAGAATCCTAAAACCATAGAATCACAGAATCATAGAATTACAGAATCACAGAATCCTAGAATCATAGAATCAGAGAATCGTAGAATCTTAGAATCACAGAATCATAGAATCCGAGAACCACAGAAGCATGGAATCCTAGAATCATAGAATCCTAGAATCACAGAATCATAGAGTCACAGAATCCTAGAATCTTGTAATCATATAATCATAGAATCACACAATCCTAGAATCATAGAATCACAGAATCACAGAATCCTAGAATCACAGAATCAGAGAATCATAGAAGCATAGAATCCGAGAATCATAGAATCACAGAATCATATAATCACAGAATCACAGAATCCTAGAATCATAGAATCACAGAATCCTAGAATCATAGAATCACAGAATTCTAGAATCTTGGAATCTCAGAATCAAAGAATCACAGAATCATAGAATCATAGAATCAAATAATCATAGAATTGTAGAATCACACAATCACAGAATACTACAATCTTAGAATCACAGAATGCTAAAATCCTAGAATGCTGGAATCACAGAATCATAGAATCTTAGAATCACAGAATCATAGAATATGAGAACCACAGAAGCATGGAATCCTAGAATCATAGAATCACAGAATCCTAGAATCATAGAATCACAGAGTTCTAGAATCTTGGAATCTCAGAATCAAAGAATCACAGAATCCTAGAATCATAGAATCAAAGAATCCTAGAATTATAGAATCTTAGAATCACAGAATCCTAAAATCCTAGAATCCTAGAATCACAGATTCCTAGAATCATAGAATCACAGAATCATAGAATCATAGAATCCTGGAATCCTAGAATCACAGAATTCTAGAACCTTGGAATCTCAGAATCCTAGAATCACAGAATCCTAGAATCATAGAATCACAGAATCCTAGAATCACAGAATTGTAGAATCCTAGAATCACAGAATCAAAGAATCACAGAATCCTAGAATCCTAGAATCACAGACTCTTTGAATCCTAGAATCACAGAATCCTAGGATCATAGAATCACAGAATTCTAGAATCCTGGAATCTCAGAATCAAAGAATCACAGAATCCTAGAATCATAGAATCAAAGATGCTAGAATTATACAATTTTAGAATCACAGAATCCTAAAATCCTAGAATCCTAGAATCACAGATTGCTAGAATCATAGAATCACAGAATCAGAGAATTACAGAATCACAGAATCCTAGAATCATAGAATCACAGAATCGTAGAATCATAGAATCAAATAATCATAGAATTGTAGAATCACACAATCACAGAATACTACAATCTTAGAATCACAGAATGCTAAAATCCTAGAATGCTGGAATCACAGAATCCTAGAATCATAGAATCACAGAGTTCTAGAATCTTGGAATCTCAGAATCAAAGAATCACAGAATCCTAGAACCATAGAATCAAAGAATCCTAGAATTATAGAATCTTAGAATCACAGAATCCTAAAATCCTAGAATCCTAGAATCACAGATTCCTAGAATCATAGAATCACAGAATCATAGAATCATAGAATCATAGAATCCTAGAATCACAGAATTCTAGAACCTTAGAATCTCAGAATCCTAGAATCACAGAATCCTAGAATCATAGAATCACAGAATCCTAGAATTATAGAATCTTAGAATCACAGAATCCTAAAATCCTAGAATCATAGAATCACAGATTCCTAGAATCATAGAATCACAGAATCATAGAATCACAGAATACTAGAATCACAGAATCAGAGAATCATAGAATCATAGAATCCTTGAACCATAGAATCACAGAATCACAGAATCCTAGAATCATAGACTCACAGAATCGTAGAATCTTAGAATCACAGAATCATAGAATCATAGAATCACAGAATCATAGAATCACAGAATCCTAGAATCACAGAATCAGAGAATCATAGAAGCATAGAATCCTAAAACCATAGAATCACAGAATCATAGAATTACAGAATCACAGAATCCTAGAATCATAGAATCACAGAATCGTAGAATCTTAGAATCAAAGAATCATAGAATCCGAGAACCACAGAAGCATGGAATCCTAGAATCATAGAATCCTAGAATCACAGAATCATAGAGTCACCGAATCCTAGAATCTTGTAATCATATAATCATAGAATCACACAATCCTAGAATCATAGAATCACAGAATCACAGAATCCTAGAATCACAGAATCAGAGAATCATAGAAGCATAGAATCCGAGAATCATAGAATCACAGAATCATATAATCACAGAATCACAGAATCCTAGAATCATAGAATCACAGAATCCTAGAATCATAGAATCACAGAATTCTAGAATCTTGGAATCTCAGAATCAAAGAATCACAGAATCATAGAATCATAGAATCAAATAATCATAGAATTGTAGAATCACACAATCACAGAATACTACAATCTTAGAATCACAGAATGCTAAAATCCTAGAATGCTGGAATCACAGAATCATAGAATCTTAGAATCACAGAATCATAGAATATGAGAACCACAGAAGCATGGAATCCTAGAATCATAGAATCACAGAATCCTAGAATCATAGAATCACAGAGTTCTAGAATCTTGGAATCTCAGAATCAAAGAATCACAGAATCCTAGAATCATAGAATCAAAGAATCCTAGAATTATAGAATCTTAGAATCACAGAATCCTAAAATCCTAGAATCCTAGAATCACAGATTCCTAGAATCATAGAATCACAGAATCATAGAATCATAGAATCCTGGAATCCTAGAATCACAGAATTCTAGAACCTTGGAATCTCAGAATCCTAGAATCACAGAATCCTAGAATCATAGAATCACAGAATCCTAGAATCACAGAATTGTAGAATCCTAGAATCACAGAATCAAAGAATCACAGAATCCTAGAATCCTAGAATCACAGACTCTTTGAATCCTAGAATCACAGAATCCTAGGATCATAGAATCACAGAATTCTAGAATCCTGGAATCTCAGAATCAAAGAATCACAGAATCCTAGAATCATAGAATCAAAGATGCTAGAATTATACAATTTTAGAATCACAGAATCCTAAAATCCTAGAATCCTAGAATCACAGATTGCTAGAATCATAGAATCACAGAATCAGAGAATTACAGAATCACAGAATCCTAGAATCATAGAATCACAGAATCGTAGAATCACAGAATCCTAGAATCACAGAATCAGAGAATCATAGAAGCATAGAATCCTAGAACCATAGAATCACAGAATCATAGAATTACAGAATCACAGAATCCTAGAATCATAGAATCACAAAATTGTAGAATCTTAGAATCACAGAATCATAGAATCTGAGAACCACAGAAGCATGGAATCCTAGAATCATAGAATCCTAGAATCACAGAATCCTAGAATCACAGAATCCTAGAATCTTGTAATCATATAATCATAGAATCACACAATCCTAGAATCATAGAATCACAGAAGCACAGAATCACAGAATCCTAGAATCACAGAATCAGAGAATCATAGAAGCATAGAATCCGAGAATCATAGAATCACAGAATCATAGAATCACAGAATCACAGAATTCTAGAATCTTGGCATCTCAGAATCAAAGAATCACAGAATCCTAGAATCATAGAATCACAGAATCCTAGAATCATAGAATCACAGAATTCTAGAATCTTGGAATCTCAGAATCAAAGAATCACAGAATTCTAGAATCATAGAATCCTAGAATCACAGAATCACAGAATGCTAGAATTCGAGAGTCACAGAAACACAGAATCCTAGAATCCCAGAATCACAGAATCATAGAATCCTAGATTCATAGAATCACAGAATCCTAGAATCACTGAATTGTAGAATCCTAGAATCACAAAATCATAGAATCACAGAATACTATAATCCTTGAATCACAGATTCTTAGAATCCTAGAATCACAGAATCATAGAATAACAGAATTCTAGAACCTTGGAATCTCAGAATCAAAGAATCACAGAATCCTAGAATCACAGAATCAAAGAATCCTAGAATTATAGAATCTTAGAATCACAGAATCCTAAAATCCTAGAATCCTAGAATCACAGAATCCTAGAATCATATAATCCCAGAATCATAGAATCACAGAATACTAGAATCACAGAATCAGAGAATCATAGAATCATAGAATCCTAGAACCATAGAATCACAGAATCACAGAATCCTAGAATCATAGACTCACAGAATCGTAGAATCTTAGAATCACAGAACCATAGAATCTGAGAACCACAGAAGCATGGAATCATAGAATCATAGAATCCCAGAATCATAGAATCACAGAATACTAGAATCACAGAATCACAGAATCAGAGAATCAGAGAATCATAGAATCCTAGAACCATAGAATCACAGAATCACAGAATCCTAGAATCATAGAATCCTAGAATCCTAGAATCACAGAATTCTAGAATCTTGGAATCTCAGAATCCTAGAATCACAGAATCCTAGAATCACAGAATCATAGAATCCTAGAATCACAGAATTGTAGAATCCTAGAATCACAGAATCATAGAATCACAGAATCCTAGAATCCTAGAATCACAGACTCTTAGAATCCTAGAATCACAGAATCCTAGAATCATAGAATCACAGAATTCTAGAATCCTAGAATCACAGAGTTCTAGAATCTTGCAATCTCAGAATCAAAGAATCACAGAATCCTAGAATCATAGAATCATAGAATCCTAGAATCACAGAATTGTAGAATCCTAGAATCACAGAATCATAGAATCATAGAATCCTAGAATCCTAGAATCACAGAATTCTAGAATCCTAGAATCACAGATTGCTAGAATCATAGAATCACAGAATCATAGAATCACAGAATACTAGAATCACAGAATCAGAGAATCATAGAATCATAGAATCCTAGAACCATAGAATCACAGAATCACAGAATCCTAGAATCATAGACTCACAGAATCATAGAATCATAGAATCATAGAATCATAGAATCACAGAATCGTAGAATCTTAGAATCACAGAATCATAGAAGCATAGAATCCTAAAACCAAAGAATCACAGAATCATAGAATCACAGAATCGTAGAATCTTAGAATCACAGAATCATAGAATCCGAGAACCACAGAAGCATGGAATCCTAGAATCATAGAATCACAGAATCAGAGAATCATAGAAGCATAGAATCCTAAAACCATAGAATCACAGAATCATAGAATTACAGAATCATAGAATCTTAGAATCACAGAATCATAGAATCCGAGAACCACAGAATCATAGAATCACAGAATCCTAGAATCTTGTAATCATATAATCATAGAATCACACAATCCTAGAATCATAGAATCACAGAATCACAGAATCATAGAATCACAGAATCGTAGAATCTTGTAATCATATAATCATAGAATCACACAATCCTAGAATCATAGAATCACAGAATCACAGAATCACTTAATCCTAGAATCACAGAATCAGAGAATCCTAGAATCCTAGAATCACAGATTGCTAGAATCATAGAATCACAGAATCATAGAATCACAGAATCCTAGAATCACAGAATCAGAGAATCATAGAAGCATAGAATCCTAGAACCATAGAATCACAGAATCATAGAATTACAGAATCACAGAATCCTAGAATCATAGAATCACAGAATCGTAGAATCTTAGAATCACAGAATCATAGAATCCGAGAACCACAGAAGCATGGAATCCTAGAATCATAGAATCCTAGAATCACAGAATCATAGAATCACAGAATCCTAGAATCTTGTAATCATATAATCATAGAATCACACAATCCTAGAATCATAGAATCACAGAATCACAGAATCCTAGAATCACAGAATCAGAGAATCATAGAAGCATAGAAGCATAGAATCATAGAATCACAGAATCATAGAATCACAGAATCACAGAATCCTAGAATTATAGAATCACAGAATCCTAGAATCACAGAATCAGAGAATCATAGAAGCATAGAATCCTAGAACCATAGAATCACAGAATCATAGAATCACTTAATCACAGAATCCTAGAATCATAGAATCACAGAATTGTAGAATCCTAGAATCACAGAATCATAGCATCCAAGAACCACAGAAGCATAGAATCCTTGAATCATAGAATCCTAGGATCACAGAATCATAGAATCACAGAATCCTAGAATCATAGAATCACAGAATCCTAGAATCTTAGAAACACAGAATTGTAGAATCCTAGAATCATAGAATCACAGAATCCTAGAATCACAGAATCACAGAATCCTAGAATCCTAGAATCACAGAATTCTAGAATCATAGAATCACAGAATTCTAGAATCTTGGAATCTCAGAATCAAAGAATCACAGAATCATAGAATCATAGAATCAAATAATCCTAGAATTGTAGAATCACAGAATCACAGAATACCACAATCTTAGAATCACAGAAATCTAAAATCCTAGAATGCTGGAATCACAGAATCTTGAATCATGTAATCATAGAATCATAGAATCACAGAATCACAGCATCCTAGAATCATAGAAACACAGAGTTCTAGAATCTTGGAATCTTAGAATCAAAGTATCACAGAATCCTAGAAGCATTGAATCAAAGAATCCTAGAATTATAGAATTACAGAATCACAGATTCCTAGAATCCTACATTCACAGAATCATAGCTCATGGTATCATAGAATAAGAGAAGCCTAGAATCCTAGATTCATAGAATCACAGAATCATAGAATAACAGAATCACAGAATCACAGAATCCTAGAATCACAGAATCACAGAATGCTAGAATTCGAGAGTCACTGAATCACAGACTCCTAGAATCCCAGAATCCCAGAATCATAGAATCCTAGATTCATAGAATCACAGAATCCTAGAATCACTGAATTGTAGAATTCTAGAATCACAGAATCATAGAATCACAGAATACTATAATCCTAGAATCACAGATTCTTAGAATCCTAGAATCACAGAATCATAGAATAACAGAATTCTAGAACCTTGGAATCTCAGAATCAAAGAATCACAGAATCCTAGAATCACAGAATCAAAGAATCCTAGAATTATAGAATCTTAGAATCACAGAATCCTAAAATCCTAGAATCCTAGAATCACAGAATCCTAGAATCATATAATCCCAGAATCATAGAATCACAGAATACTAGAATCACAGAATCAGAGAATCAGAGAATCATAGAATCCTAGAACCATAGAATCACAGAAGCACAGAATCCCAGAATCATAGACTCACAGAATCGTAGAATCTTAGAATCACAGAATCATAGAATCTGAGAACCACAGAAGCATGGAATCATAGAATCATAGAATCCCAGAATCATAGAATCACAGAATACTAGAATCACAGAATCAGAGAATCATAGAATCATAGAATCCTAGAACCATAGAATCACAGAATCACAGAATCCTAGAATCATAGACTCACAGAATCGTAGAATCTTAGAATCACAGAATCATAGAATCATAGAATCACAGAATCATAGAATCACAGAATACTAGAATCACAGAATCAGAGAATCATAGAAGCATAGAATCCTAAAACCATAGAATCACAGAATCATAGAATTACAGAATCACAGAATCCTAGAATCATAGAATCACAGAATCATAGAATCACAGAATCACAGAATCCTAGAATCATAGAATCACAGAATCCTAGAATCACAGAATCAGAGATTCAGAGAAGCATAGAATCCTAGAACCATAGAATCACAGAATCATAGAATCACTTAATCACAGAATCCTAGAATCATAGAATCACAGAATTGTAGAATCCTAGAATCACAGAATCATAGCATCCAAGAACCACAGAAGCATAGAATCCTAGAATCATAGAATCCTAGGATCACAGAATCATAGAATCACAGAATCCTAGAATCATAGAATCACAGAATCATAGAATCTTAGAAACACAGAATTGTAGAATCCTAGAATCATAGAATCACAGAATCCTAGAATCACAGAATCACAGAATCCTAGAATCCTAGAATCACAGAATTCTAGAATCATCGAATCACAGAATTCTAGAATCTTGGAATCTCAGAATCAAAGAATCACAGAATCATAGAATCATAGAATCAAATAATCCTAGAATTGTAGAATCACAGAATCACAGAATACTACAATCTTAGAATCACAGAATGCTAAAATCCTAGAATGCTGGAATCACAGAATCCTAGAATCATGTAATCATAGAATCATAGAATCACAGAATCACAGCATCCTAGAATCATAGAAACACAGAGTTCTAGAATCTTGGAATCTTAGAATCAAAGTATCACAGAATCCTAGAAGCATTGAATCAAAGAATCCTAGAATTATAGAATTACAGAATCACAGATTCCTAGAATCCTACATTCACAGAATCATAGCTCATAGTATCATAGAATAAGAGAAGCCTAGAATCCTAGATTCATAGAATCACAGAATCATAGAATAACAGAATCACAGAATCACAGAATCCTAGAATCACAGAATCACAGAATGCTAGAATTCGAGAGTCACAGAATCACAGAATCCTAGAATCCCAGAATCACAGAATCATAGAATCCTAGATTCATAGAATCACAGAATCCTAGAATCACTGAATTGTAGAATCCTAGAATCACAGAATCATAGAATCACAGAATACTATAATCCTAGAATCACAGATTCTTAGAATCTTAGAATCACAGAATCATAGAATAACAGAATTCTAGAACCTTGGAATCTCAGAATCAAAGAATCACAGAATCCTAGAATCACAGAATCAAAGAATCCTAGAATTATAGAATCTTAGAATCACAGAATCCTAAAATCCTAGAATCCTAGAATCACAGAATCCTAGAATCATATAATCCCAGAATCATAGAATCACAGAATACTAGAATCACAGAATCAGAGAATCATAGAATCATAGAATCCTAGAACCATAGAATCACAGAATCACAGAATCCTAGAATCATAGACTCACAGAATTGTAGAATCTTAGAATCACAGAATCATAGAATCTGAGAACCACAGAAGCATGGAATCATAGAATCATAGAATCCCAGAATCATAGAATCACAGAATACTAGAATCACAGAATCAGAGAATCATAGAATCATAGAATCCTTGAACCATAGAATCACAGAATCACAGAATCCTAGAATCATAGACTCACAGAATCGTAGAATCTTAGAATCACAGAATCATAGAATCATAGAATCACAGAATCATAGAATCACAGAATCCTAGAATCACAGAATCAGAGAATCATAGAAGCATAGAATCCTAAAACCATAGAATCACAGAATCATAGAATTACAGAATCACAGAATCCTAGAATCATAGAATCACAGAATCGTAGAATCTTAGAATCACAGAATCATAGAATCCGAGAACCACAGAAGCATGGAATCCTAGAATCATAGAATCCTAGAATCACAGAATCATAGAGTCACAGAATCCTAGAATCTTGTAATCATATAATCATAGAATCACACAATCCTAGAATCATAGAATCACAGAATCACAGAATCCTAGAATCACAGAATCAGAGAATCATAGAAGCATAGAATCCGAGAATCATAGAATCACAGAATCATATAATCACAGAATCACAGAATCCTAGAATCATAGAATCACAGAATCCTAGAATCATAGAATCACAGAATTCTAGAATCTTGGAATCTCAGAATCAAAGAATCACAGAATCATAGAATCATAGAATCAAATAATCATAGAATTGTAGAATCACACAATCACAGAATACTACAATCTTAGAATCACAGAATGCTAAAATCCTAGAATGCTGGAATCACAGAATCATAGAATCTTAGAATCACAGAATCATAGAATATGAGAACCACAGAAGCATGGAATCCTAGAATCATAGAATCACAGAATCCTAGAATCATAGAATCACAGAGTTCTAGAATCTTGGAATCTCAGAATCAAAGAATCACAGAATCCTAGAATCATAGAATCAAAGAATCCTAGAATTATAGAATCTTAGAATCACAGAATCCTAAAATCCTAGAATCCTAGAATCACAGATTCCTAGAATCATAGAATCACAGAATCATAGAATCATAGAATCCTGGAATCCTAGAATCACAGAATTCTAGAACCTTGGAATCTCAGAATCCTAGAATCACAGAATCCTAGAATCATAGAATCACAGAATCCTAGAATCACAGAATTGTAGAATCCTAGAATCACAGAATCAAAGAATCACAGAATCCTAGAATCCTAGAATCACAGACTCTTTGAATCCTAGAATCACAGAATCCTAGGATCATAGAATCACAGAATTCTAGAATCCTGGAATCTCAGAATCAAAGAATCACAGAATCCTAGAATCATAGAATCAAAGATGCTAGAATTATACAATTTTAGAATCACAGAATCCTAAAATCCTAGAATCCTAGAATCACAGATTGCTAGAATCATAGAATCACAGAATCAGAGAATTACAGAATCACAGAATCCTAGAATCATAGAATCACAGAATCGTAGAATCACAGAATCCTAGAATCACAGAATCAGAGAATCATAGAAGCATAGAATCCTAGAACCATAGAATCACAGAATCATAGAATTACAGAATCACAGAATCCTAGAATCATAGAATCACAAAATTGTAGAATCTTAGAATCACAGAATCATAGAATCTGAGAACCACAGAAGCATGGAATCCTAGAATCATAGAATTCTAGAATCACAGAATCCTAGAATCACAGAATCCTAGAATCTTGTAATCATATAATCATAGAATCACACAATCCTAGAATCATAGAATCACAGAATCACAGAATCACAGAATCCTAGAATCACAGAATCAGAGAATCATAGAAGCATAGAATCCGAGAATCATAGAATCACAGAATCATAGAATATGAGAACCACAGAAGCATGGAATCCTACAATCATAGAATCACAGAATCATAGAATCACAGAATCCTAGAATCATAGAATCACAGAGTTCTAGAATCTTGGAATCTCAGAATCAAAGAATCACAGAATCCTAGAATCATAGAATCAAAGAATCCTAGAATTATAGAATCTTAGAATCACAGAATCCTAAAATCCTAGAATCATAGAATCACAGATTCCTAGAATCATAGAATCACAGAATCAGAGAATCATAGAATCCTAGAATCCTAGAACCACAGAATTCTAGAATCTTGGAATCTCAGAATCCTAGAATCACAGAATCCTAGAATCATAGAATCACAGAATCCTAGAATTATAGAATCTTAGAATCACAGAATCCTAAAATCCTAGAATCATAGAATCACAGATTCCTAGAATCATAGAATCACAGAATCATAGAATCACAGAATACTAGAATCACAGAATCAGAGAATCATAGAATCATAGAATCCTTGAACCATAGAATCACAGAATCACAGAATCCTAGAATCATAGACTCACAGAATCGTAGAATCTTAGAATCACAGAATCATAGAATCATAGAATCACAGAATCATAGAATCACAGAATCCTAGAATCACAGAATCAGAGAATCATAGAAGCATAGAATCCTAAACCATAGAATCACAGAATCATAGAATTACAGAATCACAGAATCCTAGAATCATAGAATCACAGAATCGTAGAATCTTAGAATCAAAGAATCATAGAATCCGAGAACCACAGAAGCATGGAATCCTAGAATCATAGAATCCTAGAATCACAGAATCATAGAGTCACCGAATCCTAGAATCTTGTAATCATATAATCATAGAATCACACAATCCTAGAATCATAGAATCACAGAATCACAGAATCCTAGAATCACAGAATCAGAGAATCATAGAAGCATAGAATCCGAGAATCATAGAATCACAGAATCATATAATCACAGAATCACAGAATCCTAGAATCATAGAATCACAGAATCCTAGAATCATAGAATCACAGAATTCTAGAATCTTGGAATCTCAGAATCAAAGAATCACAGAATCATATAATCATAGAATCACACAATCCTAGAATCATAGAATCACAGAATCACAGAATCACAGAATCCTAGAATCACAGAATCAGAGAATCATAGAAGCATAGAATCCGAGAATCATAGAATCACAGAATCATAGAATATGAGAACCACAGAAGCATGGAATCCTACAATCATAGAATCACAGAATCATAGAATCACAAAATCCTAGAATCATAGAATCACAGAGTTCTAGAATCTTGGAATCTCAGAATCAAAGAATCACAGAATCCTAGAATCATAGAATCAAAGAATCCTAGAATTATAGAATCTTAGAATCACAGAATCCTAAAATCCTAGAATCATAGAATCACAGATTCCTAGAATCATAGAATCACAGAATCAGAGAATCATAGAATCCTAGAATCCTAGAACCACAGAATTCTAGAATCTTGGAATCTCAGAATCCTAGAATCACAGAATCCTAGAATCATAGAATCACAGAATCCTAGAATTATAGAATCTTAGAATCACAGAATCCTAAAATCCTGGAATCATAGAATCACAGATTCCTAGAATCATAGAATCACAGAATCATAGAATCACAGAATACTAGAATCACAGAATCAGAGAATCATAGAATCATAGAATCCTTGAACCATAGAATCACAGAATCACAGAATCCTAGAATCATAGACTCACAGAATCGTAGAATCTTAGAATCACAGAATCATAGAATCATAGAATCACAGAATCATAGAATCACAGAATCCTAGAATCACAGAATCAGAGAATCATAGAAGCATAGAATCCTAAACCATAGAATCACAGAATCATAGAATTACAGAATCACAGAATCCTAGAATCATAGAATCACAGAATCGTAGAATCTTAGAATCAAAGAATCATAGAATCCGAGAACCACAGAAGCATGGAATCCTAGAATCATAGAATCCTAGAATCACAGAATCATAGAGTCACCGAATCCTAGAATCTTGTAATCATATAATCATAGAATCACACAATCCTAGAATCATAGAATCACAGAATCACAGAATCCTAGAATCACAGAATCAGAGAATCATAGAAGCATAGAATCCGAGAATCATAGAATCACAGAATCATATAATCACAGAATCACAGAATCCTAGAATCATAGAATCACAGAATCCTAGAATCATAGAATCACAGAATTCTAGAATCTTGGAATCTCAGAATCAAAGAATCACAGAATCATAGAATCATAGAATCAAATAATCATAGAATTGTAGAATCACACAATCACAGAATACTACAATCTTAGAATCACAGAATGCTAAAATCCTAGAATGCTGGAATCACAGAATCCTAGAATCATAGAATCACAGAGTTCTAGAATCTTGGAATCTCAGAATCAAAGAATCACAGAATCCTAGAACCATAGAATCAAAGAATCCTAGAATTATAGAATCTTAGAATCACAGAATCCTAAAATCCTAGAATCCTAGAATCACAGATTCCTAGAATCATAGAATCACAGAATCATAGAATCATAGAATCATAGAATCCTAGAATCACAGAATTCTAGAACCTTAGAATCTCAGAATCCTAGAATCACAGAATCCTAGAATCATAGAATCACAGAATCCTAGAATTATAGAATCTTAGAATCACAGAATCCTAAAATCCTAGAATCATAGAATCACAGATTCCTAGAATCATAGAATCACAGAATCATAGAATCACAGAATACTAGAATCACAGAATCAGAGAATCATAGAATCATAGAATCCTTGAACCATAGAATCACAGAATCACAGAATCCTAGAATCATAGACTCACAGAATCGTAGAATCTTAGAATCACAGAATCATAGAATCATAGAATCACAGAATCATAGAATCACAGAATCCTAGAATCACAGAATCAGAGAATCATAGAAGCATAGAATCCTAAAACCATAGAATCACAGAATCATAGAATTACAGAATCACAGAATCCTAGAATCATAGAATCACAGAATCGTAGAATCTTAGAATCAAAGAATCATAGAATCCGAGAACCACAGAAGCATGGAATCCTAGAATCATAGAATCCTAGAATCACAGAATCATAGAGTCACCGAATCCTAGAATCTTGTAATCATATAATCATAGAATCACACAATCCTAGAATCATAGAATCACAGAATCACAGAATCCTAGAATCACAGAATCAGAGAATCATAGAAGCATAGAATCCGAGAATCATAGAATCACAGAATCATATAATCACAGAATCACAGAATCCTAGAATCATAGAATCACAGAATCCTAGAATCATAGAATCACAGAATTCTAGAATCTTGGAATCTCAGAATCAAAGAATCACAGAATCATAGAATCATAGAATCAAATAATCATAGAATTGTAGAATCACACAATCACAGAATACTACAATCTTAGAATCACAGAATGCTAAAATCCTAGAATGCTGGAATCACAGAATCCTAGAATCATAGAATCACAGAGTTCTAGAATCTTGGAATCTCAGAATCAAAGAATCACAGAATCCTAGAACCATAGAATCAAAGAATCCTAGAATTATAGAATCTTAGAATCACAGAATCCTAAAATCCTAGAATCCTAGAATCACAGATTGCTAGAATCATAGAATCACAGAATCATAGAATCATAGAATCATAGAATCCTAGAATCACAGAATTCTAGAACCTTAGAATCTCAGAATCCTAGAATCACAGAATCCTAGAATCATAGAATCACAGAATCCTAGAATCACAGAATTGTAGAATCCTAGAATCACAGAATCAAAGAATCACAGAATCCTAGAATCCTAGAATCACAGACTCTTTGAATCCTAGAATCACAGAATCCTAGGATCATAGAATCACAGAATTCTAGAATCCTGGAATCTCAGAATCAAAGAATCACAGAATCCTAGAATCATAGAATCAAAGATGCTAGAATTATACAATTTTAGAATCACAGAATCCTAAAATCCTAGAATCCTAGAATCACAGATTGCTAGAATCATAGAATCACAGAATCAGAGAATCATAGAAGCATAGAATCCTAGAACCATATAATCACAGAATCAGAGAATTACAGAATCACAGAATCCTAGAATCATAGAATCACAGAATCGTAGAATCACAGAATCCTAGAATCACAGAATCATAGAATCATAGAATCCTAGAATCCTAGAATCACAGAATTCTAGAACCTTGGAATCTCAGAATCCTAGAATCACAGAATCCTAGAATCATAGAATCACAGAATCCTAGAATCACAGAATTGTAGAATCCTAGAATCACAGAATCAAAGAATCACAGAATCCTAGAATCCTAGAATCACAGACTCTTTGAATCCTAGAATCACAGAATCCTAGAATCATAGAATCAAAGATGCTAGAATTATACAATTTTAGAAGCATAGAATCCTAGAACCATAGAATCACAGAATCATAGAATTACAGAATCACAGAATCCTAGAATCATAGAATCACAAAATTGTAGAATCTTAGAATCACAGAATCATAGAATCCGAGAACCACAGAAGCATGGAATCCTAGAATCATAGAATCCTAGAATCACAGAATCATAGAATCACAGAATCCTAGAATCTTGTAATCATATAATCATAGAATCACACAATCCTAGAATCATAGAATCACAGAATCACAGAATCACAGAATCCTAGAATCACAGAATCAGAGAATCATAGAAGCATAGAATCCGAGAATCATAGAATCACAGAATCATAGAATATGAGAACCACAGAAGCATGGAATCCTACAATCATAGAATCACAGAATCCTAGAATCACAGAATCCTAGAATCATAGAATCACAGAGTTCTAGAATCTTGGAATCTCAGAATCAAAGAATCACAGAATCCTAGAATCATAGAATCAAAGAATGCTAGAATTATAGAATCTTAGAATAACAGAATCCTAAAATCCTAGAATCATAGAATCACAGATTCCTAGAATCATAGAATCACAGAATCATAGAATCATAGACTCCTAGAATCCTAGAACCACAGAATTCTAGAATCTTGGAATCTCAGAATCCTAGAATCACAGAATCCTAGAATCATAGAATCACAGAATCCTAGAATTATAGAATCTTAGAATCACAGAATCCTAAAATCCTAGAATCATAGAATCACAGATTCCTAGAATCATAGAATCACAGAATCATAGAATCATAGAATCCTAGAATCCTAGAACCACAGAATTCTAGAATCTTGGAATCTCAGAATCTTAGAATCACAGAATCCTAGAATCATAGAATCACAGAATCCTAGAATCACAGAATTGTAGAATCCTATAATCACAGAATCATAGAATCACAGAATCCTAGAATCCTAGAATCACAGACTCTTAGAATCCTAGAATCACAGAATCCAAGAATCATAGAATCACAGAATTCTAGAATCTTGGAATCTCAGAATCAAAGAATCACAGAATCCTAGAATCATAGAATCACAGAATCATAGAATCATAGAATCCTAGAATCCTAGAACCACAGAATTCTAGAATCTTGGAATCTCAGAATCAAAGAATCACAGATTCCTAGAATCATAGAATCACAGAATCATAGAATCATAGAATCCTAGAATCCTAGAACCACAGAATTCTAGAATCTTGGAATCTCAGAATCCTAGAATCACAGAATCCTAGAATCATAGAATCACAGAATCCTAGAATCACAGAATTGTAGAATCCTATAATCACAGAATCATAGAATCACAGAATCCTAGAATCCTAGAATCACAGACTCTTAGGGGTAAAAATTCACTTGGTTGCGCCTCCCGTTAGCGCCTTAAGAGGGCGCTAATGGGGCGCAAAGCCGCTAACGCCCGGGCGCAGCGATGTTTGCGCCGCTCGAGAACTTAACTTGAGATTGTGCGGCGGTGCTAAAACTTACCGCTGCGACCACCTGCGCGCGCAGATTGTGACGTCATTCCATGGTGCAACGCCCTTGTGGCGCCCCGTAGCAGAAATTGAGTGGCGCCCCCTGCCTTACCGCCTGGCGCTTCCAACGACCAGAAGACTGGAACGCTATCAATCGCTGTGGGGCTGGGGGGGGCGCTATTTAAAGGGGGCCTCTTCCTGTCTTTTATTGTTGGTGGCATTTTTGAACTACGCATTCTGAGAGAGAGAGGGAGAGACTTCTGGAGAGATTCAACGTTGTGTGAAGGAGTTTTGGGTACTGAGCAGCACTTTGCAGGTTCATTTTGATTTGCCATTCCTTGTATCGATTTAGCAGAGACTGTGGGAGCTGCACTCTGAGCTCTTTGCCTGGTACTCTCCATTGTACTTTCCAACACATTTGATGTGCAAGTCTCTCCAGGCCGAGATTCAAGGCTGCAATGAACAGGATGTGGATGGAAAGCAATATTAACCATCCCCTTTAAGAACTGGCCCGTGCCATTGTGTGTGTGTTCCATTGCTGACTGACATTACATGAGCTTCGCCAGCGCTCCGAGTTAGCGCCTCACTGCTCGCCCTTTGCGCCTTAAGAGAGGTGTGCAGCGCCTGCTTTAGTGCTCCACTCACCTCCCGGGGCGGTAAAAGTGAAGTTTCCTGTCAGTGCCGATAATTAGCGCCAGGCGCGAATATTTGCGTCCGGACGATATTTGCGCCCCAAATGGGGCGCGACCTAATTTCTACCCCTTAGAATCCTAGAATCACAGAATCCTAGAATCATAGAATCACAGAATTCTAGAATCTTGGAATCTCAGAATCAAAGAATCACAGAATCCTAGAATCATAGAATCAAAGATGCTAGAATTATAGAATTTTAGAATTACAGAATCCTAAAATCCTAGAATCCTAGAATCACAGATTGCTAGAATCATAGAATCACAGAATCATAGAATCACAGAATCCTAGAATCACAGAATCAGAGAATCATAGAAGCATAGAATCCTAGAACCATAGAATCACAGAATCATAGAATTACAGAATCACAGAATCCTAGAATCATAGAATCACAGAATCGTAGAATCACAGAATCCTAGAATGACAGAATCAGAGAATCATAGAAGCATAGAATCCTAGAACCATAGAATCACAGAATCATAGAAATACAGAATCACAGAATCCTAGAATCATAGAATCACAGAATCATAGAATCCGAGAACCACAGAAGCATGGAATCCTAGAATCATAGAATCCTAGAATCACAGAATCATAGAATCACAGAATCCTAGAATCTTGTAATCATATAATCATAGAATCACACAATCCTAGAATCATAGAATCACAGAATCACAGAATCCTAGAATCACAGAATCAGAGAATCATAGAAGCATAGAATCCGAGAATCATAGAATCACAGAATCATAGAATATGAGAACCACAGAAGAATGGAATCCTAGAATCATAGAATCACAGAATCCTAGAATCACAGAATCATAGAATCACAGAGTTCTGGAATCTTGGAATCTCAGAATCAAAGAATCACAGATTCCTAGAATCATAGAATCAAAGAATCCTAGAATTATAGAATCTTAGAATCACAGAATCCTAAAATCCTAGAATCCTAGAATCACAGATTCCTAGAATCATAGAATCACAGAATCATAGAATCATAGAATCCTAAAATCCTAGAATCACAGAATTCTAGAATCTTGGAATCTCAGAATCCTAGAATCACAGAATCCTAGAATCATAGAATCACAGAATCCTAGAATCACAGAATTGTAGAATCCTATAATCACAGAATCATAGAATCACAGAATCCTAGAATCCTAGAATCACAGACTCTTAGAATCCTAGAATCACAGAATCCTAGAATCATAGAATCACAGAATTCTAGAATCTTGGAATCTCAGAATCAAAGAATCACAGAATCCTAGAATCATAGAATGAAAGATGCTAGAATTATAGAATTTTAGAATCACAGAATCCTAAAATCCTAGAATCCTAGAATCACAGATTGCTAGAATCATAGAATCACAGAATCATAGAATCACAGAATCACAGAATCACAGAATCAGAGAATCAAAGAAGCATAGAATCCTAGAACCATAGAATCACAGAATCATAGAATTACAGAATCACAGAATCCTAGAATCATAGAATCACAGAATCGTAGAATCACAGAATCCTAGAATCACAGAATCAGAGAATCATAGAAGCATAGAATCCTAGAATCATAGAATCACAGAATCATAGAATTACAGAATCACAGAATCCTAGAATCATAGAATCACAGAATCGTAGAATCTTAGAATCACAGAATCATAGAATCCGAGAACCACAGAAGCATGGAATCCTAGAATGATAGAATCCTAGAATCACAGAATCATAGAATCACAGAATCCTAGAATCTTGTAATCATATAATCATAGAATCACACAATCCTAGAATCATAGAATCACAGAATCACAGAATCCTAGAATCACAGAATCAGAGAATCATAGAAGCATAGAATCCGAGAATCATAGAATCACAGAATCATAGAATCACAGAATCACAGAATCCTAGAATCATAGAATCACAGAATCCTAGAATCACAGAATCTGAGAATCATAGAAGCATAGAATCCTAGAACCATAGAATCACAGAATCATAGAATCACTTAATCACAGAATCCTAGAATCATAGAATCACAGAATTGTAGAATCCTAGAATCACAGAATCATAGCATCCAAGAACCACAGAAACATGGAATCCTTGAATCATAGAATCCTAGGATCACAGAATCATAGAATCACAGAATCCTAGAATCATAGAATCACAGAATCCTAGAATCTTAGAAACACAGAATTGTAGAATCCTAGAATCATAGAATCACAGAATTGTAGAATCCTAAAATCGCAGAATCCTAGAATCATAGAATCACAGAATTCTAGAATCTTGGAATCTCAAAATCAAAGAATCACAGAATCATAGAATCATAGAATCAAATAATCCTAGAATTGTAGAATCACAGAATCACAGAATACTACAATCTTAGAATCACAGAATGCTAAAATCCTAGAATGCTGGAATCACAGAATCCTAGAATCATGTAATCATAGAATCATAGAATCACAGAATCATAGTAGCATAGAATCCTAGAATCACAGAATCACAGAATCCTAGAATCATAGAAATCATAGAAACACAGACCTCTCTTAAGGCGCAAAGGCCTAGGAGTGAGGCGCTACCTCAGCGCGCGAGCGCAGCGCAGCTGCTGCCAGATAGCGAGGGAACACAGACACACTGGCGCCGGACACTTCTTAAAGCGGGGGGGGCCACTTGCTCCCCAGCCACACCCTGCTCATTGCAGCCTTGAATCTCAGCCTGGAGAGACCTGTAATCCATTTTGCTGCCAAGCATGGAGAGGGTGAGAGAACGCGCTCATCGCTTCACCGAGCGGGCCTTGGATGCTCTGGTTGACGCAGTGGAGCGCAGACGATGCATGCTGTTCCCGGAGAGTGGCAGGAGGCCTTTGCCACGCGAGTTCAGAAGAGTGTGGAGGGAGGTGGCTCAGAGCGTCTCCTCCAGGAGCATGGTGCCCAGGACCCATGTTCAGTGCCGCAAAAAATTCAACGACCTCACTCGGGTCGTCAGGGTGAGTGGCTTTTTCTCAATACCTCTCCATCCCTCCATCTCAACCTCACTCTATGGCCAGAGGGTCTTAAAACCCCAATGCACAACACTCATCCAACACCTATGGCCCTTTCATCAAACACACACACACATTCCACACTTTGCATACAGTAAGGGCTATTCACCTATGGGAGGCACATCAGGCAAGACCATGGCTGCATATTGTAAGGGCTATTCACCTATGGGAGGCACATCAGGCAAGACCATGGCTGTATATTTACTCAGATGCTGTCCTTTTTCTTGCAGGCTAAGCTGGCTCATAATCGGAGACAGCAGCAACGGACGGGTGCAGGGCAGGCTTCAGCTGCAACCCCTCAGCGATCTGGAGGAGCGCGTCCACAGGATTGTGGCAAGCCGGGTGATCGGTCCCGTCGCCACTGGGGACGCCGACCCCGTTGTGGACAGCAATGGTAAGGTCATCACCTTTTTGTCCTCTGTCCTTCCACTTGTCCCTCACAATACCAGCCTTTGACACTTTCAATCCAACTTGCTAACTCGCTGCACTTATTCCTCCCTTACTGCCACCCTGTCCTCACGCTAAAGCCACTCTTGTACCTCCCTGCTTTCAGATGGTGATTCACCAGCTGAGGAGACGGGCCCTGAAGCTGCCACTGGGAGTGATGCTGCAGCTGAGGAGGAAGAGGAAGCCGGAGCATCAGTGCCACCCTCTCCCGAGGAAGCCCATGGCCACACTGGGAACACGCCTTCCCCGGAGGGGAGCAGGGGGGAAGGGGCTGATGATGGTGAAGCTCCAGGACCCAGCGGGCTGCAGCAACGCCATGGGGGGGGGGAGGGAAGAACGGGAGCCTTCTCCCCAGAGGGAGAGTATGCCAGACACTCCTACTGCAATGGACGCAGAGGAGGAGCGGCTGATTCCAGAAATGAACAGCCAGGCGGTGGGCATGCACACTGAGCTCATGGGTGCAGTGGGAAGGGTGCCCGAATGCATTGAGGCACTGGCAAGGAGTGTGGAGCACTTCGCTGTAGCACAGGCGGATGCCACACTAAAGCTTAGTGCTGCAATTCAGTCACTGGCTGCCAGGAACCCATCTGAGACTGCTCTCATGCAGACTCAGATTGAGGCCACGCGAGCACTGACTGCTGCCATCCTCGATGGTTCGTGCACATGTCCCCGGGGCTGTCACCGCGCCGCAGCAGGCCAGCAATCTGTTCTCCGGCAAATTGCTCCGGATGCTGAAGTGCTGCCCCGTGGGAGTGCCAGTGTGTCGGGCGAGCAGGGAGTTGCTGTCCTCTCTCACGATGACAGCATTCCTGCTGCCAACACTGTCACTTCTCCACTGCACTTGCCACCGCCTGTAGGACAGACTGCTGCCGCCCATGCAGAGTTGGTGCAGTCTGCAGCCGGGCCCTCCAGGCCCAGAAGTGGTCGAGGCCGTCCTTCAGGGGCATCTGCAGTGTCAGGGTCTGACGAGCAGCAGCCTTCCACCAGCCTTGCTGCAGCCACTGAGGTCCCATTACGGAGGAGCAGTAGGGTTAGAAGGGGGGAAGTGCGCAAGGGAAGGAGATCACCCTCGAAGGGCAAAATGTAGGAGGTGTGCCAAAATGCTGGTCATTTTTTTATTGAAGGCCGAGGTTCATGGCCCAACTTTTGTTTAGTGTTTTGGACATTATCTCCAGGTTGTGAGAACCAGTTATGTTATTGACTGTTTTTTTGTGTTTATTTCTATGAGTTTGTCATGAGGAATTGACACACACAGAGTTTGTAAAATAAATAAGTTTCTGTATTCAAAATATACATGGCTGGTGGTTGGAATTATTGGTGCCTTGGCCGGCTTAGGGGTTGCGTGCTGGGTTGATTCGTGTTTGTAGCAATGGCAGGGGCCCTAGAAGCGGCTTGCTATTAGTCGTTGACGGACGGCCCTCGCAGTTTGACCATTGTGGGCCGCCCTCCTGCCTTGGTGCTGCTGATGATCATCGTCCTCGTCCTCTTCCTCCTCTTCCTCCTCCTCCTCTGGTGGTGCTACAAGGCCTGGTGGCATTGGCTGGGTCCTGAGGATTGCCATGTTGTGCAACATGCAGCACACGACTACGAACTTCGAAACTTGCTCAGGCGAGTACTGCAGGGCTCCTCCGGAATGGTCCAGACAGCGGAACCGTTGTTTCAGCACGCCGATTGTGCGCTCAATAATGTTCCTGGTTGCTTGATGGCTTTCCTGGTACCGCAGCTCAGCAGGGGTGTTTGGCGCACGGAGCGGTGTCATCAGCCAGGTGCTCAATGCGTACCCCTTGTCCCCCAGAAGCCAACCAACTGGCTGATGCGGTGCCTCGAAAAGTTCTGCCACAGTAGTCTGGCGCAGGATGAAAGCATCGTGGCAGCTGCCCGGATAGTGGGCATTGACAGCGAGAATCACCTGTCTGTGGTCACAGACCAACTGCACATTCAAGGAATGGAACCCCTTTCTGTTCCGGAACTCCTCTGCATTCTCTCGTGGAGCACGCAAAGCCACATGCGTGCAGTCAATGGCGCCCTGCACCATGGGGAAGCCCGCTACCCTCGCAAAGCCCATAGCACGGTCATGCTGCTTGTCTGGGGTCATAGGGAAAGAGATGAAGTCTCGTCTCCTTCTGAAGAGGGCATTGGTGACCTGCCGGATGCAGCGATGCACCGCAAACTGGGAGATATTGGCGAGGTCCCCAACAGCAGCTTGGAATGAGCCAGTGGCGTAGAAGTTCAAAGCCACTGTGACCTTCACTGCCACCGACAGAGACGTCCTGGACCTCAGCTGTGGCTGCAGATCTGGCTGCAGCAGGTGGCAGAGCTCAGTGACCACCTCCTTGCTGAATCGCAGCCTTCGCAAACACAGCTCCTCGGACATATGGATGTAGGAGAGCTGTTCACGATATACCCTGGGAGGGTAAGCTCTCCTGTACATGCGCCTGATGGCCCTCCTCCGTCTGGCCATCATTGCCACTCTCTGTCTGCGTCTCACTATCCTCCGATTCAGCTGGAGCAGGACGACGCCCCCAATCATTGCAGCCCCCATATTCTCTTTGCCAGAAAAGTAATGAGGTACAGCAACTAAAGTAGCAACAAAGTTAGGATGAACTAGGCAAAACTACCTCACAAAGCGTTGAGTCAATGTAGAAGTCTCTCTCTCTCTCTCTCCGAATCTCTCTCTCTCTCTCAGAACGAGTGGTGCATAAATGTCGACCACAGAAAAAGACAGGAAGAGGCCCCCTTTAAATAGCGCCCCCCCCAGCCCCACAGCGATTGATAACGTTCCAGTCTTCCGGTCGTTGGAAGCGCCAGGCGGTAAGGCAGGGGGCGCCACTCAATTTCCGCTCCGGGGCGCCCCAAGGGCGTTGCACCATGGAATGACGTCACAATCTGCGCGCGCAGGTGGTCGCAGCGGTAAGTTTTAGTGCCGCCGCACAATCTCAAGTTAAGTTCTCGAGCGGCGCAAACAGCGCTGCGCCCGGGCGTTAGCGGCTTAACGCCCCATTAGCGCCCTCTTAAGGCGCTAACGGGAGGCGCAACCAACTGAATTTTTACCCCTTAGAATCCTAGAATCACAGAATCATAGAATAACAGAATTCTTGAACCTTGGAATCTCAGAATCAAAGAATCACAGAATCCTAGAATCACAGAATCAAAGAATCCTAGAATTATAGAATCTTAGAATCACAGAATCCTAAAATCCTAGAATCCTAGAATCACAGAATCCTAGAATCATATAATCACAGAATCATAGAATCACAGAATACTAGAATCACAGAATCAGAGAATCATAGAATCATAGAATCCTAGAACCATAGAATCACAGAATCACAGAATCCCAGAATCATAGACTCACAGAATCGTAGAATATTAGAATCACAGAATCATAGAATCTGAGAACCACAGAAGCATGGAATCATAGAATCATAGAATCACAGAATCATAGAATCACAGAATCCTAGAATCATATAATCACAGAATCATAGAATCACAGAATACTAGAATCACAGAATCAGAGAATCATAGAATCATAGAATCCTAGAACCATAGAATCACAGAATCACAGAATCCTAGAATCATAGACTCACAGAATCGTAGAATCTTAGAATCACAGAATCATAGAATCTGAGAACCACAGAAGCATGGAATCATAGAATCATAGAATCACAGAATCATAGAATCACAGAATCATAGAATTACAGAATCACAGAATCCTAGAATCATAGAATCACAGAATTGTAGAATCCTAGAATCATAGAATCACAGAATCCTAGAATCACAGAATCACAGAATCCTAGAATCCTAGAATCACAGAATCCTAGAATCCTAGAATCAGAGAATCCTAGAATCCTAGAATCACAGAATCCTAGAATCATAGAAACACAGAGTTCTAGAATCTTGGAATCTTAGAATCAAAGTATCACAGAATCCTAGAAGCATTGAATCAAAGAATCCTAGAATTATAGGAGGAAGCAGTCAGTGCAGGGATCCTCTGTGGTCGTTCCCCTCAGTAACAGGTATACCGCTTTGAATACTGTTGAGGGGGACGACTTACCAGTGGTAAGCCACGGTGACCGGATCTCCGGCGCTGGGTCGGTCCCTGTGGCTCAGAAGGGAAGGGGGGAGAGCAGGAGAGCAATAGTTATTGGGGACTCAATAGTCAGAGGGACAGATAGGAGGTTCTGTGGCAGCAAAAGAGACTCACGGATGGTATGTTGCCTCCCGGGTGCCAGGGTCCGTGACGTCTCGGACCGTGTTTTCAGAATCCTCAAAGGGGAAGGGGAACAATCACAAGTCGTGGTACACATCGGTACCAACGACATAGGTAGGAGAAGGGACGGGGATTTAAAACAGGAATTTAGGGAGCTAGGTTGGAAGCTGAGAGCCAGTACAAACCATGTTGTAATTTCTGGTTTGTTGCCGGTGCCACGTGCTAGCGAGTTGAGGAACAGGGAGAGAGTGCAGATAAACACGTGGCTGCAGGGATGGTGTAGGGGGGAGGGTTTCAGTTATGTGGATAATAGGAGCACATTCTGGGGAAGGTGGGACCTGTACAAACAGGACGGTTTGCACCTGAACCAGAGGGGCACCAATATCCTGGGAGGGAAATTTGCTACGGCTCTTCGGGGGGGTTTAAACTAATTTGTCAGGGGGATGGGAAAAAGGGCTGTAGTCCACGAGCCAGTGGTGAGTGTAGGGAGGTACTGAGGAGGGTATCAAGGTCGCAGGAATGTACCGGCAGACAGGAAGATGGCTTGAAGTGTGTCTACTTCAATGCAAGGAGCATCTGGAATAAGGTAGGAGAACTTGGAGCGTGGATTGGTACTTGGGACTACGATGTGGTGGCCATTACGGAGACATGGTTAGAACAGGGACAGGAATGGTTGTTGGAAGTTCCGGGGTATAGATGTTTCAGTAAGAGTAGGGAAGTTGGTAAGAAAGGTGGAGGAGTAGCATTGTTAATCAAGGATAGTTTAACAGCGGCAGAAAGGCAGTTCGAGGGGGATCTGCCGTCTGAGGTAATATGGGCTGAAGTTAGAAATAGGAAAGGAGCGGTCACGTTGTTAGGAGTTTTCTACAGGCCCCCAAATAGTAATAAAGATGTGTAGGAAGAAATTGCAAAGCAGATTATGAATAGGTGTGGAGGTCACAGAGTAGTTGTCATGGATGACTTCAACTTTCCAAATATTGATTGGAACCTTTATAGGTCAAACAGTTCGGATGGGATAGTTTTTGCACAGTGTGTGCAGGAGGGTTTCCTGACACAATATGTGGATAGGCCGACAAGAGGTGGGGCCACGTTGGATTTGGTACTGGGTAATGAACCGGGCCAAGTGTTTGATTTGTATGTGGGAGAGCACTTTGGAGATAGTGACCACAATTCGGTAACTTTCACTATTGCGATGGAGAGGGATAGGGCCATACGGCAGGGCAGGGTTTATAATTGGGGGAGGGGTAATTATGATGCGATTAGGCAAGAATTAGGGAGTATAAGATGGGAACAGAAACTATCAGGGAAAGGCACAAACGAAAAGTGGAGCTTTTTCATGGAGCAATTACTGCGTGTCCTTGATAGGTATGTCCCTGTCAGGCAGGGAGGAAATGGCCGAGTGAGAAAACCATGGTTCACAAAAGAGGTTGAATGTCTAGTCAAGAGGAAAAAGGAAGCGTATGTAAGGATGAGAAAACAAGGTTCAGTTGGGTCGATTGAGGGGTACAAGGTAGCAAGGAATGAGCTAAAAAAAGAGCTTAGGAGAGCTAGGAGGGGGCATGAGAAGTCCTTGGCGGGTCGGATCAAGAAAAACCCCAAGGCTTTTTACTCTTATGTGAGAAATAAAAGAATGACCAGGGTGAGGGTAGGGCCGGTCAAGGACAGTAGTGGGAACTTGTGCATGCAGTCAGAAGAGATAGGAGAGGTGATGAATGAATACTTTTCGTCAGTGTTCACCGAGGAGAGGGGCCATGTTCTTGAGGATGAGAGTGTGATAAAGGTGGATAGGCTGGAGGTGGTAGATGTTCTGAGGGAAGATGTTTTAGCAATTTTGAAGAACCTGAGGGTCGATAAGTCCCCTGGGCCAGATGGGATATATCCTAGGATTCTTTGGGAGGCAAGGGAGGAGATTGCAGAGCCTCTGGCTTTGATCTTTGGGTCCTCACTGTCCACGGGGATGGTGCCAGAGGACTGGAGAGTGGCGAATGTTGTTCCTCTCTTCAAGAAAGGAAATAGGAATGACCCTGGTAATTATAGGCCGGTTAGTCTTACTTCGGTGGTTGGTAAGATAATGGAAAAGGTCCTGAGGGATAGGATTTATGACCATTTGGAAAGGGGCAACTTAATCAGGGATAGTCAACACGGATTCGTGAAGGGTAAGTCTTGCCTAACAAATTTGATTGAATTCTTTGAGGAGGTAACTAAGTGTGTAGATGAAGGTAGAGCAGTTGATGTCGTATACATGGATTTTAGTAAGGCGTTTGATAAGGTTCCCCATGGTCGTCTCATGAAGAAAGTAAGGAGTTGTGGGATAGAGGGAAATTTGGCCGATTGGATAAGTAACTGGCTATCTCATAGAAGGCAGAGGGTGGTGGTGGATGGAACATTTTCGGACTGGAGACCAGTTACCAGCGGTGTGCCACAGGGGTCGGTGCTGGGTCCTCTGCTGTTTGTGATTTTTATCAATGACTTGGAGGAGGGGACTGAAGGGTGGATCAGTAAATTTGCTGATGACACCAAGATTGGTGGAGTCGTGGATGAGGTGGAGGGCAGTTGTAGGCTGCAAAGAGACATTGATAGGATGCAGAGCTGGGCCGAAAAATGGCAGATGGAATTTAACCCTGATAAGTGCGAGGTGATTCATTTTGGTAGGGCAAATTTGAATAAGGATTACAGGGTCAACGGCAGGGTTCTGAGGAACGTGGAGGAGCAGAGGGATCTGGGGGTTCATATCCACAGATCTCTGAAGGTTGCCACTCAAGTGGATAGAGCAGTAAAGAAGGCCTATGGTGTGTTGGCGTTTATTAACAGAGGGTTTGAGTTTAGGAACCGTGAGGTTATGCTGCAACTGTACAGGACCTTGGTGAGACCACATTTGGAATATTGTGTGCAGTTCTGGTCACCTCACTATAGGAAGGACGTGGAAGCATTGGAAAGAGTGCAAAGGAGATTTACCAGGATGCTGCCTGGTTTGGGGGGGAGGTCTTATGAGGAAAGATTGAGGGAGTTGGGGCTTTTCTCTTTAGAGCGGAGGAGGATGAGAGGCGACTTAATAGAGGTTTATAAGATGATGAGGGGGATAGATAGAGTGGATGTTCAGAGACTATTTCCTCGGGTAGAGGCAGCTGTTACAAGGGGGCATAACTATAAGGTGCATGGGGGGAGATATAGAAGGGATGTCCGAGGTAGATTCTTTACTCAGAGAGTGGTTGGGGTGTGGAATGGACTGCCTGCTGTGATAGTGGAGTCGGACACTTTAGGAACTTTCAAGCGGTTATTGGATAAGCACATGGAGCACACCAGAGTGATAGGGAGTGTGATAGCTTGATCTTGGTCTCGGACAATGCTCGGCACAACATCGAGGGCCGAAGGGCCTGTACTGTGCTGTACTGTTCTATGTTCTATGATACTGTGATTCTAAAATTCTAGGGTACTGTGATTCAGTGATTCTATGGTTCTGTGATTCTATGATTCTAGTATACTAGGATTCAAGGAGTCTGTGACTCTGTGATTCTAAACATCTAGGATTCTCTGATTCTGTGGTTCTCTGATTCTACGACTCTAGGATTCCCTGATTCCATGATTCTAGGATTCTGTGATTCTGTGATTCTATCATTCTGTGATTTTATGGATTCTAGGATTCTAGGATTCTGTGATTCTAGAATTCTGTGATTCTGTGGTTCTCTGATTCCAGATATATTCTATGATTATGTGATTCTGTGATTCTATGATTCAATGATCTAGGATTCTGTGATTCTGTGATTCTAGGATTATAGAATTCTAGGATTCTGTGATTCTGTGATTCTATGATACTATTATTCTATGATTTTGCGATTCTATGATTCTATGAAGCTAGGATACTGTGATTCTAAAATTCTAGGGTACTGTGATTCAGTGATTCTATGGTTCTGTGATTCTATGATTCTAGTATACTAGGATTCAAGGAGTCTGTGACTCTGTGATTCTAAGCATCTAGGATTCTCTGATTCTGTGATTCACTGATTCTACGACTCTAGGATTCCCTGATTCCATGATTCTCGGATTCTGTGATTCTGTGATTCTATCATTCTGTGATTTTATGGATTCTAGGATTCTAGGATTCTGTGATTCTAGAATTCTGTGATTCTGTGGTTCTCTGATTCCAGATATATTCTATGATTATGTGATTCTGTGATTCTATGATTCAATGATCTAGGATTCTGTGATTCTGTGATTCTAGGATTATAGAATTCTAGGATTCTGTGATTCTGTGATTCTATGATACTATTATTCTATGATTTTGCGATTCTATGATTCTATGAAGCTAGGATACTGTGATTCTAAAATTCTAGGGTACTGTGATTCAGTGATTCTATGGTTCTGTGATTCTATGATTCTAGTATACTAGGATTCAAGGAGTCTGTGACTCTGTGATTCTAAGCATCTAGGATTCTCTGATTCTGTGATTCACTGATTCTATGACTCTAGGATTCCCTGATTCCATGATTCTAGGATTCTGTGATTCTGTGATTCTATCATTCTGTGATTTTATGGATTCTAGGATTCTAGGATTCTGTGATTCTAGAATTCTGTGATTCTGTGGTTCTCTGATTCCAGATATATTCTATGATTATGTGATTCTGTGATTCTATGATTCTAGGATTCTGTGTTTTTAAGATTCTAGGATTCTGTGTTTCTAAGTTTCTAGAATTCTATGATTCTGTGATTCTATTATTCTAGGATTCTATGATTTTAGGATTCTATGATTCTGTGATTCTAACATTCTATGATTCTATGATTCTTTGATTCTAGGATTCTGTAATTCTAAGAATCTATGATGCTAGGATTCTAGGATTCTGCGTTTCTAGGATTCTGTGATTCTAGGATTCAGTGATTCTGTGATTCAAAGATTCCAGGATATTTTATGATTCTGTGATTGTAGGATTCTAGAAGTCTATGATTCTGTGATTTTACGATTCCAGGATTCTATGATCCTATGATTCTGTGATTCTAGGATTCTAGGATTCTAAGATTCTATGATTCTATGATTCTAGGACTCTAAGATTCTTGGATTCCAGGATCTGTGATTCTAGGATTCTAGGATTCTAGGATTCTAGGATTCTGTGATTCTAGGATTCTAGGATTCTGTGATTCTAGGATTTTGTGTTTCTGTGATTCTAGGATTCCAGGATTCCAGGATATACTGCGATTCTAGGATTCGAGCATTCTCGGATTTTATGATTCTGTAATTATATTATTCTATGATTCTGTTATTCTAAGAATCTAGGATTCTCTGATTCTTTCATTCTAGGATTCTAGGATCCTATGATTCTGTGATTCTAGGATTCTATGCTTCTAGGATTCTGTGATTCTAGGATTCTGTCATTCTAAGATGCTAGGATTCTGTGACTCTGTGAGTCTAGGATTCTAGGATTCTATGATTCTGTGATTCTAGGATTTTGTGTTTCTGTGATTCTAGGATTCCAGGATTCCAGGATATACTGCGATTCTAGGATTCGAGCATTCTCGGATCTTATGATTCTGTAATTATATTATTCTATGATCCTGTTATTCTAAGAATCTAGGATTCTCTGATTCTTTCATTCTAGGATTCTAGGATCCTATGATTCTGTGATTCTAGGATTCTATGCTTCTAGGATTCTGTGATTCTAGGATTCTGTCATTCTAAGATGCTAGGATTCTGTGACTCTGTGAATCTAGGATTCTAGGATTCTATGATTCTGTGATTCTAGGATTCTATGATACTTTGACTCTGTGATTCTAATATTCTAAGATTCTGTGAGTCTGTGTTTCCAGGATTCTCGGATTCTATCATTCTGTGATTCTATGTTTCTGGGATTCTAGGTTTCCAGAATTCTAGGATATACTGTGATTCCAGCATTCTTTGATTCTATGATTCTTTGATTCTGTGATTCTATGATTCTGTGATTCTAATTTTCTAGAATTCTAAGATTCTATGATTCTATGATTCTGTGATCCTGTGATTCTATGATTCTATGATTCTGTGATTCTAGAATTATATATTTCTGGTATTCCATGATTCTGTGATTCTATGATTCTGTGCTTCTATGATTCTGTGATTCTAGGATTTTATGATTCTAGGATTCTATGAATCTGTGATTCTATGATTATAGTATTCTGGGATTCTGGGATTCTAGGATTCCAGGATTCCATAATAAACTGTGATTCTAGGATAGTAGGATTCTAGGATTCTATTACTCAATGATTCTATGATTCTGTGATTCTATGATTCTAAGATACAAGGATCCTAGGATGCTGTGATTCTATGATTCTAGGATTCTGTGATTCTGTGATTCTAGGATTCTATGATTCTAGGATTCTAGGATTCTTTGATTCTAGGATACTGTGATTCTGTGATTCTATGTTTCTGTGATTCTAGGATTCTATGATTCTATGATTCTGTGATTCTATGATTCTAGGATTCCTTGCTTCAGTGATTGTAGAATTCAATAATTCTGTGACTCTTTGATTCAATGATTCTGTGATTCTATGATTCCATGATTCTAAGATTCTAGGATTCTGTGATCCTGTGATACTAAGATTCTAGGATTCTGTGATTCTATGATTCTAGGATTCCATGATTCCATGATTCTAGTATTCTGTGATTCTGTGATTCTAGGATTCTGTGATTCTAGGATTCTAGAATTCTGTGCTTCTATGATTCTAGGACTCTACGAATCTGTGATTCTGTGATTCTATGATTCTATGATTCTGTGATTCTTGAATGATATGTTTCTAGTATTCCATGATTCTGTGATTCTATGATTCTGTGATTCTATGATTCTGTGATTTTATGATCTTGGATGTTATGATTCTAGAATTCTAGGAATCTGTCATTCTATGATTCCTGGATTTCTGTGATTCTGGGATTCTAGGACTCCAGGATTCTATGATAAACTGAGATTCTAGGATACTAGGATTCCAGGATTCTATGATTCAACGATTCTATGATTCTGTGATTCTATGATTCTAAGATACAAGGATTCTGTGATTCAATGATTCTAGGATTCTGTGATTCTGTGATTCTCTGATTCTCTGATTTTAGGATTCTTTGATTCTATGATTCTAGGATTCTGTGATTCTAGGATTCTGTGATTCTAGGATTTTAGGATTCTATCATTCGATGATCCTGTGATTCTAGGATTCTAGGATTCTGTGATTCTATAATTCTATGTATCTAGGATTCTGTGAGACTATGAATCTATGATTCTAGGATTCTGTGATTCTGTGATTCTAGGATTCTAGGATTCTGTGATTCTTGTATTCTAGGATTCCGTGATTCTGTTATTCTAGGATTCTAGGATTCTGTGATTCTATGATACTAGGATTCTATGATTCTGAGTTTCTATGATTCTATGAAGATAGGATACCTTGATTCTAAGATTCTAGGGTTCTGTGATTCTGTGATTCTATGGTTCTGTGTTTTGATGATTTAAGGATTCTAGGATTCAAGGATTCTGTGACTCTGTCATTCTAAGCATTTAGAATTCTGTGATTATCTGATTCTGTGATTCTAGGACTCTAGGATTCCATGATTCCATGATTCTAGGATTCTGTGATTCTAGGATTCTGTGATTCTGTGATTTTCTGATTCCAGGCTATTCTATGATTATGTGATTCTGTGATTCGATAATTCTAGGACTCTGTGATTTTAAGATTATAGGATTCTGTGATTCTAAGATTCTTGGATTCTATGATTCTGTGATTCTATTATTCAAGGATTCTATGATTCTGTGATTCTATCATTCTATGATTCTATGATTCTTTGATTCTAGGATTCTGTGATTCTAAGATTCTAAGATTCCATGAATCTAGGATTCTGCGATTCTATGATTCTGTGATTCTAGGATTCTGTGATGCTGTGATTTTATGATTCTATGATTCTATAATTCTGTGCTTCTATGATTCCAGGATTCTATGATTCTATGATTTTGTGATTCTAGCAGTCTAGGATTCTGTTATTATATGATTCTATGATTCCATGATTCTAGGATTCTGTGATTCTAGGATTCTAGGATTCTGTGATTCCAGTATTTTGTGTTTCTCTAATCCTAGGATTCCAGGATATACTGTGATTCTAGGATTCTAAGATTCTCGGATTTTATGATTCTGTGATTATATCATTCAATGATTCTGTGATTCTAAGATTCTGGGATTCTCTGATTCTAGGATTCTAGGATTCTGTGATTCTATGATTCTAGGATTAAGGATTCTGTGACTCTGTTATTCTAAGCATCTAGGATTCTCTGATTCTGTGATTCTCTGATTCTAGGACTCTATGATTCCCTGATGCCATGATTATAGGATTCTGTGATTCTGTGATTCTATCATTCTGTGATTTTTAGTATTCTAGGATTCTAGGATTCTGTGATTCTAGAATTCTGTGATTCTGTGATTCTCTGATTCCAGATATATTCTATGATTATGTGATTCTGTGATTCTATGATTCTGTGATTTTAAGATTCTAGGATTCTGTTTTTCTAAGTTTCTAGAATTCTATGATTCTGTGATTCTATTATTCTAGGATTCTATAATTCTATGATTCTATGATTCTGTGATTCAAACATTCTATGATTCTATGATTCTTTGATTCTAGGATTCTTTAAATCTATAAATCTTGGATTCTAGGATTCTGTGATTCTAGGATTCTGTGCTTTTATGATTCCAGGATTCTATGATTCTATGATTCTGTGATTCTAGGATTCTGTTATTCTATGTTTCCATGATTCTAGGATTCTGTGATTGTAGGATTCTAGGATTGTGTGATTCCAGTATTTTGTGTTTCTGTGATCCTAGGATTCCAGGATATACTGTGATTCTAGGATTCTCGGATTCTCGGATTTTATGATTCTGTGATTATATCATTCAATGATTCTGTGATTCTAAGATTCTGGGAATCTCTAGATTCTAGGATTCTGTGATTCTATGATTCTAGGATTAAGGATTCTGTGACTCTGTTATTCTAAGCATCTAGGATTCTCTGATTCTGTGATTCTCTGATTCTAGGACTCTAGGATTCCCTGATGCCATGATTCTAGGATTCTAGGATTCTGTGATTATAGAATTCTGTGATTCTGTGATTCTCTGGTTCCAGATATATTCTATGATTATGTGATTCTGTGATTCTATGATTCTGTGATTTTAAGATTCTAGGATTCTGTTTTACTAAGTTTCTAGAATTCTATGATTCTGTGATTCTATTATTCTAGGATTCTATGATTCTATGATTCTGTGATTCTAACGTTCTAGGATTCTAGGATTCTGCGATTCTAGGATTCTGTGATTCTAGGATTCTGTGATTCTGTGATTCTAGGATTCTATGATTCTATAATTCTGTGCTTCTATGATTCCAGGATTCTATGATCCTATGATTCTGTGATTCTAGCATTCTAGGATTCTGTTAATCTATGATTCTATGATTCTAGGATTCTGTGATTCTAGGATTCTAGGATTCTGTGATTCCAGTATTTTGTGTTTCTGTGATCCTAGGATTCCAGGATATACTGTGATTCTAGGATTCTAGGATTCTCGGATTTTATGATTCTGTGATTATATCATTCAATGATTCTGTGATTCTAAGATTCCAGGATTCTCTGATTCTAGGATTCTAGGATTCTGTGATTCTATGATTCTAGGATTCTAGGATTCTGTGACTCTGTGATTCTAAGCATCTAGGATTCTCTGATTCTGTGATTCTATTATTCTAGGATTCTATGATTCTATGATTCTATGATTCTGTGATTCTAACATTCTATGATTCTATGATTCTTTGATTCTAGGATTCTGTAATTCTATAAATCTATGATTCTAGGATTCTAAGATTCTGCGATTCTAGGATTCTGTGATTCTAGGATTCTGTGATTCTGTGATTAAAGGATTCCAGGATATTTTATCATTCTGTGATTCGAGGATTCGAGGATTCTAGGATTCTAAGATTCTATGATTCCATGATTCTAGGACTCTAGGATTCTCGGATTCTAGGATTCTGTGATTCTAGGATTCCAGTATACTGTGACTCTATCATTTTAGGATTCCTTGATTCTGTGATTCTATGATTCTATGTTTCTAGGATTCTAGGATTCTGTGATTCAGTGATTCTATGAAAGTAGGATTCTATGACTCTGTGATACTATGAATCTATGAAGCTAGGATTCTGTGATTCTAGAATTCTAGGATTTTGTGATTCTGTAATTGTATGGTTCTATGATTTTATGATACTAGGTTTCTAGGATTCTGTGATTCTATGATTCTAGGATTCTGTGAGACTGTGATTCTGTGATTCTATGATTCTAGCATTCTGTGATTCTTGGATTCTAGGATTCTAGGATTGTGTGATTCTCTGATTCTAGGATTCTAGGATTCTAAGATTCTAAAATTCTATGATTCTGTGATACTATGATTCTAGGATTTTATGATTCTATGATTCTAGGATTCTAGGGTTCTGTGATTCTATGATTCTAGGATTTTATGATACTAGGATTCCAAAATTCTGTGATTCTATGATTCTGTTATTCTGTGATTCTAATATTTTGTGATTCTGGGATGCATAGGATTCCAGGATATACTGTGATTCTATGATTCTGGGAATCTATGATTCTATGATTCTACGTTTCTTGGATTCTGTGATTCTAGTATTCTAGCATTCTATAATTCTGTGATTCTTGGATTCTGTGATTCTAGTATTCTAGCATTCTATGATTCTGTGATTCTTGGATTCTGTGATTCTGTGATTCTGTTATTCTAGGCTTCTGTGATTCTGTGATTCTATGATACTAGGATTCTATGATTCTTTGATTCTATGAAGCTAGGATTCTGTGATTCTAAGATTCTAGGATACTATGATTCTGTGATTCTATGATACTAGGATTCTATGATTCTTTGATTCTATGCAGCTAGGATTCTGTGATTCTAAGATTCTAGGATACTGTGATTCTGTGATTCTATGTTTCTGTGATTCTAGGATTCTATGATTCTGTGAATCTATGATTCTAGGATTTCTTGCTTCTGTGATTGTAGGATTCAATAATTCTGTGACTCTTTGATTCAATGATTCTGTGATTCTATGATTCCATGATTCTAAGATTCTAAGATTCTGTGATCCTGTGATACTAGGATTCTAGGATTCTGTGATACTATGATTCTAGGATTCCATGATTCCGTGATTCTAGTATTCTGTGATTCTGTTATTCTAGGATTCCATGATTCTGTGATCATGTGATTCTATGATTCTGTGATTCTATGATTCTAGAATTCTGTGCTTCTATTATTCTAGGATTCTATGAATCTGTGATTCTGAGATTCTTTGATTCTATGATTCTGTGATTCTTGAATGATATGTTTCTAGTATTCCATGATCCTGTGATTCTATGATTCTGTGATTCTATGATTCTGTGATTCTATGAATCTCGGATGGTATGATTCTAGAATTCTAGGAATCTGTGATTCTATGATTCCAGGATTCTGGGATTCTGGGATTCTAGGATTCCAGGATTCTATGATAAACTGGGATTCTAGGATACTAGGATTCTAGGATTCTATGATTCAATTATTCTGTGATTCTATGATTCTAAGATACAAGGATGCAAGGATTCTGTGATTCAATGATTCTAGGATTCTAGGATTCTGTGATTCTGTGATTCTATGTTTCTGTGATTCTAGGATTCTATGATTCTGTGATTCTATGATTCTAGGATTCCTTGCTTCTGTGATTGTAGGATTCAATAATTCTGTGACTCTTTGATTCAATGATTCTGTGATTCTATGATTCCTTGATTCTAAGATTCTAAGATTCTGTGATCCTGTGATACTATGATTCTAGGATTCTGTGATTCTCTGATTCTCTGATTCTAGGATTCTAGGATTCTGTGATTTTAAGATTCTAGGATTCTGTTATTCTAAAGTTCTAGGATTCTATGATTCTGTGATTCTATTATTCTAGGATTCTATTATTCTAGGATTCTATGATTCTCTGATTCTAACATTCTATGATTCTATGGTTCTTTGATTCTAGGATTCTGTGATTCTAGGATTCTATTTTTCTGTGACTCTTTGGGGTAGAAATTAGGTCGCGCCCCATTTGGGGCGCTAACCTCGCCGGGGCGCGACTTTTAGCGCCCCGAAAAAATTAGCGGCCCCGCGCCGGAACTTCAGTGGTTGCGCCCCAAGAGGGAAGCGGGGCGCTACTGGAAGCACCCCGCATCCCTCTTGGGGCGCTGCGAGTGAATATCCTGGCACGACGTGCCGCAGCGCCACGCGCTGCGGCACGTCGCGCCGCGGTATTGCAGGCCTTCCTCCCCTTCTTAAAGGGGAGGGACCCTGCGCAGCGCGAACCGGGGCCCAGCTGGGCCCCCAGGGATCGGGAGTGCCGGCAAAAGAGCCCGGCACTCAAGAGAAGTGCCGGGCTCTTGGAGCGCAGCCGGCACTTCACGGTGGGAGGGCTTCACGGGGGCCGGGGACAGCAACGGGGGCAGGTGCTGGCAGGCGGCCAGCAACAAAAATGGCCGCCTGCCACCTCCCCTTTAAATATCGCCGCCCCGGCCGCACGTACGCCTCCCTGAACCCGTCGGACATAGCGTCTGGCGGTAAATCAGGGGGCGCGACTGAAGATCACGGCCGGGGCGCGAGCGGGGTGCTGCGCACGGCGATGATGTCATCGCCGGCGGCGCAGCGCCACAGGGCGCTAACGGCTGCCGCCGCCGCTAACCTCCCACTAAATTTTTCGGGAGGCGTGGGCGGCGCTGCGCCCGGGCGTTAGCTGCTTTACGCCCCATTAGCGCCCTCTTAAGGCGCTAACGGGAGGCGCAAGCAGCTGAATTTTTCCCCCTATGTTTCTAGGTCTCTAAGATTCTCGGATTCTGGGATACTGTGATTCTAGGATTCTAAGATTCTGTGATTCTAGGATTTTGTGTTTCTGTGATTCTAGAATTCCAGGATATACTGTGATTCGAGGATTCTAGGATTCTCAGATTTTATGATTCTGTGATTAAATCATGCTATGATTCTCTGATTTAAGATTCTAGGATACTCGGATTCTGTGATTCTAGGATTCTAGGATCCTATGATTCTGTGATTCTAGGATTTTATGATTCTAGGATTCTGCGATTCTAGGATTCTAGGATTCTCAGATTTTATGATTCTGTGATTATATCATTCAATGATTCTGTGATTCTAAGATTCTAGGGGGGAAAAATTCAGTCGCGCCCCATTTGGGGCGCAAATATCATCCGGGCGCAAAATTAGCGCCTGGCGCTAATTATCGCCACTGACTGGAAACTTCACTTTTAACACCCCGGGAGGTGATTGGAGCGCTAAATCAGGCGCTGCATACCTGTCTTAAGGCGCAAAGGCCGAGGAGTGAGGCGCTAACTCAGAGCGTGAGCACAGCGCAGGTGCTGCCAGTTAGCAAGGGAACACAGACACACTGGCGCCGGCCAGTTCTTAAAGGGGGGGGGCGATCTTGCTCCCCAGCCACACCCTGCTCATTGCAGCCTTGAATCTCGGCCTGGAGAGACCTCTGAATCCATTTTCCAGCCAAGGATGGAGAGGGTGAGAGAACGAGCTGAGCGCTTCACCGAGCGGGCCTTGGATGCTCTGGTTGGCGCGGTGGAGCGCCGAAGACCAATACTGTACCCAGAGAGTGGCAGGAGGCCTTTGCCGCGCGACTACAGAAGAGTGTGGAGGGAGGTGGCTCAGCGCGTCTCCTCCAGGAGCATGGTGCCCAGGACCCATGTCCAATGCCGGAAAAAGTTCAACGACCTCACTAGGGTCGTCAGGGTGAGTGGCTTTTTTGCAATACCTCTCCATCCCTCCATCTCAACCTCACTCTATGGCCAGAGGGTCTGAAAACCACAATTAACAACACTCATCCAACACCTATGGCCCTTTCATGAAGCACACACACACATTCCATACTTTGCATACAGTAAGGGCTATTCACCTATGGGAGGTACATCAGGCAAGACCATGGCTGTATACAGTAAGGGCTATTCACCTATGGGAGGCACATCAGGCAAGACCATGGCTGTATACAGTAAGGGCTATTCACCTATGGGAGGCACATCAGGCAAGACTATGGCTGTATATTTACTCAGACGACGTCCTTTTTCTTGCAGGCCAAGCTGGCGCATAATAGGAGAAAGCAGCAACGGACGGGTGGAGGGCGGCCTCAGCTGCAACCCCTCAGCGATCTTGAGGAGCGCGTCCACAGGATTGTGGCAAGCCGGGTGATCGGTCCCGTCGCCACTGGAGACGCCGACCCCGTTCTGGACAGCAATGGTAAGGTCATCACCTTTTTGTCCTCTGTCCTTCCACTTGTCCCTCACAACACCAGCCTTTGACACTTTCAATCCAACTTACTAACTCGCTGCACTTATTCCTCCCTTACTGCCCCCCTGTCCTCACGCTAAAGCCACTCTTGTACCTCCCTGCTTTCAGATGGTGATTCACCAGCTGAGGAGACGGGCCCTGAAGCTGCCAGTGGGAGTGAAGCTGCAGCCGAGGAGGAAGAGGAAGCCGGAGCATCAGTGCCACCCTCTCCCGAGGAAGCCCATGCCGACACTGGGAACACGCCTTCCCTGGAGGGGAGCAGGGGGGCAGGGTCTGATGAGGGTGAAGCTCCAGGACCCAGCGGGCTGCAGCAACGCGATGGGGGTAGGGAAGCTCGGGGGCCTTCTCCCCGGCGGGAGAGTATGCCAGCGAGTCCTGCTGCACTGGACGCAGAGGAGGAGCGGCTGATCGCGGAAATGAACACCCAGGCGGTGGGCATGCACACTGAGCTCATGGCTGCAGTGGGTAGGGTGCCCGAATGCATTGAAGCACTGGCAAGGAGAGTTGAGCACTTCGCTGCAGCGCAGGCGGATGCGACACTGAAGCTCAGTGCTGCAATTCAATCTCAGACTGCTCTCATGCAGACTAAGATTGAGGTCAAGCGAGCACTGTCTGCTGCCATCCTGGCTGGTTCGTTCACATTTCCCCGGGGCTCTCACCGCGCCGCAGCAGGCCAGCAATCTGTGCTCCAGCAGATTGCTCCGGATGCTGAGGTGCTGCCCCGTGGGAGTGCCAGTGTGCCGGTCGAGCAGGGAGTTGCTGTCCTCGCTCAAGATGACAGCATTCCTGCTGCCACCACTGTCACTTCTCCACTGCAGTTGCCACCGCCTGTAGGACAGACTGCTGCCGCCCATGCAGAATTGGTGCAGTCTGCAGCCGGGCCCTCCAGGCCCAGAACTTGTCGAGGCCGTCCCTCAAGGGCATCTGCATTGTCAGGGCCTGACAGTCAGCAGCCTTCCACCAGCCTTGCTGCAGCCACTGAGGTCCCATTGCGGAGGAGCAGTAGGGTAAGAAGGGGGGAAGGGCGCACGGGAAGGAGTTCACCCTCGATGTAGGAGGTGTGACAAAATGCTGGTCATTTTTTTATTAAAGGCCGAGGTTCGTGGTCAAACTTTTGTTTAGTGTTTTGCACATGATCTCCAGGTTGTGAGAACCAGTTATGGTAATGACTGTTTTTTTGTCTTTATTTGTATGAGTTTGTCATGAAGAAATGACACACACAGAGCTTGTAAAATAAATAAGTTTTGGTACTCAAAATATACATGTTTGGTGTTTGGAATCATTGGTTCCTTGGCCGGCTTAGGGGTTGCGTGTTGGGTTCATTCATGCTGTTCTCAATGGCAGAAGCCATTTCCACAGCAGGGGCCTAGAAGCGGCTTGCTATCAGCCGTTGACGGACGGCCCTTGCAGTTTCACCATTGTGGGCCGCCCTCACGCCTTGGTGCTGCTGCTGATCATCCTCCTCCTCCTCTTCCTCCTCCTCCTCCTCCTCCTCTGGTGGTGCTCCAAGGCCTGGTGGCAGTGGCTGGGTCCTTAGGATTGCCATGTTATGCAGCATGCAGCACACAACTACGATGTTGGAAACTCGCTCAGGCGAGTACTGCAGGGCTCCTCCAGAATGGTCGAGACAGCGGAACCGTTGCTTGAGCACGCCGATTGTGTGCTCCACGATGTTCCTGGTAGCTTGATGGCTCTCGTTGTACCGCAGCTCAGCAGTGGTGTTGGGCGTACGGAGCGGTGTCATCAGCCAGGTGCTCAGTGGATACCCCTTGTCCCCGAGAAGCCAACCAACTGGCTGATGCGGTGCCTCGAAAAGTTCTGCCACAGTAGTCTGGCGCAGGATGAAAGCATCGTGGCAGCTGCCAGGATAGTGGGCATTGACAGCGAGTATCAGCTGTCTGTGGTCACAGACCAACTGAACATTCAAGGAATGGAACCTCTTTCTGTTCCGGAAATCCTCGGCATTCTCATGCAGAGCACGCAAAGCCACATGCGTGCAGTCAATGGCGCCCTGCACCATGGGGAAGCCCGCTATCCTCGCAAAGCCCAGAGCGCGTTCTTGCTGCTTGTCTGGGGTCATGGGGAAAGAGATGAACTCTCGTCTCCTTTTAAAGAGGGCATTTGTGACCTTCCTGATGCAGCAATGCACCGCGAACTGGGAGATATTGGCGATGTCCCCAACAGCAGATTGAAATGAGCCAGTAGTATAAAAGTTCAGAGCCACTGTGACCTTCACTGCCACCGACAGAGACGTCCTGGACCTCAGTTGAGGCTGCAGATCTGGCTGCAGCAGGTGGCAGAGCTCAGTGACCACCTCCTTGCTGAAGCGCAGCCTTCGCAGACACTGCTCATCAGACATATGAATGTAGGAGAGCTGTTCACGATATACCCTGGGAGGGTAAGCTCTCCTGTACAGACGCCTGTTGGCCCTCCTCCGTCTGGCCATCATTGCCACTCTCTCTCTGCATCTCTGTGTCCTCCGATTCAGCTGGCGCAGGACGACGCCCCCCATCAGTGCAGCCCCCATATCTCTTAGCAAGCAAAGTTATGAAGGCCAGAAACCAAAGTACCAGCGAAGTTAGGATGAGTAGCCAAAACTACCTCACACAGCGTTGACTCAATGCAGAAGTCTCTCTTTCTCTCTCTCCAAATCTCTCTCTCTCTCTCAGAACGAGTGGTGCATAAATGTCGACCACAGAAAAAGACAAGAAGAGGCCCCCTTTAAATAGCGCCTCCCCCAGCCCCACAGCGATTGTTAGGGTTCCACTCTTCCGGTCGTTGGATGCGCCAGGCAGTAAGGATGGGGGCGCCACTGAAATTCTGCTCCGGGGCGCCACAAGGGCGTTGCACTCTCGTATGACGTCACAATCTGCGCGCGCAGGAGATCGCGGCGATAAAGTTTAGCGCCGCCGCACAATGTCTAGTTAAGTTCGCGAGCGGCGCAAACATCGCTGCGCCCGGGCACTAGCTGCTTTGCGCCCCATTAGCGCCCTCTTAAGGTGCTAACGGGAGGCGCAACCAACTGAATTTTTCCCCCTAGCTTTCTCTGATTCTAGGGGGTAAAAATTCAGTTGGTTGCGCCTCCCGTTAGCGCCTTAAGAGGGCGCTAATGGGGCGTTAAGGCGCTAACGCCCGGGCGCAGCGCTGTTTGCGCCGCTCGAGAACTTAACTTGAGATTGTGCGGCGGCGCTAAAACTTACCGCTGCGACCACCTGCGCGCGCAGATTGTGACGTCTTTCCGTGGTGCAACGCCCTTGGGGCGCCCCGGAGCGGAAATTGAGTGGCGCCCCCTGCCTTACCGCCTGGCGCTTCCAACGACCGGAAGACTGGAACGTTATCAATCGGTGTGGGGCTGGGGGGGGCGCTATTTAAAGGGGGCCTCTTCCTGTCTTTTTCTGTGGTCGACATTTATGCACCACTCGTTCTGAGAGAGAGAGAGAGATTCGGAGAGAGAGAGAGAGAGACTTCTACATTGACTCAACGCTTTGTGAGGTAGTTTTGCCTAGTTCATCCTAACTTTGCTGCTACTTTCGTTGCTGTACCTCATTACTTTTCTGGCAAAGAGATTATGGGGGCTGCAATGATTGGGGGCGTCGTCCTGCTCCAGCTCAATCGGAGGATAGTGAGACGCAGACAGAGAGTGGCAATGATGGCCAGACGGAGGAGGGCCATCAGGCGCATGTACAGGAGAGCTTACCCTCCCAGGGTATATCGTGAACAGCTCTCCTACATCCACATGTCCGAGGAGCTGTGTTTGCGAAGGCTGCGATTCAGCAAGGAGGTGGTCACTGAGCTCTGCCACCTGCTGCAGCCAGATCTGCAGCCTCAGCTGAGGTCCAGGACGTCTCTGTCGGTGGCAGTGAAGGTCACAGTGGCTTTGAACTTCTACGCCACTGGCTCATTCCAAGCTGCTGTTGGGGACCTCGCCAATATCTCCCAGTTTGCGGTGCATCGCTGCATCCGGCAGGTCACCAATGCCCTCTTCACAAGGAGACGAGACTTCATCTCCTTCCCTATGACCCCAGACAAGCAGCATGACCGTGCTATGGGCTTTGCGAGGGTAGTGGGCTTCCCCATGGTGCAGGGCGCCATTGACTGCACGCATGTGGCTTTGCGTGCTCCGCGAGAGAATGCAGAGGAGTTCCGGAACAGAAAGGGGTTCCATTCCTTGAATGTGCAGTTGGTCTGTGACCACAGACAGGTGATTCTCGCTGTCAATGCCCACTATCCGGGCAGCTGCCACGATGCTTTCATCCTGCGCCAGAGTACTGTGGCAGAAATTTTCGAGGCACCGCATCAGCCAGTTGGTTGGCTTCTGGGGGACAAGGGGTACGCATTGAGCACCTGGCTGATGACACCGCTCCGTGCGCCAAACACCCCTGCTGAGCTGCGGTACCAGGAAAGCCAACAAGCAACCAGGAACATTATTGAGCGCACAATCGGCGTGCTCAAACAACGATTCCGCTGTCTGGACCATTCCGGAGGAGCCCTGCAGTACTCGCCTGAGCAAGTTTCCAAATTCGTAGTGGTGTGCTGCATGTTGCACAACATGGCAATCCTCAGGACGCAGCCAATGCCACCACGCCTTGCAGCACCACAAGAGGAGGAGGAGGAAGAGGAGGAACAGGCTGAGGACGATGATCAGCAGCAGCACCAAGGCAGGAGGGCGGCCCACAATGGTCAAACTGCAAGGGCCGTCCGTCAACGACTAATAGCAAGCCGCTTCTAGGGCCCCTGCCATTGCTACAAACACGAATCAACCCAGCACGCAACCCCTAAGCCGGCCAAGGCACCAATAATTCCAACCACCAGCCATGTATATTTTGAATACAGAAACTTATTTATTGTACAAACTCTGTGTGTGTCAATTCCTCATGACAAACTCATAGAAATAAACACAAAAAAACAGTCAATAACATAACTGGTTCTCACAACCTGGAGATAATGTCCAAAACACTAAACAAAAGTTGGGCCATGAACCTCGGCCTTTAATAAAAAAATGACCAGCATTTTGGCACACCTCCTACTTTTTGCCCTTCGAGGGTGATCTCCTTCCCTTGCGCACTTCCCCCCTTCTAACCCTACTGCTCCTCCGTAATGGGACCTCAGTGGCTGCAGCAAGGCTGGTGGAAGGCTGCTGCTCGTCAGACCCTGACACTGCAGATGCCCCTGAAGGACGGCCTCGACCACTTCTGGGCCTGGAGGGCCCGGCTGCAGACTGCACCAACTCTGCATGGGCGGCAGCAGTCTGTCCTACAGGCGGTGGCAAGTGCAGTGGAGAAGTGACAGTGTTGGCAGCAGGAATGCTGTCATCGTGAGAGAGGACAGCAACTCCCTGCTCGCCCGACACACTGGCACTCCCACGGGGCAGCACTTCAGCATCCGGAGCAATTTGCCGGAGAACAGATTACTGGCCTGCTGCGGCGCGGTGACAGCCCCGGGGACATGTGCACGAACCATCGAGGATGGCAGCAGTCAGTGCTCGCGTGGCCTCAATCTGAGTCTGCATGAGAGCAGTCTCAGATGGGGTCCTGGCAGCCAGTGACTGAATTGCAGCACTAAGCTTTAGTGTGGCATCCGCCTGTGCTACAGCGAAGTGCTCCACACTCCTTGCCAGTGCCTCAATGCATTCGGGCACCCTTCCCACTGCACCCATGAGCTCAGTGTGCATGCCCACCGCCTGGCTGTTCATTTCTGCAATCAGCCGCTCCTCCTCTGCGTCCATTGCATTAGGAGTGTCTGGCATACTCTCCCTCTGGGGAGAAGGCTCCCGTTCTTCCCTCCCCCCCCCATGGCGTGGCTGCAGCCCGCTGGGTCCTGGAGCTTCACCATCATCAGCCCCTTCCCCCCTGCTCCCCCGTTCTTCCCTCCCCCCCCAATGGCGTTGCTGCAGCCCGCTGGTTCCTGGAGCTTCACCATCATCAGCCCCTTCCCCCCTGCTCCCCCGTTCTTCCCTCCCCCCCCAATGGCGTTGCTGCAGCCCGCTGGGTCCTGGAACTTCACCATCATCAGCCCCTTCCCCCCTGCTCCCCTCCGGGGAAGGCGTGTTCCCAGTGTGGCCATGGGCTTCCTCGGGAGAGGGTGGCACTGATGCTCCGGCTTCCTCTTCCTCCTCAGCTGCAGCATCACTCCCAGTGGCAGCTTCAGGGACCATCTCCTCAGCTGGTGAATCACCATCTGAAAGCAGGGAGGTACAAGAGTGGCTTTAGCGTGAGGACAGGGTGGCAGTAAGGGAGGAATAAGTGCAGCGAGTTAGCAAGTTGGATTGAAAGTGTCAAAGGCTGGTATTGTGAGGGACAAGTGGAAGGACAGAGGACAAAAAGGTGATGACCTTACCATTGCTGTCCACAACGGGGTCGGCGTCCCCAGTGGCGACGGGACCGATCACCCGGCTTGCCACAATCCTGTGGACGCGCTCCTCCAGATCGCTGAGGGGTTGCAGCTGAAGCCGCCCTCCACCCGTCCATTGCTGCTGTCTCCGATTATGAGCCAGCTTAGCCTGCAAGAAAAAGGACAGCATCTGAGTCAATATACAGCCATGGTCCTGCCTGATGTGCCTCCCATAGGTGAATAGCCCTTACAATATGCAGCCATGGTCTTGCCTGATGTGCCTCCCATAGGTGAATAGCCCTTACAATATGCAGCCATGGTCTTGCCTGATGTGCCTCCCATAGGTGAATAGCCCTTACAATATGCAGCCATGGTCTTGCCTGATGTGCCTCCCATAGGTGAATAGCCCTTACTGTATGCAAAGTGTGGAATGTGTGTGTGTGTTTGATGAAAGGGCCATAGGTGTTGCATGAGTGTTGTGCATTGGGGTTTTAAGACCCTCTGGCCATAGAGTGAGGTTGAGATGGAGGGATGGAGAGGTATTGAGAAAAAGCCACTCACCCTGACGACCCGAGTGAGGTCATTGAACTTTTTGCGGCACTGAACATGGGTCCTGGGCACCATGCTCCTGGAGGAGACGCTCTGAGCCACCTCCCTCCACACTCTTCTGAACTCGCGTGGCAAAGGCCTCCTGCCACTCTCCGGGAACAGCATGCATCGTCTGCGCTCCACTGCGTCAACCAGAGCATCCAAGGCCCGCTCGGTGAAGCGATGAGCGCGTTCTCTCACCCTCTTCATGCTTGGCAGCAAAATAGATTACAGGTCTCTCCAGGCTGAGATTCAAGGCTGCAATGAGCAGGGTGTGGCTGGGGAGCAAGTGGCCCCCCCCCCCCGCTTTAAGAAGTGTCCGGCGCCAGTGTGTCTGTGTTCCCTCGCTAACTGGCAGCAGCTGCGCTGCGCTCGTGCGCTGAGGTAGCGCCTCACTCCTAGGCCTTTGCGCCTTAAGAGAGGTGTGCAGCGCCTAATTTAGCGCTCCACTCACCTCCCGGGGCGGTAAAAGTGAAGTTTCCTGTCAGTGCCGATAATTAGCGCCAGGCGCTAATATTTGCGCGCGGACGATATTTGAGCCCCAAATGGGGCGCGACCTAATTTCTACCCCTAGGATTCTAGGATTCTGTGATTCTATGATTCTAGGATTCTAGGATTCTGTGATTTTAAGATTCTAGGATTCTGTGATGCTAAGATTCTAGGGGTAAAAATTGAGTCACGCCCCATTTGGGTCGCTAACCTCGCCGGGGCGCGACTTTTAGCGCCCCGAAAAAATTAGCGGCCCTGCGCCGGAACTTCAGTGGTTGCGCCCCAAGAGGGAAGCGGGGCGCAACTGGAAGCAGCCCGCATCCCTCTTGGGGCGCTGCGAGTGAATATCCTGGCGCTACGTGCCGCAGCACCACGCGCTGCGGCACGTCGCGCCGTGGTATTGCAGGCCTTCCTCCCCTTCTTAAAGGGGAGGGACCCTGCGCAGCGCGAACCGGGGCCCAGCTGGGCCCCCAGGGATCGGGAGTGCCGGCAAAAGAGCCCGGCACTCAAGAGAAGTGCCGGGCTCATGGAGCGCAGCCGGCACTTCACGGTGGGGGGGCTTCACGGGGGCCGGGGGCAGGTGCTGGCAGGCGGCCAGCAACAAAAATGGCCGCCTGCCACCTCCGCTTTAAATATCGCCGCCCCGGCCGCACGTACGCCTCCCTGAACCCGTCGGACATAGCGTCTGGCGGTAAATCAGGGGGCGCGACTGAAGATCACGGCCGGGGCGCGAGCGGGGTGCTGCGCATGGCGATGACGTCATCGCCGGCGGCGCAGCGCCACAGGGCGCTACCGGCTGCCGCCGCCGCTAACCTCCCACTAAATTTTTCGGGAGGCGTGGGCGGCGCTGCGCCCGGGCGTTAGCTGCTTTATGCCCCATTAGCGCCCTCTTAAGGCGCTAACGGGAGGCGCAAGCAGCTGAATTTTTCCCCCTAGGAGTCTATGATTCTGTGATTCTATTATTCATGGATGCTATGATTCTAGGATTCTATTATTCTGAGATTCTAACATTCTATTATTCTATGACTCTTTGATTCTAGTATTATGTGATTCTAAAATTCTATGATTCTATGATTCTGGGATTCTGCGATTCTAGGTTTCTGTGATTCTAGGATTCTGTGATTCTGTGATTCTAGGATTCCAGGATATTATATGATTTTGTGATTCTAGGATTCTAGGGTTCTAGGATTCTATGATTCTGTGATTCTATGATTCAAGGATTCTATGATCCTATGATTCTGTGAATCTAGGATTGTAGGATTCGAAGTTTCTATGATTCTATGATTCTATTTTTCTAGGTCTCTAAGATTCTCGGATTCTGGGATACTGTGATTCTAGGATTCTAAGATTCTGTGATTCTAGGATTTTGTGTTTCTGTGATTCTAGGATTCCAGGATATACTGTGATTCGAGGATTCTAGGATTCTCAGATTTTATGATTATGTGATTAAATCATGCTATGATTCTCTGATTTAAGATTCTAGGATACTCAGATTCTGTGATTCTAGGATTCTAGGATCCTATGATTCTGTGATTCTAGGATTTTATGATTCTAGGATTCTGTGATTCTATGATTCTGTGATTCTAAGATTCTAGGATTCTGTGATTCTGTGAATCTAGGATTCTAAGATTCTATGATTCTGTGATTCTAGGAGTCAATGATTTTAGGATTACATGCTTCTCTGATTCTAGGATTCGATTTTTCTGTGACTCTGTTTCTAATATTCTAGGATTCTGTGATTCTGTTATTCCAGGACTCTATGATTCTGTGATTCTAGTTTTCCAAGATTCTAGGATATACTGTGATTCCAGCACTCTATGATTCTGGGATTCTATGATTCTGTGATTCTATGATTCTGTGATTCTAGGATTCTAGGATTCTGTGATTCTAGAAATATATGTTTCTAGTATTCCAGGATTCTGTGATTCTAGGATTCTGTGATTCGATGATGTTATAATTCTAGGATTCTAGGAATCTGTGATTCTATGATTCTAGGATTCTGTGATTCTGGGATTCTAGGATTCCAGGAATTTTGATAAACTGTGATTCTAGGATAGTAGGATTCTAGGATTCTATGATTCAATGATTCTATGATTCTGTGATTCTATGATTCAAAGATACAAGGATCCTAGGATTCTGTGATTCTATGATTCTAGGATTCTGTGATTCCATGATTCCATGATTCTGTGATTCTATGATTCTATGATTCTAGGTTTCTTTGATTCTAGGATTCTTGGAGTAGGTGGTTCTATGATTCTGTGATTCTAGGATTTTAGGATTCTATGATTCTATGATCCTGTGATTCTAGGATTCTAGGATTCTGTCATTCTATAATTCTATGTATCTAGGATTCTGTGATTCTATGATTCTATGATTCTAGGATTCTGTGATTCTGTGATTCTAGGATTCTGTGATTCTAGGATTCTGTGATTCTGTTATTCTAAGATCCTAGGATTCTGTGATTCTATGATTCTAGTATACTGTGATTCTAAGATTCTAGGGTTCTGTGATTCTGTGATTCTATGGTTCTGTGATTCTCTGATTCCAGGATACTAGGATTCAAGGATTCTGTTACACTGTGATTCTAAGCATCTAGGATTCTGTGATTCTGTGAATCTAGGACTCTAGGATTCCATGATTCCATGACTCCAGGATTCTGTGAGTCTGTGATTTTATCATTCTGTGATTTTATGGACTCCAGGATTCTAGGATTCTGTGATCTAGGATTCTGTGATTCTGTGATTCTCTGATTCCAGGCTATTCTATGATTATGTGATTCTGTGATTCTATGATTCTGTGAATTTAAGATTCTAGGATTCTAGGATCCTGAGATTCTAAGATTCCAGGATTCTATGATTCTGTGATTCTAGAATTATATGTTTCTAGTATTCCATGATTCTGTGACTCTAGGATTCTGTGATTCTATGATTCTGTGATTCTATGATTCTAGGATGTTATGATTCTTTGATTCTAGGAATCTGTGATTCTATGATTCTAGGATTCTGTGATTCTGGGATTCTAGGATTCCAGGATTTTTGATAAACTGTGATTCTAGGATAGTAGGATTCCAGGATTCTATGTTTCAATGATTCTATGATTCTGTGATTCTATGATTCTAAGATTCAAGGATCCTAGGCTTCTGTGATTCTATGATTCTGTGATTCTGTGATTCAGTGATTCTCGGATTCTGTGATTCTGGGATTCTGGGATTCTGGGATTCTATGATTCAGTGATTCTCGGAATCTATGATTCTGTGATTCTGTGATTCTCTGATTCTATGATTCTAGGATTCTTTGATTCTAGGATTCTAGGATTAGGTGGTTCTATGATTATGTGATTCTAGGATTGTAGGATTCTATGATTCTATGATCCTGTGATTCTAGGATTCTAGGAATCTGTCATTCTATAATTCTATGTATCTAGGATTCTGTGAGTCTATGATTCTAGGAATCTGTGATTCTGTGATTCTAGGATTCTAGGATTCTGTGATTCTTTGATTCTATGATACTCGCATTCTCTGATTCTGCGATTCTATGATAAAATGAAGCTAGGATTCTGTGATTCTAAGATTCTAGGGTTCTGTGATTCTGTAATTCTATGGTTCTCTGATACTACGATTCAAGGATTCTGTTACACTGTGATTGTAAGCATCCAGGATTCTGATTTTTTCTGTGATTCAGTGAATCTAGGACTCTAGGATTCCATGATTCCTTGACTCCAGGATTCTGTGATTCTGTGATTTTATCATTGTGTAATTTTATGGACTCCAGGATTCTAGGATTCTGTGATCTAGGATTCTGTGATTTTGTGATTCTCTGATTCCAGGCTATTCTATGATTCTATGATTCTGTGATTCTATGATTCTATGATTCTGTGATTTTAAGATTCTAGTCTTCTATGATTATGTGATTCTATTATGCAAGGATTCTAGGATTCTAGGATTCTGTGATTCTGTGATTCTAGGATTCTAGGATTCTGTGATTCTGTGATTCTAGGATTCTAGGATTCTGTGATTCTGTTATTCTCGCATTCTATGATTCTGCGATTCTATGCTTCTGTGAAGCTAGGATACTGTGATTTTAAGATTCGAGGGTTCTGTGATTCAGTGATTCTTTGGTTCTGTGATTCTATGATTCTAGCATACTAGGATTCAAGGATTCTCTGACTTTGTGATACTAAGCATCTAGGATTCTGTGATTCTGTGATTCTCTAATTCTAGGACTGTAGGATTATGTGATTCTCTGATTCTAGGACTCTATGATTCCATGGTTCCATGATTCTAGGATTCTGTGATTCTGTGATTCTATCATTCTGTGATTTTATGCATTCTAGGATTCCAGGATTCTGTAATTTTAGGATTCTGTGATTCTGTGATTCTCTGATTCCAGGCTATTCTATGATTATGGAATTCTGTGATTCTATGATTGTAGGATTCTAGGATTCTGTGATTTTAAGATTCTAGGCTTCTGTGATTCTAAGATTCTAGGGGGGGGGAATTCAGTTGGTTGCGGCTCCCGTTAGCGCCTTAAGAGGGCGCTAATGGGGCGCAAAGCATCTGGCGCCCAGGCGCGGCGAAGTTTGCGCCGCTCGCGAAATTAACTAGACATTTTGCGGCGGAGCTAAACACTACCGCCACGATCTCCTGCACCGGCAGATCGTGACGTCAGTCGAGTGCGCAACGCCCCGGGATCGCCCCGGAGCGGATATTGAGTGGCGCCCCCTGCCTTACCGCCTGACGCTAGCAACGACAGGTTGAGGGGAGCGTTCTGCAGTCATGAAGGGAAAGGGGGAGCGCTATTTAAAGGTGACCGCTTCCTGCCTTTTATTGTTGGTGCCATTTTTGAACTACGCATTCTGAGAGAGAGAGGGAGAGACTTCTGGAGAGATTCAACATTGTGTGAAGGAGTTTTGGGTACTGAGCAGCACTTTGCAGGTTCATTTTGATTTGCCATTCCTTGTATCGATTTAGAAGAGACTGTGGGGGCTGCACTCTGAGCTCTTTGCCTGGTACTCTCCATTGTTCTTTCCAGCAGATTTGATGTGCAGGTCTCTCCAGGCCGAGATTCAAGGCTGCAATGAGCAGGATGTGGATGGAAAGCAAGATTAACCATCCCCTTTAAGAACTGGCCCATGCCATTGTGTGTGTGTTCCATTGCTGACTGACATTACATGAGCTTCGCCAGCGCTCTGAGGTAGCGCCTCGCTCCTCGGCCTTTGCGCCTTAAGACAGGTGTGAAGCGCTTGATTTAGCGCTGCAATCACCTCCAGGGGCGATAAAAGTCAAGTTTGCAGTCGGTGGCGATAATTATCGGCAGGCGCTAATCTTTGCACCCGGCCAATAATTGCGCCCCAAATGGGGCGATACTGAATTTCTCCCCCTAGGATTCTATGATTCTGTGATTCTATTATTCTAGGATTCTAGGATTCTAGGATTCTGTGATTCTAATATTCTATGATTCTATGATTCTTTGATTCTATGATTCTGTGATTCTATGAGTCTAGGATTCTATGATTCTAGGATTCTGCGATTCTGTGATTCTGTGATTCTAGGATTCCAGGATATTTTATGATCCTGTGATTCTCGGTTTCTAGGGTTCTAGGATTCTAGATTCTGTGATTCTACAATTCCAGGATTCTATGATCCTATGATTCTGTGATTCTAGGATTCTATGATTCTAAGATTCCATGGGGGAAAAATTCAGCTGCTTGCGCCTCCCGTTAGCGCCTTAAGAGGGCGCTAATGGGGCGTAAAGCAGCTAACGCCCGGGCGCAGCGACGCCCACGCCTCCCGAAAAATTTAGTGGGAGGTTAGCGGCGGCGGCAGCCGGTAGCGCCCTGTGGCGCTGCGCCGCCAGCGATGACGTCATCGCCGTGCGCAGCACCCCGCTCACGCCCCGGCCGTGATCTTCAGTCGCGCCCCCTGATTTACCGCCAGACGCTATGTCCGACGGGTTCAGGGAGGCGTACGTGCGGCCGGGGCGGCGATATTTAAAGCGGAGGTGGCAGGCGGCCATTTTTGTTGCTGGCCGCCTGCCAGCACCTGCCCCCGGCCCCCGTGAAGCCCCCCCACCGTGAAGTGCCGGCTGCGCTCCAAGAGCCCGGCACTTCTCTTGAGTGCCGGGCTCTTTTGCCGGCACTCCCGATCCGTGGGGGCCCAGCTGGGCCCCGGTTCGCGCTGCGCAGGGTCCCTCCCCTTTAAGAAGGGGAGGAAGGCCTGCAATACCGCGGCGCGACGTGCCGCAGCGCGTGGCGCTGCGGCACGTAGCGCCAGGATATTCACTCGCAGCGCCCCAAGAGGGATGCGGGCTGCTTCCAGTTGCGCCCCGCTTCCCTCTTGGGGCGCAACCACTGAAGTTCCGGCGCGGGGCCGCTAATTTTTTCGGGGCGCTAAAAGTCACGCCCCGGCGAGGTTAGCGCCCCAAATGGGGCGCGACTCAATTTTTACCCCCATGATTCTATAATTCATGGAGGGAGAAATTCAGTATCGCACCATTTGGGGCGCAATTATCGGCCGGGCGCAAAGATTAGCGTCTTGCGCTAATTATCGCCTCCGACTGCAAACTTGACTTTTATCGCCCCTGGAGGTGATTGGAGCGCTAAATCAGGTGCTACACATCTGTCTGAAGGCACAAAGGCCGAGGAGCGAGGCGCTAAATCAGAGCGCGGGCGCAGCGCAGGTGCTGTCAGTTAGCGATGGAACACAGACAGACTGGCGCCGGACAGTTCTTAAAGGGGAGGGTCGATCTTGCACTCCAGCCTCACCCTGCTCATTGGAGCCTTGAATCTCGGCCTGGAGAGACCTGTGCCTAAATCTTCCAGCCAAGGACTATGGAGAAGGTGAGAGAACAAGCTCAGCACTTCAGCGAGCCGGCCTTGGATGCTCTGGTTGGCGCGGTGAAGCGCAGAAGATCTATACTCTTCCCTGAGAGTGGCAGGAGGCCTTTGCCGCACGAGCACAGAAGAGTGTGGAGGGAGGTGTCTCAGAGCGTCTCCTCCAGGAGCATGGTGCCCAGGACCCATATACAATGTCGAAAAAAGTTCAACGACCTCACTCGGGTCGTCAGGGTGAGTGGCTTTTTTTCAATATCTCTCCATCCCTCCATCTCAACCTCACTCTATGGCCAGAGGGTATTAAAACCCCAATGCCCAACACTCATCCAACACCTATGGCCCTCTCATGAAACACACACGCACATTCCACACTTTGCATACAGTAAGGGCTATTCACCTATGGGAGACACATCAGGCAAGACCATGGCTGCATACAGTAAGGGCTATTCACCTATGGGAGGCACATCAGGCAAGACCATGGCTGTATATTTACTCAGACGCCATCCTTTTTCTTGCAGTCCAAGCTATGTCATAATAGGAGACAGCAGCAACGGACGGGTGAAGGGCGGCCTCAGCTGCAACCCCTCAGCGATCTTGAGGCGCACGTCCACAGGATTGTGGCAAGCCGGGTGATCAGTCCCGTCGCCACTGGAGACGCCGACCCCGTTCTGGACAGCAATGGTAAGGCCGTCACCTTTTTGTCCTCTGTCCTTCCACTTGTCCCTCACAACACCAAACTTTGACACTTTCAATCCAATTACTAAATCGCTGCACTCATTCCTCCCTTACTGCCCCCCTGTCCTCACGCTAAAGCCACTCTTGTACCTCCCTGCTTTCAGATGGTGATTCACCAGCTGAGGAGACGGGCCCTCAAGCTGTCAGTGGGAGTGAAGCTGCAGGCGAGGAGGAAGATGAAGGCGGAGCATCAGCGCCACCTTCTTCTGAGGAAGCCCATGCCCACACTGGGAACACGCCTTCCCTGGAGGGGAGCAGGGGGGAATGGTTTGATGAGGGTGAAGCTCCAGGACCCAGCGGGCTGCAGCAACGCCATGGGGGTAAGGAAGCTCGGGGGCCATCTCCCCGGAGGGAGAGTATGCCAGCGAGTCCTACTGCACTGGACGCAGAGGAGGAGTGGCTCATCGCTGAAATGAACACCCAGGCGGTGGACATGCACACTGAGCTCATGGGTGCAGTGGGAAGGGTGCCCGAATGCATTGAATCAATGGCAAGGAGCGTGGAGCACTTCGCTGTAGCACCGGCGGATGCCACGCAAATGTTTAGTGCTGCAATTTAGTCACTGGCTGCCATGACCCCATCTCTGACTGCTCTCATGCAGACTCAGATTGAGGCCACGCGAGCACTGACTGCTGCCATCCTCGCTGGTTCAGACACATTTCCCCGGGGCTCTCACCGCGCCGCAGCAGGCCAGCAATCTCTGCTCCAGCAGATTGCTCCAGATGCTGAAGTGCTGCCCCGTGGGATTGCCAGTGTGTCGGTCGAGCAGGGAGTTGCTGTCCTCTCTCAAGATGACAGCATTCCTGCTGCCACCACTGTCTCTTCTCCACTGCACTTGCCACCGCCTGTAGGACAGACTGCTGCCGCCCATGCAGAGTTGGTGCAGTCTGCAGCCGGGCCCTCCAGGCCCAGAGCTGGTCGAGGCCGTCCTTCAAGGGCATCTGCAGTCTCAGGTTCTGACAATCAGCAGCCTTCCACCAGCCTTGCTGCAGCCACTGGGGTCCCATTACGGAGGAGTAGTAGGGTGGGAAGGGGGGAAGTGCGCAAGGGAAGGAGATCACCCTCGAAGGGCAAAAAGTAGGAGGTGTGACAAAGTGTTGGTGATTTTTTTATTAAAGGCCGAGGTTCGTGGTCAAACTTTTGTTTAGTGTTTTGGACATTGGCCCAGAAATTAAACATGGATGGTTCCCGCGGGGGTAAGGATTCCCCGCGATATCGCACTCCGCGCCTACCTTTTTGTTTGGGGCCCACACGAACTTTAGTTTCAGAGCCTCTTCTTGTTGGAACCGCGCAGTGTGTGCGTATCCCAGAGGCACAATTAGTTCGTGCGAGCTCTGGGATCACGTGATTCAGTTAGAGCCAATGGCAGCACACCATCTTTCATTCATAGTTTTGACGGCAAGAGCTGTCAAAGCTATGAATACTACAAACCCCCAAAAGAACAGCTAAACCTCAATTAAATTTAAAAAAAAGCCATCACATTAATAAAATAAGTATAGTTAAATAAATTAACACAGTGCGTACTCTCGCGTATTAGGTTTAATTTTCGGGCCATTATCTCCAGGTTGTGAGAACCAGTTATGTTAATGACTGTTTTTTTCTGTTTCTTTCTATTAGTTTGTCATGAGGAAATGACACACACAGAGTTTGTAAAATAAATACGTTTTTGTATTCAAAATGTACATGTTTGGTCTTTGGAATCATTACCGACTTGGCCGGCTTAGGGGTTGCGGGTTGGTTTCATTCATGTTGTTCTCAATGGCAGAAGCCATTTCCTCAGCAGGGGCCGAGAAGCGGGTTGCTATCAGCCGTTGACGGACGGCCCTTCCAGTTTCTACATTGTGGGCCTCCCTCCTGCCTTGGTGCTGCTGATGATCATCCTCCTCCTCTTCCTCCTCCTCCTCTGGTGGTTCTCCAAGGCCTGGTGGCATTGGCTGGGTCCTGAGGATTGCCAGGTTATGCAGCATGCAGCACACAACTACGAAGTGGGAAACTCGCTCAGGTGAGTACTGCAGGGCTCCTCCAGAATGGTCCAGACAGCGGAAACGTTGCTTGAGCACGCTGATTGTGTGCTCAACGATGTTCCTGGTAGCTTGATGGCTCTCGTACCGCAGTTCAGCAGGGGTGTTGGGTGTACGGAGCGGTGTCATCAACCAGGTTCTCAGTGGATATCCCTTGTCCCCGAGAAGCCAAACAACTGGCTGATGCGGTGCCTGGAAAAGTTCTGCCACAGTAGTCTGGCGCAGGATGAGTGCATTGTGGCAGCTGCCAGGATAGTGGGCATTGACAGCGAGTATCAGCTGTCTGTGGTCACAGACCAACTGAACGTTTAAGGAATGGAACCCCTTTCTGTTGCGGAAATCCTCGGCATTCTCATGCAGAGCACGCAAAGCCACATGCGTGCAGTCAATGGCGCCCTGCACCATGGGGAAGCCCGCTATCCTAGCAAAGCCCATTGCGTGTTCTTGCTGCTTGTCTGGGGTCATGGGGAAAGAGATGTACTCTCGTCTCCTTTTAAAGAGGGCATTTGTGACCTAACGGATGCAGCAATGCACCGCAAACTAGGAGATATTGGCGATGTCCCCAGTAGCTGATTGAAATGAGCCAGTGGCATAAAAGTTCAGAGCCACTGTGATCTTCACTGCCACCGACAGAGACATCTTGGACCTCAGTTGAGGCTGCAGATCTGGCTGCAGCAGCTGGCAGAGCTCAGTGACTACCTCCTTGCTGAAGCGCAGCCTTCGCAAACACTGCTCCTCAGACATATTAATATATGTGAATTGTTGGCGATATACCCTGGGAGGGTAGGGTCTCTGTACAGAGGCCTGTTGGCCCTCCTCCGTCTGGTCATGATTGCCACTCTCTCTCTGCATCTCTGCGTCCTCCAATTCTGGTGGCGCAGGACGACGCCCCCAATCAGTGCAGCCCCCAAGTCTCTTGGCAATCAAAGTTATGAAGGTCAAAAACCAAAGTACCTGCAAAGTTATGATCAGTAGCCAAAACTACCTCACACAGCGTTGACTCAATGCAGAAGTCTCTCTTTCTCTCTCTCCGAATCTCTCTCTCTCTCTCTCAGAACGAGTGGTGCAAAAATGTCTACCACAGAGAAAGACAGGAAGAGGCCCCTTTTAAAAAGCGCCCCCCAGCCCCACAGCGACTGGGGAGCGTTCCAGTCTTCCAGTCGTTGGTTGCGCCAGGCGGAAAGGATGGGGGAGCCACTCAATTTCCGCTCCGGGGTGCCACAAGGGGGTTGCACCCTCGTATGACTTCAAGATCTGTGTGTGCAGGAGATCGCGGCAGTAAAGTTTAGCGCCACCGCAAAATGTCTAGTTAATTTCGTGAGCGGTGCAAACATTGCTGCGCCCGGGCGCTAGTTGCTTTGCGCCCCATTAGCGCCCTCTTAAGGCGCTAACGGGAGGGACAACCAACTGAATTTTTCCCCCCTGGACTCGGATTCTAGGATTCTGTGATTCTAGGATTCTAGGATTCTGTGAATCTAGGATTCCAGGATTCCAGGATATACTGCGATTCTAGGATTCTAGGATTCTCGGATTTTATGATTCTGTGATTATATCATTCTATGATTCTGTGATTCTAAGATTCTATGATTCTCTGATTCTCTGATTCTAGGATTCTAGGATCCTATGATTCTGTGGTGCTAGGATTCTATGATTCTAGGATTCTGTGATTCTATGATTCTATGATTCTGTGATTCTAAGATTCTAGAATTCTGTGATTCTGTGAAACTAGGATTCAATGATTTTAGGATTCCATGCTTCTGTGATTCTCGGATTCTATTTTTCTGTGACTCTGTGTTTCTAATATTCTAGGATTCTGTGATTCCATGATTCTAGGATTCTATGATACTGTGATTCTATGATTCTGGGATTCTAGGTTTCCAGGATTTTTGGATATACTGAGATCTTCGTGGATAGCACGTTTAACAAGGTGGTCACACCGCAGGTAAAGAGTGCACAGGCAGACAGGGAATTGGTGACCACCAGACAGAGTAAAAGAACTAGGAAGGTAGTGCAGAAGTCCCCTGGGTCCATCACCCTCTCCGACAGATTTTCCATTTTGGATACTGATGGGGGAGAGGGTTTCTCAGGGGAATGCAGCAAGAGCCAAGTCCGTGGCACTACGACTGGCTCAGCTGCACAGGAGGGAGGAAAAAGAGTGGGAGAGCATTAGTGATAGGGGATTCTATCGTAAGGGGAACAGATAGACGATTCTGTGGCCGCAGACGTGACTCCAGGATGGTATGTTGCCTCCCTGGTGCCAGGGTCAAGGATGTCACTGAACGGCTGCAGGGCATTCTGAAGGGTGAGGGCGACCAGTCAGAGGTCGTGGTTCACATTGGTACCAACGACATGGCTAGAAAGAGGGATGAGGTCCTGCAACAAGAATTTAGGGAGCTAGGTAGCAGATTAAAAAGCAGGAGCTCAAAGGTTGTAATCTCTGGATTACTCCCGGTGCCACGTGCTAGTGAGTATAGGAATAGGAGGATAGAGCAGATGAATGCGTGGCTAAAGAGTTGGTGCAGGAGGGAGGGCTTTAGTTTCCTGGATCACTAGGTCTGCTTCTGGGGAAGGTGGGACCTCTACAAGTCGGACGGGTTGCACCTGAACCGGAACGGGACCAACATCCTTGCGGGAAGGTTTGCTTGTTCTGTTGGGGGGGGGTTTAAACTAACTTGGCAGGGAGATGGGATACGGAGTGGAGCTATAGTAGGGGGTGATGCACAGCCAAATATAGAGGGAAAAACAAGTCAGCTTGGAAGGCAGAGCAAATATGTAACGGCACAAAGGAGTATGGCAAGGCTGGATGGCATTTATTTTAATGCAAGGAGTCTTGCGAGTAAGGCAGATGAATTGAAGGTGTTGATGAACACATGGGAGTATGATATTGTTGCTATCACAGAGACATGGTTGAGGAATGGGCAGGACTGGCAGCTCAATATTCTGGGGTATAGAATCTTCAGACGAGACAGAGGGGGGTGTAAAAGAGGAGGGGGTGTCGCAATATTAATCAAGGAGTCAATTACTGCTGTAAGGAGGGATGATATCTTAGCAGGTTCATCTAATGAGGCCATATGGGTAGAACTTAAAAACAAAAAGGGGGCAAGCACTTTGCTGGGAGTGTACTATAGGCCCCCAAACAGTCTGGGGGAGATAGAGGAACAGATATGTAGGCAAATCTCAGAGAAGTGTAGAAATAATAGGGTAATAATAGTAGGGGATTTCAACTTCCCCAATATTAACTGGGATAGTCAGAGTGTGAAAGGCTTAGAGGGTGCGGAATTTTTAAAGTGCATCCAGGAGAGATTGTTGAGCCAGCATGTCGAAAGTCCTACAAGAGAGGGGCGGTACTGGACCTAATTCTAGGGAATGTAGCCAGGCAAGTGGTAGAAGTGTCAGTAGGAGCTGAGCAGCGGACCTGCAAGAGGCACAGAGTCAGCAAGAGGAGGATAAAAGGAGCGCGGAGAGGAGGCCTGGGACCGGAGCTGAGCTGCGGACCTGCGAGAGGCACAGAGTCAGAGAGAGGAGGATAAAAGGAGCGCGGAGAGGAGGCCTGGGACCGGAGCTGAGCGGCGGACCTGTGAGAAGCACAGAGTCAGCAAGAGGAACTCAGAACAGGAGTGACGTCAGAATTCAGAAGTGAGGTGTTCAGAGGGGAGCTGATTGGTGAGTAGCTGGTGCGTATTTTCTGTTAAGTTTTTGTTCAGTTTTAAGTGTATTTCTGCTGAGTAGTTCATAGCCCATTAATAGAGGGAGAGCGCTCATTGGTGAGTTGCAGGTGAGTGTTTTTGTTAAGTTTTTAAGTTTGTTTCGCGGGCTTTTTTACAGGGGTCAGTGTCAGGAGCAGAGAGAGCAGCAGCACTGTGAGTAGTTAAACTCACTTTCGCGGGCTTTTTTACAGAGGCCAGTGTCGGGAAAGGGCCCTTGAGTATATCATTTAATTGAAGTGAAATTGGTGGGATTCATTTAATTTCACTTTAATTAATTAACTAAAGGGTAAGTCATGGCAGGAGAGCTCCACCCCGTGATATGCTCCTCCTGCTATATGTGGGAAATCAGGGACGCTTCCTGTGTCCCTGACGATCATGTGTGTGGGAAGTGTATCCAGCTGCAGCTACTGATAGACCGCATTGTGGCGCTGGAGCTGCGGATGGATGCATATTGGAGCATTCACGACACTGAGAACATCGTGGATAGCACATTTAGCGAGTTGGTCACACCGCAGGCAAAGGGTGTAAGAACATAAGAACATAAGAAATAGGAGCAGGAGTAGGCCAATCGGCCCCTCGAGCCTGCTCCGCCATTCAATAAGATCATGGCTGATCTGATCCTAACCGCCAATCTACTATCTATCACAGAACCATCTCCTGCATCTAACAGAATTGCACACACGAAATAGGAGCAGAATCAGGCTACACGGTCCCTGGGCCCGCTCCACTACCCACAGGGCCATGACCGATCCGAACCTAGACTCATGTCCAAATTCCTGCCCGCTCCCCGTAACCCTTAATGCCCTTTACTTCTAGGAAACTGTCTATTTCTGTTTTAAATTTAATTAATGTTGTAGCTTCTACAGCTTTTTGTGGCAGCATATTCCATGGACCTACCACCCTCTGAGTGAAGTAGTTCCTCCTCATCTCAGTTTTGAAAGAGCAGCCCCTTATTCTAAGACTATGTCCCCTAGTTCTAGTCTCACCCGTCATCGGGAACATCCTCCCCGCATCCACCCGATCCAACCCCTTCACAATCTTATATGTTTCAATAAGATCGCCTCTCATTCTTCTGAACTCCAATGAGTAGAGTCCCAATCTACCCAACCTCTCCTCATATGACCACCCCCTCATCCCCGGGATTAACCGAGTGAACCTTTTTTGCACTGCCTCGAGAGCAAGGATGTCTTTCCTTAAGTAAGGACACCAAAACTGTATGCAGTATTCCAGGTGCGGTCTCACCAATACCTTGTACAACTGAAGCAATACCTCCCTATTTTTATATTCTATCCCCCTAGCAATGAAAGCCAACATTCCATTTGCCTTCTTAATCACTTGCTGCACCTGCATACTAACCTTTTGAGTTTCGTGCACCAGGACCCCCAGATCCCTTTGCACTTCAGTACTCTCCAGTTTCTTGCCATTAAGATAATAAATTGCTCTAGGATTTTTCCTGCCAAAGTGCATCACCTCACACTTTCCAGTGTTGTATTCCATCTGCCAAATCTCTGCCCACTTACTTAGCCTGTCTATGTCCCCTTGCAGGTTTTTTATGTCCTCCTCACTCACTACTTTCCCTCCCATCTTTGTATCATCTGCAAATTTTGATATGTTACACTTGGTCCCTTCCTCCAAATCGTTAATATAGATTGTAAAGAGTTGGGGACCCAGCACTGACCCCTGTGGAACACCACTAGTTACTGATTGCCAGTCTGAGAATGAACCATTTATCCCAACTCTTTGCTTTCTGTTGGATAGCCAATCCTCTATCCATGCCAGAATATTACCCCCAATCCCGTGATTTTTTACCTTAAGCAATAATCTTTTGTGTGGCACCTTGTCAAATGCCTTTTGGAAGTCTAAATACACTACGTCCACTGGTTCCCCTTTATCCACTCTATATGTTACTTCCTCAAAGAACTCCAGCAAATTTGTCAAACATGACTTCCCCTTCGTAAAACCATGCTGACTTTGTCCTATTAAATTATGATTATCCAAATGTCCTGTTACTGTTTCCTTAATAATGGACTCCAAAATTTTACCTACCACAGATGTTAGGCTAACCGGTCTATAGTTACCAGCCTTCTGTCTACTGCCCTTTTTAAATAAGGGTGTTACATTAGCAGTTTTCCAGTCTGCCGGGACCTCAGCGGAATCCAGGGAGTTTTGAAAAATTATTACCAATGCATCTACAATCCCTACCGCCACTTCCTTCAAGACTCTAGGATGTAAGCCATTAGGTCCAGGTGATTTATCCGCCTTGAGTCCCATTATTTTACCGAGTACCACTTCCTTAGTGATTTTGATCGTGTTTAGCTCCTCTCCCCCTATAGCCCCCTGTTTGTCCAGTGTTGGGATATTCTTAGTGTCCTCTACTGTAAAGACTGATACAAAATATTCATTCAGTGTTTTTGCCATCTCCATATTTCCCAACATTAATTTCCCGGTCTCATCCTCTAAGGGACCAACATTTACTTTAGCCACCCTTTTTCTTTTTATATAACTATAAAAACTCTTACTATCTGTTTTTATATTTTTTGCTAATTTACTTTCATAATCTATCTTCCCTTTCTTAATCAATCTTTTTGTTATTTTTTGCTGCCTTTTAAAGTTTTCCCAATCCTCTGTCCTCCCACTAGATTTCGCTACCTTATATGCCCTTGTTTTTAGTCGAATACTATCCTTAATTTCTTTACTTAGCCACGGATGACTGTCCTTTCTTTTACACCCTTTTCTTTTCAGTGGAATATATTTTTTTTGGAAGTTGTAAAATAACTCCTTGAATGTACACCACTGATCATGTGTCGTCTTACCCTTTAATCTATTTTCCCAATCCACTCTACTCAATTCCGCTCGCATACCTTCATAGTCTCCTTTATTCAAGCTTAGCACGCTTGTTTGAGATCCAACCTTCTCACCCTCTAATTGAATATGGAATTCAACCATGTTATGGTCACTCATTCCAAGGGGATCCTTTACTAGGACATTTTTAATTAATCCTGTCTCGTTACACAGGACCAGATCTAAGGTTGCTTGCCCCCTGGTCGGTTCAGTTACATACTGCTCAAGAAACCCATCCCTAATACACTCAATGAACTCATCCTCAAGGCAGCCCTGCCCCATTTGATTTGTCCAATTAATATGATAGTTAAAATCCCCCATAATTATAGATGTTCCCTTATTACATGCCTCAACTATTTCCTGATTGATACTCCGTCCAACAGAGTTGCAACTGTTCGGAGGCCTATAGACTACGCCCACTAGTGTTTTTTTCCCCTTATTATTCCTTATCTCCACCCAAACTGTTTCATTATCATGATTTTTTGACCCAATATCATTACTCTGTATTACAGTGATTCCTTCCTTTATTAACATAGCCACCCCACCTCCCCTTCCTTCCTGCCTGTCCTTCCTGATCGTTAAATAACCTGGTATGTTTAATTCCCAGGCATTGTCACCCTGCAGCCATGTTTCTGTAATGGCCACAATATCATAACCATATGTAGTTATTTGTGCCATTAACTCGTCTATTTTGTTACGAATGCTAGTACAGGCAGGAAGTAAATGGGTGACCACCAGGCAGAGTAAGAGGTGCAGGCAGGTAGTGCAAGGGTCCCCTGTGGCCATCCCCCTCTCAAACAGATATACCACTTTGGATACTATTGGGGGGATGACTTATCAGGGGAAGGCAGCAGCAGCCAACTTCCTGGCACCATGGGTGGCTCTGCTGCACAGGCTGGGAGGAAAAAGTGTGGAAGAGCTATAGTGATAGGGGACTCAATTGTAAGGGGAATAGATAGGCGTTTCTGTGGCCGCAAACGAGACTCCAGGATGGTGTGTTGCCTCCCTGGTGCAAGGGTCAAGGATGTCTCGGAGCAGCTACAGAACATTTTGGAGGGGGAGGGCGAACAGCCAGTTGTCGTGGTGCACATAGACATCAACGATATAGGTAAAAAATTGGATGAGGTCCTAAAAGCAGAATATAGGGAATTAGGAGGTAAATTAAAAAATAGGACCTCAAAGGTAGTAATCTCAGGATTGCTACCAGTGCCATGTGCTAGTCAGAGTAGAAATAGGAGGATATTTCAAATGAATACGTGGCTAGAGGAATGGTGCAAGGGGGAGGGATTCAAATTCCTTGGACATTGGAACCGGTTCTGGGGGAGGTGGGACCAGTACAAACGGGACGGCCTGCACCTGGGCAGGGCCGGGACTGATGTCCTAGGGGGAGTGTTTGCGAGTGCTGTTGGGGAGGGTTTAAACTGAAGTGGCAGGGGGTTGGGAACCTGAGCAGGGAGACAGAGGAAAGGGAAACAAGGATAAAAGCAAAAGGCAGGAAGGAGAAAAACAAAAGTAGAAGGCAAAGAACTCAATGGTTTAAATCAAACATGGTCACAGTAAATAATAATTCATACAGGTCTGAGAGCGTTAAAAAAACAAGCCTGAAGGCTTTGTGTCTTAATGCAAGGAGCATTCAGAACAAGGTGGATGAATTAGCTGCGCAAATAGAGGTAAATGAATACGATTTGATTGGGATTACAGAAACAGGACCAGGGTGGCCAAGGCTGGCAACTCAAAATCCAGGGGTATTCAATATTTAGGAAAGATAGGCAAAAAAGAAAGGGAGGTGGGGTAGCATTGCTGGTTAAAGAGGGGATTAACACAATTGAGAGGAAGGATATTAGCTCTGATGATGCGGAATCTGTATGGGTAGAATTGAGAAATAGCAAGGGCAGAAAATGTTAGTGGGAGTGGTATATAGACCTCCAAACAGTAATATGGAGGTTGGGGACAGAATTAAAAGGGAAATTAGAGAAGCATGCAGTAAGGGCACAGCAGTCATCATGGGTAACTTTAATTTACATATAGATTGGGCTAACCAAATTAGTAAAAATACTGTGGTGGAGGAATTCCTAGAATGTTTATGGGATGGTTTTCTGGAACAATATGTTGAGGAACCAACCAGAGATCAGGCCATCTTAGACTGGGTATTATGTAACGAGAAAGGATTAATTAGCAATCTTGTTGTACGAGGCCCCTTGGGTCAGAGTGATCATAATATGATAGAATTCTTCATTAGGATGGAGAGTGAAGTAGTTGAATCAGAGACTAGGGCCCTGAATTTAAATAAAGGAAACTACGATGGTATGAGGCGTGAATTGGGTAGGATTGATTGAGGAATATTACTCAAAGGGTTGACGGTGGATAGGCAATGGCAAACATTCAAAGACTGCATGGATGAACTACAGAATTTGTTCATCCCAGTGTGGCATAAGAATAAAACAAAAAGGGTGACTCAACCGTGGCTAACAAGGGAAATTAGGGATAACATAAGATCCAAGGAGAGGGCATATAAATTGGCCAGAAAAAGCGTTAACCCTGAGGATTGGGAGCAGTTTAGGATTCAACAAAGGAGGACAAAGGGATTAATTAAGAAGGGGAAAATAGAATATGAAAGTAACCGTGCAGGGAACATAAAAACTGACTGTAAGAGCTTTTATAGATATGTGAAGAGAAAAAGATTAGTGAAATCAAGTGTAGGTCCCTTGCAGTCAGAAGCGGGGGAAGTTATAATGGGGAACAAAGAAATGGCAGCCCAATTAAATGCATATTTTGGTTCTGTCTTCACAAAGGAGGACACAAATAACCTCCCAGAGATGTTGGAGAACATAGGGTCTGATGAAAGGGAGGAACTGAAAGAAATCAGTATTTGCAGGGAAATGGTGTTAGGGAAATTGATGGGATTGAAGGCCGATAAATCCCCAGGGCCTGATAATCTACATCCTAGGGTACTTAAGGAAGTGGCCCTAGAAATAGTAGATGCATTGCTGGTCATCTTCCAACATTCGATGGAATCTGGAACTGTACCCATGGATTGGAGGATAGCTAATGTTACCTCACTATTCAAAAAGGGTGATAGAGAGAAAGCGGGGAATTACAGACCAGTAAGCCTGACATCGGTAGTGGGGAAAATGCTCGAGTCCATTATAAAGGATGTAATAGCTGAGCACTTGAAAAACAGTGACAGGATCGGACAAAGTCAACATGGATTTACAAAAGGTAAATCGTGCTTGACTAATCTACTGGAATTTTTTGAGGATGTAACTGGGAAAATAGATAAGGGAGAACCAGTAGATGTGGTGTATTTGGACTTTCAAAAGGCTTTCGATAAGGTCCCGCATAAGAGATTAGCGGGTAAAGTTAAGGCACATGGGATTGGGGGCAAGGTATTGACTTGGATAGAGAACTGGTTGGCGGACAGAAAGCAGAGAGTAGGAATTAATGGGTCTTTTTCCGAGTGGCAGGCAGTGACTAGTGGGGTACCGCAGGTTTCGGTCCTTGGACCCCAGCTATTCACAATATACATTAATGATCTAGATAAGGGAACTAAATGTAATAGCTCCAAGTTTGCAGATGACACAAAGCTGGGTGGGTGTGTGTGCTCCGAGGAGGATACTGAGAAACTCCAGGATGATTTGGACAGGTTGGGTGAGTGGGCAGATGCATGGCAGATGCAATATAATGTGGATAAATGCGAGGTTATCCACTTTGGTGTCAAAAACAGAAAGGCAGACTATTATCTGAATGGCAATAGATTGGGAGAAGGGGAAGTGCAACGAGACCTGGGTGTCCTTGTGCACCAGTCGCTGAAGGTAAGCAAAAAGGTGCAGCAGGCGGTGAAGAAGGCAAATGGTATGTTGGCCTTCATAGCGAAAGGGTTTGAGTATAGGAACAGGGATGTCCTGCTGCAGTTGTACAGGGCCTTGGTGAGACCACACCTTGAGTACTGTGTGCAGTTTTGGTCGCCCTATCTGAGGAAGCATGTTCTTGCCATGGAAGGAGTTCAGCGAATATTCACAAGGCTGATACCTGGGATGGCAGGAATGACATATGAGGAGAGATTGGGTCGATTGGGCTTATACTTGCTGGAGTATAGAAGAATGAGAGGGGATCTCATCGAAACATATAAAATTCTGACAGGTCTGGACAAACTAGAGGCAGGAAGAATGTTCCTGATGGTCGGAGAGTCCAGAACCAGGGGTCATAATCTAAGGATAAGGGGTAAGCCATTTAGGACAGAAATGAGGAAGAATTTCTTCACCCAGAGAGTGGTGAACCTGTGGAATTCTCTACCACAGAAGGTAGTTGAGGCCAAGTCATTAAATATATTCAAGAATGAGTTAGATATATTTCTTAAAGCTAAAGGTATCAAGGGATATGGGGAGAAGGCAGGTACAGGGTACTGAGTTTGGATGATCAGCCATGATCTCATCGAATGGCGGAGCAGGCTCGAGGGGCCGAATGGCCTACTCCTGCTCCTATCTTCTATGTTTCTATATTTTGGTGACAGTGACCATAATTTGGTGAGATTTAAGGTAGTCATGTAAAAGGACAAAATGGACTGGAAATAAAAGTTCAAAATTGGGGGAAGGCTGATTTTAATATGATAAGGCAGGATCTGGCCAAAGTGGACTGGGATCAGCTACTTGTAGGAAAATCCACATCAGAGTAGTGAGAGTCTTTCAGAAAGGAAATAGAGAGAGTACAACGCCAACATGTTCCCGTAAAGGTCAAGGGTGGGACCAACAAGCCCAGGGAACCCTGGATGTCAAGGGATATACAAGAATGGATTAGGAAAAAAAGGGTGGCTTTTGGCAGATACAAAGGACTTAAAAAACAGGGGAAGCCCTACAGGAGTATAGAAAGTGCAGGGGGGTACTTAAAAAAGAAATTAGGAGAGCGAAGAGGGGGCATGAAAAAACACTGGCGGGCAAAATAAAGGAAAATCCCAAGGTGTTTTATAAGTATATTAAGGGCAAGAGGATAACCAGGGAAAGAGTAGGGCCCATTAGGGACCAAAGTGGCAATCTGTGTGTAGAGCCGGAAGATGCAGGTGGGGTTTTAAATGAATATTTTGCATCTGTGTTCACTATGGAGAAGGACGATGTAGGCATAGAAATCAGGCAGGGGGATTGTGATATACTTGAACAAATTAGTATTGAGAGGGAGGAGGTACTAGCGGTTTTAGCAGGCTTAAAAGTGGATAAATCCCCAGGCCCAGACGAGATGTATCCCAGGCTGCTGTGTGAGGCAAGGGAGGAGATTGCAGGGGCTCTGACACAAATTTTCAGAACCTCTCTGGCCACAGGGGAGGTGCCAGAGGACTGGAGGACAGCTAACATAGTACTATTATTCAAGAAGGGTAGTAGGGATAAACCATGGAATTACAGGCCAGTGAGCCTAACATCAGTGGTAGGGAAATAATTGGAAAAAATACTGAGGGACAGAATTAGTCTCCACTTGGAGAGGCAAGGATTAATCAAGGATCGTCAGCATGGCTTTGTCAGGGGGAGATCATGTCTGACCAATTTGATTGAATTTTTTGAGCAGGGGACTTGGTGTGTGGATGAGGGTAGTGCAGTTGATGTGGTCTACATGGACCTCAGTAAGGCTTTTGACAAAGTCTCGCATGGGAGACTGGTCAAGAAGGTAAAAGCCCATGGGATCCAGGGCAACTTGGCACATTGGATCCAAAATTGGCTTAGTGGCAGGAGGCAGAGGGTGATGGTCGAAGGTTGTTTTTGTGACTGGAAGCCTGTTTCCAGTGGTGTACCGCAGGGATCGGTGCTGGGCCCATTGCTGTTTGTAGTGTACATTAATGATTTAGATATGAATGTAGGAGGTATGATCAGTAAGTTTGCAGATGACACGAAAATTGGTGAGGTGGTAAATAGCGAGGAGGGAAGCCTCAGGCTACAGAACAATATAGATGGGTTGGTCAGATGGGCAGAACAGTGGCAAATGGAATTTAACCCTGAAAAGTGTGAGGTGATGCATTTTGGGAGGACTAACAAGGCAAGGGATTACACAATGAATGGTAGGACCCTAGGAAGGACAGAGGATCAGAGGGACCTTGGTGTGCATGTACATAGATCCCTGAAGGCAGCAGGACAGGTGATAAGGTGGTTAAAAAGGCATATGGGATACTTGCCTTCATTAGCCGAGACATAGAATATAAGAGCAGGGAGGTTATGATGGAGCTGTACAAAACGCTAGTTAAGCCACAGCTGGAATACTGTGTGCTGTTCTGGTCGCCACACTGTAGGAAGAATGTGATTGCATTGGAGAGGGTGCAGTGGAGATTCACCAGGATGTTACCTGGGCTTCAGCGCTTCAGCTATGAAGAGAGATTGGACAGGCTGGGGTTGTTTTTCTTAGAGCAGAGAAGGCTGAGGGGGGACCTGATTGAGGTGTACAAAATTATGAGGGGCATAGATAGGGTAGATAGAAAGGAACTTTTCCCCTTAGTAGAGGGGTCAATAACCAGGGGGCATAGTTTCAAGGTAAGGGGCAGGAGATTTAGAGGGGATTTGAGGAAAAACTTTTTCAGCCAGAGGGTGGTTGGAATCTGGAACTCACTGCCTGAAAGGGTGGTAGAGGCAGGAACCCTCACAACATTCAAAAAGCATTTAGATGAGCACTTGAAACGCCATAGCATACAAGGCTACGGACCAAGTGCTGGAAAATGGGATTAAAATAGATAGGGCTTGATGGCCGGCGTGGACACGATGGGCCGAAGGGCCTCTTTCTGTGCTGAATAACTCTATGGGGTAAAAATTCAGTTGGTTGCGCCTCCCGTTGGCGCCTTAAATGGGCGCTAATGGGGCGTTAAGGCGCTAACGCCTGGGCGCAGCGCTGTTTGCGCCGCTCGAGAACTTAACTTGAGATTGTGCGGCGGCGCTAAAACTTACCGCTGCGACCACCTGCGCGCGCAGATTGTGACGTCATTCTGTGGTGCAACGCCCTTGGGGCGCCCCGGAGCGGAAATTGAGTGGCGCCCCCTGCCTTACCGCCTGGCGCTTCCAACGACCGGAAGACTGGAACGTTATCAATCGGTCTGGGGCTGGGGGGGGCGCTATTTAAAGGGGGCCTCTTCCTGTCTTTTTCTGTGGTCGACATTTATGCACCACTCGTTCTGAGAGAGAGAGAGAGATTCGGAGAGAGAGAGAGAGAGACTTCTACATTGACTCAACGCTTTGTGAGGTAGTTTTGCCTAGTTCATCCTAACTTTGCTGCTACTTTCGTTGCTGTACCTCATTACTTTTCTGGCAAAGAGAAGATGGGGGCTGCAATGATTGGGGGCGTCGTCCTGCTCCAGCTCAATCGGAGCAGAGTGAGACGCAGACAGAGAGTGGCAATGATGGCCAGACGGAGGAGGCCCATCAGGCGCATGTACAGGAGAGCTTACCCTCCCAGGGTATATCGTGAACAGCTCTCCTACATCCACATGTCCGAGGAGCTGTGTTTGCGAAGGCTGCGATTCAGCAAGGAGGTGGTCACTGAGCTCTGCCACCTGCTGCAGCCAGATCTGCAGCCTCAGCTGAGGTCCAGGACGTCTCTGTCGGTGGCAGTGAAGGTCACAGTGGCCTTGAACTTCTACGCCACTGGCTCATTCCAAGCTGCTGTTGGGGACCTCGCCAATATCTCCCAGTTTGCGGTGCATCGCTGCATTCGGCAGGTCACCAATGCCCTCTTCACAAGGAGACGAGACTTCATCTCCTTCCCTATGACCCCAGACAAGCAGCATGACCGTGCTATGGGCTTTGCGAGGGTAGCGGGCTTCCCCATGGTGCAGGGCGCCATTGACTGCACGCATGTGGCTTTGCGTGCTCCGCGAGAGAATGCAGAGGAGTTCCGGAACAGAAAGGGGTTCCATTCCTTGAATGTGCAGTTGGTCTGTGACCACAGACAGGTGATTCTCGCTGTCAATGCCCACTATCCGGGCAGCTGCCACGATGCTTTCATCCTGCGCCAGAGTACTGTGGCAGAAATTTTCGAGGCACCGCATCAGCCAGTTGGTTGGCTTCTGGGGGACAAGGGGTACGCATTGAGCACCTGGCTGATGACACCGCTCCGTGCGCCAAACACCCCTGCTGAGCTGCGGTACCAGGAAAGCCAACAAGCAACGAGGAACATTATTGAGCGCACAATCGGCGTGCTCAAACAACGATTCCGCTGTCTGGACCATTCCGGAGGAGCCCTGCAGTACTCGCCTGAGCAAGTTTCCAAATTCGTAGTGGTGTGCTGCATGTTGCACAACATGGCAATCCTCAGGACGCAGCCAATGCCACCAGGCCTTGCAGCACCACAAGAGGAGGAGGAGGAAGAGGAGGAACAGGCCGAGGACGATGATCAGCAGCAGCACCAAGGCAGGAGGGCGGCCCACAATGGTCAAACTGCAAGGGCCGTCCGTCAACGACTAATAGCAAGCCGCTTCTAGGACCCCTGCCAGTGCTACAAACACGAATCAACCCAGCACGCAACCCCTAAGCCGGCCAAGGCACCAATAATTCCAACCACCAGCCATGTATATTTTGAATACAGAAACTTATTTATTGTACAAACTCTGTGTGTGTCAATTCCTCATGAGAAACTCATAGAAATAAACACCAAAAAACAGTCAATAACATAACTGGTTCTCACAACCTGGAGATAATGTCCAAAACACTAAACAAAAGTTGGGCCATGAACCTCGGCCTTTAATAAAAAAATGACCAGCATTTTGGCACACATCCTACTTTTTGCCCTTCGAGGGTGATCTCCTTCCCTTGCGCACTTCCCCCCTTCTAACCCTACTGCTCCTCCGTAATGGGACCTCAGTGGCTGCAGCAAGGCTGGTGGAAGGCTGCTGCTTGTCAGACCCTGACACTGCAGATGCCCCTGAAGGCCGGCCTCGACCACTTCTGGGCCTGGAGGGCCCGGCTGCAGACTGCACCAACTCTGCATGGGCGGCAGCAGTCTGTCCTACAGGCGGTGGCAAGTGCAGTGGAGAAGTGACAGTGTTGGCAGCAGGAATGCTGTCATCGTGAGAGAGGACAGCAACTCCCTGCTCGCCCGACACACTGGCACTCCCACGGGGCAGCACTTCAGCATCCGGAGCAATTTGCCTGAGAACAGATTGCTGGCCTGCTGCGGCGCGGTGACAGCCCCGGGGACATGTGCACGAACCATCGAGGATGGCAGCAGTCAGTGCTCGCGTGGCCTCAATCTGAGTCTGCATGAGAGCAGGCTCAGATGGGTTCCTGGCAGCCAGTGACTGAATTGCAGCAGTAAGCTTTAGTGTGGCATCCGCCTGTGCTACAGCGAAGTGCTCCACACTCCTTGCCAGTGCCTCAATGCATTCGGGCACCCTTCCCACTGCACCCATGAGCTCAGTGTGCATGACCACCGCCTGGCTGTTCATTTCTGCAATCATCCGCTCCTCCTCTGCGTCCATTGCATTAGGAGTGTCTGGCATACTCTCCCTCTGGGGAGAAGGCTCCCGTTCTTCCCTCCCCCCCCCATGGCGTTGCTGCAGCCCGCTGGGTCCTGGAACTTCACCATCATCAGCCCCTTCCCCCCTGCTCCCCTCCGGGGAAGGCGTGTTCCCAGTGTGGCCATGGGCTTCCTCGGGAGAGGGTGGCACTGATGCTCCGGCTTCCTCCTCAGCTGCAGCATCACTCCCAGTGGCAGCTTCAGGGACCATCTCCTCAGCTGGTGAATCACCATCTGAAAGCAGGGAGGTACAAGAGTGGCTTTAGCGTGAGGACAGGGTGGCAGTAAGGGAGGAATAAGTGCAGCGAGTTAGCAAGTTGGATTGAAAGTGTCAAAGGCTGGTATTGTGAGGGACAAGTGGAAGGACAGAGGACAAAAAGGTGATGACCTTACCATTGCTGTCCACAACGGGGTCGGCGTCTCCAGTGGCGACGGGACCGATCACCCGGCTTGCCACAATCCTGTGGACGCGCTCCTCCAGATCGCTGAGGGGTTGCAGCTGAAGCCGCCCTCCACCCGTCCGTTGCTGCTGTCTCCGATTATGAGCCAGCTTAGCCTGCAAGAAAAAGGACAGCATCTGAGTCAATATACAGCCATGGTCTTGCCTGATGTGCCTCCCATAGGTGAATAGCCCTTACAATATGCAGCCATGGTCTTGCCTGATGTGCCTCCCATAGGTGAATAGCCCTTACAATATGCAGCCATGGTCTTGCCTGATGTGCCTCCCATAGGTGAATAGCCCTTACTGTATGCAAAGTGTGGAATGTGTGTGTGTGTTTGATGAAAGGGCCATAGGTGTTGGATGAGTGTTGTGCATTGGGGTTTTAAGACCCTCTGGCCATAGAGTGAGGTTGAGATGGAGGGATGGAGAGGTATTGAGAAAAAGCCACTCACCCTGACGACCCGAGTGAGGTCGTTGAACTTCTTGCGGCACTGGACATGGGTCCTGGGCACCATGCTCCTGGAGGAGACGCTCTGAGCCACCTCCCTCCACACTCTTCTGAACTCGCGTGGCAAAGGCCTCCTGCCACTCTCTGGGAACAGCATGCATCGTCTGCGCTCCACTGCGTCAACCAGAGCATCCAAGGCCCGCTCGGTGAAGCGATGAGCGCGTTCTCTCACCCTCTCCATTCTTGGCAGCAAAATGGATTACAGGTCTCTCCAGGCTGAGATTCAAGGCTGCAATGAGCAGGGTGTGGCTGGGGAGCAAGTGGCCCCCCCCGCTTTAAGAAGTGTCCGGCGTCAGTGTGTCTGTGTTCCCGCGCTAACTGGCAGCAGCTGCGCTGCGCTCGTGCGCTGAGTTAGCGCCTCACTCCTAGGCCTTTGCGCCTTAAGAGAGGTGTGCAGCGCCTAATTTAGCGCTCCACTCACCTCCCGGGGCGGTAAAAGTGAAGTTTCCTGTCAGTGCCGATAATTAGCGCCAGGCGCTAATATTTGCGCGCGGACGATATTTGCGCCCCAAATGGGGCGCGACCTAATTTCTACCCCTATGACTCTATGGGGTAAAAATTCACTTGGTTGCGCCACCCGTTAGCGCCTTAAGAGGGCGCTAATGGGGCGCAAAGCCTCTAACGCCCGGGCGCAGCGATGTTTGCGCCGCTCGAGAACTTAACTTGAGATTGTGCGGCGGCGCTAAAACTTACCGCTGCGACCACCTGCGCGCGCAGATTGTGACGTCATTCCATGGTGCAACGCCCTTGGGGCGCCCCGTAGCGGAAATTGAGTGGCGCCCCCTGCCTTACCGCCTGGCGCTTCCAACGACCAGAAGACTGGAACGCTATCAATCGCTGTGGGGCTGGGGGGGGCGCTATTTAAAGGGGGCCTCTTCCTGTCTTTTATTGTTGGTGGCATTTTTGAACTACGCATTCTGAGAGAGAGAGGGAGAGACTTCTGGAGAGATTCAACGTTGTGTGAAGGAGTTTTGGGTACTGAGCAGCACTTTGCAGGTTCATTTTGATTTGCCATTCCTTGTATCGATTTAGCAGAGACCGTGGGAGCTGCACTCTGAGCTCTTTGCCTGGTGCTCTCCATTGTTCTTTCCAGCACATTTGATGTGCAAGTCTCTCCAGGCCGAGATTCAAGGCAGCAATGAACAGGATGTGGATGGAAAGCAGGATTAACCATCCCCTTTAAGAACTGGCCCGTGCCATTGTGTGTGTGTTCCATTGCTGACTGACATTACATGAGCTTCGCCAGCGCTCCGAGTTAGCGCCTCACTGCTCGGCCTTTGCGCCTTAAGAGAGGTGTGCAGCGCCTGATTTAGCGCTCCACTCACCTCCCGGGGCGGTAAAAGTGAAGTTTCCCGTCAGTGCCGATAATTAGCGCCAGGCGCTAATATTTGCGTCCGGACGATATTTGCGCCCCAAATGGGGCGCGACCTAATTTCTACCCCTATGACTCTATGACTGTGATTCCAGCATTCTATGATTCTATGGGGTAAAAATTCAGTTGGTTGCGCCTCCCGTTAGCGCCTTAAAAGGGCGCTAATGGGGCGTTAAGGCGCTAACGCCCGGGCGCAGCGCTGTTTGCGCCGCTCGAGAACTTAACTTGAGATTGTGCGGCGGCGCTAAAACTTACCGCTGCGACCACCTGCGCGCACAGATTGTGACGTCATTCCGTGGTGCAACGCCCTTGGGGCGCCCCGGAGCGGAAATTGAGTGGCGCCCCCTGCCTTACCGCCTGGCGCTTCCAACGACCGGAAGACTGGAACGTTATCAATCGGTGTGGGGCTGGGGGGGGCGCTATTTAAAGGGGGCCTCTTCCTGTCTTTTTCTGTGGTCGACATTTATGCACCACTCGTTCTGAGAGAGAGAGAGAGATTCGGAGAGAGAGAGAGAGAGACTTCTACATTGACTCAACGCTTTGTGAGGTAGTTTTGCCTAGTTCATCCTAACTTTGCTGCTACTTTCGTTGCTGTACCTCATTACTTTTCTGGCAAAGAGAATATGGGGGCTGCAATGATTGGGGGCGTCGTCCTGCTCCAGCTCAATCGGAGGATAGTGAGACGCAGACAGAGAGTGGCAATGATGGCCAGACGGAGGAGGGCCATCAGGCGCATGTACAGGAGAGCTTACCCTCCCAGGGTATATCGTGAACAGCTCTCCTACATCCACATGTCCGAGGAGCTGTGTTTGCGAAGGCTGCGATTCAGCAAGGAGGTGGTCACTGAGCTCTGCCACCTGCTGCAGCCAGATCTGCAGCCTCAGCTGAGGTCCAGGACGTCTCTGTCGGTGGCAGTGAAGGTCACAGTGGCTTTGAACTTCTACGCCACTGGCTCATTCCAAGCTGCTGTTGGGGACCTCGCCAATATCTCCCAGTTTGCGGTGCATCGCTGCATCCGGCAGGTCACCAATGCCCTCTTCACAAGGAGACGAGACTTCAGCTCCTTCCCTATGACCCCAGACAAGCAGCATGACCGTGCTATGGGCTTTGCGAGGGTAGCGGGCTTCCCCATGGTGCAGGGCGCCATTGACTGCACGCATGTGGCTTTGCGTGCTCCGCGAGAGAATGCAGAGGAGTTCCGGAACAGAAAGGGGTTCCATTCCTTGAATGTGCAGTTGGTCTGTGACCACAGACAGGTGATTCTCGCTGTCAATGCCCACTATCCGGGCAGCTGCCACGATGCTTTCATCCTGCGCCAGAGTACTGTGGCAGAAATTTTCGAGGCACCGCATCAGCCAGTTGGTTGGCTTCTGGGGGACAAGGGGTACGCATTGAGCACCTGGCTGATGACACCGCTCCGTGCGCCAAACACCCCTGCTGAGCTGCGGTACCAGGAAAGCCAACAAGCAACCAGGAACATTATTGAGCGCACAATCGGCGTGCTCAAACAACGATTCCGCTGTCTGGACCATTCCGGAGGAGCCCTGCAGTACTCGCCTGAGCAAGTTTCCAAATTCGTAGTGGTGTGCTGCATGTTGCACAACATGGCAATCCTCAGGACGCAGCCAATGCCACCAGGCCTTGCAGCACCACAAGAGGAGGAGGAGGAAGAGGAGGAACAGGCCGAGGACGATGATCAGCAGCAGCACCAAGGCAGGAGGGCGGCCCACAATGGTCAAACTGCAAGGGCCGTCCGTCAACGACTAATAGCAAGCCGCTTCGAGGGCCCCTGCCAGTGCTACAAACACGAATCAACCCAGCACGCAACCCCTAAGCCGGCCAAGGCACCAATAATTCCAACCACCAGCCATGTATATTTTGAATACAGAAACTTATTTATTGTACAAACTCTGTGTGTGTCAATTCCTCATGACAAACTCATAGAAATAAACACAAAAAAACAGTCAATAACATAACTGGTTCTCACAACCTGGAGATAATGTCCAAAACACTAAACAAAAGTTGGGCCATGAACCTCGGCCTTTAATAAAAAAATGACCAGCATTTTGGCACACCTCCTACTTTTTGCCCTTCGAGGGTGATCTCCTTCCCTTGCGCACTTCCCCCCTTCTAACCCTACTGCTCCTCCGTAATGGGACCTCAGTGGCTGCAGCAAGGCTGGTGGAAGGCTGCTGCTTGTCAGACCCTGACACTGCAGATGCCCCTGAAGGACGGCCTCGACCACTTCTGGGCCTGAAGGGCCCGGCTGCAGACTGCACCAACTCTGCATGGGCGGCAGCAGTCTGTCCTACAGGCGGTGGCAAGTGCAGTGGAGAAGTGACAGTGTTGGCAGCAGGAATGCTGTCATCGTGAGAGAGGACAGCAACTCCCTGCTCGCCCGACACACTGGCACTCCCACGGGGCAGCACTTCAGCATCCGGAGCAATTTGCCGAAGAACAGATTGCTGGCCTGCTGCGGCGCGGTGACAGCCCCGGGGACATGTGCACGAACCATCGAGGATGGCAGCAGTCAGTGCTCGCGTGGCCTCAATCTGAGTCTGCATGAGAGCAGTCTCAGATGGGTTCCTGGCAGCCAGTGAGTGAATTGCAGCACTAAGCTTTAGTGTGGCATCTGCCTGTGCTACAGCGAAGTGCTCCACACTCCTTGCCAGTGCCTCAATGCATTCGGGCACCCTTCCCACTGCACCCATGAGCTCAGTGTGCATGCCCACCGCCTGGCTGTTCATTTCTGCAATCAGCCGCTCCTCCTCTGCGTCCATTGCATTAGGAGTGTCTGGCATACTCTCCCTCTGGGGAGAAGGCTCCCGTTCTTCCCTCCCCCCCCCATGGCGTGGCTGCAGCCCGCTGGGTCCTGGAGCTTCACCATCATCAGCCCCTTCCCCCCTGCTCCCCCGTTCTTCCCTCCCCCCCCAATGGCGTTGCTGCAGCCCGCTGGGTCCTGGAACTTCACCATCATCAGCCCCTTCCCCCCTGCTCCCCTCCGGGGAAGGCGTGTTCCCAGTGTGGCCATGGGCTTCCTCGGGAGAGGGTGGCACTGATGCTCCGGCTTCCTCTTCCTCCTCAGCTGCAGCATCACTCCCAGTGGCAGCTTCAGGGACCATCTCCTCAGCTGGTGAATCACCATCTGAAAGCAGGGAGGTACAAGAGTGGCTTTAGCGTGAGGACAGGGTGGCAGTAAGGGAGGAATAAGTGCAGCGAGTTAGCAAGTTGGATTGAAAGTGTCAAAGGCTGGTATTGTGAGGGACAAGTGGAAGGACAGAGGACAAAAAGGTGATGACCTTACCATTGCTGTCCACAACGGGGTCGGCGTCTCCAGTGGCGACGGGACCGATCACCCGGCTTGCCACAATCCTGTGGACACGCTCCTCCAGATCGCTGAGGGGTTGCAGCTGAAGCCGCCCTCCACCCGTCCATTGCTGCTGTCTCCGATTATGAGCCAGCTTAGCCTGCAAGAAAAAGGAGAGCATCTGAGTCAATATACAGCCATGGTCTTGCCTGATGTGCCTCCCATAGGTGAATAGCCCTTACAATATGCAGCCATGGTCTTGCCTGATGTGCCTCCCATAGGTGAATAGCCCTTACTGTATGCAAAGTGTGGAATGTGTGTGTGTGTTTGATGAAAGGGCCATAGGTGTTGCATGAGTGTTGTGCATTGGGGTTTTAAGACCCTCTGGCCATAGAGTGAGGTTGAGATGGAGGGATGGAGAGGTATTGAGAAAAAGCCACTCACCCTGACGACCCGAGTGAGGTCGTTGAACTTTTTGCGGCACTGAACATGGGTCCTGGGCACCATGCTCCTGGAGGAGACGCTCTGAGCCACCTCCCTCCACACTCTTCTGAACTCGCGTGGCAAAGGCCTCCTGCCACTCTCCGGGAACAGCATGCATCGTCTGTGCTCCACTGCGTCAACCAGAGCATCCAAGGCCCGCTCGGTGAAGCGATGAGCGCGTTCTCTCACCCTCTCCATGCTTGGCAGCAAAATGGATTACAGGTCTCTCCAGGCTGAGATTCAAGGCTGCAATGAGCAGGGTGTGGCTGGGGAGCAAGTGGCCCCCCCCCGCTTTAAGAAGTGTCCGGCGCCAGTGTGTCTGTGTTCCCTCGCTAACTGGCAGCAGCTGCGCTGCGCTCGTGCGCTGAGGTAGCGCCTCACTCCTAGGCCTTTGCGCCTTAAGAGAGGTGTGCAGCGCCTAATTTAGCACTCCACTCACCTCCCGGGGCGGTAAAAGTGAAGTTTCCTGTCAGTGCCGATAATTAGCGCCAGGCGCTAATATTTGCGCGCGGACGATATTTGCGCCCCAAATTGGGCGCGACCTAATTTCTACCCCACGATTCTGTGAATCTATGATTTTGTGATTCTAAGGGGGAAAAATTCAGTTGGTTGCGCCTCCCGTTAGCACCTTAAGAGGGCGCTAATGGGGCGCAAAGCATCTAGCGCCCAGGCGCGGCGAAGTTTGCGCCACTCGCGAAATTAACTAGACATTTTGCGGCGGCGCTAAACACTACCGCCACGATCTCCTGCGCCGGCAGATCATGACGTCACTCGAATGCGCAACGCCCCGGTATCGCCCCGGAGCGGATATTGAGTGGCGCCCCCTGCCTTACCGCCTGACGCTAGCAACGACAGGTTGAGGGGAGCGTTCTGCAGTCATGAACTGAAAGGGGGAGCGCTATTTAAAGGTGACTGCTTCCTGCCTTTTATTGTTGGTGCCATTTTTGAACTACGCATTCTGAGAGAGAGAGGGAGAGACTTCTGGAGAGATTCAACGTTGTGTGAAGGAGTTTTGGGTACTGAGCAGCACTTTGCAGGTTCATTTTGATTTGCCATTCCTTGTATCGATTTAGCAGAAACTGTGGGGGCTGCACTCTGAGCTCTTTGCCTGGCACTCTCCATTGTTCTTTCCAGCACATTTGATGTGCAGGTCTCTCCAGGCCGAGATTCAAGGCTGCAATGAGCAGGATGTGGATGGAAAGCAAGATTAACCATCCCCTTTAAGAACTGGCCCATGCCATTGTGTGTGTGTTCCATTGCTGACTGACATTACATGAGCTTCGCCAGCGCTCTGAGGTAGCGCCTCGCTCCTCGGCATTTGGGCCTTAAGACAGGTGTGAAGCGCTTGATATAGCACTGCAATCACCTCCAGGGGCGATAAAAGTCAAGTTTGCAGTCGGTGGCGATAATTAGCGCCAGGCGCTAATCTTTGCGCCCGGCCGATAATTGCGCCCCAAATGGGGCGATACTGAATTTCTCCCCCTAAGTTTCTAAGATTGTAAGATTCTATTATTCTATGATTCTGTGATTCTGTGATTCGAGGATTCTATGATTCTTAGATTCTAGAATTATATGTTTCTAGTATTCCATGATTCTGTGATTCTAGGATTCTGTGATTCTATGATTCTGTGATTCTATGATTCTAGGATGTTATGATTCTAGGATTCTAGGAATCTGCGATTCTATGATTCTAAGATTCTGGGATTCTGGGATTCTAGGATTCCAGGATTCCATGAAAAAATGTGATTCTAGGATAGTAGGATTCTAGGATTCTATGATTCAATGATTCTATGATTCTGTGATTCTATGATTCTGAGATACAAGGATCCTAGGATTCTGTGATTCTATGATTCTATGATTCTAGGAATCTGTGATTCTGTGATTCTGTGATTCAATGATTCTCGGATGCTATGATTCTGTGATTCAATGATTCTCAGATGCTATGATTCTGTGATTCTATGATTCTAGGATTCTTTGCTTCTAGAATTCTAGGATTCTGTGATTCTATGATTCTGTGATCCTAGGATTGTAGGATTCTATGATTCTATTATCCTGTGATTCTAGGATTCTTTGATTCCATAATTCTATATATCTAGGATTCTGTGATACTATGATTCTAGGATTCTAGGATTCTATGATTCTGCAAATCTATGATTCTATGAAGCTAGGATACTGTGATTCTAAGATTCTAGGGTTCTGTGATTCTGTGATTCTATGGTTCTGGAATTCTCTGATTCTAGGATACTAGGATTCAAGGATTCTGTGACTCTGTGATTCTAAGCATCTAGGATTCTGTGAATCTCTGATTGTAGGACTCTAGGATTCCATCACTCCATGATTCTAGGATTCTGTGATTCTGTGATTCTATCATTCTGTGATTCTATGGATTCTAGGATTCTGTGTTTCTAGGATTCTGTGATTCTGTGATTCTCTGATTCCAGGCTATTCTGTGATTATGTGATTCTGTGAATCTATGATTCTAGGATTCTGTGATTTTAAGATTCTAGGATTCTGTGATTCTATGATTCTGTGATTCTATTATTCTAGGATTCTAGGATTCTAGGATTCTATGATTCTGTGATTCTAACATTCTATCTTTCTATGATTCTTTGATTCTAGGATTCTGTGATTCTAGGATTCAAGGATTCTATGATTCTAGGATTCTGCGATTCTAGGATTCTGTGATTCTAGGATTCTTCGATTGTGTGATTCTAGGATTCCAGGATATTTTATGATTCTGTGATTCTAGGATTCTAGGATTCTAGGATTCTGTGATTCTATAATTCCAGGATTCTATGATCCTATGATTCTGTGATTCTAGGATTCTAGGATTCTAAGATTCTATGATTCTATGATTCTATGATTCTAGGACTCTAAGATTCTCGGATACTAGGATTCTGTGATTCTATGATTCTAGGGTTCTATGATTCTAGGATTCTAGGATTCTGTGATTCTAGGATTCTGTGATTCTAGAAGTTTGTGTTTCTGTGATTCTAGGATTCTAGGATTCCAGGATATACTGCAATTCTAGGATTCTAGGATTCTCGGATTTAATGATTCTGTGATTATATCATTCTATGATTCTGTGATTCTAAAATTCTAGGATTCTCTGATTCTGTGATTCTAGGATTCTAGGATCCTATGATTCTGTGATTCTAGGATTCTAGGATTCTGTGATTCTATCATTCTATAATTCTGTGACGCTAAGATTCTAAAATTCTGTGATTCTGTGATTCTAGGATTCAATGATTCTTTGACTCTGTGATTCTAATATTCTAGGATTCTGTGATTCTGTCATTCCAGGATTCTCAGATTCTATGATTGTGTGATTCTATGATTCTGGCATTCTAGGTTTCCAGGATTCTAGGATATACTGTGATTCCTGTATTCTATTATTCTAGGATTCTATGATTCTGTGATTCTATCATTCTGTGATTCTAAGTTTCTAGGATTCTATTATTCTGTGATTCTATGATTCTGTGATTCCAGGATTCTATGATTCTGTGAATCTAGAATTATATGTTTCTAGTATTCCATGATTCTGTGATTCTAGGATTCTGTGATTCTATGATTCTGTGATTCTATGATTCTATGATTCTATGGGCTAAAAATTCAGTTGGTTGCGCCTCCCGTTAGCGCCTTAAGAGGGCGCTAATGGGGCGCAAACACGAAAACGCCCGGGCGCAGCGATGTTTGCGCCGCTCGGGAACTTAACTAGACATTGTGCGGCGGCGCTAAACTTTACCGCTGCGACCACCTGCGCGCGCAGATTGTGACGTCATTCCATGGTGCAACGCCCTTGTGGCGCCCCGGAGCGGAAATTGAGTGGCGCCCCCTGCCTTACTGCCTGGCGCATCCAACGACCGGAAGACTGGAACACTATCAATCGCTGTGGGGCTGGGGGGGGCGCTATTTAAAGGGGGCCTCTTCCTGTCTTTTTCTGTGGTTGACATTTTTGCACCACTCGTTCTGAGAGAGAGAGAGAGAGATTCGGAGAGAGAGAAAGAGAGACTTCTGCATTGAGTCAACGCTTTGTGAGGTAGTTTTGCCTACTGATCCTAACTTCGCTAGTACTTTGGTTGCTGTCCTTCATTACTTTGCTTGCAAAGAGACTATGGGGGCTGCACTGATTGGGGGCGTCGTCCTGCTCCAGCTGAATCGGAGGACACAGAGACGCAGAGAGAGAGTGGCAATGATGGCCAGACGGAGGAGGGCCAACAGGCGTATGTACAGGAGAGCTTACCCTCCCAGGGTATATCGTGAACAGCTCTCCTACATTCATATGTCTGAGGAGCTGTGTTTGCGAAGGCTGCGATTCAGCAAGGAGGTGGTCACTGAGCTCTGCCACCTGCTGCAGCCAGATCTGCAGCCTCAACTGAGGTCCAGGACGTCTCTGTCGGTGGCAGTGAAGGTCACAGTGGCTCTCAACTTCTATGCTACTGGCTCATTTCAAGCTGCTGCTGGGGACCTCGCCAATATCTCCCAGTTCGCGGTGCATTGCTGCATCCGGCAGGTCACAAATGCCCTCTTTAAAAGGAGATGAGAGTTCATCTCTTTCCCCATGACCCCAGACAAGCAGCGTGACCGCGCTCTGGGCTTTGCGAGGATAGCGGGCTTCCCCATGGTGCAGGGCGCCATTGACTGCACGCATGTGGCTTTGCGTGCTCCACATGAGAATGCCGAGGAATTCCGGAACAGAAAGGGGTTCCATTCCTTGAATGTTCAGTTGGTATGTGACCACAGACAGCTGATACTCGCTGTCAATGCCCACTATCCTGGCAGCTGCCATGATGCTTTTATCCTGCGCCAGACTACTGTGGCAGAACTTTTCGAGGCACCGCATCAGCCAGTTGGTTGGCTTCTCGGGGACAAGGGGTATCCATTGAGCACCTGGCTGATGACACCACTCCGTATGCCCAACACCCCTGCTGAGCTGCGGTACAATGAGAGCCATCAAGCTACCAGGAACATCATTGAGCGCACAATCGGTGTGCTGAAGCAACGGTTCCGCTGTCTCGACCATTCTGGAGGAGCCCTGCAGTACTCGCCTGAGCGAGTATCCAACTTCGTAGTTGTGTGCTGCATGTTGCATAACATGGCAATCGTCAGGACCCAGCCAATGCCACCAGGCCTTGGAGCACCACCAGAGGAGGAGGAGGAAGAGGAGGAAGAGGACGAGGAGGATGATCATCAGCAGCACCAAGGCGGGAGGGCGGCCCACAATGGTGAAACTGCAAGGGCCGTCCGTCAACGGCTAATAGCAAGCCGCTTCTAGGGCCCCTGCTGTGGAAATGGCTTCTGCCATTGCTAACAACATCAATGAACCCAGCACGCAACCCCTCAGCCGGCCAAGGCACCAATAATTCTAAACACCAAACATGTATATTTTGAATACAAAAACTTATTTATTTTACAAACTCTGTGTGTGTCATTTCCTCATGACAAACTCATAGAAATAAACACAAAAAAACAGTCAATAACATAACTGGTTCTCACAACCTGGAGATAATGTACAAAACACTAAACAAAAGTTGGACCACGAACCTCGGCCTTTAATAAAAAAATGACCAGCATTTTGTCACACCTCCTACTTTTTGCCCTTCGAGGGTGATCTCCTTCCCTTGCGCACTTCCCCCCTTCTAACCCTACTGCTCCTCCATAATGGGACCTCATTGGCTGCAGCAAGGCTGGAGGAAGGCTGCTGATCGTCAGACCCTGACACTGCAGATGCCCCTGAAGGACGGCCTCGACCAGTTCTGGGCCTGGAGGGCCCGGCTGCAGACTGCACCAACTCTGCATGGGCGGCAGCAGTCTGTCCTACAGGCGGTGGCAAGTGCAGTGGAGAAGTGACAGTGTTGGCAGCAGGAATGCTGTCATCGTGAGAGAGGACAGCAACTCCCTGCTCGCCCAACACACTGGCACTCCCACGGGGCAGCACTTCAGCATCCGGAGCAATCTGCTGGAGAACAGATTGCTGGCCTGCTGCGGCGCGGTGAGAGCCCCGGGGACATGTGAACGAACCATCGAGGTTGGCAGCAGTCTGTGCTCGCGTGGCCTCAATCTGAGTCTGCATGAGAGCAGTCAGAGATGGGATCACGGCAGCCAGTGACTGAATTGCAGCACTAAGCGTTAGTGTGGCATCCACCTGTGCTACAGCGAAGTGCTCCACACTCCTTGCCAGTGACTCAATGCATTCGGGCACCCTTCCCACTGCACCCATGAGCTCAGTGTGCATGCCCACCGCCTGGGTGTTCATTTCTGCGATCAGCCGCTCCTCCTCTGCGTCCATTGCAGTAGGAGTCTTTGGCATACTCTCCCTCTGGGGAGAAGGCCCCCGTTCTTCCCTACCCCCATGGCGTTGCTGCAGCCCGCTGGGTCCTGGAGCTTCACCCTCATCAGACCCTTCCCCCCTGCTCCCCTCCAGGGAAGGCGTGTTCCCAGTGTGGGCATGGGCTTCCTCGGGAGAGGGTGGCACTGATGCTCCGGCTTCCTCTTCCTCCTCGGCTGCAGCTTCACTCCCACTGGCAGCTTCAGGGCCCATCTCCTCAGCTGGTGAATCACCATCTGAAAGCAGGGAGGTACAAGAGTGGCTTTAGCGTGAGGACAGGGTGGCAGTAAGGGAGGAATAAGTGCAGCGAGTTAGCAAGTTGGATTGAAAGTGTCAAAGGCTGGTATTGTGAGGGACAAGTGGAAGGACAGAGGACAAAAAGGTGATGACCTTACCATTGCTGTCCAGAACGGGGTCGGCGTCTCCAGTGGCGACGGGACCGATCACCCGGCTTGCCACAATCCTGTGGACGCGCTCCTCAAGATCGCTGAGGGGTTGCAGCTGAGGCCGCCCTCCACCTGTCCGTTGCTGCTGTCTCTGATTATGCGCCAGCTTGGCCTGCAAGAAAAAGGACAGCATCTGAGTAAATATACAGCCATGGTCTTGCCTGATGTGCCTCCCATAGGTGAATAGCCCTTACTGTATACAGCCATGGTCTTGCCTGATGTGCCTCCCATAGGTGAATAGCCCTTACTGTATGCAAAGTGTGGAATGTGTGTGTGTGTTTCATGAAACGGTCATAGGTGTTGGATGAGTGTTGTGCATTGGGGTTTTAAGACCCTCTGGCCATAGAGTGAGGTTGAGATGGAGGGATGGAGAGGTATTGAGAAAAAGCCACTCACCCTGACGACCCGAGTGAGGTCGTTGAACTTTTTGCGGCATTGAACATGGGTCCTGGGCACCATGCTCCTGGAGGAGACGCTCTGAGCCACCTCCCTCCACACTCTTCTGTACTCGCGTGGCAAAGGCCTCCTGCCACTCTCAGGGAAGAGTATAGATCCTCTGCACTCCACCGCGCCAACCAGAGCATCCAAGGCCCGCTCGGTGAAGCGCTGAGCTCGTTCTCTCACCCTCTCCATCCTTGGCAGCAAAATGGATTCACAGGTCTCTCCAGGCCGAGATTCAAGGCTGCAATGAGCAGGGTGTGGCTGGGGAGCAAGTTGGCCCCCCCCCGCTTTAAGAACTGGCCAGCGCCAGTGTGTCTGTGTTCCCTCGCTAACTGGCAGCACCTGCGCTGCGCTCGCGCGCTGAGTTAGCACCTCACTGCTCGGCCTTTGCGCCTTAAGACAGGTGTGCAGCGCCTGATTTAGCGCTCCACTCACCTCCCGGGGCGGTAAAAGTGAAGTTTCCAGTCAGTGGCGATAATTAGCGCCAGGCGCTAATATTTGCGTCCAGATGATATTTGCGCCCCAAATGGGGCGCGAACTAATTTTTCCCCCATAGTTTCTGTGAGTCTACGATTCCAGGATTCTATGATCCTATGATTCTGTGATTCTAGGATTCTCAGATTCTATGATTCTATGATTCTAGGACTCTAAGATTCTCGGATTTTAGCATTCTCTGATTCTATGATTCTATGATTCTAGGATTCTGTGATTCTATGATTCTAGGAATCTGTGATTCTGTGATTCTGTGATTCAATGATTCTCGGATGCTATGATTCTGTGATTCTATGATTATATGATTCTAGGATTCTTTGATTCTAGAATTCTAGGATTCTGTGATTCTATGATTCTGAGATCCTAGGATTGTAGGATTCTATGATTCTGTGATCCTGTGTTTCTAGGATTCTTTGATTCCATAGTTCTATATATCTTGGATTCTGTGATACCATGATTCTAGGATTCTAGGATTCTGTAATTCTAGGATTCTAGCATTCTGTGATTCTGTTATTATGGAATTCTAGGATCCTGTGATTCTGTTATTCTATGATACTAGGATTCTATGATTCTGCAAATCTATGATTCTATGAAGCTAGGATACTGTGATTCTAAGATTCTAGGGTTCTGTGATTCTGTGATTCTATGGTTCTGGGATTGTCTGATTCTAGGATACTAGGATTCAAGGATTCTGTGACTCTGTGACTCTAATCATCTAGGATTCTGTGATACTCTGATTCTAGGACTCTAGGATTCCATGACTCCATGATTCTAGGATTCTGCAATTCTGTGATTCTCTGATTCCAGGCTATTCTGTGATTATGTGATTCTGTGAATCTATGATTCTAGGATTCTGTGATTTTAAGATTCTAGGATTCTGTGATTCTATGATTCTGTGATTCTATTATTCTAGGATTCTGGATTCTATGATTCTCTGATTCTAGCATTCTATCTTTCTATGATTTTTTGATTCTAGGATTCTGTGATTCTAGGATGCTAGGATTCTAAGATTCTAGGATTCTGCGATTCTACGTTTCTGTGATTCTAGGATTCTTCGATTGTGTGATTCTAGGATTCCAGGATATTTTATGATCCTGTGATTCTAGGATTCTAGGATTCTAGGATTCTGTGATTCTATGATTCCAGGATTTTATGATCCTATGATTCTGTGATTCTAGGATTCTAGGATTCTAAGATTCTATGATTCTACGATTCTATGATTCTAGGACTCTAAGATTCTTGGATCCTAGGATTCTGTGATTCTATGATTCTAGGGTTCTATGATTCTAGCATTCTAGGATTCTGTGATTCTAGGATTCTGTGATTCTAGAAGTTTGTGTTTCTGTGGTTCTAGGATTCTAGGATTCCAGGATATACTGCAATTCTAGGATTCTAGGATTCTCGGATTTTAAGATTCTGTGATTATATCATTCTATGATTCTGTGATTCTAAAATTCTAGGATTCTCTGATTCTGTGATTCTAGGATTCTAGGATCCTATGATTCTGTGATTCTAGGATTCTAGGATTCTAGGATTCTGTGATTCTATCATTCTATAATTCTGTGACAACAAGATTCTAGGATTCTGTGATTCTGTGATTCTGTGATTCTAGGATTCTATGATTCTTTGACTCTGTGATTCTAATATTCTGAGATTCTGTGATACTGTCATTCCAGGATTCTCAGATTCTATGATTCTGTGATTCTATGATTCTGGCATTCTAGGTTTCCAGGATTCTAGAATATACTGTGATTCCTGTATTCTATTATTCTAGGATTCTATGATTCTGTGATTCTATCATTCTGTGATTCTAAGTTTCTAGGATTCTATCATTCTGTGATTCTATGATTCTGTGATTCCAGGATTCTATGATTGTGTGAATCTAGAATTATATGTTTCCAATATTCCATGATTCTGTGATTCTAGGATTCTGTGATTCTATGATTCTGTGATTCTATGATTCTATGATTCTATGTTTCTGTGAGTCTACGATTTCAGGATTCTATGATCCTATGATTCTGTGATTCTAGGATTCTAGGATTCTCAGATTCTATGATTCTGGGACCCTAAGATTCTCGGATTTTAGCATTCTCTGATTCTATGATTCTAGGATTCTAGGATTCTGTGATTCTAGGATTCTAGGATTCTGTGATTCTATCATTCTGTGATTTTATGGATTCTAGGATTCTGTGATTCTAGGATTCTGTGATTCTGTGATTCTCTGATTCCAGGCTATTCTGTGATTATGTGATTCTGTGAATCTATGATTCTAGGATTCTGTGATTTTAAGATTCTAGGATTCTGTGATTCTATGATTCTGTGATTCTATTATTCTAAGATTCTAGGATTCTATGATTCTGTGATTCTAACATTCTATGTTTCTATGATTCTTTGATTCTAGGGTTCTGTGATTCTAGGATTCTAGGATTCTAGGATTCTAGGATTCTGCGATTCTAGGATTCTGTGATTCTAGGATTCTTCGATTGTGTGATTCTAGGAATCCAGGATATTTTATGATTCAGTGATTCTAGGATTCTAGGATTCTAGGATTCTGTGATTCTATGATTCCAGGATTCTATGATTCTATGATTCTGTGATTCTAGGATTCTAGCATTCTAAGATTGTATGATTCTATGATTCTAGGATTCTAAGATTGTCAGATTCTTGGATTCTGTGATTCTATGATTCTAGGGTTCTATTATTCTAGGATTCTAGGATTCTGTGATTCTAGGATTCTGTGATTCTAGAAGTTTGTGTTTCTGTGATTCTAGGATTCTAGGATTCCAGGATATACTGCAATTCAATATTCTAGGATTATCGGATTTTATGATTCTGTGATTATATCATTCTATGATTCTGTGATTCTAAAATTCTAGGATTCTCTGATTCTGTGATTCTAGGATCCTATGATTCTGTGATTCTACCATTCTATAATTTTGTGACACTAAGATTCTAGGATTCTGTGATTCTGTGATTCCGTGATTCTAGAATTCTATGATTCTTTGACTCTGTGATTCTAATATTCTAGGATTCTGTGATTCTGTCATTCCAGGATTCCAGGATTCTAGGATATACTGTGATTCCAGCATTCTATGATTCTTGGATTCTATGATTCTGTGATTCTATCATTCTGTGATTCTAAGTTTCTAGGATTCTATCATTCTGTGATTCTATGATTCTGTGATTCTAGAATTCTATGATTCTGCGATTCTAGAATTATATGTTTCTAGTATTCCATGATTCTGTGATTCTAGGATTCTGTGATTCTATGATTCTGTGAGTCTACGATTCCAGGATTCTATGATCCTATGTTTCTGTGATTCTAGGATCCTAGGATTCACAGATTCTATGATTCTATGATTCTAGGACTCTAAGATTCTCGGATTTTAGCATTCTCTGAATCTCGGATTCTCGGATTCTAGGATTCTGTGATTCTAGGATTCTAGGATTCGGTGATTCTAGGATTTTATGTTTCTGTGATCCAAGGATTCCAGGATACACTGTGATTCGAGGATTCTAGGGTTCTCAGATTTAATGAATCTGTGATTATATCACTCGATGATTCTGTGATTCTAAGATTCTAGGATTCTCTGATTCTGTGATTCTCGGATTCTAGGATCCTATGATTTTGTGATTCCAGGATTCTGTGATTCTATGATTCTATGATTCGGTGATTCTAAGATTCTAGGATACTGTGATTCTGTGAATCTAGGATTCTAGGATTCTTTGATTCTAGGATTCTGTCATTCTATGATTCTGGGATTCTGGGATTCTGTGATTCTAGGATTCTATGATTCTATGTTTTTAGGATTCTCTGATTCTAGGATTGTAGGATTCTATGATTCTATGATCCTGGGATTCTAGGATTCTAGGTTTCTGTGATTCTATAATTCTATGTATCTAGGATTCTGTGATTCTTTGATTCTCGGACTCTAGGATTCCATGATTCCAAGATTCTAGGATTCTGTGATTCTGTGAATCTATCATTCTGTGATTTTATGGATTCTAGTTTTCTAGGATTCTGTGATTCTAGGATTCTGTGATTCTGTTATTCTCTGATTCCAGGCTATACAATGATTCTGTGATTCGGTGATTCAATGATTCCAGGATTCTATGATTCTAGGATTTTGTGCTTCTAGGATTCTGTGATTCTGTGATTCTAGGATTCTAGGATTCCGGGATTCCAGGATATTTTATGATTCTGTGGTTCTAGGATTCTATGATTCTAGGATTGTAGGATTCTATGATTCTATGATCCTGTAATTCTAGGATTCTGTGATTCTATAATTCTATGTATCTAGGATTCTGTGAATCTTTGATTCTCGGACTCTAGATTTCCATGATTCCATTATTCTAGGATTCTGTGATTCTGTGAATCTTTCATTCTGTGATTTTATGGATTCTATGATTCTAGGATTCTGTGATTCTAGGATTCTGTGATTCTAGGATTCTGTGATTCTGTTATTCTCTAATTCCAGGCTGTACTATGATTCATAGATTCAGTGATTCAATGATTCCAGGATTTTAGGATTCTGTGATTCTAACATTATAGGATTCTAGGACTCTATGCTTCCATGATTCTGTGATTCTATGATTCTAGGATTCTATAATTCTAGGATTCTATGATTCTGTGATGCTAGGTGCAAGGGTCAAGGACATCTCGGAGCGGCTACAGAACACTTTGGAGGGGGAGGGCGAACAGCCAGTTGTCGTGGTGCACATAGGCACCAACGATATAGGTAAATAATGGGATGAGGTCCTAAAAGCAGAATATAGGGAGTTAGGAGGTAAATTAAAAAAGAGGACCTCAAAGGTAGTAATCTCAGGATTGCTACCAGTGCCACGTGCTAGTCAGAGTAGAAATAGGAAAACATTTCAAATGAATACATGGCTAGAGGAATGGTGCAAGGGGGAGGGATTCAAATTCCTTGGACATTGGAACCGGTTCTGGGGGAGGTGGGACCAGTACAAACGGGATGGTCTGCACCTGGGCAGGGCCGGGACCGATGTCCTAGGGGGAGTGTTTGCTAGTGCTGTTGGGGAGGGTTTAAACTAAAGTGGCAGGGGGTTGGGAACCTGAGCAGGGAGACAGAGGAAAGGGAAATAAGGATAAAAGCTAAAGACAGGAAGGAGAAAAACAAAAGTAGAAGGCAAAGAACTCAACGGTTTAAATCAAACATGGTCACAGTAAATGATAATTCATATAGGTCTGAGAGCGTTAAAAAAACAAGCCTGAAGGCTTTGTGTGTTAATGCAAGGAGCATTCGGAACAAGGTGGATGAATTAGCTGCGCAAATAGAGGTAAATGAATACGATTTGATTGGGATTGCAGAAAAATGGCTCCAGGGTGGCCAAGGCTGGGAACTCAACATCCAGGGTTATTCAATATTTAGGAAAGATAGGCAAAAAAGAAAGGGAGGTGGGGTAGCATTGCTGGTTAAAGAGGGGATTAACACAATTGAAAGGAAGGATATTAGCTCTGATGATGCGGAATCTGTATGGGTAGAACTGAGAAATAACAAGTGCCAGAAAACATTAGTAGGAGTGGTATATAGACCTCCAAACAGTAATACGGAGGTTGGGGACGGCATTAAAAGGGAAATTAGAGAAGCATGCAGTAAGGGCACAGCAGTCATCATGGGTGACTTTAATTTACATATAGATTGGGCTAACCAAATTAGTAAAAATACTGTGGAGGAGGAATTCCTAGAATGTTTACGAGATGGTTTTCAGGAACAATATGTCGAGGAACCAACCAGAGATCAGGCCATCTTAGACTGGGTATTATGCAACGAGAAAGGATTAATTAGCAATCTTGTTGTACGAGGCCCCTTGGGTCAGAGTGATCATAATATGATAGAATTCTTCATTAGGATGGAGAGTGAAGTAGTTGAATCAGAGACTAGGGCCCTGAATTTAAATAAAGGAAACTACGATGGTATGAGGCGCGAATTGGGTAGGATTGATTGGGGAATGTCACTCAAGGGGTTGACGGTGGATAGGCAATGGCAAACATTCAAAGACAGCATGGATGAACTACAGAATTTGTACATCCCAGTGTGGCATAAGAATAAAACAAAAAGGGTGACTCAACCGTGGCTAACAAGGGAAATTAGGGATAGCATAAGATCCAAGGAGAGGGCATATAAATTGGCCAGAAAAAGCATTAACCCTGAGGATTGGGAGCAGTTTAGGATTCAACAAAGGAGGACAAAGTGATTAATTAAGAAGGGGAAAATAGAATATGAAAGTAAGCTTGCTGGGAACATAAAAACTGACTGTAAGAGCTTTTATAGATATGTGAAGAGAAAAAGATTAGTGAAATCAAGTGTAGGTCCCTTGCAGTCAGAAGCGGGGGACGTTATAATGGGGAACAAAGAAATGGCAGCCCAATTAAATGCATATTTTGGTTCTGTCTTCACAAAGGAGGACACAAATAACCTCCCAGAGATGTTGGAGAACATACGGTCTGATGAAAGGGAGGAACTGAAAGAAATCAGTATTTGCAGGGAAATGGTGTTAGGAAATTGACGGTATTGAAGGCCGATAAATCCCCAGGGCCTGATAATCTACATCCTAGGGTACTTAAGGAAGTGGCCCTAGAAATAGTAGATGCATTGCTGATCATCTTCCAACATTCGATGGAATCTGGAACTGTACCCATGGATTGGAGGGTAGCTAATGTTACCCCACTATTCAAAAAGGGTGGTAGAGAGAAAGCGGGGAATTACAGACCGGTAAGCCTGACATCGGTAGTGGGGAAAATGCTAGAGTCCATTATAAAGGATGTAATAGCTGAGCATTTGAAAAACAGTGACAGGATCGGACAAAGTCAACATGGATTTACAAAAGGTAAATCGTGCTTGACTAATCTACTGGAATTTTTTGAGGATGTAACTGGGAAAATAGATAAGGGAGAACCAGTAGATGTGGTGTATTTGGACTTTCAAAAGGCTTTCGATAAGGTCCCGCATAAGAGATTAGCGGGTAAAGTTAAGGCACATGGGATTGGGGGCAAGGTATTGACTTGGATAGAGAACTGGTTGGTGGACAGAAAGCAGAGAGTAGGAATTAATGGGTCTTTTTCCGAGTGGCAAGCAGTGACTGGTGGGGTACCGCAGGGATTGGTCCTTGGACCCCAGCTATTCACAATATACATTAATGATCTAGATAAGGGAATTAAATGTAATATCTCCAAGTTTGCAGATGACACAAAGCTGGGTGGGAGTGTGTGCAGCGAGGAGGATAGCGAGAAACTCCAGGATGATCTGGACAGGTTGGGTGAGTGGGCAGAAGCGTGGCAGATGCAATATAATGTGGATAAGTGCGAGGTTATCCACTTTGGTGTCAAAAACAGAAAGGCAGACTATTATCTGAATGGCAATAGATTGGGAGAAGGGGAAGTGCAACGAGACCTGTGTGTCCTTGTGCACCAGTCGCTGAAAGTAAGCATACAGGTGCAGCAGGCGGTGAAGAAGGCAAATGGTATGTTGGCCTTCATAGCGAAAGGGTTTGAGTATAGGAACAGGGATGTCCTGCTGCAGTTGTACAGGGCCTTGGTGAGACCACACCTTGAGTACTGTGTGCAGGTTTGGTCGCCTTATCTGAGGAAGGATGTTCTTGCCATGGAAGGAGTTCAGCGAAGATTCACAAGGCTGATACCTGGGATGGCAGGAATGACATATGAGGAGAGATTGGGTCGATTGGGCTTATACTCACTGGAGTATAGAAGAATGAGAGGGGATCTCATCGAAACATATAAAATTCTGACAGGTCTGGACAAACTAGATGCAGGAAGAATGTTCCCGATGGTCGTAGAGCCCAGAACCAGGGGTCATAAACTACGGATAACGGGTAAACCATTTAGGACAGAAATGAGGAAGAATTTCTTCACCCAGAGAGTGGTGAACCTGTGGAATTCTCTACCACAGAAGGTAGTTGAGGCGAAGTCATTAAATATATTCAAGGATGAGTTAGATATATTTCTTAAAGCTAAAGGTATAAAGGGATATGAGGAGAAGGCAGGTACAGGGTACTGAGTTTAGATGATCAGCCATGATCTCATCGAATGGCGGAGCAGGCTCGAGGGGCCGAATGGCCTACTCCTGCTCCTATCTTCTATGTTTCTATGTTTCTATGTAAGATTCTAGGATTCTAGGATTCTTTGATTCTAGTATTCTGTGATTCTAAGATTCTAGAATTCTAGGATTCTAGGATTCTGAGATTCTAGGATTTTGTGATTCTGTGATTCTAGGATTCTAGGATTCCAGGATTCCAGGGTATTTTATGATTCTGTGGTTCTAGGATTCTATGATTCTAGGATTCTATGATTCTGTCATTCTATGACTCCAGGATTCTATGATCCTGTGATTCTAGGATTTTAGGATTATATGATTCTAGTACTCTAAGATTCTCAGATTCTAGAATTCTGTGATCCTATGATTCTAGGATTATACGAGTCTAGGATTATAGGCTTCTGTGATTCTAGGATTTTGTGTTTCTGTGATTCTAGGATTCCAGGATATACTGTGATTCTATGATTCTATGATTCTTGGATTCTATGATTCTGTGACTCTGTGATTCTAAGGTTCTAGGATTCACTGATTCTGTGATTCTATGATTCTAGGATCCTATTATTCTGTGATTTTAGGATTCTATAATTCTAGGATTCTGTGATTCTATGATTCTATGATTCTGTGATTCTAAGATTCTAGGATTCTGTGATTCTTTTTATCTAGGATTCTATGATTCTGTGATTCTAGGAGTCTATGATTCTGTGACTCTGTGATTCTAATTATCCAGCATTCTGTGATTATGTGATTCCAGGATTCACAGATTCTATGATTCTGTGATTCTATGATTCTGGGATTCTAAGTTTCCAGCATTCTAGGATATACTGTGATTGCTGCATTCTATGATTCTAGGATTCTATGATTCTGTGAGTCTATGATTCTGTGATTCTAAGTTTCTAGTATTCTAAGATTCCATGAATCTATGATACTAGGATTATGTGATTCTTTGACTCTATGATTCTATAATTCTAGCAATTTAAGATTCCGGCATTCCAGGATATTTTATGATTCTGTGATTCTAGGATTCTATGATTATAGGATTCTACAATTCTGTGATTGTAAGATTCTAGGATTCTATGATTCCAGGATTCTATGATTCTATTATTCTATGATTCTGTGATTATAAGATTCTATGATTCTATGATTCCAGGATTCTATGATTCTATGATTCTGTGATTCAAGGATTCTAGGATTCTAAGATTCTGTGATTCTATGATTCTAGGATTGTAGGATTCTATGATTCTCTGATCCTGTGATTCTAGGATTCTAGGATTCTGTGATTCTATAATTCTATGTATCTAGGATTCTGTGATTCTCTGATTCTCGAACTCTAGGATTCCATGATTCCATGATTCTAGGATTCTGTGATTCTGTGAATCTATCATTCTGTGATTTTATGGATTCTAGGATTCTAGGATTCTGTGATTCTAGGATTCTGTGATTCTGTTATTCTCATATTCCAGGCTATACTATGATTCTGTGATTCAGTGATTCAATGATTCCAGGATTTTAGGATTCTGTGATTCTAACATTACACGATTCTAGGACTCTATGCTTCCATGAGTATGTGATTCTATGATTCTAGGATTCTATAATTCTATGATTCTATGATTCTGTGATGCTAAGATTCTATGATTCTATGATTCTTTGATTCTAGGATTCTGTGATTCTAGAATTCTAGGATTCTAGGATTCTGTGATTCTAGGATTTTGTGATTCTGTTATTCTCTAATTCCAGGCTATACTATGATTCTGTGATTCAGTGATTCAATGATTCCAGGATTTTAGGATTCTGTGATTCTAACATTATAGGATTCTCGGACTCTATGCTTCCATGATTATGTGATTCTATGATTCTAGGATTCTATAATTCTAGGGTTCTCGGATTCTGTGATGCTAAGATTCTATGATTCTATGATTCTTTGATTCTAGGATTCTTTGATTCCAAGAGTCTAGAATTCTATGATTCTAGGATTCTGTGATTCTAGGATTTTGTGATTCTAGGATTCTGTGATTCTGTGATTCTAGGATTCTAGGATTCCAGGATTCCAGGATATTTTATGATTCTGTGGTTCTAGGATTCTATGATTCTAGGATTCTATAATTCTGTGATTCTATGATCCCAGGATTCTATGCTCCTATGATTCTAGGATTCCATGATTCTAGTACTCTAAGATTCTCAGATTCTAGAATTCTATGATCCTATGATTCTAGGATTATGAGTCTAGGATTCCAGGATTCTGTGATTCTATGATTTTGTGTTTCTGTGAGTCTAGGATTCCAGGATATACTGTGATTCTATGATTCTATGATTCTTGGATTCTATGATTCTGTGACTCTGTGATTCTAAGGTTCTAGGATTCACTGATTTTCTGAGTCTAGGATTCTAGGATCCTATGATTCTGTGATATTAGGATTCTATAATTCTAGGATTCTGTGATTCTATGATTCTATGATTCTGTGATTCTAAGATTCTAGGATTCTGTGATTCTTTGTATCTAGGATTCTCAGATTCTATGATTCTGTGATTCTAGGAGTCTATGATTCTGTGACTCTGTGATTCTAATAATCTAGCATTCTGTGATTCTGTGATTCCAGGATTCACAGATTCTATGATTCTTTGATTCTATGATTCTGGGATTCTAAGTTTCCAGGATTCTAGGATATACTGTGATTGCTGCATTCTATGATTCTAGGAGTCTAGGATTCTATGATTTTATGATTCTGTGATTCTAAGTTTCTAGTATTCTAAGATTCCATGAATCTATGATACTACAATTCTATGATTCTTTGACTATGATTCTATAGTTCTAGCAATCTCAGATTCCGGCATGCCAGGATATTTTTTGATTCTGTGATTCTAGGATTCTATGATTAAAGGATTCTACAATAAAATGATTGTAAGATTCTGGGATTCTATGATTCCAGGATTCTATGATTCTAGAATTCTGTGATCCTATGATTGTAGGATTATATGAGTCTAGGATTCCAGGATTCTGTGATTCTATGATTTTGTGTTTCTGTGATTCTAGGATTCCAGGATATACTGTGATTCTATGATTCTATGATTCTTGGATTCTATGATTCTATGACTCTGTGATTCTAAGGTTCTAGGATTCACTGGTTCTGTGATTCTAGGATCCTATGATTCTGCGATTTTAGGATTCTACAATTCTAGGATTCTGTGATTCTATGATTCTATGATTCTGTGATTCTAAGATTCTATGATTCTGTGATTCTTTGTATATAGGATTGTATGATTCTATGATTCTGTGGTTCTAAGATTCTATGATTCTGTGATTCTTTGTATATAGGATTCTATGATTCTGTGATTCTAGGAGTATATGATTCTGTGACTTTGTGATTCTAATAATCTAGGATTCTGTGATTCTGTGATTCCAGGATTCACAGATTCTATGATTCTGTGATTCTATGATTCTGTGATTCTAAGTTTCCAGGATTCTAGGATTTACTGTGATTGCTGCATTCTATGATTCTAGGATTCTATGATTCTGTGATTCTATGATTCTGTGATTCTAAGTTTCTAGTATTCTAAGATTCTATGAGTCTATGATACTAGGATTCTATGATTCTTTGACTGTATGACTCTATGGTTCTAGCAATCTAATATTCCAGCATTCCAGGATATTTTATGATTCTGTGATTCTATGATTATAGGATTCTACAAATCTGTGATTGTAAGATTCTATGATTCTATGATTCCAGGATTCTATGATTCTATTATTCTATGATTCTGTGATTATAAGATTCTATGATTCTATGATTCCAGGATTCTATGCTTCTATGATTCTGTGATTCTATGGTTCTAGGATTCTAAGATTTTAGGATTCTATTATTCTGTGATTCTATGATTACAGAATTCTATGATGCTATGATTCTGTGATTCTATGATTACAGAATTCTAAGATTCTATGATTCTAGGATTCTATGATTCTTTGATTCTATGATTCTGTGATTCTAAGTTTCTAGTATTCTAAGATTCTATGAGTCTATGATACTAGGATTCTATGATTCTTTGACTGTATGACTCTATGGTTCTAGCAATCTAAGATTCCAACATTCCAGGATATTTTATGATTCTGTGATTCTATGATTCTATGATTATAGGATTCTACAAATCTGTGATTGTAAGATTCTAGGATTCTATGATTCCAGGATTCTATGATTCTATTATTCTATGATTCTGTGATTATAAGATTCTATGATTCTATGATTCCAGGATTCTATGCTTCTATGATTCTGTGATTCTATGGTTCTCGGATTCTAAGATTCTAGGATTCTATTATTCTTGGATTCTATGATTCTATGATTCTGTGATTCTATGATTACAGAATTCTATGATGCTATGATTCTGTGATTCTATGATTACAGAATTCTAAGATTCTATGATTCTAGGATTCTATGATTCTTTGATTCTATGATTCTATGATTCCAGGATTCTAAGATTCTAGGATTCAAGAATTCTGTGATTCTATGATTCTAGGATTCTAGGTTTCTGTGATTCTAGGATTCTAGGATTCTGTGATTCAGGATTCTGTGATACTATGATTCTGTGATTCTAGGATTCTAGGATTCTGTGAACATGGGATTCTAGGATTCCAGGATAAAAATAGATTCTAGGATTCTATGATTCTTTGATTCAATGATTCTATGATTCAGTCATTCTATGATTCAGTGATTCTATGATTCTAAGATACTAGGATTCTAGGATTCTGTGACTAAAAGATTCTTGGATTCTATGGGGGAAAAATTCAGTTGGTTGCACCTCCCGTTAGCGCCTTAAGAGGGCGCTAATGGGGCGCAAAGCATCTGGTGCCCAGGCGCGGCGAAGTTTGCGCCGCTCGCGAAATTAACTAGACATTTTGCGGCGGCGCTAAACACTACCGCCATGATCTCCTGCACTGGCAGACCATGACATCAGTCGAGTGCGCGACGCCCCGGTATCGCCCCGGAGCGGATATTGAGTGGCGCCCCCTGCCTTACTGCCTGACGCTAGCAACGACAGGTTGAGGGGAGCGTTCTGCAGTCATGAAGGGAGAGCGCTATTTAAAGGTGACCGCTTCCTGCCTTTTATTGTTGGTGCCATTTTTGAACTACGCATTCTGAGAGAGAGAGGGAGAGACTTCTGGAGAGATTCAACGTTGTGTGAAGGAGTTTTGGGTACTGAGCAGCACTTTGCAGGTTCATTTTGATTTGCCATTCCTTGTATCGATTTAGAAGAGACTGTGGGGGCTGCACTCTGAGCTCTTTGCCTGGTACTCTCCATTGTTCTTTCCAGCAGATTTGATGTGCAGGGCTCTCCAGGCCGAGATTCAAGGCTGCAATTAGCAGGATGTGGATGGAAAGTCAGATTAACCATCCCCTTTAAGAACTGGCCCGTGCCATTGTGTGTGTGTTCCATTGCTGACTGACATTACATGAGCTTCGCCAGCGCTCTGAGGTAACGCCTCGCTCCTCGGCCTTTGTGCCTTAAGACAGGTGTGAAGCACCTGATTTAGCACTCCAATCACCTCCAGGGGCGGTAAAAGTCAAGTTTGCAGTCGGTGGCGATAATTAGCACCAGGCGCTAATCTTTGCGCCCGGCCGATAATTGCGCCCCAAATGGGGCGATACTGAATTTCTCCCCCTATGATTCTATGATTCTAGAATTCTTTGATTCTAGGATTATGTGATTCTATGTTTCTAGGATTCTATGATTCTAGGATTGTAGGATTCCATGATTCTATGATCCTGGGATTCGAGGATTCTAGGATTCTGTGATTCTATAATTCTTTGTATCTAGGATTCTGTGATTCTATGATTCTATGATACTAGGATTCTGTGATTCTGTGATTATAAGATTCTAGGATTCTGTGATTCTGTGATTCTAGGATTCTAGGATTCTGTGATTCTGATTCTAGGGGTCTAGGATTCTGTGATTATAAGATTCTATGGGGTAGAAATTAGGTCGCGCCCCATTTGGGGCGCAAATATCGTCCGGACGCAAATATTAGCGCCTGGCGCTAATTATCGGCACTGACAGGAAACTTCACTTTTACCGCCCCGGGAGGTGAGTGGAGCGCTAAAGCAGGCGCTGCACACCTCTCTTAAGGCGCAAAGGCCGAGCAGTGAGGCGCTAACTCGGAGCGCCGGCGAAGCTCATGTAATGTCAGTCAGCAATGGAACACACACACAATGGCACGGGCCAGTTCTTAAAGGGGATGGTTAATCTTGCTTTCCATCCACATCCTGTTCATTGCTGCCTTGAATCTCGGCCTGGAGAGACTTGCACATCAAATGTGCTGGAAAGAACAATGGAGCGTACCAGGCAAAGAGCTCAGAGTGCAGCTCCCACAGTCTCTGCTAAATCGATACAAGGAATGGCAAATCAAAATGAACCTGCAAAGTGCTGCTCAGTACCCAAAACTCCTTCACACAACGTTGAATCTCTCCAGAAGTCTCTCCCTCTCTCTCTCAGAATGCGTAGTTCAAAAATGCCACCAACAATAAAAGACAGGAAGAGGCCCCCTTTAAATAGCGCCCCCCCCAGCCCCACAGCGATTGATAGCGTTCCAGTCTTCTGGTCGTTGGAAGCGCCAGGCGGTAAGGCAGGGGGCGCCACTCAATTTCCGCTACGGGGCGCCACAAGGGCGTTGCACCATGGAATGACGTCACAATCTGCGCGCGCAGGTGGTCGCAGCGGTAAGTTTTAGCGCCGCCGCACAATCTCAAGTTAAGTTCTCGAGCGACGCAAACGTCGCTGCGCCCGGGCGTTAGCGGCTTTGCGCCCCATTATCGCCCTCTTAAGGCGCTAACGGGAGGCGCAACCAAGTGAATTTTTACCCCTATGATTCTATGATTCCAGGATTCTATGATTCTATGATTCTGTGATTCAAGGATTCTAGGATTCTAAGATTCTGTGATTTTATGATTCTAGGATTGTAGGATTCTATGATTCTATGATCCTGTGATTCTAGGATTCTAGGATTCTGTGATTCTATAATTCTATGTATCTAGGATTCTGTGATTCTTTCATTCTCGGACTCTAGGATTGCATGATTCCATGATTCTAGGATTCTGTGATTCTGTGAATCTAACATTCTGTGATTTTATGGATTCTAGGATTCTGTGATTCTAGGATTCTGTGGTTCTGTTATTCTCTGATTCCAGGCTATGATTCTATGAATCTGCGAGTCAATGATTCTAGGATTCTGTGATTCTAAGATTATAGGATTATAGGATTATATGCTTCCATGATTCTGTGATTCTATGATTCTAGGATTCTATAATTCTAGGATTCTATGATACTGTGATGCTAAGATTCTATGATTATTTGATTATAGGATTCTGTGATTCTAGGATTTTGAGATTCTAGGATTCTGTGATTCTGTGATTCTAGGATACTAGGATTCCAGGATTCCAGGATATTTTATGATTCTGTGATTCTGGCATTCTATGATTCTAGGTTTCTATTATTCTATTATTCTGTGATTCTATGATTCCAGGATTCTATGATCCTATGATTCTGTGATTCTAGGATTCTAAGAATCTATGATTGTATGATTCTAGGATTCTATGATTCTATGATTCTAGTACTCTAGGATTTTTGGATTCTAGGATTCCAAGGATTCTGTGATTCTAGGATTCATTGCTTCTGTGATTCTAGGATTCCAGGATTCCAGGATATACTGTGATTCTATGATACTTGGATTCTATGATACTTTGACTCTGCAATTCTAAGATTCTAGGATTCTGTGATTCTGTGATTCCAGGATTTTAGGATTCTATGATTTTGTGATTCTATGATTCTGGAATTCTAGGCTTCCAGGATTCTAGTATATACTGTGATACCAGGATTCTAGGATCCTAGGATTCTGTGATTCTCTGATTCTATGATTCTGTGATACTAGGATTCTATGATTCTGTGATTGTAAGATTCTATGATTCTATTATTCTATGATTCTGTGATTCTAAGATTCTAGGAATAAATGATTCTATGTTTCTATGATTCTGTGTTTCTATGATTCCAGGATTCTATGATTCTATGATTCTGTGATTCTAGGATTCTAGGATTCTATTATTCTAGGATTCTAGGATTCTATGATTCTGCGATTCTAGGATTCTAGGATTCCAAGATTCTAGGATTCTATTATTAAAGGATTCTAGGATTCTATAATTCTGTGATTCTAGGATTCTAGGATTCTAAGATTCTAAGGGGTAAAAATTCACTTGGTTGTGCCACCCGTTAGCGCCTTTAGAGGGCGCTAATGGGGCGCAAAGCCGCTAACGCCCGGGCGCAGCGATGTTTGCGCCGCTCGAGAACTTAACTTGAGATTGTGCGGCGGCGCTAAAACTTACCGCTGCGACGACCTGCGCGCGCAGATTGTGACGTCATTCCATGGTGCAACGCCCTTGGGGCGCCCCGTAGCAGAAATTGAGTGGCGCCCCCTGCCTTACCGCCTGGCGCTTCCAACGACCAGAAGACTGGAACGCTATCAATCGCTGTGGGGCTGGGGGGGGCGCTATTTAAAGGGGGCCTCTTCCTGTCTTTTATTGTTGGTGGCATTTTTGAACTACGCATTCTGAGAGAGAGAGGGAGAGACTTCGGGAGAGATTCAACGTTGTGTGAAGGAGTTTTGGGTACTGAGCAGCACTTTGCAGGTTCATTTTGATTTGCCATTCCTTGTATCGATTTAGCAGAGACCGTGGGAGCTGCACTCTGAGCTCTTTGCCTGGTGCTCTCCATTGTTCTTTCCAGCACATTTGATGTGCAAGTCTCTCCAGGCCGAGATTCAAGACAGCAATGAACAGGATGTGGATGGAAAGCAAGATTAACCATCCCCTTTAAGAACTGGCCCGTGCCATTGTGTGTGTGTTCCATTGCTGACTGACATTACATGAGCTTCGCCAGCGCTCCGAGTTAGCGCCTCACTGCTCGGCCTTTGCGCCTTAAGAGAGGTGTGCAGCACCTGCTTTAGCGCTCCACTCACCTCCCGGGGCGGTAAAAGTGAAGTTTCCCGTCAGTGCCGATAATTAGCGCCAGGCGCTAATATTTGCGTCCGGACGATATTTGCGCCCCAAATGGGGCGTGACCTAATTTCTACCCCTAGGATTCTATGATTCCAGAATTATATGATTCTATGATTCTGTGATACTAGGATTCTAGGATTCCAAGATTCTAGGATTCTAGGATTCCAAGATTCTAGGATTCTATTATTAAAGGATTCTAGGATTCTATAATTCTGTGATTCTAGGATTCTAGGATTCTAAGATTCTAGGATTCTATGATTTTAGAATTCTATGAATCTTTGATTCTGTGATCCTATGATTCCAGGATTCTACAAATCTAATACTCTAGGATTCTGTGAATCTATGATTCTTGGATTCTATGATTATAGGATTATAGGATTCTGTGATTCTAGGATTCAGTGATACTAGGATTCTGTGATTCTGTGATTCTGGGATTCAAGGATTATGGGATTCTATGATTCCAGTATTCCAAGATCTACTGTGATTCTAGAATTCAGTGATTCTAGGATTCTAGGATTCTGTGATTCTATGATTCTATGATTTGTGATTCTAAGATTCTAGGTATAAATGATTCTATGTTTCTATGATTCTGTGTTTCTATGATTCCAGGATTCTATGATTCTATGATTCTGTGATTCTAGGATTCTAGGATTCTATTATTCTAGGATTCTAGGATTCTATGATTATGTGATTCTAGGATTCTAGGATTCCAAGATTCTAGGATTCTATTATTCAAGGATTCTAGGATTCTATAATTCTGTGATTCTAGGATTCTAGGATTCTAAGATTCTAGGATTCTAGGATTCCAGAATTATATGATTCTATGATTCTGTGATACTAGGATTCTAGGATTCTAAGATTCTAAGATTCTAGGATTCTATGATTTTAGAATTCTATGAATCTTTGATTCTATGATCCTATGATTCCAGGATTCTACAAATCTAGTACTCTAGGAGTCTGTGAATCTATGATTCTTGGATTCTATGATTATAGGATTATAGGATTCTGTGATTCTAGGATTCAGTGATACTAGGATTCTGTGATTCTGTGATTCTGGGATTCAAGGATTATGGGATTCTATGATTCCAGTATTCCAAGATCTGCTGTGATTCTAGGATTCAGTGATTCTAGGATTCTAGGATTCTGTGATTCTATGATTCTATGATTTGTGATTCTAAGATTCTAGGAGTCTGTGATTCTGTGATTCTAGGATTCTATGATACTATGATTCTGTGACTCGCGGGTTCTATATTTCTACGTTTCCTTGCTTCTGTGATTCTATGATCCTATGATTCAGTGAATCTATGATTCTAAGATTCTAGGATTCTGTGATTATGTGATTCTAGGATTCGTTGATTCTATGATTTTGCGATTCTGTGATTCCATGATTCTAGGATTCTGTGATTCTAGGATTCTAGGATTCTTGTATTCTGTGATTCTATGTTTCTAGGATTATTTGATTCTATGATTCTAGGATTCTATGATCCTATGATTCTGTGATTCTAGGATTCTATGATTCTGTGATTCCATGATTCTATGATTCTGCGATTCTAGGATTCTGTGCTTCTATGATTCTGTGATTCTAGGAATTTATGATTCTGTGATTCAAGGAATCTATGATTCTGTGATTCTATGAATCTAGGATTCTGTTCTTCTATGATTCTGTGATTCTATCATTCTGTGATTCTAGGATTCTAGGATTCCATGATTCTCGGATTCTGTGATTCTGTGATTCTAATATTCTAGTAATCTGTGATTCTGTGATTCTATGATTCTAGGAACCATGATTCTGTGAATCTAGGATTCTGGGATTCTGTGATTCTGTGATGTAGAATTCTAGGATTATAGGATTCTTTGATTCTGTGATTCTAAGATTCTACTATTCTGTGCTTCCCTGATTCTATGATTCTAGGATTCTGTTATTCAATGATTCTGTGATTGTATTATTCTAGGAATCTAAGATTCCAGAATTCCAGGATATTTTATGATTCTGTGATTCTATGATTCTATGATTCTAGGATTTTATGATTCTGTGACTGTAAGATTCTGTGATTCTATGATTCCAGGATTCTATGATTCTATGATTCTGAGATTCTAGGATTCTCGGATTCTAAGATTCTGGGGGGGGGGGGGAATTCAGTTGGTTGCGCCTCCCATTAGTGCCTTAAGAGGGCATTAATGGGGTGCAAAGCAACTAGCGCAGGGTGCGGCGATATCTGCGCCTCTCACAAAATTGACCAGACATTTTGCGGCAGTGCTAAACACTACCGTCACAATCTCCTGTACCGGCAGATCGTGACATCAGTCGAGTGCGCAATGCCCCAGTAGCGCCCCGGACCAGATATTGAGTGGCGACCCCTGCCTTACCACCTGCCGTTAGCAACGACAGGTTGAGGGGAGCGTTTTGCAGTCAGGAAGGGACTGGGGGAGTGCTATTTAAAGGCGAACGCTTCCTGCCTTTTTTTGTTGGTGACATTTTTGCACCACGCATTCTGAGAGAGAGAGAGAGACTTCTGGAGAGATTCAACACTGTGTGAAGGAGTTTTGGGTACTGAGCAGCACTTTGCAGGTTCATTTTGATTTGCCTTTCCTTGCATCTATTTCGAAGAGACTGTTGGGTCTGCACTCTGAGCTCTTTCCCTGGTTCTCGCCATTGTTCTTTCCAGCAGATTTGATGTACAGGTCTCTCCAGGCCGAGATTCAAGGCTGCAATGAGTAGGATGAGGATGGAGACCAAGATCAACCCTCCCCTTTGAGAACTGGCCGGCGCCATTGTGTCTGTGTTCCAATGCTGACTGACATCACATGAGCTTCGCCAACGCTCTGCGGTAGCGCCTCGCTCCTCGGCCTTTGCACCTCATGACAGGTTTGTAGCACCTGATTTAGTGCTCCAATCACCTCCAGGGGCGATAAAAGCCGAGTTTGCAGTCGGAGGAGATAATTAGTGCCAGGCGCTAATCTTTGCGCACAGCCGATAATTGCGCCCCAAACGGGGCGACACTGAATTTTTCCCCCTAGGGTTCTATTATTCTGGGATTCTATGATTCTATGATTCTGCGATTCTATGATTCCAGAATTCTATGATTCTATGATTCGGTGATGCTAGGATTCTAGGATTCTAATGATTCTATGATTCTAGGATTCTATGAATCTATGATTCCAGGATTCTAGGATTCTAGGACTCTAGGATTCTGTGATTCTATGATTCTAGGATTCTATGATTATAGGATTCTATGATTATAGGATTCTATGATTCTGTGATTCTAGGATTCTAATATTCTGTGATACTAGGATTCTGGGATTCTGGGATTCTGGGATCCAACGATTCCAGGATTCAAACATATACTGTGATTCTAGGATTCTAGGATTCTCGGATTCAAGGATTCTGTGATTCTAGGAGTCTATGATTCTGTGATTCTAGGATTCTATGTTTCTATGTTTCCATGCTTCTGTGATTCTAAGATTCTAGGATTCTGTGATTCTAGGATTCTGTAATTCTATGATTCTATGATTCTCGGATTCCAGGCTACTCTATGATTTTGTGATTCTATGATTCTCGGATTCTATGATTCTTTGAATCTATGATTCTATGGGGTAAAAATTCACTTGGTTGCGCCTCCCGTTAGCGCCTTAAGAGGGCGCTAATGGGGCGCAAAGCCGCTAACGCCCGGGCGCAGCGATGTTTGCGCCGCTCGAGAACTTAACTTGAGATTGTGCGGCGGCGCTAAAACTTACCGCTGCGACCACCTGCGCGCGCAGATTGTGACGTCATTCCATGGTGCAACGCCCTTGTGGCGCCCCGTAGCGGAAATTGAGTGGCGCCCCCTGCCTTACCGCCTGGCGCTTCCAACGACCAGAAGACTGGAACGCTATCAATCGCTGTGGGGCTGGGGGGGGCGCTATTTAAAGGGAGCCTCTTCCTGTCTTTTATTGTTGGTGGCATTTTTGAACTACGCATTCTGAGAGAGAGAGAGAGACTTCTGGAGAGATTCAACACTGTGTGAAGGAGTTTTGGGTACTGAGCAGCACTTTGCAGGTTCATTTTAATTTGCCTTTCCTTGCATCTATTTAGAAGAGACTGTTGGGTCTACACTCTGAGCTCTTTCCCTGGTTCTCGCCATTGTTCTTTCCAGCAGATTTGATGTACAGGTCTCTCCAGGCCGAGATTCAAGGCTGCAATGAGCAGGATGAGGATGGAGACCAAGATCAACCCTCCCCTTTGAGAACTGGCCGGCGCCATTGTGTCTGTGTTCCATGCTGACTGACATCACATGAGCTTCGCCAACGCTCTGAGGTAGCGCCTCGCTCCTCGGCCTTTGCGCATCATGTCAGGTTTGTAGCACCTGATTTAGCGCTCCAATCACCTCCAGGGGCGATAAAAGCCAAGTTTGCAGTCGGAGGAGATAATTAGCGCCAGGCGCTAATCTTTACGCACAGCCGATAATTGCGCCCCAAAAGGGGCGATACTGAATTTTTCACCCTAGGATTCTATTATTCTAGGAATCTATGATTCTGCAATTCTATGATGCTAGGATTCTGTTATTCTAAGATTCTGGGATCCTAGGATTCAAACATAGAAACATAGAAACTAGGAGCAGGAGTAGGCCATTCGGCCCGTCGAGCCTGCTCCACCATTCAATACGATCATGGCTGATCATCCAAATCCAGTACCCTGTCCCTGCTCTCTCACACAGAATCCCCACATCGAGCCTGCACCTATTCCACCCTATCCCTGTAACCCCACATATTTAATGCCCCCTAACATATCCCATCCTATCCCCATAACCCCACATATTTAATCCCCCCCTAAGACTAAGGGTCAATTTATCATAGCCAAATCAACCTAACCCGTACATTTTTGGACTGTGGGAGGAAACCGGAGCACCCGGAGGAAACCCACGCAGACACGGGGAGAATGTGCAAACTCCACACAGACAGTCACCCGAGGTCAGATTCGAACCCGGGTCCCTGGCGCTGTGAAGCACCAGTGCTAACCACTATGCCACCGTGTTGCCCATATACTGTGATTCTAGGAGTCTATGATTCAGTGATTCTGTGATTCTAGGATTCAATGATTCTATGTTTCTGTGATACTATGATGCTAGAATTCTATGATTCTAACTTATCAGGAACATTCTCACCACACACCCTGAGCAAGTTGCTGAAGGTACGATACCAGTGTTTCCATACCTTAGCAGTTGTAGGTGAATTCGGGTCCAGGTCAAGATGGGCAGGTTGGAGTAGTTTCTCCATGATGGATTGATTACTATGTCTGGTTCCCTTCTACCGTTTGAGTCATAGCCATCTGTTCCCAAATCCACTCAGAGTGTGGAGCAGGTCCAGTTGATTAAATTGACATAAGAAAACTACTAGGCACTTGGTCTAAGCTTTAAACAAAGCTTTAATCAAATGTTTTACAACATGTAGGTCTAGTTGTGTCCTTCACTAGTTCCTGTTAAGAATGTCCTGCGCAAGCTGGGCCCATGCCCGAGTATTTAAACTCTCCCTGGACAGTGCCACCTGCAGGCCACTCAGTATTATTTCATAAGTCATGAATGACAGATTCATGTCACGGTGATTATGTGATTCTGTTATTCTAGGATTGTAGGATTCCATGATTTCATGATTCTAGGATTCTGTGATTCTGTGAATCTATCTTTCTGTGATTTTATGTATTCCAGGATTCTGTGATTCTAGGATTCTGTGATTCTATGATTCTGTGATTATCGGATTCCAGGCTACTCTATGATTCTGTGATTTTATGATTCTATGATTCTATGATTCTATGATTCTAAGATTCTATCATTCTATGAGTCAGGATTCTGTGATTCTAAGATTTTAGGATTCTATGATTCTCCGATTCTGTGATTCTGTGATTCTGTGATTCTAGGATTCTAGGATTCCAGGAATCCATTATATTCTTTGATTCTGTGGTGCTAGGATTCTAGGATTCTTTGATTCCAGGATTCTATGATTCCAGGATTCTATGATCCTATCATTCTGTAATTCTAGGATTCTATGATGCTAAGATTCTATGATTCTGTGATTCTGTGATATTATTATTCTGTGTTTCTATGATTCCAGGATTCTATGATTATAGAATTCAATGATTGTAGGATTCTAGGATCCTGTGATTCTAGGATTCTATGATTTTGTGATTCTAAGATTATAGGATTCTGTGATTCTAGGATTCTATGATTCTATGATTCTGTGATTCTAGGATTCTATGTTTCTAGGTTTCCATGCTTCTGTGATTCTATGATTCTATGATTCGGTGACTCAGTTATTCTAAGATTCTAGGATTCTGTGATTCTGTGATTCTGTTGTTCTAGGATTTTAGGATTCCATGATTCCATGATTATAGGATTCTGTGATTCTGCGAATCTATCTTTTTGTGATTTTATGGATTCTAGGATTCTAGGAATCTGTGATTCTAGGATTCTGTAATTCTATGATTCTGTGATTCTCAGATTCCAGGCTACTCTATGATTCTGTGATTCTGTGATTCTATGATTCTAGGATTCTATGATTCTTTGATTCTATGATTCTATGATTCTAGGAATCTAAGATTCCAGGATTCCAGGATATTTTATGATTCTGTGATTCTAGGATTCCATGATTCCATGATTCTAGGATTCTGTTATTCTGTGAATCTATCTTTCTGTGATTTTATGGATTCTAGGATTCTTTGATTCTATGATTCTAGGATTCTATGATTCTCTGATTCTAACATTCTATGTTTCTATGATTCTTTGATTCTAGGATTCTGTGATTCTAGGATTCTGCGATTCTACGTTTCTGTGATTCTAGGATTTTTCGATTGTGTGATTCTAGGATTCCAGGATATTTTATGATTCTGTGATTCGAGGATTCTAGGATTCTGTGATTCTATGATTCCAGGATTTTATGATCCTATGATTCTGTGATTCTAGGATTCTAGGATTCTAAGATTCTATGATTCTATGATTCTATGATTCTAGGACTGTAAGATTCTCAGATCCTAGGATTCTGTGATTCTATGATTCTAGGGTTCTATGGTTCTAGGATTCTGTGATTCTAGGATTCTGTGATTCTAGAAGTTTGTGTTTCTGTGATTCTTGGATTCTAGGATTCCAGGATATACTGCAATTCTAGGATTCTAGGATTCTCTGATTTTATGATTTTGTGATTATATCATTCTATGATTCTGTGATTCTAAAATTCTAGGGGGGGGAAATTCAGTTGGTTGCACCTCCCGTTAGCGCCTTAAGAGGGCGCTAATGGGGCGCAAAGCATCTAACGCCCAGGCGCGGCGAAGTTTGCACCGCTCGCAAAATTAACTAGACATTTTGCGGTGGCGCTAATCACTACCGCCACAATCTCCTGTGCCGGTGGATCGTGACATCAGTCGAGTGCGCAACGCCCCGGTATCGCCCCGGAGCGGATATTGAGTGGCGCCTCCTGCCTTACCGCCTGACGCTAGCAACGACAGGTTGAGGGGAGCGTTTTGCAGTCATGAAGGGACTGGGGGAGCGCTATTTAAAGGTGACCGCTTCCTGCCTTTTATTGTTGGTGCCATTTTTGAACCACGCATTCTGAGAGAGAGAGAGAGAGACTTCTGGAGAGATTCAACATTGTGTGAAGGAGTTTTGGGTACTGAGCAGCACTTTGCAGGTTCATTTTGATTTGCCATTCCTTGTATCGATTTAGAAGAGACTGTGGGGGCTGCACTCTGAGCTCTTTGCCTGGTACTCTCCATTGTTCTTTCCAGCAGATTTGATGTGCAGATCTCTCCAGGCCGAGATTCAAGGCTGCAATGAGCAGGATGCGGATGGAAAGCAAGATTAATCATCCCCTTTAAGAACTGGCCCATGCCATTGTGTGTGTGTTCCATTGCTGACTGACATCACATGAGCTTCGCCAGCGCTCTGAGGTAGCGCCTCGCTCCTCGGCCATTGCGCCTTAAGACAGGTGTGAAGCGCCTGATTTAGCGCTCCAATCACCTCCAGGGGCGATAAAAGTCATGTTTGCAGTCGGTGGCGATAATTAGCACCAGGCGCTAATCTTTGCGCCCGGCCAATAATTGCGCCCCAAATGGGGCGATACTGAATTTCTCCCCCATAGAATCCTAGAATCATAGAATCCTAGAAGCACAGAATCAGAGAATCAGAGAATCACAGAATCCTAGATTCCCAGAATCACAGAATCCTAGAATCCTAGAATCACAGTATCACAGAATCATAGAATCATAGAATCTTAGAATCATAGAAACCTAGAATCAGACAATCAAGAAATCCAAGAATCATATAATCCTAGAATCATAGAATCACAGAATCCTGTAATCCTAGAATCACAGAATCCTAGAATCATTGAATCACGGAATCATAGAATCACAGAATCACAGAATGACAGAATCATAAAATCCTAGAATCACAGAATCCTAGAATCACAGAATAAAGGAATCCCAGAATCATAGAATCACATAATTACAGAATAATTAAATCTTAGAATCACAGTATCATAGAATCCTAGAATCGTAGAATCCTAGAATCCTAGAAACACAGTATATCCTGCAATCCTAGAATCCCACAATCACAGAATCCTAGAAGCACAGAATCACAGAATCCTAGAATCACCGAATCCTAGAATCCTAGACTCATAGAATCCTAGAATCACAGAATCCTAGGTTCCTAGAATCTTAGAATCCTGGAATCATAGAATCATAGAATCAAAGAATCATAGAATCCTAGAATCATGGGGGGGGGGCGGAATTCAGTATTGCCCAATTTGGGGCGCCATTATCGGCCGTGCGAAATTTTGAGCGCCTGGCGCTAATTATCGCCTCCGAGGGAAAACTTGGCTTTTACCCCCTATGGAGGTGATTGGAGCGCTAAATCAGGTGCTTCACACCTGTCTTAAGGTGCAAAGGCCGAGGAGCGAGCCGCAACCTCAGAGCGCTGGCGAAGCTCATGTGATGTCAGTCAGCAATGGAACACATAGAAACATAGACATAGAAGATAGGAGAAGGAATATGCCATTCGGCCCCTCGAGCCTGCTCCGCCATTCAATGAGATCATGGCTGATCATCCAAATTCAGTACCCTGTCCCTGCCTTTTCCCCATATCACTTGATCCCTTTAGCCTTAAGAAATATATCTAACTCCTTCTTGAATATATTTAATGAATTGGCCTCCACTGCCTTCTGTGTTCGAGAATTCCACAGGTTCACCACTCTCTGGGTGAAGAAATTCCTCCTCATCTCTGTCCTAAATGGCTTACCCCTTATCCTTATACTCTGACCCCTGGTTCTGGACTCCCCGCCATCGGGAACATCCTTCCTGCATCTAGTCTGTCTAGTCCTGTTAGAATTTTATAAGTTTCAATGATATCCCCTCTCATTCTTCTAAACTCCAGCGAGTATAAGCCCAATCGACCCAATCTCTCCTCATACATCATTCCTGCCATCCCAGGTATCAGCCTGGTGAATCTTCGCTGCACTCCCTCCATGACAAGAACATCCTTCCTCAGATAAGGCGACCAAAACTGCACACAATACTCAAGGTGTTGTCTCACCAAGGCCCTGTACAACTGCAGCAAGACATCTTTGTTCCTGTATTCGAATCCTCTCGCTTCGAAGGCCAACATACCATTTGCCTTCTTAACCACCTGCTGCACCTGCATGCTTACCTTCAGCGACTGGTGCACAAGGACACCCAGGTCTCGTTGCATTTCCCCTTCTCCCAATCTATTGCCATTCAGATAATAATCTGCCTTCCCGGTATTGACACCAAAGTGGATAACCTCATATTTATCCACATTATAATGCATCTGCCATGATTCTGCCCAACCACCCAACCTGGCCAAATCATACTGGAGTTTTTCGGCATCCTCCTCACAGCACACACGCCCACCCAGCTTTGTGTCATCTGCAAACTTGGAGATATTACATCTAGTTCCCTCGTCTAGATCATTAATATATATTGTGAATAGCTGGGGTCCTAGGACCGATCCCTGCGGTACCCCACTAGTCACTGCCTGCCACTCAGAAAATGACTAATTTATTCCGACTCTTTGCCTTCTGTCTGCCAACCAGTTCTCTATCCAAGACAATAGCTTGCCCCCAATTCCATGTGCCTTACCTTTACACGCTAATCTCTTATGTGGAACCTTATCGAAAGCCTTCTGGATGTCCAAATACACCACATCCACTGGTTCTCCCTTATCTATTTTGCCAGTTACATCTTCAAAAAATTCCAGTAGATTAGTCAAGCATGATTTACCTTTTGTAAATCCATGTTGACTTTGTCCGATCCTGTCCCTGTTTTCCAAGTGCTCTGCTATTACATCTTTTATAATGGACTCTAGCATTTTCCCCACTACTGATGTCAGGCTTATCAGTCTATAATTCCCGTTTTCTCTCTACCACTTTTTTTGAATAGTGGGGTAACATTAGCTACCCTCCAATCCATGGGTACTGTTCCAGAATCTATTGAATTTTGGTAGATGACCAGCAATGCATCTACTGTTTCTAGATCCACTTCCTTATGTACCCTAGGATGTAGATTATCAGGCCCTGGGGATGTATTGGCCTACAATCCCGTCAATTTTGCTAACACCATTTCCCTACAAATACTGATTTCTTTCAGTTCCTCCCTTTCATTAGACCCTATGTTCCCCGACATCTCTGGGAGGTTATTTATGTCCTCCTTTGTGAAGACAGAACCAAAGTATGTATTTAATTGGCCTGCCATTTCTTTGTTCCCCATTATAAATTTCCCTGATTCTGACTGCAAGGGACCTACGTTTGACTTCACCAATCTTTTTCTCTTCACATATCTATAAAAGCTTTTACAATCAGTTTTTATGTTCCCTGCATGTTTACTCTCATACTCTATTTCCCCCCTCTTAATTAATCCCTTTGTCCTCCTTTGCTGAATCCTAAACTGCTCCCAATCTTCAGGTTTACTGCTTTTTCTGGCCAATTTATATGCCCTCTCCTTGGATCTTATGCTATTCCTAATGTCCCTTGTTAGCCATGGTTGAGTCACCTTTTTTGTTTTATTTTTATGCCAAACTGGGAAGACACACTGGCGCCGGCCAATTCTTAAAGGGAAGTTCTGACGAAAGGTCATCGACCTGAAACGTTAACTCTGTTTCTCTCTTCACAGATGCTGCTTGACCTGCTGAGTTTCTCCAGCATTTTCTGTTTTTATCTTAAAGGGGAGGGTTGATTTTGCTCTCTGTCCACATCCTGCTCATTGCAGCCTTGAATCTCGGCCTGGAGAGACCTGTACATCAAATCTGCTGGAAAGAACAATGGAGAGTCCTAGGGAAAGAGCTCAGAGTGCAGCCCCCACAGTCTCTACTAAATCGATACAAGGAAGCGCAAATCAAAATGAACATGCAAAGTGCTGCTCAGTACCCAAAACTCCTTCACACAACGTTGAATAGCGTTCCAGTCTTCCTGTCGTTGGATGCGCCAGGCGGTAAGGCAGGGGGCGCCACTCAATTTCCGCTCCGGGGCGCCACAAGGGCGTTGCACCATGGAATAACATCACAATCTGCGCGCGCAGGTGGTCGCAGCGGTAAAGTTTAGCGCCGCCGCACAATGTCTAGTTAAGTTCCCGAGTGGCGCAAACATCGCTGCGCCCGGGCGCTAGCGGCTTTGTGCCCCATTATCGCCCTCTTAAGGCGCTAACGGGAGGCACAACCAACTGAATTTTTACCCCTATGATTCTAATATTCTGTGTTTCTATGATTCCAGGATTCTATGATTCCATGATTCTGTGATTCTAGGATTCTAATATTCTAGGATTCCATTATTCTATGATTCTATGATTCTGTGATTCTATGATTCTGTGATTCTAAGATTCTGGGAATCTGTGATTCTGTGATTCTGTTGTTCTAGGATTATAGGATTCCATGATTCTAGGATTCTGTGATTCTGTGAATCTATCTTTCAGTGATTTTATGGATTCTAGGATTCTGTGATTCTATGATTCTGTGATTCTTGGATTTCAGGCAACTCTATGATTCTGTGATTCTGTGATTGTAGGATTCTAGGCTTCTAGGAATCTAAGATTTCGGTTCCAGGATATTTTATGATTCTGTGATTCTTGGATTCTATGATTCTATGATTCTGTGATTGTAAGATTCTATGATTCTGTGTTTCTATGATTCCAGGATTCTATGATTCTCTGATTCTAGGATTCCAGAATTCGATGATTCTATGATTCTGTGATTATAGGATTCTAGTATTCTAGATTTCTATGATTCTAGTATTCTCGGATTCTATAATTATAGGATTCTAGGCTTCTGTGATTCTAGGATTCTGTAATACTAGGATTCTGGGATTCTGGGATTCTGGGATTCTAGGATTCCAGGATTCGAAGATATGCTGTGATTCTAGGATTCTATGATTCTAGGATTATGTGACTCTAGAATTCTATGATTCTTTGATTCTAACATTCTAAGATTCTGTGGGGTAAAAATTGAGTCGCGCCCCATTTGGGGCGCTAACCTCGCCGGGGCGTGACTTTTAGCGCCCCGAAAAAATTAGCGGCCCCGCGCCGGAACTTCAGTGGTTGCGCCCCAAGAGGGAAGCGGGGCGCAACTGGAAGCAGCCCGCATCCCTCTTGGGGCGCTGCGAGTGAATATCCTGGCGCTATGTGCCGCAGCGCCACGCGCTGCGGCACGTCGCGCCGCGGTATTGCAGGCCTTCCTCCCCTTCTTAAAGGGGAGGGACTCTGCGCAGCGCGAACCGGGGCCCAGCTGGGCCCCCAGGGATCGGGAGTGCCGGCAAAAGAGCCCGGCACTCAAGAGAAGTGCCGGGCTCTTGGAGCGCAGCCGGCACTTCACGGTGGGGGGGCTTCACGGGGGCCGGGGGCAGGTGCTGGCAGGCGGCCAGCAACAAAAATGGCCGCCTGCCACCTCCGCTTTAAATATCGCCGCCCCGGCCGCACGTACGCCTCCCTGAACCCGTCGGACATAGCGTCTGGCGGTAAATCAGGGGGCGCGACTGAAGATCACGGCCGGGGCGCGAGCGGGGTGCTGCGCACGGCGATGACGTCATCGCCGGCGGCGCAGCGCCACAGGGCGCTACCGGCTGCCGCCGCCGCTAACCTCCCACTAAATTTTTCGGGAGGCGTGGGCGGCGCTGCGCCCGGGCGTTAGCTGCTTTACGCCCCATTAGCGCCCTCTTAAGGCGCTAACGGGAGGCGCAAGCAGCTGAATTTTTTCCCCTGTGACTCTCTGAATCGAGTATTCTATGATTCTATGATTCTGTGATTCTAGGATTCTATGTTTTTAGGTTTCCATGCTTCTGTGATTCTAGGATTCTATGATTAGGTGACTCTGTGATTTTAAGATTCTAGGATTCTGTGATTCTGTGATTCTTTTATTCTAGGATTGTAGGATTCCTTGGTTCCATGATTCTAGGATTCTGTGAATCTATCTTTCTGTGATTTTATGGATTCTAGGATTCTGTGATTCTGTGATTCTATGATTCTAGGATTCTGGGAATCTAAGATTTCAGGATTCCAGTATATCTTATGATTATGTGATACTGGGATTCTATGATTCTATGATTCTAGGATTCTCTGATTGTAAGATTCTATGATTCTGTGTTTCTATGATTCCAGGATTCTATGATTCTATGATTCTGTGATTCTCGGATTCTAAGATGCTAGCATTCTATGATTCTGTGATTCTATGATTCCAGAATTCGATGATTCTATGATTCTGTGATTATAGGAATATAGGATTATAGAATTCTAAGATTCTCGGATTCTAGGCATCTAGAATTCTATGATTATAGGATTATAGGATTCTGTGCTTCTAGGATTCTAGGATTCTGTAATACTAGGATTCTGTGATTCTGTGATTCTGGGATTCTAGGATTCCAGGATTCGAATATATACTATGATTCTAGGATTCTATGGTTCTAGGATTCTGTGATTCAATGATTCTATGATTCTGTGATTCCAAGATTCTAAGATTCTGTGATTTTGTGATTCTAGTATTCTATGATTCTATGATTCTGTGATTCTAGGATTCTATGTTTCTAGGTTTCCATGCTTCTGTGATTCTAGGATTCTATGATTCTGTGATTCTGTGATTCTGTTATTCTAGGATTGTAGGATTCCATGATTCCATGATTCCATGATTCTAGGATTCTGTGATTCTGTGAATCTATCTTTCTGTGATTTTATGGATTCTAGGATTCTAGGATTCTGTGATTCGAGTATTCTGTGATTCTATGATTCTGTGATTCTTGGATACCAGGCTACTCTATGATTCTTTGATTCTCGGATTCTAGGCTACTCTCTGGTACTGTGATTCTATGTTTCTAGGATTCTATGATTCTATGATTCTACGATTCTGGGATTCTATGATTCTATGATTCTGTGATTCTAAGATTCTGTCATTCTATGATTCAGGATTCTGCGATTCTAAGATTTTAGGATTCTATGATTCTACGATTCTGTGATTCTGTGATTCTAGGATTCCAGGATTCCAGGATTCCAGGATTCCAGGATATCTTTTGATTCTTTGGTTCTAGGATTCTATGATTCCAGGATTCCAGGATTCTATGATCCTATGATTCTGTGATTCTCGTATTCTAGGATGCTAAGATTCTAGGGGGTAGAAATTAGGTCGCGCCCCATTTGGGGCGCAAATATCGTCCGGACGCAAATATTAGCGCCTGGCGCTAATTATCGGCACTGACAGGAAACTTCACTTTTACCGCCCTGGGAGGTGAGTGGAGCGCTAAAGCAGGCGCTGCACACCTCTCTTAAGGCGCAAAGGCCGAGCAGTGAGGCGCTAACTCGAAGCGCTGGCGAAGCTCATGTAATGTCAGTCAGCAATGGAACACACACACAATGGCACGGGCCAGTTCATAAAGGGGATGGTTAATCTTGCTTTCCATCCACATCCTGTTCATTGCTGCCTTGAATCTCGGCCTGGAGAGACTTGCACATCAAATGTGCTGGAAAGAACAATGGAAAGTACCAGGCAAAGAGCTCAGAGTGCAGCTCCCACAGTCTCTGCTAAATCGATACAAGGAATGGCAAATCAAAATGAACCTGCAAAGTGCTGCTCAGTACCCAAAACTCCTTCACACAACGTTGAATCTCTCCAGAAGTCTCTCCCTCTCTCTCTCAGAATGCGTAGTTCAAAAATGCCACCAACAATAAAAGACAGGAAGAGGCCCTCTTTAAATAGCGCCCCCCCCAGCCCCACAGCGATTGATAGCGTTCCAGTCTTCTGGTCGTTGGAAGCGCCAGGCGGTAAGGCAGGGGGCGCCACTCAATTTCCGCTACGGGGCGCCACAAGGGCGTTGCACCATGGAATGACGTCACAATCTGTGCGCGCAGGTGGTCGCAGCGGTAAGTTTTAGCGCCGCCGCACAATCTCAAGTTAAGTTCTCGAGCGGCGCAAACATCGCTGCGCCCGGGCGTTAGCGGCTTTGCGCCCCATTAGCGCCCTCTTAAGGCGCTAACGGGAGGCGCAACCAAGTGAATTTTTACCCCTAGGATTCTAGCGATTCTGCGATTGTAAGATTCAATGATTCTCTTATTCTCTGATTCTGTGATTCTAAGATTCTATGATTCTATGATTCTGTGTTTCTATGATTCCAGGATTCTATGATTCTATGATTCTGTGATTCTATGATTCTAGGATTCTAGGATTCTATGATTCTGGGATTCTATGATTCTATGATTCTGTGATTCTATGATTCTGTGATTCTAAGATCCTAGGAATCTATGATTCTGTGATTCTGTTGTTCTAGGATTCCATGATTCTAGGATTCTGTGATTCTGTGAATCTGTCTTTCAGTGATTTTATGGATTCAAGCATTCTAGGATTCTGTAAGTCTAGGATTCTGTGATTCTATGATCTTGTGATTCTCGGATTCCCGGATACTCTATGATTCTGTGATTCTGTGATTCTACGATTCTAGGATTCTAGAATTCTGTGACTCTAAGATTCTATGATTCTATGATTCTAGGATTCTATGATTCTTTGATTCTATGACTCTAGGAACTAAAATTCCAGGATTCCAGGATATTTTATGATTCTGTGTTTCTAGGATTCTTTGATTCTAGGGGGTAGAAATTAGGTCGCGCCCCATTTGGGGCGCAAATATCGTCCGCGCGCAAATATTAGCGCCTGGCGCTAATTATCGGCACTGACAGGAAACTTCACTTTTATCGCCCCGGGAGGTGAGTGGAGCGCTAAATTAGGCGCTGCACACCTCTCTTAAGGCGCAAAGGCCTAGGAGTGAGGCGCTAACTCAGCGCACGAGCGCAGCGCAGCTGCTGCCAGTTAGCGAGGGAACACAGACACACTGGCGCCGGACACTTCTTAAAGCGGGGGGGCCCACTTGCTCCCCAGCCACACCCTGCTCATTGCAGCCTTGAATCTCAGCCTGGAGAGACCTGTAATCCATTTTGCTGCCAAGCATGGAGAGGGTGAGAGAACGCGCTCATCGCTTCACCGAGCGGGCCTTGGATGCTCTGGTTGATGCAGTGGAGCGCAGACGATGCATGCTGTTCCCGGAGAGTGGCAGGAGGCCTTTGCCACGCGAGTTCAGAAGAGTGTGGAGGGAGGTGGCTCAGAGCGTCTCCTCCAGGAGCATGGTGCCCAGGACCCATGTCCAGTGCCGCAAAAAGTTCAACGACCTCACTCGGGTCGTCAGGGTGAGTGGCTTTTTCTCAATACCTCTCCATCCCTCCATCTCAACCTCACTCTATGGCCAGAGGGTCTTAAAACCCCAATGCACAACACTCATGCAACACCTATGGCCCTTTCATCAAACACACACACACATTCCACACTTTGCATACAGTAAGGGCTATTCACCTATGGGAGGCACATCAGGCAAGACCATGGCTGCATACAGTAAGGGCTATTCACCTATGGGAGGCACATCAGGCAAGACCATGGCTGCATACAGTAAGGGCTATTCACCTATGGGAGGCACATCAGGCAAGACCATGGCTGTATATTGACTCAGATGCTGTCCTTTTTCTTGCAGGCTAAGCTGGCTCATAATCGGAGACAGCAGCAACGGACGGGTGGAGGGCGGCTTCAGCTGCAACCCCTCAGCGATCTGGAGGAGCGCGTCCACAGGATTGTGGCAAGCCGGGTGATCGGTCCCGTCGCCACTGGAGACGCCGACCCCGTTGTGGACAGCAATGGTAAGGTCATCACCTTTTTGTCCTCTGTCCTTCCACTTGTCCCTCACAATACCAGCCTTTGACACTTTCAATCCAACTTGCTAACTCGCTGCACTTATTCCTCCCTTACTGCCACCCTGTCCTCACGCTAAAGCCACTCTTGTACCTCCCTGCTTTCAGATGGTGATTCACCAGCTGAGGAGATGGTCCCTGAAGCTGCCACTGGGAGTGATGCTGCAGCTGAGGAGGAAGAGGAAGCCGGAGCATCAGTGCCACCCTCTCCCGAGGAAGCCCATGGCCACACTGGGAACACGCCTTCCCCGGAGGGGAGCAGGGGGGAAGGGGCTGATGATGGTGAAGTTCCAGGACCCAGCGGGCTGCAGCAACGCCATGGGGGGGGGAGGGAAGAACGGGGGAGCAGGGGGGAAGGGGCTGATGATGGTGAAGTTCCAGGACCCAGCGGGCTGCAGCAACGCCATGGGGGGGGGAGGGAAGAACGGGAGCCTTCTCCCCAGAGGGAGAGTATGCCAGACACTCCTAATGCAATGGACGCAGAGGAGGAGCGGCTGATTGCAGAAATGAACAGCCAGGCGGTGGTCATGCACACTGAGCTCATGGGTGCAGTGGGAAGGGTGCCCGAATGCATTGAGGCACTGGCAAGGAGTGTGGAGCACTTCGCTGTAGCACAGGCGGATGCCACACTAAAGCTTACTGCTGCAATTCAGTCACTGGCTGCCAGGAACCCATCTGAGCCTGCTCTCATGCAGACTCAGATTGAGGCCACGCGAGCACTGACTGCTGCCATCCTCGATGGTTCGTGCACATGTCCCCGGGGCTGTCACCGCGCCGCAGCAGGCCAGCAATCTGTTCTCCGGCAAATTGCTCCGGATGCTGAAGTGCTGCCCCGTGGGAGTGCCAGTGTGTCGGGCGAGCAGGGAGTTGCTGTCCTCTCTCACGATGACAGCATTCCTGCTGCCAACACTGTCACTTCTCCACTGCACTTGCCACCGCCTGTAGGACAGACTGCTGCCGCCCATGCAGAGTTGGTGCAGTCTGCAGCCGGGCCCTCCAGGCCCAGAAGTGGTCGAGGCCGTCCTTCAGGGGCATCTGCAGTGTCAGGGTCTGACAAGCAGCAGCCTTCCACCAGCCTTGCTGCAGCCACTGAGGTCCCATTACGGAGGAGCAGTAGGGTTAGAAGGGGGGAAGTGCGCAAGGGAAGGAGATCACCCTCGAAGGGCAAAAAGTAGGAGGTGTGCCAAAATGCTGGTCATTTTTTTATTAAAGGCCGAGGTTCATGGCCCAACTTTTGTTTAGTGTTTTGGACATTATCTCCAGGTTGTGAGAACCAGTTATGTTATTGATTGTTTTTTTGTGTTTATTTCTATGAGTTTGTCATGAGGAATTGACACACACAGAGTTTGTACAATAAATAAGTTTCTGTATTCAAAATATACATGGCTGGTGGTTGGAATTATTGGTGCCTTGGCCGGCTTAGGGGTTGCGTGCTGGGTTGATTCGTGTTTGTAGCACTGGCAGGGGCCCTAGAAGCGGCTTGCTATTAGTCGTTGACGGACGGCCCTTGCAGTTTGACCATTGTGGGCCGCCCTCCTGCCTTGGTGCTGCTGCTGATCATCGTCCTCGGCCTGTTCCTCCTCTTCCTCCTCCTCCTCTTGTGGTGCTGCAAGGCCTGGTGGCATTGGCTGCGTCCTGAGGATTGCCATGTTGTGCAACATGCAGCACACCACTACGAATTTGGAAACTTGCTCAGGCGAGTACTGCAGGGCTCCTCCGGAATGGTCCAGACAGCGGAATCGTTGTTTGAGCACGCCGATTGTGCGCTCAATAATGTTCCTCGTTGCTTGTTGGCTTTCCTGGTACCGCAGCTCAGCAGGGGTGTTTGGCGCACGGAGCGGTGTCATCAGCCAGGTGCTCAATGCGTACCCCTTGTCCCCCAGAAGCCAACCAACTGGCTGATGCGGTGCCTCGAAAATTTCTGCCACAGTACTCTGGCGCAGGATGAAAGCATCGTGGCAGCTGCCCGGATAGTGGGCATTGACAGCGAGAATCACCTGTCTGTGGTCACAGACCAACTGCACATTCAAGGAATGGAACCCCTTTCTGTTCCGGAACTCCTCTGCATTCTCTCGCGGAGCACGCAAAGCCACATGCGTGCAGTCAATGGCGCCCTGCACCATGGGGAAGCCCGCTACCCTCGCAAAGCCCATAGCACGGTCATGCTGCTTGTCTGGGGTCATAGGGAAGGAGATGAAGTCTCGTCTCCTTGTGAAGAGGGCATTGGTGACCTGCCGGATGCAGCGATGCACCGCAAACTGGGAGATATTGGCGAGGTCCCCAACAGCAGCTTGGAATGAGCCAGTGGCGTAGAAGTTCAAAGCCACTGTGACCTTCACTGCCACCGACAGAGACGTCCTGGACCTCAGCTGAGGCTGCAGATCTGGCTGCAGCAGGTGGCAGAGCTCAGTGACCACCTCCTTGCTGAATCGCAGCCTTCGCAAACACAGCTCCTCGGACATGTGGATGTAGGAGAGCTGTTCACGATATACCCTGGGAGGGTAAGCTCTCCTGTACATGCGCCTGATGGGCCTCCTCCATCTGGCCATCATTGCCACTCTCTGTCTGCGTCTCACTCTCCTCCGATTGAGCTGGAGCAGGACGACGCCCCCAATCATTGCAGCCCCCATCTTCTCTTTGCCAGAAAAGTAATGAGGTACAGCAACGAAAGTAGCAGCAAAGTTAGGATGAACTAGGCAAAACTACCTCACAAAGCGTTGAGTCAATGTAGAAGTCTCTCTCTCTCTCTCTCCGAATCTCTCTCTCTCTCTCAGAACGAGTGGTGCATAAATGTCGACCACAGAAAAAGACAGGAAGAGGCCCCCTTTAAATAGCGCCCCCCCCCAGCCCCACACCGATTGATAACGTTCCAGTCTTCCGGTCGTTGGAAGCGCCAGGCGGTAAGGCAGGGGGCGCCACTCAATTTCCGCTCCGGGGCGCCCCAAGGGCGTTGCACCACGGAATGACGTCACAATCTGCGCGCGCAGGTGGTCGCAGCGGTAAGTTTTAGCGCCGCCGCACAATCTCAAGTTAAGTTCTCGAGCGGCGCAAACAGCGCTGCGCCCGGGCGTTAGCGCCTTAACGCCCCATTAGCGCCCATTTAAGGCGCTAACGGGAGGCGCAACCAACTGAATTTTTACCCCTATGAGTCTATGATTCTGTGATTGTAAGATTCTATGATTCTGGTTTTCTATGATTCCAGGATTCTTTGATTCCAGGATTCTATGATCATATGATTCTGTGATTCTAGGATTCTAGGATGCTAAGATTCTATGGGGGAAAAATTCAGCTGCTTGCGCCTCCCGTTAGCGCCTTAAGTGGGCGCTAATGGGGCGTAAAGCAGCTAACACCCGGGCGCAGCGCCGCCCACGCCTCCCGAAAAATTTAGTGGGAGGTTAGCGGCGGCGGCAGCCGGTAGCGCCCTGTGGCGCTGCGCCGCCGGCGATGACGTCATCGCCGTGCGCAGCACCCCGCTCGCGCCCCGGCCGTGATCTTCAGTCGCGCCCCCTGATTTACCGCCAGACGCTATGTCCGACGGGTTCAGGGAGGCGTACGTGCGGCCGGGGCGGCGATATTTAAAGCGGAGGTGGCAGGCGGCCATTTTTGTTGCTGGCCGCCTGCCAGCACCTGCCCCCGGCCCCCGTGAAGCCCCCCCACCGTGAAGTGCCGGCTGCGCTCCATGAGCCCGGCACTTCTCTTGAGTGCCGGGCTCTTTTGCCGGCACTCCCGATCCCTGGGGGCCCAGCTGGGCCCCGGTTCGCGCTGCGCAGGGTCCCTCCCCTTTAAGAAGGGGAGGAAGGCCTGCAATACCACGGCGCGACGTGCCGCAGCGCATGGCGCTGCGGCACGTAGCGCCAGGATATTCACTCGCAGCGCCCCAAGAGGGATGCGGGCTGCTTCCAGTTGCGCCCCGCTTCCCTCTTGGGGCGCAACCACTGAAGTTCCGGCGCGGGGCCGCTAATTTTTTCGGGGCGCTAAAAGTCGCGCCCCGGCGAGGTTAGCGCCCCAAATGGGGCGCGACTCAATTTTTACCCCTATGATTCTAGGATTCTATGATTCTGTGAATGTAAGGTTCTATGATTCTGGTTATCTAAGATTCCAGGATTCTTTGATTCCAGGATTCTATGATCGTATGATTCTGTAATTCTAGGATTCTAGGATGCTAAGATTCTATGATTCTAGGATTCTATGATTCTGTGACAGTAAGATTCTATGATTCAATTATTCTATGATTCTGTTAAACTAAGATTCAATGATTCTGTGTTTCTATGATTCCAGGATTCCATGATTCCGTGATTCTAGGATTCCGGGATACTCTGATTCTACCATTCTGTGATTTTATAGATTCTAGGATTCTAGGATTCTGTGATTCCAGGATTCTGTGATTCTGTTATTCAAGGATTCTAGGATTCTGTGATGTATGATTCAGTGATTCTAAGATTCTAGGATTCTAGGATTCTGTGATTCTAGGTTTCTATGATTCTATGATTCTATGATTCTGTGATTCTATGATTCTAGGATTCTAGGTTTCTATGATTCTGTGATGCAGGATTCTGTAATTCTAATATTATATGATTCGATGATTCTCTGATTCTAGGATTCTAGGATTCTATAATTATGTGTTTCTATGATTCCAGGATTCTATGATTCTGTGATTCTAAGATTCTAATACTCTAGGATTCTATTATTCTAGGATTCTAGGATTCTATGATTCTGTGATTCTATGATTCTGAGATTCTCAGATTCTAGGAATCTGTGATTCTGTGATTTTATCATTCTGTGATTCTATTATTCTAGAATTCTGGGATTCCATGATTCTAGGATTCTGTGATGCTGTCATTCTGTGATTCTGTGATTCCAAGATTCCAGTATTCTGTGATCTGTGATTCTATGATTCTGGGATTCCATGATTCTGTGATTCTAGGATTCCGTGATTCTGTGATTCAGTGATTCTAGGATTCTATGATTTGATGATTCTATGATTCTGTGATTTTAAATTCCAGTATTCTGTGCTTCTGTGATGCTATAATTCTAGGATTCTGTGATTCAGTGATTCTGTGATTTTATGATTCTGTGATTCTATGATTCCACTATTCTGTGATTCTGTGTTTCTAGGGTTCTGTGATTCTACTATTCTGGGATTCTGGGATTCTGGGATTCTGTGATTCTAGGATTCTAGGATTCTATGATTCCAATCTTCTAGGATTCTGTGATGCTGTGATTCAAGGATTCTAGGATTCTGTGATTCTAAGTTTCTATGATTCTATGATTCTGTGATTCTGTGATTCAGTGATTCTATGATTCTAGGATTCCATGATTCTGTGATTCTAGGATTCTGTGATTCTGTGATTCAGTGATTCTAGGATTCTATGATTCTATGATTCTGCGATTCTTAGATTCTAGTATTCTGTGCTTCTGTGATGCTATTATTCTAGGATTATGCGATTCAGTGATTCTGTGATTCTATGATTCTATGATTGGAGGATTCTAGGCTTCTATGTTTCTGTGATTCCACGGTTCTGGTATTCTGTGATTCTGTGATTCTAGGATTCTAGGATTCTGTGATTCTATTATTCTGTGATTCTGTGATTCTAAGATTCTAGGATTCTATGATTCCAGGATTCTAGGATTCTGTGATTTAGGATTTCCTGATTCTAAGATTCTATGATTCTGTGCTTCTATTATTTTATGATTCTGTGATTGTATGATTCTGTGATTTTATGATTCTACACTTCTAGGATTCTAGGATTCTAGGATTCTGTGCTTCTGTGATTCTAGGATTCTCGGGTTCTGTGATTCTGTGATTCTATGATTCTAGGTTTCTAGGATTCTGTGATTCTATGATATTAGGAATCCATGATTCTGTGATTCTATGAAGATAGGATTCTATGATTCCTGAATTCTAGCCTTCTGTGATTCTGTGATTCTAGGATACTAGGTTTCTTAGATTCTCTGATTCTATGATTCAATGATTCTGTGATTCTGTGATTCTAGGATTCTAGGATTCTATGATTCTCTTATTCTATGATTCTAGGATTCTGTGATTCTATGATTCTAGGATTCAGTGCTTCTATTATTCTGTGATTCTAGTATTTTATGATTCTGTGATTCAAGGAATCCCGGATTCTATGATTCTGTGATTCTATGATTCTATGATTGGAGGATTCTAGGCTTCTATGTTTCTGTGATTCCACGGTTCTGGTATTCTGTGATTCTGTGATTCTAGGATTCTAGGATTCTGTGATTCTATTATTCTGTGATTCTGTGATTCTAAGATTCTAGGATTCTATGATTCCAGGATTCTAGGATTCTGTGATTTAGGATTTCCTGATTCTAAGATTCTATGATTCTGTGCTTCTATTATTTTATGATTCTGTGATTGTATGATTCTGTGATTTTATGATTCTACACTTCTAGGATTCTAGGATTCTAGGATTCTGTGCTTCTGTGATTCTAGGATTCTCGGGTTCTGTGATTCTGTGATTCTATGATTCTAGGTTTCTAGGATTCTGTGATTCTATGATATTAGGAATCCATGATTCTGTGATTCTATGAAGATAGGATTCTATGATTCCTGAATTCTAGCCTTCTGTGATTCTGTGATTCTAGGATACTAGGTTTCTTAGATTCTCTGATTCTATGATTCAATGATTCTGTGATTCTGTGATTCTAGGATTCTAGGATTCTATGATTCTCTTATTCTATGATTCTAGGATTCTGTGATTCTATGATTCTAGGATTCAGTGCTTCTATTATTCTGTGATTCTAGTATTTTATGATTCTGTGATTCAAGGAATCCCGGATTCTATGATTCTGTGATTCTAGGATTCTAGGATTCTTGGATTAAAGGATTCTATGATTCTATGACTCTAGGATTCTAGGATTCCATGATTCTAGGATTCTTGGATTAAAGGATTCTGTGATTCTATGACTCTAGGATTCTAGGATTCCATGATTCTAGGATTCTGTGATTCTGTGAATTTGTGATTCAAAGATTCTAGTATGCTGTGATTCTGTGATTCTATGATTCTAGGATTCCATGATTCTGTGATTCTAGAATTCTAGGATTCTATGATTCTGTGATTCAAAGATTCTAGTATTCTGTGCTTCTGTGATTCTAGGATTCTGTGATTCAACGATTCTGTGATTCTATGATTCTGTGATTTTTATGATTCTAGGATTCTAGGCTTCTATGTTTCTATGATGCAAATATTCTAGTATTCTGTGATTCTGTGATTCTAGGATTCTGTGATTTATAAATTCTGTCATTCGAAGATTCCAGGATTCTGTGATTCTATTATTTTGTGATTCTGTGATTCTATGATTCTGTGAATCTATGATTTTATGATGCTAGGATTCTAGGATTCTACGATTCTGTGATTCTATGAAGATAGGATTCTATGATTCCTGAATTCTAGCCTTCTGTGATTCTGTGATTCTAGGATACTAGGTTTCTTAGATTCTCTGATTCTATGATTCAATGATTCTGTGATTCTGTGATTCTAGGATTCTAGGATTCTATGATTCTCTTATTCTATGATTCTAGGATTCTGTGATTCTATGATTCTAGGATTCAGTGCTTCTATTATTCTGTGATTCTAGTATTTTATGATTCTGTGATTCAAGGAATCCCGGATTCTATGATTCTGTGATTCTAGGATTCTAGGATTCTTGGATTAAAGGATTCTATGATTCTATGACTCTAGGATTCTAGGATTCCATGATTCTAGGATTCTTGGATTAAAGGATTCTGTGATTCTATGACTCTAGGATTCTAGGATTCCATGATTCTAGGATTCTGTGATTCTGTGAATTTGTGATTCAAAGATTCTAGTATGCTGTGATTCTGTGATTCTATGATTCTAGGATTCCATGATTCTGTGATTCTAGAATTCTAGGATTCTATGATTCTGTGATTCAAAGATTCTAGTATTCTGTGCTTCTGTGATTCTAGGATTCTGTGATTCAACGATTCTGTGATTCTATGATTCTGTGATTTTTATGATTCTAGGATTCTAGGCTTCTATGTTTCTATGATGCAAATATTCTAGTATTCTGTGATTCTGTGATTCTAGGATTCTGTGATTTATAAATTCTGTCATTCGAAGATTCCAGGATTCTGTGATTCTATTATTTTGTGATTCTGTGATTCTATGATTCTGTGAATCTATGATTTTATGATGCTAGGATTCTAGGATTCTACGATTCTGTGATTCTATGAAGATAGGATTCTATGATTCCTGAATTCTAGCCTTCTGTGATTCTGTGATTCTAGGATACTAGGTTTCTTAGATTCTCTGATTCTATGATTCAATGATTCTGTGATTCTGTGATTCTAGGATTCTAGGATTCTATGATTCTCTTATTCTATGATTCTAGGATTCTGTGATTCTATGATTCTAGGATTCAGTGCTTCTATTATTCTGTGATTCTAGTATTTTATGATTCTGTGATTCAAGGAATCCTGGATTCTATGATTCTGTGATTCTAGGATTCTAGGATTCTTGGATTAAAGGATTCTATGATTCTATGACTCTAGGATTCTAGGATTCCATGATTCTAGGATTCTTGGATTAAAGGATTCTGTGATTCTATGACTCTAGGATTCTAGGATTCCATGATTCTAGGATTCTGTGATTCTGTGAATTTGTGATTCAAAGATTCTAGTATGCTGTGATTCTGTGATTCTATGATTCTAGGATTCCATGATTCTGTGATTCTAGAATTCTAGGATTCTATGATTCTGTGATTCAAAGATTCTAGTATTCTGTGCTTCTGTGATTCTAGGATTCTGTGATTCAACGATTCTGTGATTCTATGATTCTGTGATTTTTATGATTCTAGGATTCTAGGCTTCTATGTTTCTATGATGCAAATATTCTAGTATTCTGTGATTCTGTGATTCTAGGATTCTGTGATTTATAAATTCTGTCATTCGAAGATTCCAGGATTCTGTGATTCTATTATTTTGTGATTCTGTGATTCTATGATTCTGTGAATCTATGATTTTATGATGCTAGGATTCTAGGATTCTACGATTCTGTGATTCTGTGATTCTGTGTTTCTAGGATTCCAGGGTTCTGTGATTCTGTGATTCTAGGTTTCTAGGATTCTGTGTTTCTATGATACTAGGATTCTATTATTCTGTGATTCTATGAAGCTAGGATTCTATGATTCTAGAATTCTAGGATTTTTTGATTCTGTGATTCTTTGAATCTACAATTCTATGATTCAAGGATTCAAGGTTTCTAGGATTCTGTGATTCTCTGATTCTATGATTCTGTGATTCTATGATTCTTGCATTCTGTGATTCTATGATTCTATGATTCTGTGATTCTAGGATTGTGTGATTCTGTGATTCTATGATTCTGTGATATTAGGATTCTTGGAATCTGTGATTCTAGGATTCTAGGATTTGGTGATTCTATGATTCTATGATTCTATGATTGTGTTTTTCTAGGATTCTATGATTGTGTGATTCTAGAATTCTAGGATTCTTTGATTCTAGGATTCTGTGATACTATGATTCTAGGATTCTGTGCTTCTATGAATCTGTGATTCTAGGAATATATGATTCTGCGATTCAAGGAATCTATGATTCTATGTTTCTATAATTCTAAGATTCAAGATTCTGTGATTCTGTGATTCCAGGTTTCCATGATTCCATGATTCTAGGATTCTGTGATTCTATGATTCTGTGATTCTAGGATTCTATGATACTCTTATTCTATGATTCTGTGATTCTAGGATTCTAGGCTTCTATGATTCTGTGATTCTAGTATTCTGTGATTCTGTGATTCTTGGATTCTGTGATTTATAAATTATGTCATTCGAAGATTCCAGGATTCTGTGATTCTATTATTTTGTGATTCTGTGATTCTATGATTCTGTGAATCTATGATTCTATGATGCTAGGATTCTAGGAGTCTATGATTCTGTGATTCTGTGATTCTGTGTTTCTAGGATTCCAGGGTTCTGTGATTCTGTGATTCTAGGTTTCTAGGATTCTGTGTTTCTATGATACTAGGATTCTATTATTCTGTGATTCTATGAAGCTAGGATTCTATGATTCTAGAATTCTAGGATTTTTTGATTCTGTGATTCTTTGAATCTACAATTCTATGATTTAAGGATTCAAGGTTTCTAGGATTCTGTGATTCTCTGATTCTATGATTCTGTGATTCTATGATTCTTGCATTCTGTGATTCTATGATTCTAGGATTCTGTGATTCTAGGATTGTGTGATTCTATGATGCTATGATTCTGTGATATTAGGATTCTTGGAATCTGTGATTCTAGGATTCTAGGATTCGGTGATTCTATGATTCTATGATTCTATGATTGTGTTTTTCTAGGATTCTATGATTGTGTGATTCTAGAATTCTAGGATTCTAGGATTCTTTGATTCTAGGATTCTGTGATACTATGATTCTAGGATTCTGTGCTTCTATGAATCTGTGATTCTAGGAATATATGATTCTACGATTCAAGGAATCTATGATTCTATGTTTCTATAATTCTAAGATTCAAGATTCTGTGATTCTGTCATTCCAGGTTTCCATGATTCCATGATTCTAGGATTCTGTGATTCTATGATTCTGTGATTCTAGGATTCTATGATACTCTTATTCTATGATTCTATGATTCGGTGATTCTAGGATTCTAGGATTCTGTGCTTCTATGATTCTGTGATTCTAGTATTTTATGATTCTGTGATTCAAGGAATCTAGCATTCTATGATTCTGTGATTCTATGATTCCAGGATTCTGTGCTTCTATGATTCTGTGATACTGTTATTCTGTTATTCTGTAATTCTAGGATTCTAGGATTCCATGATTCTAGGATTCTGTGATTCTGTGATTCTGTGAATCTGTGATTCAAATATTCTAGTATACTGTGATTCTGTGATTCTATGATTTTAGGATTCCATGGTTCTTTGATTCTAGGATTCTGTGCTTCTATGAATCTATGATTCTAGGATTAATTGATTCTGTGATTCAAGGAATCTATGATTCTATGATTCTGTGATTCTAAGAGTCAAGGATTCTGAGATTCTGCAATTCCAGGATTCCATGATTCCATGATTCTAGGATTCTGTGATTCTCTGATTCTATCATTCTGTGATTTTTATAGATTCTGTGTTGTCTGTTATGCTTGGATTCCAGGCTATTCTATGATTCTGTGATTCTGTGATTCTAGGATTCTAGGATTCTAAGATTCTATGATTCTAGGATTCTAGGATACTGTGATTCTATGATTCTAAAATCTAGGATTCTGTGATTTTAGGATTCTATGATTCTTTGATTCTATGATTCTAGAATTCTAACATTCTGTGATTCTATGGTTCTACGATTCTATGATTCTAGGATACTAGGTTTCTAGAATTCTGAGATTCTATGAGTCTATGATTCTGTGATTCTGTGATTCTATGATTCTAGGATTCTGTGATTCTATGATTCTAGGATTGTGTGATTCTATGATTCTATGATTCTGTGATTCAGTGATTCTAAGATTCTTGGATTCTGTCATTCTAGGATTCTATAATTCTGTGATTCTCTGGTTCTGTGATTCTATAATTCTGTGATTCTATGCTTCTAGAATCCTATCATTCTATGATTGTGTGATGCTAGGTTTCTAGGATTCTATGATTCTGTACTTCTATGATTCTGTGATTCTAGGATTATATGATTCTGTGATTCAAGGAATCTTTGTTTCTAGGATTCCGTGATTCTAGGATACCATGATTCCATGATTCTAGGATTCTCTGATTCTCTGATTCGATCATTCTGTGATTTTATGTATTCTAGAATTCTGTGATTCCAGGATTCTGTGATTCTGTTATTCTAGGATTCCAGGCTATTCTATGATTCTGTGATTCTATGATTCTTGGATTCTAGAATTCCATGATTCTAGGTTTCTATGATTCTAGCTTCCTATGATTCATTGATTCTATGATTCCATGATTCTAAGATTCTAGGATTCAGTGATTCTATGATTATATGATTCTGTGATTCTATTATTCTGTGGTTCTGTGATTCTATGATTCTGTGATTCTAGAATTCTAGGATTCTAGGATTCAAGGATTCTATGATTCTATGATTCTTGGATTCTGTCATTCTGTGATTCTAGGATTCTAGGGTTCTTGGATTAAAGGATTCTGTGATTCTATGATTCTATGATTCTAGGATTCCATGATTCTAGGATTCTGTGATTCTGTGAATCTGTGATTCAAAGATTCTAGTATGCTGTGATTCTAGGATTCTAGGATTCTGTGATTCTAGGATTCTAGGATTCTAGGATTCTATGATTCTGTGATTCTATGATTCTAGGATTCTAGGTTTCTATGATTCTATGATTCCAGGATTCTGTTATTCTATTATTCTGTGATTTTATGTATTCTAGGATTCTGTGATTCTAGGATTCTGTGATTCTATGATTCTGTGATTCTCAGATTCCAGGCTACTCTATGATTCTGTGATTCTATGATTCTAGGATTCTAGAATTCTGTGGTTCTAAGATTCTATGATACTATGATTCTACGATTCTGTGATTTTATGATTCTATTATTCTATGATTCTGTGATTCTAAGATTCTATCATTCTATGAGTCAGGATTCTGTGATTCTAAGATCTTAGGATTCTATGGGGTAAAAATTGAGTCGCGCCCCATTTGGGGCGCTAACCTCGCCGGGGCGCGACTTTTAGCGCCCCGAAAAAATTAGCGGCCCCGCGCCGGAACTTCAGTGGTTGCGCCCCAAGAGGGAAGCGGGGCGCAACTGGAAGCAGCCCGCATCCCTCTTGGGGCGCTGCGAGTGAATATCCTGGTGCTACGTGCCGCAGCGCCACGCGCTGCGGCACGTCGCGCCGCGGTATTGCAGGCCTTCCTCCCCTTCTTAAAGGGGAGGGACCCTGCGCAGCGCGAACCGGTTCCCAGCTGGGCCCCCAGGGATCGGGAGTGCCGGCAAAAGAGCCCGGCACTCAAGAGAAGTGCTGGGCTCTTGGAGCGCAGCCGGCACTTCACGGTGGGGGTGCTTCACGGGGGCCGGGGGCAGGTGCTGGCAGGCGGCCAGCAACAAAAATGGCCGCCTGCCACCTCCGCTTTAAATATCGCCGCCCCGGCCGCACGTACGCCTCCCTGAACCCGTCGGACATAGCGTCTGGCGGTAAATCAGGGGGCGCGACTGAAGATCACGGCCGGGGCGCGAGCGGGGTGCTGCGCACGGCGATGACGTCATCGCCGGCGGCGCAGCGCCACAGGGCGCTACCGGCTGCCGCCGCCGCTAACCTCCCACTAAATTTTTCGGGAGGCGTGGGCGGCGCTGCGCCCGGGCGTTAGCTGCTTTACGCCCCATTAGCGCCCTCTTAAGGCGCTAACGGGAGGCGCAAGCAGCTGAATTTTTCCCCCTATGATTCTCTGATTCTGTGATTCTGTGATTCTAGGATTCTAGGATTCTGGGATTAAAGGATTCTGTGATTCTATGATTCTAGGATTCCATGATTCTAGGATTCTGTGATTCTGTGAATCTGTGATTCAAAGATTCTAGTATGCTGTGATTCTATGATTCTAGGATTCTAGGATTCTGTGATTCTAGGTTTCCATGATTCTATGATTCTATGATTCTGTGATGCTATGATTCTAGGATTCTAGGTTTCTATGATTCTTTGATTCCAGGATTCTGTTATTCTATTATTCTGTGATTTTATGTATTCTAGGATTCTAGGATTCTTTGATTCCAGGATTCTGTGATTCTGTTATTCTAGGATTCCAGGTTATTCTATGATTCTGAGATTCTGTGATACTATGATTCTTGGATTCTAGGATTCTGTGATTCTAGGTTTCTCGGATTCTTTGATTCTATGATTCTGTGATTCTAGGATTCTAAGATTCTAGGATTCTAGGATTCTGTGATTCTATGATTCAATATTCTGTGATTCTATTATTCTGTGATTCTGTGATTCTAGGATTCTAAAATTCTGTGATTTATGATTCTGTGATTCTAAGATTCTAGGATTCTGTGATTCTATTATTTTGTGTTTCTGTAATTCTATGATTCTGTGATTCTATGATTCTAGGATTCTGTGATTCTAGGATTCTAAAATTCTGTGATTTATGATTCTTTGATTCTAAGATTCTAGGATTCTGTGATTCTATTATTTTGTGATTCTGTGATTCTATGATTCTAGGATTCTAGGATTCATTGATTCTAGGATTCTTGGCTTCTGTGCTTCTAGGATTCTAGGGTTCTGTGAATCTGTGATTCTGTGATTCTATGATACTAGTATTCTATGATGCTGTGATTCTATGAAGCTAGGATTCTATGATTCTGGAATTCTAGGATTCTGTGATTCTGTGATTCTATGGTTCTACAATTCTATGATTCCAGGATACTAGGTTTCTAGGATTCTGTGATTCTATGTTTCTAGAATTCGGTGATTCTATTTTCCTATGATTCTAGGATTCTGTGATTCTAGGATTCTCGGGTTCTAGGATTGTGTGATTCCATGATTCTATGATTCTGTTATTCTAGGATTCTAGGATTCTGTGATTCTTTGATTCTAGGATTCCATGATTCTAGGATTCTGAGATTCTCTGATTCTGTCATTCTGTGATTTTATGGATTCTTGGATTCTATAATTCTGTGATTCCAGGATTCTGTGATTCTGTTATTCTAGGATTCCAGGCTATTCTATGATTCTGTGATTATGTGATTCTAGGATTCTAAGATTCTGTGATTCTAGGATTCTAGATTTCTATGATTCTATGATTCAGTGATTACATGATTCTGTGATTCTATGATTCTAGGATTCTATGATTCTATGATCCTGTGAATCTGTGATTCTCGGACTCTAGGGTTCTGTGATTCTGTGATTCTATGGTTCTACGATTCTATGATTCTAGGATACTAGGTTTCTAGGATTCTGTGGTTCTCTGATTCTCCGATTCTGTGATTCTGTGAATCTATGTTTCTAGGATTCTGTAATTCTATTTTTCTATGATTCTATGATTCTATGTATCTATGATTCTGTGATTCTAGGATTCTAGGATTCCATGGTTTTATGATTCTGTGATTCTAGGATTCTGTCATTCTATGATTTTATGGATTCTAGGCGTCTGTGATTCCAGGATTCTGTGATTATGTTATTCTAGGATTCCAGGCTATTCTATGATTCTGTGATTATGTGATTATGTGATTCTCTGATTCTATCATTCTGTGATTCTAGGTTTCTATGATTCTATGATTCTATGATTCTCCGATTCTGTGATTCTGTGAATCTATGTTTCTAGGATTCTGTAATTCTATTTTTCTATGATTCTATGATTCTATGTATCTATGATTCTGTGATTCTGTGATTCTAGGATTCCATGGTTTTATGATTCTGTGATTCTAGGATTCTGTCATTCTATGATTTTATGGATTCTAGGCGTCTGTGATTCCAGGATTCTGTGATTATGTTATTCTAGGATTCCAGGCTATTCTATGATTCTGTGATTATGTGATTATGTGATTCTCTGATTCTATCATTCTGTGATTCTAGGTTTCTAGGATTCTATGATTCTATGATTCTGTGATTCTATGATTCTAGGATTCTAGGATTCTATGATCCTGTGATTCTGTGATTCTAGGATCTAGGATTCTGTGATTCTTGGATTCTGTGATTCTAGGATTCTATGGTTCTATGATTCTGTGATTCTAGGATTCTGTCATTCTGTGATTTTATGGCTTCTACGAGTCTGTGATTCCAGGATTCTGTGATTATGTTATTCTAGGATCCCAGGCTATTCTATGATTCTGTGATTATGTGATTATGTGATTCTCTGATTCTATGATTCTGTGATTTTAGGTTTCTAGGATTCTATATTTCTATGATTCTGTGATTCTATGATTCTAGGATTCTGTGATTCTATGATCGTGTGAATCTGTGATTCTAGGATCTCGGATTCTGTGATTCTTGGATTCTGTGATTCTAGGATTCTAGGGTTCTGTGATTCTATGTTTCTAGGTTTCTAGGATTCTATGGTTCTATGATTCTATGATTCTAGGATACTAGATTTCTAGGATTCTGTGTTTCTGTGATTCTATGATTCTGGGAGTCCATATTTATAGGATTGTGTGATTCTATTTTTCTATGATTCTAGGAATCTGTGATTCATGATTCTGTGATTCTCTGATTCTATGATTCTGTGATTCTATGATTCTGTGATTGTGTAATTCTATGTTTCTAGGATTCTGTCATTCTATTTTTCTATGATTCTAGGATTCTGTGATTCTAGGGTTCTGTGATTCTAGGGTTCTAGGATTCTGTGATTCTATTTTTCTGTGATTCTAGGATTCTGTGATTAAAGGATTCCAGGGTTCTAGGATTGTGTGATTCTGTAATTCTATGATTCTGTGATTCTAGGAGTCTAGGATTCTGTGATTCTACGATTCTAGGATTCCATGATTCCATGTTTCTAGGATTCTGTGATTCTCTGATTCTATCATTCTGTGATTTTAAGGGTTCTAGTATTCCAGGATTCTGTGATTCCAGGATTCTGTGATTCTGTTATTCCGTGATTCTATGATTCTGTGATTCTATGATTCTAGGATTCTTGGATTCTGTGAATCTGTGATTCTAGGATACCAGGGTTCTGTGATTCTATGATTCTAGTTTTCTAGGATTCCGTGATTCTTTCAAGCTAGGATTCTATGATTCTAGAATTCTAGGATTCTGTGATTCTGTTATTCTATGGATCTACAATTCTATGATTCTAGGATACTAGGTTTCTAGGATTCTATGATACTATTATGCTATGATTCTGTGATTCTGTGATTCTATGTTTCTAGGATTCTGTGATTCTAATTTTCTATGATTGTAGGATTCTGTGATTCTCGGGTTCTAGGATTGTGCGATTCTATGATTCTATGATTCTGCGATTCTGTGATTCTAGGATTCTAGGATTCTGTGATTCTGTGATTCTGTGATTCTATGATTCTGTGATTCTATGATTCTAGGGTTTTATGATGCTATGATTCTGTGATTTTAGGATTCTAGGATTCTGTGATTCTGTGATTCTGTGATTCTCAGATTCCAGGCTACTCTATGATTCAGTGATTCTATGATTCTAGGATTCTAGAATTCTGTGGTTCTAAGATTCTATGATACTATGATTCTACGATTCTGTGATTTTATGATTCTATTATTCTATGATTCTGTGATTCTAAGATTCTATCATTCTATGAGTCAGGATTCTGTGATTCTAAGATGTTAGGATTCTATGATTCTCTGATTCTGTGATTCTGTGATTCCAGGATTCTAGGATTCTGGGATTAAAGGATTCTGTGATTCTATGATTCTAGGATTCCATGATTCTAGGATTCTGTGATTCTGTGAATCTGTGATTCAAAGATTCTAGTATGCTGTGATTCTATGATTCTAGGATTCTAGGATTCTGTGATTCTAGGTTTCCATGATTCTATGATTCTATGATTCTATGATTCTGTGATGCTATGATTCTAGGATTCTAGGTTTCTATGATTCTAGGATTCCAGGATTCTGTTATTCTATTATTCTGTGATTTTATGTATTCTAGGATTCTAGGATTCTTTGATTCCAGGATTCTGTGATTCTGTTATTCTAGGATTCCAGGCTATTCTATGATTCTGAGATTCTGTGATACTATGATTCTTGGATTCTAGGATTCTGTGATTCTAGGTTTCTCGGATTCTTTGATTCTATGATTCTGTGATTCTAGGATTCTATGATTCTATTATTCTGTGATTCTAAGATTCTAGGATTCTGTGATTCTATTATTTTGTGTTTCTGTAATTCTATGATTCTCTGATTCTATGATTCTAGGATTCTGTGATTCTAGGATTCTAAAATTCTGTGATTTATGATTCTTTGATTCTAAGATTCTAGGATTCTGTGATTCTATTATTTTGTGATTCTGTGATTCTATGATTCTAGGATTCTAGGATTTATTGATTCTAGGATTCTTGGCTTCTGTGCTTCTAGGATTCTAGGGTTCTGTGAATCTGTGATTCTGTGATTCTATGATACTAGTATTCTATGATGCTGTGATTCTATGAAGCTAGGATTCTATGATTCTGGAATTCTAGGATTCTGTGATTCTGTGATTCTATGGTTCTACAATTCTATGATTCCAGGATACTAGGTTTCTAGGATTCTGTGATTCTATGTTTCTAGGATTCGGTGATTCTATTTTCCTATGATTCTAGGATACTGTGATTCTAGGATTCTCGGGTTCTAGGATTGTGTGATTCCATGATTCTATGATTCTGTTATTCTAGGATTCTAGGATTCTGTGATTCTTTGATTCTAGGATTCCATGATTCTAGGATTCTGAGATTCTCTGATTCTGTCATTCTGTGATTTTATGGATTCTTGGATTCTATAATTCTGTGATTCCAGGATTCTGTGATTCTGTTATTCTAGGATTCCAGGCTATTCTATGATTCTGTGATTATGTGATTCTAGGATTCTAAGATTCTGTGATTCTAGGATTCTAGATTTCTATGATTCTATGATTCAGTGATTACATGATTCTGTGATTCTATGATTAGGATTCTATGATTCTATGATCCTGTGAATCTGTGATTCTCAGACTCTAGGGTTCTGTGATTCTGTGATTCTATGGTTCTACGATTCTATGATTCTAGGATACTAGGTTTCTAGGATTCTGTGGTTCTCTGATTCTCCGATTCTGTGATTCTGTGAATCTATGTTTCTAGGATTCTGTAATTCTATTTTTCTATGATTCTATGATTCTATGTATCTATGATTCTGTGATTCTAGGATTCTAGGATTCCATGGTTTTATGATTCTGTGATTCTAGGATTCTGTCATTCTATGATTTTATGGATTCTAGGCGTCCGTGATTCCAGGATTCTGTGATTATGTTATTCTAGGATTCCAGGCTATTCTATGATTCTGTGATTATGTGATTATGTGATTCTCTGATTCTATCATTCTGTGATTCTAGGTTTCTAGGATTCTATGATTCTATGATTCTGTGATTCTATGATTCTAGGATTCTAGGATTCTATGATCCTGTGATTCTGTGATTCTAGGATCTAGGATTCTGTGATTCTTGGATTCTGTGATTCTAGGATTCTATGGTTCTATGATTCTGTGATTCTAGGATTCTGTCATTCTGTGATTTTATGGCTTCTACGAGTCTGTGATTCCAGGATTCTGTGATTATGTTATTCTAGGATTCCAGGCTATTCTATGATTCTGTGATTATGTGATTATGTGATTCTCTGATTCTATGATTCTGTGATTTTAGGTTTCTAGGATTCTATATTTCTATGATTCTGTGATTCTATGATTCTAGGATTCTGTGATTCTATGATCGTGTGAATCTGTGATTCTAGGATCTAGGATTCTGTGATTCTTGGATTCTGTGATTCTAGGATTCTAGGGTTCTGTGATTCTATGTTTCTAGGTTTCTAGGATTCTATGGTTCTATGATTCTATGATTCTAGGATACTAGATTTCTAGGATTCTGTGTTTCTGTGATTCTATGATTCTGGGAGTCCATATTTATAGGATTGTGTGATTCTATTTTTCTATGATTCTAGGAATCTGTGATTCATGATTCTGTGATTCTCTGATTCTATGATTCTGTGATTCTATGATTCTGTGATTGTGTGATTCTATGTTTCTAGGATTCTGTCATTCTATTTTTCTATGATTCTAGGATTCTGTGATTCTAGGGTTCTGTGATTCTAGGGTTCTAGGATTCTGTGATTCTATTTTTCTGTGATTCTAGGATTCTGTGATTAAAGGATTCCAGGGTTCTAGGATTGTGTGATTCTGTAATTCTATGATTCTGTGATTCTAGGAGTCTAGGATTCTGTGATTCTACGATTCTAGGATTCCATGATTCCATGTTTCTAGGATTCTGTGATTCTCTGATTCTATCATTCTGTGATTTTAAGGGTTCTAGTACTCCAGGATTCTGTGATTCCAGGATTCTGTGATTCTGTTATTCTGTGATTCTATGATTCTGTGATTCTATGATTCTAGGATTCTTGGATTCTGTGAATCTGTGATTCTAGGATACCAGGGTTCTGTGATTCTATGATTCTAGTTTTCTAGGATTCCGTGATTCTTTCAAGCTAGGATTCTATGATTCTAGAATTCTAGGATTCTGTGATTCTGTTATTCTATGGATCTACACTTCTATGATTCTAGGATACTAGGTTTCTAGGATTCTATGATACTATTATGCTATGATTCTGTGATTCTGTGATTCTATGTTTCTAGGATTCTGTGATTCTAATTTTCTATGATTGTAGGATTCTGTGATTCTTGGGTTCTAGGATTGTGCGATTCTATGATTCTATGATTCTGCGATTCTGTGATTCTAGGATTCTAGGATCCTGTGATTCTGTGATTCTATGATTCTGTGATTCTATGATTCTAGGGTTTTATGATGCTATGATTCTGTGATTTTAGGATTCTAGGATTCTGTGATTCTGTGATTCTGTGATTCTGTGATTCTAGGATTCTGTGCTTCTATGATTCTAGAATTTTATGATTCTGTGATTAAAGGAATCTAGGATTCTATGATTCAGTGATTCTAGGATTCTGTGCTTCTATGATTCTGTGATTCTATCATACTGTGATTCTAGGATTCTAGGATTCTTGGATTCTAGGATTCTGTGATTCAAGGATACTGGGGTTCCAGGATTCTGTGATTCTATGAGTCTATGATTCTGTGATTCTATGATTCTAGGTTTCTGTGATTCTAGGATTCTATGATTCTATGATTGTGTGATTATAGGATTCTAGGATTCTAAGATTCTGTGATTCTAGGATTCTATGCTTCTATGATTCTAGGGTTCTATGATTCTGTGATTCTCAGATTATATGATTCTGTGATTCAAGGAAACTTTGATTCTATGATTCTGTGATTCTAAGCTTCTAGGATTCTGTGATTCTGCGATTCTAGTATACCATGATTCCATGATTCTAGAATTCTCTGATTCTTTCATTCTGTGGTTTTATGTATTCTAGGATTCTAGGATTCTGCGATTCTGTGATTCTATAATTCTGTGATTCTTTGATTCTATGATTCTATGATTGTGTGATTATAGGATTCTAAAATTCTGTGATTCTAGGATGCTATGCTTCTATGATTCTACGATTCTGTGCTTCTATGATTCTGTGATTCTCAGATTATATGATTCTGTGATTCAAGGAAACTTTGATTCTATGATTCTGTGATTCTAAATTTCTAGGATTCTGTGATTCTGCGATTCTAGGATACCATGATTCCATGATTCTTGAATTCTCTGATTCTCTGATTCTTTCATTCTGTGGTTTTATGTATTCTAGGATTCTAGGATTCTCTGATTCCAGGATTCTGTGATTCTGTTATTCTAGGTTTCCATGCTATTCTATGATTCTGTGATTCTAGGATTCTAGGATTCTGTGATTCTAGTTTTCTATGATTCTATGATTCTATGGGGTAGAAATTAGGTCACGCCCCATTTGGGGCGCAAATATCGTCCGAGCGCAAATATTAGCGCCTGGCGCTAATTATCGGCACTGACAGGAAACTTCACTTTTACCGCCCCGGGAGGTGAGTGGAGCGCTAAATTAGGCGCTGCACACCTCTCTTAAGGCGCAAAGGCCTAGGAGTGAGGCGCTACCTCAGCGCACGAGCGCAGCGCAGCTGCTGCCAGTTAGCGAGGGAACACAGACACACTGGCGCCGGACACTTCTTAAAGCGGGGGGGGCCACTTGCTCCCCAGCCACACCCTGCTCATTGCAGCCTTGTATCTCAGCCTGGAGAGACCTGTAATCCATTTTGCTGCCAAGCATGGAGAGGGTGAGAGAACGCGCTCATCGCTTCACCGAGCGGGCCTTGGATGCTCTGGTTGGCGCAGTGGAGCGCAGACGATGCATGCTGTTCCCGGAGAGTGGCAGGAGGCCTTTGCCACGCGAGTTCAGAAGAGTGTGGAGGGAGGTGGCTCAGAGCGTCTCCTCCAGGAGCATGGTGCCCAGGACCCATGTTCAATGCCGCAAAAAATTCAACGACCTCACTCGGGTCATCAGGGTGAGTGGCTTTTTCTCAATACCTCTCCATCCCTCCATCTCAACCTCACTATATGGCCAGAGGGTCTTAAAACCCCAATGCACAACACTCATGCAACACCTATGGCCCTTTCATCAAACACACACACACATTCCACACTTTGCATACAGTAAGGGCTATTCGCCTATGGGAGGCACATCAGGCAAGACCATGGCTGCATACAGTAAGGGCTATTCACCTATGGGAGGCACATCAGGCAAGACCATGGCTGCATATTGTAAGGGCTATTCACCTATGGGAGGCACATCAGGCAAGACCATGGCTGCATATTGTAAGGGCTATTCACCTATGGGAGGCACATCAGGCAAGACCATGGCTGCATATTGTAAGGGCTATTCACCTATGGGAGGCACATCAGGCAAGACCATGGCTGCATATTGTAAGGGCTATTCACCTATGGGAGGCACATCAGGCAAGACCATGGCTGTATATTTACTCAGATGCTGTCCTTTTTCTTGCAGGCTAAGCTGGCTCATAATCGGAGACAGCAGCAACGGACGGGTGGAGGGCGGCTTCAGCTGCAACCCCTCAGCGATCTGGAGGAGCGCGTCCACAGGATTGTGGCAAGCCGGGTGATCGGTCCCGTCGCCACTGGGGACACCGACCCCGTTGTGGATAGCAATGGTAAGGTCATCACCTTTTTGTCCTCTGTCCTTCCACTTGTCCCTCACAATACCAGCCTTTGACACTTTCAATCCAACTTGCTAACTCGCTGCACTTATTCCTCCCTTACTGCCACCCTGTCCTCACGCTAAAGCCACTCTTGTACCTCCCTGCTTTCAGATGGTGATTCACCAGCTGAGGAGATGGTCCCTGAAGCTGCCACTGGGAGTGATGCTGCAGCTGAGGAGGAAGAGGAAGCCGGAGCATCAGTGCCACCCTCTCCCGAGGAAGCCCATGGCCACACTGGGAACACGCCTTCCCCGGAGGGGAGCAGGGGGGAAGGGGCTGATGATGGTGAAGCTCCAGGACCCAGCGGGCTGCAGCAACGCCATGGGGGGGGGAGGGAAGAACGGGAGCCTTCTCCCCAGAGGGAGAGTATGCCAGACACTCCTACTGCAATGGACGCAGAGGAGGAGCGGCTGATTGCAGAAATGAACAGCCAGGCGTTGGGCATGCACACTGAGCTCATGGGTGCAGTGGGAAGGGTGCCCGAATGCATTGAGGCACTGGCAAGGAGTGTGGAGCACTTCGCTGTAGCACAGGCGGATGCCACACTAAAGCTTAGTGCTGCAATTCAGTCACTGGCTGCCAGGAACGCATCTGAGACTGCTCTCATGCAGACTCAGATTGAGGCCACGCGAGCACTGACTGCTGCCATCCTCGATGGTTCGTGCACATGTCCCCGGGGCTGTCACCGCGCCGCAGCAGGCCAGCAATGTGTTCTCCGGCAAATTGCTCCGGATGCTGAAGTGCTGCCCCGTGGGAGTGCCAGTGTGTCGGGCGAGCAGGGAGTTGCTGTCCTCTCTCACGATGACAGCATTCCTGCTGCCAACACTGTCACTTCTCCACTGCACTTGCCACCGCCTGTAGGACAGACTGCTGCCGCCCATGCAGAGTTGGTGCAGTCTGCAGCCGGGCCCTCCAGGCCCAGAAGTGGTCGAGGCCGTCCTTCAGGGGCATCTGCAGTGTCAGGGTCTGACGAGCAGCAGCCTTCCACCAGCCTTGCTGCAGCCACTGAGGTCCCATTACGGAGGAGCAGTAGGGTTAGAAGGGGGGAAGTGCGCAAGGGAAGGAGATCACCCTCGAAGGGCAAAATGTAGGAGGTGTGCCAAAATGCTGGTCATTTTTTTATTAAAGGCCGAGGTTCATGGCCCAACTTTTGTTTAGTGTTTTGGACATTATCTCCAGGTTGTGAGAACCAGTTATGTTATTGACTGTTTTTTTGTGTTTATTTCTATGAGTTTGTCATGAGGAATTGACACACACAGAGTTTGTACAATAAATAAGTTTCTGTATTCAAAATATACATGGCTGGTGGTTGGAATTATTGGTGCCTTGGCCGGCTTAGGGGTTGCGTGCTGGGTTGATTCGTGTTTGTAGCAATGGCAGGGGCCCTAGAAGCGGCTTGCTATTAGTCGTTGACGGACGGCCCTTGCAGTTTGACCATTGTGGGCCGCCCTCCTGCCTTGGTGCTGCTGCTGATCATCGTCCTCGTCCTGTTCCTCCTCTTCCTCCTCCTCCTCTTGTGGTGCTGCAAGGCCTGGTGGCATTGGCTGCGTCCTGAGGATTGCCATGTTGTGCAACATGCAACACACGACTACGAATTTCGAAACTTGCTCAGGCGAGTACTGCAGGGCTCCTCCGGAATGGTCCAGACAGCGGAATCGTTGTTTCAGCACGCCGATTGTGCGCTCAATAATGTTCCTGGTTGCTTGTTGGCTTTCCTGGTACCGCAGCTCAGCAGGGGTGTTTGGCGCACGGAGCGGTGTCATCAGCCAGGTGCTCAATGAGTACCCCTTGTCCCCCAGAAGCCAACCAACTGGCTGATGCGGTGCCTCGAAAATTTCTGCCACAGTACTCTGGCGCAGGATGAAAGCATCGTGGCAGCTGCCCGGATAGTGGGCATTGACAGCGAGAATCACCTGTCTGTGGTCACAGACCAACTGCACATTCAAGGAATGGAACCCCTTTCTGTTCCGGAACTCCTCTGCATTCTCTCGCGGAGCACGCAAAGCCACATGCGTGCAGTCAATGGCGCCCTGCACCATGGGGAAGCCCGCTACCCTCGCAAAGCCCATAGCACGGTCATGCTGCTTGTCTGGGGTCATAGGGAAAGAGATGAAGTCTCGTCTCCTTCTGAAGAGGGCATTGGTGACCTGCCGGATGCAGCGATGCACCGCAAACTGGGAGATATTGGCGAGGTCCCCAACAGCAGCTTGGAATGAGCCAGTGGCGTAGAAGTTCAAAGCCACTGTGACCTTCACTGCCACCGACAGAGACGTCCTGGACCTCAGCTGAGGCTGCAGATCTGGCTGCAGCAGGTGGCAGAGCTCAGTGACCACCTCCTTGCTGAATCGCAGCCTTCGCAAACACAGCTCCTCGGACATATGGATGTAGGAGACCTGTTCACGATATACCCTGGGAGGGTAAGCTCTCCTGTACATGCGCCTGATGGCCCTCCTCCGTCTGGCCATCATTGCCACTCTCTGTCTGCGTCTCACTATCCTCCGATTGAGCTGCAGCAGGACGACGCCCCCAATCATTGCAGCCCCCATATTCTCTTTGCCAGAAAAGTAATGAGGTACAGCAACTAAAGTAGCAGCAAAGTTAGGATGAACTAGGCCAAACTACCTCACAAAGCGTTGAGTCAATGTAGAAGTCTCTCTCTCTCTCTCTCCGAATCTCTCTCTCTCTCTCAGAACGAGTGGTGCATAAATGTCGACCACAGAAAAAGACAGGAAGAGGCCCCCTTTAAATAGCGCCCCCCCCAGCCCCACACCGATTGATAACGTTCCAGTCTTCCGGTCGTTGGAAGCGCCGAGCGGTAAGGCAGGGGGCGCCACTCAATTTCCGCTCCGGGGCGCCCCAAGGGCGTTGCACCATGGAATGACGTCACAATCTGCGCGCGCAGGTGGTCGCAGCGGTAAGTTTTAGCGCCGCCGCACAATCTCAAGTTAAGTTCTCGAGCGGCGCAAACAGCGCTGCGCCTGGGCGTTAGCGCCTTAACGCCCCATTAGCGCCCTCTTAAGGCGCTAACGGGAGGCGCAACCAACTGAATTTTTCCCCCTATGATTCTGAGATTCTATGATTCTAGGATTCTATGATTCTAGGTTCCTATGATTTGTTGATTCTATGATTCCAGGATTCTAAGATTCTAGGATTAAAGGATTCTGTGATTCTATGATTCTAGGATTCTGTGATTCTATTATTCTGTGTTTCTGTGATTCTGTGATTCTATGATTCTAGGATTCTTGGATTCTGTGAATCTGTGATTCTAGGATACCAGGGTTCTGTGATTCTATGATTCTAGTTTTCTAGGATTCCGTGATTCTTTCAAGCTAGGATTCTATGATTCTAGAATTCTAGGATTCTGTGATTCTGTTATTCTATGGATCTACAATTCTATGATTCTAGGATACTAGGTTTCTAGGATTCTATGATACTATTATGCTATGATTCTGTGATTCTGTGATTCTATGTTTCTAGGATTCTGTGATTCTAATTTTCTATGATTGTAGGATTCTGTGATTCTCGGGTTCTAGGATTGTGCGATTCTATGATTCTATGATTCTGTGATTCTGTGATTCTAGGATTCTAGGATTCTGTGATTCTGTGATTCTGTGATTCTATGATTCTGTGATTCTATGATTCTAGGGTTTTATGATGCTATGATTCTGTGATTTTAGATTCCAGGATTCTGTGATTCTGTGATTCTAGAATTTTATGATTCTGTGATTAAAGGAATCTAGGATTCTATGATTCAGTGATTCTAGGATTCTGTGCTTCTATGATTCTGTGATTCTATCATACTGTGATTGGATTCTGTGATTCAAGGATACTGGGGTTCCAGGATTCTGTGATTCTATGAGTCTATGATTCTGTGATTCTATGATTCTAGGTTTCTGTGGTTCTAGGATTCTATGATTCTATGATTGTGTGATTATAGGATTCTAGGATTCTAAGATTCTGTGATTCTAGGATTCTATGCTTCTATGATTCTAGGGTTCTATGATTCTGTGATTCTCAGATTATATGATTCTGTGATTCAAGGAAACTTTGATTCTATGATTCTGTGATTCTAAGCTTTTAGGATTCTGTGATTCTGCGATTCTAGTATACCATGATTCCATGATTCTAGAATTCTCTGATTCTTTCATTCTGTGGTTTTATGTATTCTAGGATTCTAGGATTCTGCGATTCTGTGATTCTATAATTCTGTGATTCTTTGATTCTATGATTCTATGATTGTGTGATTATAGGATTCTAAGATTCTGTGATTCTAGGATGCTATGCTTCTATGATTCTAGATTCTGTGCTTCTATGATTCTGTGATTCTCAGATTATATGATTCTGTGATTCAAGGAAACTTTGAATCTATGATTCTGTGATTCTAAATTTCTAGGATTCTGTGATTCTGCGATTCTAGGATACCATGATTCCATGATTCTTGAATTCTCTGATTCTCTGATTCTTTCATTCTGTGGTTTTATGTATTCTAGGATTCTAGGATTCTGTGCTTCTATGATTCTGTGATTCTCAGATTATATGATTCTGTGATTCAAGGAAACTTTGATTCTATGATTCTGTGATTCTAAATTTCTAGGATTCTGTGATTCTGCGATTCTAGGATACCATGATTCCATGATTCTTGAATTCTCTGATTCTCTGATTCTTTCATTCTATGGTTTTATGTATTCTAGGATTCTAGGATTCTGTGATTCTAGTTTTCTATGATTTTATGATTCTATGATTCTGAGATTCTATGATTCTAGGATTCTATGATTCTAGGTTCCTATGATTTGTTGATTCTATGATTCCAGGATTCTAAGATTCTAGGATTAAAGGATTCTGTGATTCTATGATTCTAGGATTCTGTGATTCTATTATTCTGTGTTTCTGTGATTCTATGATTGTGTGATTATATGATTCTAGGATTCTAGGATTGTCTGATTCTGTGATTCTATGATACAATGATTCTATGATTCTTTGATTCTATGAAGCTAGGATTCTACAATTCTAGAATTCTATGATTCTATGATTCTTGGATTCTGTGATTCTAGGATTCTTGGGTTCTGTGATTCTGTGATTCTATGATTCTAGGTTTCTAGGATTTTGTGATTCTGTGATTCTATGATGCAAGGATTCTATGATTCTGTGATTCTATGAAGCTAGGATGCTATGATTCTAGAATTCTAGGATTCTGTGATTCTGTGATTCTATGGTTCTATGATTCTATGATTCTAGGATATTAGGTTTCTAGGATTCTGTGGTTCTCTGATTCTATCATTCTGTAATTCTGTGAATCTATGTTTCTAGGATTCTGTGGTTCTCTGATTCTATCATTCTGTGATTCTGTGAATCTATGTTTCTAGGATTCTGTGATTCTATTTTTCTATGATTCTATGATTCTATGATTCTGTGATTCTAGGATTCTAGGATTCCATGGTTTTATGATTCTGTGATTCTCTGATTTTGTCATTCTGTGATTTTATGGATTCTAGGAGTCTGTGATTCCAGGATTCTGTGATTATGTTATTCTAGGATTCCAGGCTATTCTATGATTCTGTGATTATGTGATTCTAGAATTCTAGGATTCTGTGATTCTAGGTTTCTATGCTTCTATGATTCTATGATACTATGATTCTGTGATTCTGGGATCTAGGATTCTGTGATTCTTGGATTCTGTGATTCTAGGATTCTAGGGTTCTGTGATTCTATGATTCTAGATTTCTAGGATTCTGTGTTTCTGTGATTCTATGATTCTGGGAGTCAATATTTATAGGATTGTGTGATTCTATTTTTCTATGATTCTAGGAATCTGTGATTCATGATTCTGTGAATCTCTGATTCTATGATTCTGTGATTCTATGATTCTGTGATTGTGTGATTCTATGTTTCTAGGATTCTGTGATTCTATTTTTCTATGATTCTAGGATTCTGTGATTAAAGGATTCCAGGGTTCTAGGATTGTGTGATTCTGTAATTCTATGATTCTGTGATTCTAGGAATCTAGGATTCTGTGATTCTATGATTCTAGGATTCCATGATTCCATGTTTCTAGGATTCTGTGATTCTCTGATTCTATCATTCTGTGATTTTATGGGTTCTAGTATTCCAGGATTCTGTGATTCCAGGATTCTGTGATTCTGTTATTCTGTGATTCTATGATTCTGTGATTCTAGGATTCTAGGATTCTTGGATTCTGTGAATCTGTGATTCTAGGATACCAGGGTTCTGTGATTCTATGTTTCTAGTTTTCTAGGATTCTGTGATTCTATAATGCTAGGATTCTATGATTCTAGAATTCTAGGATTCTGTGATTCTGTTATTCTATGGATCTACGATTCTATGATTCTAGGATACTAGGTTTCTAGGATTCTGTGATTCTATGATACTATGATGATATGAATCTGTGATTCTGTGATTCTATACTTCTAGGATTCTGTGATTCTAATTTTCTATGATTCTAGGATTCTGTGATTCTCGGGTTTTAGGACTGTGTGATTCTATGATTCTATGTTTCTGTGATTCTGTGATTCTAGGATTCTATGATTCTGTGATTCTAGGATTCTAGGATTCTGTGCTTCTATGATTCTAGAATTTTATGATTCTGTGATTAAAGGGATCTAGGATTCTATGATTCAGTGATTCTAGGATTCTGTGCTTCTATGATTCTGTTATTCTATCACACGGTGATTCTAGGATTCTGGGATTCTAGGATTCCATGATTCAAGGATTTTGTGATTCTGTCATTCTCTGATTCTAAGATTCTAGTATTCTGTCATTCTGTGATTCTAGGATTCTGTGATTCTGTCATTCTGTGATTCTGTGATTCTAGTATTCTATGATTCTGTGATTCTAAGATTCTAGTATTCTGTGATTCTATGAAGCTAGGATTCTATGATTCTAGAATACTAGAATTCTGTGGTTCTGTGATTCTATGGTTCTACAATTCTATGATTCTAGGTTACTAGGTTTCTTTGATTCTGTGATTCTATGATTCAATGATTCTATGATTCTATGATTCTAGGATTCTCTGATTCTGTGATTCTAGGATTCTAGGAGCCTGTGATTTATGATTCTGTGATTCTAAGATTCCAGGATTGTGTGATTCTATTATTTTGTGATTCTGTGATTCTATGATTCTATGATTCTATGATACTGGGATTCGAGGATTCAAGGATTCTAGGATTCAATGATTCTTGGGTTCTGTGAATCTGTGATTCTAGTATTCTAGGCTTCTGTGATTCTGTGATTCTATGATTCTAGTTTTCTAGGATTCTGTGATACTATGAAGCTAGGATTCTATTATTCTAGGATATTAGGTTTCTGGGATTCTGAGATTCTATGATACTATGATGCTATGATTCTGTGATTCTGTGATTCTATTTTTCTAGGATTATGTGACTCTATTTTTCTATGATTCTAGGATTCTGTGATTCTAGGATTCTAGGGTTCTAGGATTGTGTGATTCAATGTTTCTATGATTCTGTGATTCTGTGTTTCTAGGATTCTTGGATTCTGTGATTCTGTGATTCGATGATTCTAGGATTGTGTGATTCTGTGATTCTCTGATTCTGTGATTCTATGATTCCAGTGTTCTATGATTCTATGATTCTGCGATTCTAGGATTCTGCGATTCTATGATTCTAGGATTCTGTGCTTCTCTGATTCTGTTATTTTAGAATTTTATGATTCTGTGATTTAAGGAATCTAGGATTCCATGATTCAGTGATTCTATGATTCTATGATTCTGTGCTTCTATGATTCTGTGATTCTCTGATTCTATCATTCTGTGATTCTAGGATTCTAAGATTCTTGGATTCTAGGATTCTGTGATTCTAGAATTCTAGGATTCCATAATTCCAGGATTCTGTGATTCTTTCATTTGGTGATTCTGTGATTCCAAGATTCTAGTATTCTGTGCTTCTGTGATTCTATGGTTCCAGGATTCTAGGATTCTAGAATTCTAGGCTTCTATGTTTCTGTGATTTTAAGATTCTAGTATACTATGATTCTGTGATTCTAGGATTCTAGGATTCTGTGATTCATGATTCTGTGATTCTGTGATTCTATGATTCTGTGATTCTAGGATTCTATGATTGTATGATTCTACAATTCTGTGATTCTGTAATTCTAGGATTATAGGATTCTGTGAATTATGATTCTTTGATTCTAGGATTCTGTGAATCTATTATTTTGAGATTAAGTGATTCTATGATTCTGTGATTCTAGGATTCTAGGATTCTGTGATTCTGTGATTCTATGATTCTAGGGGGTAAAAATTAGGTTGCGCCCCATCTGGGGCGCAAATATCGTCTGAACGCAAATATTAGCGCCTGGCGCTAATTATCGGCACTGACTGGAAACTTCAATTTTACCGCCCCGGGAGGTGAGTGGAGCGCTAAATCAGGCGCTGCACACCTGTCTTAAGGAGCAAAGGCCAAGGAGTGAGGCGCTAACTCAGAGCGCTGGCGAAGCTCATGTAATGTCAGTCAGCAATGGAACACACACACAATGGCACGGGCCAGTTCTTAAAGGGGATGGTTAATCTTGCTTTCCATCCACATCCTGTTCATTGCAGCCTTGAATCTCAGCCTGGAGAGACTTGCACATCAAATGTGCTGGAAAGAACAATGGAGAGTACCAGGCAAAGAGCTCAGAGTGCAGCTCCCACAGTCTCTGCTAAATCGATACAAGGAATGGCAAATCAAAATGAACCTGCAAAGTGCTGCTCAGTACCTAAAACTCCTTCACACAACGTTGAATCTCTCCAGAAGTCTCTCCCTCTCTCTCTCAGAATGCGTAGTTCAAAAATGCCACCAACAATAAAAGACAGGAAGAGGCCCCCTTTAAATAGCGCCCCCCCAGCCCCACAGCGATTGATAGCGTTCCAGTCTTCTGGTCGTTGGATGCGCCAGGCGGTAAGGCAGGGGGCGCCACTCAATTTCCGCTCCGGGGCGCCACAAGGGCGTTGCACCATGGAATGACGTCACAATCTGCGCGCGCAGGTGGTCGCAGCGGTAAAGTTTAGCGCCGCCGCACAATGTCAAGTTAAGTTCCCGAGCGGCGCAAACATCGCTGCGCCCGGGCGTTAGCGGCTTTGCGCCCCATTAGCGCCCTCTTAAGGTGCTAACGGGAGGCGCAACCAACTGAATTTTTACCCCTAGGTTTCTAGGATTCTGTGATTCTGTGATCCTATGATACTCTGATTCTACGATTCTGTGATTCTATGTAGCTAGGATTCTATGATTCTAGAATACTAGGATTCTGTGGTTCTGTGGTTCTATGGTTCTACGATTCTATGATTCTAGGATACTAGGGGGTAGAAATTAGGTCGCGCCCCATTTGGGGCGCAAATATCGTCCGGACGCAAATATTAGCGCCTGGCGCTAATTATCGGCACTGACGGGAAACTTCACTTTTACCGCCCCGGGAGGTGAGTGGAGCGCTAAAGCAGGCGCTGCACACCTCTCTTAAGGCGCAAAGGCCGAGCAGTGAGGCGCGAACTCGGAGCGCTGGCGAAGCTCATGTAATGTCAGTCAGCAATGGAACACACACACAATGGCACGGGCCAGTTCTTAAAGGGGATGGTTAATCTTGCTTTCCATCCACATCCTGTTCATTGCTGCCTTGAATCTCGGCCTGGAGAGACTTGCACATCAAATGTGCTGGAAAGAACAATGGAGAGCACCAGGCAAAGAGCTCAGAGTGCAGCTCCCACGGTCTCTGCTAAATCGATACAATGAATGGCAAATCAAAATGAACCTGCAAAGTGCTGCTCAGTACCCAAAACTCCTTCACACAACGTTGAATCTCTCCAGAAGTCTCTCCCTCTCTCTCTCAGAATGCGTAGTTCAAAAATGCCACCAACAATAAAAGACAGGAAGAGGCCCCCTTTAAATAGCGCCCCCCCCAGCCCCACAGTGATTGATAGCGTTCCAGTCTTCTGGTCGTTGGAAGCGCCAGGCGGTAAGGCAGGGGGCGCCACTCAATTTCCGCTACGGGGCGCCCCAAGGGCGTTGCACCATGGAATGACGTCACAATCTGCGCGTGCAGGTGGTCGCAGCGGTAAGTTTTAGCGCCGCCGCACAATCTCAAGTTAAGTTCTCGAGCGGCGCAAACATCGCTGCGCCCGGGCGTTAGCGGCTTTGCGCCCCATTAGCGCCCTCTTAAGGCGCTAACGGGCGGCGCAACTAAGTGAATTTTTACCCCTAGGTTTCTAGGATTCTGAGATTCTATGATTCTATGATCCTGTGATTCTGTGATTCTGTGATTCTATGATTCTATGAGTCTAGGATTCTGTGATTCTATGATACTAGGATTCTATGATTCTAGGTTTCTATGATTCGTTGATTCTATGATTCCAGGAGTTAGGAGGTAAATTAAAAAATAGGACCTCAAAGGTAGTAATCTCAGGATTGCTACCAGTGCCACTTGCTAGTCAGAGTAGAAATAGAAGGATATCTCAAATGAATATGTGGCTAGAGGAATGGTGCAAGGGGGAGGGATTCAAATTCCTGGGACATTGGAACCGGTTCTGGGGGAGGTGGGACCAGAACAAACTGGATGGTTTGCACCTGGGCAGGGCTGGGCCCAATGTCCTAGGGGGAGTGGTTGCTAGTGCTCTGGGGGAGGGTTTAAACTAAAATGGCAGGGGGTTGGGAACCTGAGCAGGGAGACAGAGGAAAGGGAAACAAGGATAGAAGCAAAAGACAGGAAGGAGAAAAGCAAAGTTGACAGTCAGAGAAATCAAGAGTTTAAATCAAACATGGCCACAGTAAATAATAATTCTAAAAGGTCTAAGAGTGTTAAAAAAACAAGCCTGAAGGCTTTATGTCTTAATGCGAGGAGCATTCATAATAAGGTGGATGAATTAGCTCCACTAATAGAGGTAAACAGATATGATATGATTGGGATTACGGAGACATGACTCCAGGGTGACCAAGGCTGAGAATTCAACATCCAGGGGTATTCGATATTCAGGAAAGACAGGCAAAAAGGAAAAGGAGGTGGGGTAGCATTGTTGGTTAAAAAGGGGATTAACACAATTGTAAGGAAGGATATTAGCTCTGATGATGTGGAATCCATATGGGTAGAACTGAGAAATACCAAGGGGCAGAAAACGTTAGAGTGGTATACAGACCCCCAAACAGTAATGCAGAGGTTGGGGATGGCATTAAACAGGAAATTAGAGATGCGTGCAATAAGGGCACAGCAGTTATCATGGGTGACTTTAATCTACATATAGATTGGGCTAACCAAATTAGTAACAATACTGTGGAGGAGGAATTCCTGGAGTGTATACGGGATGGTTTCCTGGACCAATATGTTGATGAACCAACTAGAGACCAGGCCATCTTAGACTGCATATTATGTACTGTGTAATGAGTCTGGATTAATTAATAATGTCCTAGTTAAGGATCCCCTTGGAATGAGTGACCATAACATGGTTGAATTCTATATCCAATTAGAGGGTGAGAAGGTTGGTTCTCAAACAAGCATACTGAGCTTGAATAAAGGAGACTATGATGGCATGAGAGCAGAATTGATTAAAGTGGACTGGGAAAATAGATTAAAGGGTAAGACGGTACATGAGCAGTGGTGTTCATTCAAGGAGTTATTTTACAACTTTCAAAATAAATATATTCCACTGAGGAAAAAAGGGTGTCAAAGAAATGACAGCCATCCATGGCTAAGTAAAGAAATTAAAGAAAGTATCTAACTAAAAACAAGGACATATAAGGTAGCCAAAGTTAGTGGAGGATAGAAGATTGGGAAGTCTTCAAAAGACAACAAAAAGTAACTAAAGGATTGATTAAGAAAGGGAAAATAGACTATGAAAATAAATTAGCAAAAAATATAAAAACAGATAGCAAGAGTTTCTATAGTTATATAAAAAGAAAAAGGGTGGTTAAGGCAAACATAGGTCCCTTAGAGGATGAGACCGGGAAATTAATGGTGGGAAACATGGAGATGGCAAAAATGCTGAACAAATATTTTGTTTCAGTCTTTACTGTAGAGGACACTAAGAATATCCCAACACTGGACAAACAGGGGGCTCTAGTGGGGGAGGAGCTAAATACGATTAAAATTACTAAGGAATTGGTACTCAGTAAAATAATGGGATCAAGGCGGATAAATCACCTGGACCTGATGGCTTACATCCTAGGGTCTTGAGAGAAGTGGCAGTAGGAATTGTGGATGCTTTGGTAATAATTTTCCAAAACTCCCTGAACTCAGCAAAGGTCCCGACAGATTGGAAAACTGCTAATGTAACACCCTTATTTAAAAAGGGTTGTAGGCAGAAGGCTGGAAATTATAGACCAGTTTGCCTAACATCTGTGGTGGGTAAAATTTTGGAGTCTATTATTAAGGAGACAGTAACGGAACATTTAGATAAACATAATTTAATAGCACAAAGTCAGCATGGCTTTATGAAGGGGAAGTCATGTCTGACAAATTTGCTCGAGTTCTTTGAGGACATAACGTACAGGGTGGATAAAGGGGAACCAGTGGATGTAGTGTATTTAGACTTCCAGAAGGCATTCAACAAGGTGCCACATAAAAGATTATTACTCAAGATAAAAAATCACTGGATTGGGGGTAATATTCTGGCATGGGTGGAGGATTGGTTATCTAACAGGAAGCAGAGAGTTGGGATAAATGGTTCATTCTCGGACTGGCAACCAGTAGCCAGTGGTGTGCCGCAGGGGTCTGTGCTGGGTCCCCAACTCTTTACAATCTATATTAACGATTTGGAGGAGGGGACCGAGTGTAACATATCAAAGTTTGCAGATGATACAAAGATGGGAGGGAAAGTAGAGAGTGAGGAGGACATAAAAAACCTACAAGGGGATATAGACAGGCTGGGTGAGTGGGCAGAGATTTGGCAGATGCAATACAATATTGGAAAATGTGAGGTTATGCACTTTGGCAGGAAAAATCAGAGAGCAAGTTATTATCTTAATGGCGAGAAACTGGAAAGTACTGCAGTACAAAGGGATCTGGGGGTCTTGTTGCAAGAAAATCAAAAAGTTAGTATGCAGGTGCAGCACGTGATCAAGAAAGCCAATGGAATGTTGGCTTTTATTGCTAGGGGGATAGAATATAAAAACAGGGAGGTATTGCTGCAGTTGTATAGGGTATTGGTGAGACCGCACCTGGAGTACTGCATGCAGTTTTGGTGTCCATACTTAAGAAAAGACATACTTGCTCTCGAGGCAGTACAAAGAAGGTTCACTCGGTTACTTCCGGGGATGAGGGGGTGGACATACGAGGAGAGGTTGAGTAGATTGGGACTCTACTCATTGGAGTTCAGAAGAATGAGAGGCGATCTTATTGAAACATATAAGATTGTGAAGGGGCTTGATCGGGTGGACGCGGTGAGGATGTTCCCAATGATGGGTGAAACTAGAACTAGGGGACATAATCTTAGAATAAGGGGCTCCTCTTTCAAAACTGAGATGAGGAGAAACTTTTTCACTCAGAGGGTAGTGGGTCTGTGGAATTTGCTACCCCAGGAAGCTGTGGAAGCTACTTCATTAAATAAATTTAAAACAGAAATAGACCGTTTCCTAGAAGTAAAGGGAATCAGGGGTTATGGGGAGCGGGCTGGAAATTGGACATGAGTTTGAGTTCGGATCGGTCAAGGCCCTGTGGGTGGCGGAGCGGGCCCAGGGTCCGAGTGGCCTGGTCCTGCTCCTGCTTCTTGTGTTCTTTAGAGTTGAGGTTGGATCAGATCAGCCATGATCTCATTGAATGGCGGAGCAGGCTCGAGGGGCCGATTGGTCTACTCCTGCTCCTATTTCTTATGTTCTTATGTTCTTATGTAATGAGAAAGGATTAATTAGCAATCTTTTTGTGCGGGGCCCCTTGGGGCGGAGCGATCATAATATGATAGCATTCTTCATTAGATGGAGAATGAAATAGTTGACTCAGTGACTAGTGTCCTGACTTTAAATAAAGGAAACTACGATGGTATGAGGCGCAAGATGGGTAGGATAGATTGGGGAATGTTACTCAAAGGATTGACAGTGGATAGGCAATGGCAAACATTCAAAGATCGCATGGATGAACTACAGAATTTGTTCATCCCTGTCTGGCATAAAAATAAAACAAAAAAGGTGACTCAACCATGGCTGACAAGGGAAATCAGGGATAGCATAAGATCCAAGAAGAGGACATATAAATTGGCCAGAAAAAGCAGTAAACCTGAGGATTGGGAGCAGTATAGGATTCAGCAAAGGAGGACAAAGGGATTAATTAAGAGGGGGAAAATAGAGTGCGAGCATAAGCTTGCAGGGAACATAAAAACTGACTGTAAAAGCTTTTATAAATATGTGAAGAGAAAAAGATTGGTGAAGTCAAGCGTAGGTCCCTTGCAGTCAGAATCAGGGGAATTTATAATGGGGAACAAAGAAATGGCAGGCCAATTAAATACATACTTTGGCTCTGTCTTCACAAAGGAGAACACAAATAACCTCCCAGAGATGTCGGGGAACATAGGGTCTAATGAGAGGGAGGAACTGAATGAAATCAATATTTGTAGGGAAATTGTGTTAGGGAAATTGACAGCATTAAAGGCCGATAAATCCCCAGGGCCTGATAATCTACATCCTAGGGTACTTAAGGAAATGGCCCTAGAAATAGTAGATGCATTGCTGGTCATCTTCCAAAATTCTATAGACTCTGGAACAGTTCCCATGGATTGGAGGGTAGCTAATGTTACCCCACTGTTCAAAAAAGGTGGTAAAGAAAAAAAGGGGTATTATAGACCGGTAAGCTTGATATCGGTTGTGGGGAAAATGCTAGAGTCCATTATAAAAGATGTAATAGCAGAGCACTTGGAAAACAGTGACAGGATTGGACAAAGTCAACATGGATTTACAAAAGGTAAATCGTGCTTGACTAATCTACTGGAATTTTTTGAGGATGTAACTGATAGAATCGATAAGGGAGAACCAGTGGATGTGGTGTATTTGGACTGTCAGAAGGCTTTCGATAAGGTCCCGCATAAGAGATTAGCGTGTAAAGTTAAGGCACATGGGATTGGGGGCAAGTTACTGACTTGGATAGAGAACTGGTTGGCAGACAGGAAGCAAAGAGTTGGAATAAACGGGTCTTTTTCCGAGTGGCAGGCAGTGACTAGTGGGGTTCCGCAGGGATCGGTCCTTGGACCCCAGCTATTCACTATATGTATTAATGATCTATACGAGCGAACTAGATGTAATATCTCCAAATTTGCAGATGACACAAACCTGAGTGGGCGTGTGTGCTGCGAGGAGGATGCCGAGAAACTCCAGTATGATTTGGACAGGTTGGGTGCTTGGGCAGAAGCATGGCAGATGCAGTGTAATGTGGATAAATGCGAGGTTATCCACTTTGGTGGCAAAAACAGAAAGGCAGATTATTATCTGAACAGCAATAGATTGGGAGAAGGGGAAGTGCAACGAGACCTGGGTGTCCTTGTGCACCAGTCGCTGAAGGTAAGCATACAGGTACAGCAGGTGGTTAAGAAGACAAATGGGTTGTTGGCCTTCGTAGCGAGAGGGTTTGAGTACAGGAACAAGGATGTCTTGCTGCAGCTGTACAGGGCCTTGGTGAGACCACACCTTGAGTATTGTGTGCAGTTTTGGTCGCCTTATCTGAGGAAGGAGGTTCTTGCCATGGATGGAGTTCAGCGAAGATTCACCAGGCTGATACCTGGGATGGCAGGAATGACGTACGAGGAGAGATTGGATCGATTAGGCTTATACTCGCTAGAGTTTAGAAGAATGAGAGGGGATCTCATTGAAACTTATAAAATTCTAACAGGGCTAGACAGACTGGATGCAGGAAGGATGTTCCCGATGGCGGGTGAGTCCAGAACAAGAGGTCACAGTCTAAAGATAAGGGGTAAGCCATTTAGGACAGAGATGAGGAGGAATTTCTTCACCCAGAGAGTGGTGAACCTGTGGAATTCTCTACCACAGAAGGCAGTTGAGGCCAAGTCAGTAAATATATTTAAGAAGGAGTTAGATATATTTCTTAAGGCTAAAGGTATCAAGGGGTATGATGAGAAGGCAGAGACAGGGTACTGAGTTTGGATGATCAGCCGTGATCTCATCGAATGGCGGAGCAGGCTTGAGGGGCTGAATGGCCTACTCCTGCTCCTATCTTCTATGTTTCTATGTTTCTAAGTTTCTAGGATTAAAATATTCTGTGATTCTATGATTCTAGGATTCTGTGATTCTATTATTCTGTAATTGTGTGATTCTATGATTGTGTGATGCTATGATTCTAGGATTCTATGATTCTATGATTCTAAGATTCTGTGATTCTGTGATTCTATGATTGTGTGATTCTATGATTCTAGGATTCTAGGATTGTATGATTCTATGATTCTAAGATTCTGTGATTCTGTGATTCTAAGATTCTAGGATTCTGTGATTCTATTAATTTGTGATGCTGTGATTCTATGATTCTGTGATTCTAGGATTCAAGGATTCTAGCATTCTATGATTTTTGGATTCTGTGATTCTATGATACTAGGATTCTATGATTCTGTGATTCTATGATTCTATGAAGCTAGGATTCTGTGATTCTAGAATTCTAGGATTCTGTGATTCTGTGATTCTATGGTTCTACGATTCTATGATTCTAGGATGCTAGGTTTCTAGAATGCTGTGATTCTATGATTCTATGATTCTGTGATTGTGTGAGTCTAGGATTCTAGGATTGTATGATTCTGTGATTCTGTGATTCTATGATTGTGTGATTCTATGGTTCTACGATTCTATGGGGTAGAAATTAGGTCGCGCCCCATTTGGGGCGCAAATATCGTCCGGACGCAAATATTAGCGCCTGGGGCTAATTATCGGCACTGACAGGAAACTTCACTTTTACCGCCCCGGGAGGTGAGTGGAGCGCTAAAGCAGGCGCTGCACACCTCTCTTAAGGCGCAAAGGCCGAGCAGTGAGGCGCTAACTCGGAGCGCTGGCGAAGCTCATGTAATGTCAGTCAGCAATGGAACACACACACAATGGCACGGGCCAGTTCTTAAAGGGGATGGTTAATCTTGCTTTCCATCCACATCCTGTTCATTGCTGCCTTGAATCTCGGCCTGGAGAGACTTGCACATCCAATGTGCTGGAAAGTACAATGGAGCGTACCAGGCAAAGAGCTCAGAGTGCAGCTCCCACAGTCTCTGCTAAATCGATACAAGGAATGACAAATCAAAATGAACCTGCAAAGTGCTGCTCAGTACCCAAAACTCCTTCACACAACGTTGAATCTCTCCAGAAGTCTCTCCTTCTCTCTCTCAGAATGCGTAGTTCAAAAATGCCACCAACAATAAAAGACAGGAAGAGGCCCCCTTTAAATAGCGCCCCCCCCAGCCCCACAGCGATTGATAGCGTTCCAGTCTTCTGGTCGTTGGAAGCGCCAGGCGGTAAGGCAGGGGGCGCCACTCAATTTCCGCTACGGGGCGCCACAAGGGCGTTGCACCATGGAATGACGTCACAATCTGCGCGCGCAGGTGGTCGCAGCGGTAAGTTTTAGCGCCGCCGCACAATCTCAAGTTAAGTTCTCGAGCGGCGCAAACATCGCTGCGCCCGGGCGTTAGCGGCTTTGCGCCCCATTAGCGCCCTCTTAAGGCGCTAACGGGAGGCGCAACCAAGTGAATTTTTACCCCTATGATTCTGTGATTGTGTGAGTCTATGGGCTGGATTTTGATACTTGGGCAGGTTGGGGTCGTGTCATCCGCATTCCGTGTAATCCACCCGACTGCAATTGGATGTGGGACATTGATGCAATTTTCACCTAATTGGGCAATTGAGTTCCAGCACGTGGGAACCCATGAACCAATTAGTGTTTTCAGTCTGAAAGTCGCCTCTAATGATGTCATCATTGCTGTTGCATTGAAGGTCAGAGACTGTCTGGCCTTTGCTGTGAGAGGACCTGGATGCAAAATGAGCATCAGCTCAGAGAGAGAGAGAGAGAGAGAGAGAGAGAATTTTATTTTGCATCCAGGTCCTCTCACAGCAAAGGCCAGGCAGTCTCTCAACACCTTCAATGCAGCCGCATCAGAGGCGACTTTCAGACCTAATACTATTACTACCTTCATCACATCTCCATTGTAATAGTGGACCTGCAGCTGATAGTCAGCTATCCAAATGTGCTCCCGCCAGGTTTCACAATCGTGGTTCAGAACAGGCGTGCTTCACGTAGATCAAGGGTTAAAATCACAAAGGCCTTTCAAAATGGCATTATACAGCCAATTTAGTGCTTCTTAAGGGCCTTAACAGCCTATCCCGCCTCTTAAAGGTGGGACGGAGTCGGGACCAGCAGACACGATTTAATGAAAATTGCGTGGAGGCGGGATGACGGAGGACTTGTGCCCGGCCGCCAGTTTTCGCAATTTTAACCCCCCACAAGCCTCCAAACCCGCCTCCATGGGTCAATGAAAATCCAGCCCTATGTTTTTAGGATTCTGTGATTCTATTTTACTATGATTCTAGGATTCTGTGATTCTAGGATTCCAGGGTTCTAGGATTGTGTGATTCTATGATTCTGTGATTCTAGGATTCTGTGATTCTGCGATTCTAGGATTCAATGATTCTAGGATTCTAGGATTCTGTGATTCCCTCTTTCTATTATTCTGTGATTTTATGGATTCTAGGATTCTGTGATTCCAGGATTCTGTGATTCTGTTATTCTAGGATTCCAGGCTATTCTATGATTCTATGATTATGTGATTCTAGGTTTCTAGGATTCTATGCTTCTATTATTCTATGATTCTGTGATTCTAAGATTCTAGGATTCTAGGATTCTAGGTATCTATGATTCTATGATTCTATGATTCCAGGATTCTAAGATTCTAGGATTCTGTGATTCTATTATTCTAGGATTGTGTTATTCTATTATTCTGTGATTGTGTGATTCTATGATTCTGTGATTCTAGGATTCGAGGATTCTAGGATTCTAGGATTCTGTAATTGTATTATTTTGTGATACAGTGATTCTATGATTCTGTGATTCTATTATTTTGTGATTCTGTGATTCTATGATTGTAGGATTCTAGGATTCAAGGATTCTATGATTCTTGGATTCTTGGAATCTGGAAATCTGTTATTCTAGCATTCTAGGGTTCTGTGATTCTATGATTCTAGTTTGCTAATATTCTGCAATTCTATAAAGCTAGGATTCTATGATTCTAGAATTCTAGGATTCTGTGATTATGTTATTCTATGGATCTATGATTTTATGATTCTAGGATACTAGTTTTCTAGGATTCTGTGATTCTATGATACTATGATGCTATGATTCTGTGATTCTCTGATTCTATGTTTCTACGATTCTGTGATTCTATTTTTCTATGATTCTAGGATTCTGTGATTCTGTGATTCTAAGATTCTAGGATTCTGTGATTCTATTATTTTGTGATTCTAAGATTCTAGGATTCTGTGATTCTATTATTTTGTGATTCTGTGATTCTATGAATCTGTGATTCTAGGATTCTAGGATTCTAGGATTCAAGGATTCTAGGATTGTAAGATTCTTGGATTCTGTGAATCTGTGATTCTAGGATTCTAGGGTTCTGTAATTTTGTGATTCTATGATACTTGTTTTCTAGGATTTTGTGATTTTATGATACTATGATTCTAGGATTCTGTGATTCTAGGATTCTAGGGTTCTAGGATTGTGTGATTCAATGATTCTAGGATTCTTCGATTCTGTGATTCAGTAATTCTAGGATTCTAGGATTCTGTGATTCTATTATGCTGTGATTCTATGATTGTGTGATTCTATGATTCTTGGATTCTAGGATTGTATGATTCTATGGGGTAGAAATTAGGTCGCGCCCCATTTGGGGCGCAAATATCGTCCGGACGCAAATATTAGCGCCTGGCGCTAATTATCGGCACTGACAGGAAACTTCACTTTTACCGCCCCGGGAGGTGAGTGGAGCGCTGAAGCAGGCGCTGCACACCTCTCTTAAGGCGCAAAGGCCAAGCAGTGAGGCGCTAACTCAGCGCGCGAGCGCAGCGCAGCTGCTGCCAGTTAGCGAGGGAACACAGACACACTGGCGCCGGACACTTCTTAAAGCGGGGGGGGCCACTTGCTCCACAGCCACACCCTGCTCATTGCAGCCTTGAATCTCAGCCTGGAGAGACCTGTAATCCATTTTGCTGCCAAGCATGGAGAGGGTGAGAGAACGCGCTCATCGCTTCACCGAGCGGGCCTTGGATGCTCTGGTTGACGCAGTGGAGCGCAGACGATGTATGCTGTTCCCTGAGAGTGGCAGGAGGCCTTTGCCACGCGAGTTCAGAAGAGTGTGGAGGGAGGTGGCTCAGAGCGTCTCCTCCAGGAGCATGGTGCCCAGGACCCATACTCAATGCCGCAAAAAGTTCAACGACCTCACTCGGGTCGTCAGGGTGAGTGGCTTTTTCTCAATACCTCTCCAACCCTCCATCTCAACCTCACTCTATGGCCAGAGGGTCTTAAAACCCCAATGCACAAAACTCATCCAACACCTATGGACCTTTCATCAAACACACACACACATTCCACACTTTGCATACAGTAAGGGCTATTCACCTATGGGAGGCACATCAGGCAAGACCATGGCTGTATATTGTAAGGGCTATTCACCTATGGGAGGCACATCAGGCAAGACCATGGCTGTATATTTACTCAGATGCTGTCCTTTTTCTTGCAGGCTAAGCTGGCTCATAATAGGAGACAGCAGCAACGGACAGGTGGAGGGCGGCTTCAGCTGCAACCCCTCAGCGATCTGGAGGAGCGCGTCCACAGGATTGTGGCAAGCCGGGTGATCGGTCCCGTTGCCACTGGAGACGCCGACCCCGTTGTGGACAGCAATGGTAAGGTCATCACCTTTTTGTCCTCTGTCCTTCCACTTGTCCCTCACAATACCAGCCTTTGACACTTTCAATCCAACTTGCTAACTCGCTGCACTTATTCCTCCCTTACTGCCACCCTGTCCTCACGCTAAAGCCACTCTTGTACCTCCCTGCTTTCAGATGGTGATTCACCAGCTGAGGAGACGGGCCCTGAAGCTGCCACTGGGAGTGATGCTGCAGCTGAGGAGGAAGAGGAAGCCAGAGCATCAGTGCCACCCTCTCCCGAGGAAGCCCATGCCCACACTGGGAACACGCCTTCCCCGGAGGGGAGCAGGGGGGAAGGGGCTGATGATGGTGAAGCTCCAGGACCCAGCGGGCTGCAGCAACGCCATGGGGGGGGGTAGGGAAGAACGGGGGCCTTCTCCCCAGAGGGAGAGTATGCCAGACACTCCTACTGCAATGGACGCAGAGGAGGAGCGGCTGATTGCAGAAATGAACACACAGGAGGTGGGCATGCACACTGAGCTCATGGGTGCAGTGGGAGGGTGCCCGATTGCATTGAGTCACTGGCAAGGAGTGTGGAGCACTTCGCTGTAGCACAGGCGGATGCCACACTAACGCTTAGTGCTGCAATTCAGTCACTGGCTGCCGTGATCCCACCTCTGACTGCTCTCATACAGACTCAGATGGAGGCCACGCGAGCACAGACTGCGGCCGACCTCGATGGTTCGTGCACATGTCCCCGGGGCTGTCACCGCGCCGCAGCAGGCCAGCAATCTGTTCTCCGGCAAATTGCTCCGGATGCTGAAGTGCTGCCCCGTGGGAGTGCCAGTGTGTCGGGCGAGCAGGGAGTTGCTGGCCTCTCTCACGATGACAGCATTCCTGCTGCCAACACTGTCACTTCTCCACTGCACTTGCCACCGCCTGTAGGACAGACTGCTGCCGCCCATGCAGAGTTGGTGCAGTCTGCAGCCGGGCCCTCCAGGCCCAGAAGTGGTCGAGGCCGTCCTTCAGGGGCATCTGCAGTGTCAGGGTCTGATGAGCAGCAGCCTTCCACCAGCCTTGCTGCAGCCACTGAGGTCCCATTACGGAGGAGCAGTAGGGTTAGAAGGGGGGAAGTGCGCAAGGGAAGGAGATCACCCTCGAAGGGCAAAAAGTAGGAGGTGTGCCAAAATGCTGGTCATTTTTTTATTAAAGGCCGAGGTTCATGGTCCAACTTTTGTTTAGTGTTTTGGACATTATCTCCAGGTTGTGAGAACCAGTTATGTTATTGACTGTTTTTTTGTGTTTATTTCTATGAGTTTGTCATGAGGAATTGACACACACAGAGTTTGTACAATAAATAAGTTTCTGTATTCAAAATATACATGGCTGGTGGTTGGAATTATTGGTGCCTTGGCCGGCTTAGGGGTTGCGTGCTGGGTTGATTAGTGTTTGTAGCAATGGCAGGGGCCCTAGAAGCGGCTTGCTATTAGTCGTTGACGGACGGCCCTTGCAGTTTGACCATTGTGGGCCGCCCTCCTGCCTTGGTGCTGCTGATGATCATCGTCCTCGTCCTCTTCCTCCTCTTCCTCCTCCTCCTCTGGTGGTGCTACAAGGCCTGGTGGCATTGGCTGGGTCCTGAGGATTGCCATGTTGTGCAACATGCAGCACACGACTACGAAGTTCGAAACTTGCTCAGGCGAGTACTGCAGGGCTCCTCCGGAATGGTCCAGACAGCGGAACCGTTGTTTCGGCACGCCGATTGTGCGCTCAATAATGTTCCTGGTTGCTTGATGGCTTTCATTGTACCGCAGCTCAGCAGGGGTGTTGGGCGTACGGAGCGGTGTCATCAGCCAGGTGCTCAATGCGTACCCCTTGTCCCCCAGAAGCCAACCAACTGGCTGATGCGGTGCCTCGAAAACTTCTGCCACAGTAGTCTGGCGCAGGATGAAAGCATCGTGGCAGCTGCCCGGATAGTGGGCATTGACAGCGAGTATCACCTGTCTGTGGTCACAGACCAACTGCACATTCAAGGAATGGAACCCCTTTCTGTTCCTGAATTCCTCTGCATTCTCTCGCGGAGCACGCAAAGCCACATGCGTGCAGTCAATGGCGCCCTGCACCATGGGGAAGCCCGCTACCCTCGCAAAGCCCAGAGCACGGTCACGCTGCTTGTCTGGGGTCATAGGGAAAGAGATGAAGTCTCGTCTCCTTCTGAAGAGGGCATTGGTGACCTGCCGGATGCAGCGATGCACCGCAAACTGGGAGATATTGGCGAGGTCCCCAACAGCAGCTTGGAATGAGCCAGTGGCGTAGAAGTTCAAAGCCACTGTGACCTTCACTGCCACCGACAGAGACGTCCTGGACCTCAGCTGAGGCTGCAGATCTGGCTGCAGCAGGTGGCAGAGCTCAGTGACCACCTCCTTGCTGAATCGCAGCCTTCGCAAACACAGCTCCTCGGACATATGGATGTAGGAGAGCTGTTCACGATATACCCTGGGAGGGTAAGCTCTCCTGTACATGCGCCTGATGGTCCTCCTCCGTCTTGCCATCATTGCCACTCTCTGTCTGCATCTCTGTATCCTCCGATTCAGCTGGAGCAGGACGACGCCCCCAGTCATTGCAGCCCCCATATTCTCTTTGCCAGAAAAGTAATGAGGTACAGCAACTAAAGTAGCAACAAAGTTAGGATGAGTAGGCAAAACTACCTCACAAAGCGTTGAGTCAATGTAGAAGTCTCTCTCTCTCTCTCTCCGAATCTCTCTCTCTCTCTCAGAACGAGTGGTGCATAAATGTCGACCACAGAAAAAGACAGGAAGAGGCCCCCTTTAAATAGCGCCCACCCCAGCCCCACACCGATTGATAACGTTCCAGTCTTCCGGTCGTTGGAAGCGCCAGGCGGTAAGGCAGGGGGCGCCACTCAATTTCCGCTCCGGGGCGCCCCAAGGGCGTTGCACCATGGAATGACGTCACAATCTGCGCGCGCAGGTGGTCGCAGCGGTAAGTTTTAGCGCCGCCGCACAATCTCAAGTTAAGTTCTCGAGCGGCGCAAACATCGCTGCGCCCGGGCGTTAGCGGCTTAACGCCCCATTAGCGCCCTCTTAAGGCGCTAACGGGAGGCGCAACCAAGTGAATTTTTACCCCTATGATTCTAAGATTCTGTGATTCGGTGATTCTAGGATTCTGTGATTTATGATTCTCTGCTTCTAAAATCTGTGATTCTATTATTTTGTGATGCTGTGATTCTATGATTCTGTGATTCTGTGATTCTAGGATTCAAGGATTCTACATTCTATGCTTCTTGGATTCTGTGATTCTGTGATTCTAGGATTCTAGGGTCCTGTGAATCTGTGATTCTATGATACCAGGATTCTATGATTCTGTGATTCTATGGTTCTACGATTCTAGGATTCTAGGATACTAGGGGGTAGAAATTAGGTCGCGCCCCATTTGGGGCGCAAATATCGTCTGGACGCAAATATTAGCGCCTGGTGCTAATTATCGGCACTGACTGGAAACTTTTACCGCCCCGGGAGGTGAGTAGAGCGCTAAATCAGGCGCTGCACACCTGTCTTAAGGCGCAAAGGCCAAGGAGTGAGGCGCTAACTCAGAGCGCTGGCGAAGCTCATGTAATGTCAGTCAGCAATGGAACACACACACAATGGCATGGGCGAGTTCTTAAAGGGGATGGTTAATCTTGCTTTCCATCCACATCCTGTTCATTGCAGCGTTGAATCTCGGCCTGGAGAGACTTGCACATCAAATGTGCTGGAAAGAACAATGGAGAGTACCAGGCAAAGAGCTCAGAGTGCAGCTCCCACAGTCTCTGCTAAATCGATACAAGGAATGGCAAATCAAAATGAACCTGCAAAGTGCTGCTCAGTACCCAAAACTCCTTCACACAACGTTGAATCTCTCCAGAAGTCTCTCCCTCTCTCTCTCAGAATGCGTAGTTCAAAAATGCCACCAACAATAAAAGACAGGAAGAGGCCCCCTTTAAATAGCGCCTCCCCCAGCCCCACAGCGATTGATAGCGTTCCAGTCTTCCGGTCGTTGGAAGCGCCAGGCGGTAAGGCAGGGGGCGCCATTCAATTTCCGCTCCGGGGCGCCACAAGGGCGTTGCACCATGGAATGACGTCACAATCTGCGCGCGCAGGTGGTCGCAGCGGTAAGTTTTAGCGCCGCCGCACAATCTCAAGTTAAGTTCTCGAGCGGCGCAAACATCGCTGCGCCCGGGCGTTAGCGGCTTTCCGCCCCATTAGCGCCCTCTTAAGGCGCTAACGGGAGGCGCAACCAACTGAATTTTTACCCCTCGGTCTCTATGATTCTATGATTCTATGATTCTGTGATTGAGTGAGTCTATGTTTCTAGGATTCTGTGATTCCATTTTTCTATGATTCTAGGATTCTGTGATTCTAGGATTCCAGGGTTCTAGGAATGTGTGACTCTATGATTCTGTGATTCTGTGATTCGCTGATTCTATGATTCTATGATTCTGTGATTCTATGATACTAAGTTTCTATGATTCTAGGTTTCTATGATCCGTTGATTCTATGATTCCATGATTCTAAGATTCTAGTATTAAAATATTCTGAGATTCTAGGATCTGTGATTCTATTATTCTGTTATTCTCTGATTCTATGATTGTGTGATTCTATGATTCTAGGATTCTAGGATTGTATGATTCTATGATTCTAAGATTCTGTGATTCTGTGATTCTATTATTGTGTGATTCTATAATCCTAGGATTCTAGGATTGTATGATTCTATGATTCCAAGACTCTGTGATTCTGTGATTCTAGGATTCTAGGATTCTGTGATTTATGATTCTGTGATGCTGTGATTCTATGATTCTCTGATTCTGTGATTCTAGGATTCGAGGCTTCTGTGAATCTGTGATTCTATGATACTAGGATTCTATGATTCTGTGATTCTATGATTCTATGAAGCTAGCATTCTATGATTCTAGAATTCTAGGATTCTGTGATTCTGTGATTCTATCTTCCTACCATTCTATGATGCGGAGATGCCGGCGTTGGACTGGGGTGGACAAAAATGAGAAGTCACACAACACCAGGTTATAGTCCAACAGATTTATTTAAAATTACAAGCTTTTGGAGCTATCGCCCCTTCTTCAGGTAAAGTTACAATGAGTGAATCTACAAAAGTTCACAGAATATAAACACAGAAAATGCAGAGATACAATCTGTCCTTACATCAAAGACACACCAAGAGCACAGGAAGGGACTGGTGGAATGCTATTTAAAGGCGACCGCTTCCTGCCTTTTTTTTGTTGGTGACATTTTTGAACCACGCATTCTGAGAGAGAGAGAGAGACTTCTGGAGAGATTCAATGCTGTGTGAAGGCGTTTTGGGTACTGAGCAGCACTTTGCAGGTTCATTTTGATTTGCCCTTCCTTGTATCGATTTAGAAGAGACTGTGGGGGCTAGACTCTGAGCTCTTTCCCTGGGCCTCTCCATTGTTCTTTTCAGCAGATTTGATGTATAGGTCTCTCCAGGCCGAGATTCAAGGCTGCAATGAACAGGATGTGGATGGAAAGCAAGATCAACCCTCCCCTTTAAGAACTGGCCGGGGCCATTGTGTCTGTGTTCCATTGCTGACTGACATCACATGAGCTTCGCCAGCGCTCTGAGTTAGCGCCATGCTCCTCGGCCTTTGCACCTTAAGACAGATGTGTAGTGCCTGATTTTGTGCTCCAATCACCTTCAGGGGCGATAAAAGTCAAGTTTGCAGTTGGAGGCGATAATTAGCACCAGGCGCTAATCCTTGCGCACGGCCAATAATTGCGCCCCAAATGGGGCGATACTGAATTTTTCCCCCTAGGAGTCTGTGGGGTAAAAATTCACTTGGTTGCGCCTCCCGTTAGCGCCTTAAGAGGGCGCTAATGGGGCGCAAAGCCGCTAACGCCCGGGCGCAGCGATGTTTGCGCCGCTCGAGAACTTAACTTGAGATTGTGCGGCGGCGCTAAAACTTACCGCTGCGACCACCTGCGCGCGCAGATTGTGACGTCATTCCATGGTGCAACGCCCTTGTGGCGCCCAGTAGCGGAAATTGAGTGGCGCCCCCTGCCTTACCGCCTGGCGCTTCCAACGACCAGAAGACTGGAACGCTATCAATCGCTGTGGGGCTGGGGGTGGCGCTATTTAAAGGGGGCCTCTTCCTGTCTTTTATTGTTGGTGGCATTTTTGAACTACGCATTCTGAGAGAGAGAGGGAGAGACTTCTGGAGAGATTCAACGTTGTGTGAAGGAGTTTTGGGTACTGAGCAGCACTTTGCAGGTTCATTTTGATTTGCCATTCCTTGTATCGATTTAGCAGAGACTGTGGGAGCTGCACTCTGAGCTCTTTGCCTGGTACGCTCCATTGTTCTTTCCAGCACATTTGATGTGCAAGTCTCTCCAGGCCGAGATTCAAGGCAGCAATGAACAGGATGTGGATGGAAAGCAAGATTAACCATCCCCTTTAAGAACTGGCCCGTGCCATTGTGTGTGTGTTCCATTGCTGACTGACATTACATGAGCTTCGCCAGCGCTCCGAGTTAGCGCCTCACTGCTCGGCCTTTGCGCCTTAAGAGAGGTGTGCAGCGCCTGCTTTAGCGCTCCACTCACCTCCCGGGGCGGTAAAAGTGAAGTTTCCTGTCAGTACCGATAATTAGCGCCAGGCGCTAATATTTGCGTCCGGACGATATTTGCGCCCCAAATGGGGCGCGACCTAATTTCTACCCCTGTGTATCTATGATCCTAGGATTACATGATTCTGTGATTCTAGGATTCTAGGTTTCGAGGATTCTGTGAATCTATTATTCTGTGATTCTATGATTCTAGTTTTCTAGGATTCTGTGAATCTTTAATCCTATCATTGTAGGATTCTGTGATTCTTGGATTCTAGTTTTCTGTGATTCTATGATTCTAGGATTCTGTGATTCTGTGATTCTAAGATTCTAGCATTCTGTGATTCTGTGATTCTATGATTCTATGATTCTGTGATTCTAGGATTCTAGGGTCTGTGATTCTAGGATTGCAAGATTCTGTGATTCTATGAATCTGTGATTCTATGAATCTAGGATTCTAGGATTCTCTTATTCTATGATACTATGATTCTATGATTCTGTGACTGTGGGATTCTAGGATTCTGTGATTCTGTAATTCTATAATTCTAGGATTCTTTGATTCAATGATTCTAGGATTCTGTGATTCTTTGATTCTGAGATTCCAAGATTCTAGAATTCTGTGAATCTATGATTCTAGGATTCTGTGATTCTGTGATTCTATGATTCTGTGATTCTATGATTCTAGGATTCTATGCTTCTATGATTCTCTGATTCTGGGATTCTGGGATTCTGTGATTCTATGATTCTATGATTATATGATTGTAGTATTCTGTGATTCTGTGATTCTATAATTCAAGGATAATTTGATTCTATGATTCTAGGATTCTGTGATTTTTTGATTCTGAGATTCCAAGATTCTAGAATTCTGTGATTCTATGATTCTAGGATTCTGTGATTCTGGAATTCTAGGATTCTGTGATTCTATGGTTCTGTGATTCTAGGATTCTACAATTCCGTGATTCTAAGATTCTAGGATTCTGGGATTCTATGATTGTAGGATTCTGTGAGTCTATGATTCTGTGATTCTAGGATTCTAGGATTCCATGCTTCTGTGATTCTCAGATTCTATGATTCTGTGATTCTAAGATTCTACGATTCTGTGATTCTATGATTCTAGGATTCTGTGATTCTGTGATTCTATGATTCTCTGATTCTGTGATTCTAGTATTCTGTGATTCTTTGACTCTGTGATTATATGATTCTAGGATTCTGTGATTCTAGGATTCTAGGATTTTAGGATTCTGTGATTCTAAGATTCTATAATTCTAGGATTCTTTGATTCTATGATTCTAGGATTCTGTGATTCTTTGATTCTGAGATTCCAAGGTTCTAGAATTCTGTTATTCTATGATTCTAGGATTCTGTGATTCTAGGATTCTACAATTCAGTGATTCTAGGATTCTGTGATTCTATGAATCTAGGATTCTAGGATTCTATGATTCTCTGATTCTGTGATTCTGGGATTCTAGGATTCTGTGATTCTGTGATTCTCAAATTCTAGCATTCTGTGAATCTGATATTCTATGATTCTGTCATTCTGCGATTCTAGGATTCTAGGGTCTGTTATTCTAGGATTGCAAGATTCTGTGATTCTATGATTCTGTGATTCTATGAATCTAGGATTCTAGGCTTCTCTTATTCTATGATACTATGATTCTATGATTCTGTGACTGTAGGATTCTAGGAATCTGTGATTCTGTAATTCTATAATCTAGGATTCTTTGATTCAATGATTCTAGGATTCTGTGATATTTTGATTCTAAGATTCCAAGATTCTAGAACTCTGTGTTTCTATGATTCTAGGATTCTGTGATTCTGTGATTCTATGTTTCTGTGATTCTATGACTCTAGGATTCTATGCTTCTATAATTCTGTGATTCTAAATTTCTATGATTACATGATTCTAGGATTCTGTGATTCCAGCATTCTAGGATTTTAGCATTCTGTGATTCTAAGATTGTAGTATTCTGTGATTCTGTGATTCTACAATTCTAGGATTATTTGATTCTATGATTCTAGGATTCTGTGATTCTTTGATTCTGAGATTCCAAGATTCTAGAATTCTGTGATTCTATGATTCTAGGATTCTGTGATTCTAGGATTCTAGGATTCTGTGATTCTGTGATTCTATTATTCTGTGATTCTATGATTCTAGTTTTCTAGGATTCTGTGATTCTTTAATCCTATCATTGTAGGATTCTGTGATTCTTGGATTCTAATTTTCTGTGATTCTAGGATTCTGTGATTCTAGGATTCTGTGATTCTATGATTCTAGGATTCTGTGATTCTATGATTCTATGATTATATGATTGTAGTATTCTGTGATTCTGTGATTCTATAATTCAAGGATTATTTGATTCTATGATTCTAGGATTCTGGGATTCTGGGATTCTAGGATTCTGTGATTCTATGGGGTAAAAATTCACTTGGTTGCGCCTCCCGTTAGCGCCTTAAGAGGGCACTAATGGGGCGTTAAGCCGCTAACGCCCGGGCGCAGCGCTGTTTGTGCCGCTCGAGAACTTAACTTGAGATTGTGCAGCGGCGCTAAAACTTACCGCTGCGACCTCCTGCGCGCGCAGATTGTGACGTCATTCCATGGTGCAACGCCCTTGGGGCGCCCCGTAGCGGAAATTGAGTGGCGCCCCCTGCCTTACCGCCTGGCGCTTCCAACGACCGGAAGACTGGAACGTTATCAATCGGTGTGGGGCTGGGGGGGGGGGCGCTATTTAAAGGGGGCCTCTTCCTGTCTTTTTCTGTGGTCGACATTTATGCACCACTCGTTCTGAGAGAGAGAGAGAGATTCGGGGAGAGAGAGAGAGAGACTTCTACATTGACTCAACGCTTTGTGAGGTAGTTTTGCCTATTCATCCTAACTTTGTTGCTACTTTAGTTGCTGTACCTCATTACTTTTCTGGCAAAGAGAATATGGGGGCTGCAATGATTGGGGGCGTCGTCCTGCTCCAGCTCAATCGGAGGATAGTGAGACGCAGACAGAGAGTGGCAATGATGGCCAGACGGAGGAGGGCCATCAGGCGCATGTACAGGAGAGCTTACCCTCCCAGGGTATATCGTGAACAGCTCTCCTACATCCATATGTCCGAGGAGCTGTGTTTGCGGAGGCTGCGATTCAGCAAGGAGGTGGTCACTGAGCTCTGCCACCTGCTGCAGCCAGATCTGCAGCCTCAGCTGAGGTCCAGGACGTCTCTGTCGGTGGCAGTGAAGGTCACAGTGGCTTTGAACTTCTACGCCACTGGCTCATTCCAAGCTGCTGCTGGGGACCTCGCCAATATCTCCCAGTTTGCGGTGCATCGCTGCATCCGTCAGGTCACCAATGCCCTCTTCAGAAGGAGACGAGACTTCATCTCTTTCCCTATGACCCCAGACAAGCAGCGTGACCGTGCTCTGGGCTTTGCGAGGGTAGCGGGCTTCCCCATGGTGCAGGGCGCCATTGACTGCACGCATGTGGCTTTGCGTGCTCCGCGAGAGAATGCAGAGGAATTCAGGAACAGGAAGGGGTTCCATTCCTTGAATGTGCAGTTGGTCTGTGACCACAGACAGGTGATACTCGCTGTCAATGCCCACTATCTGGGCAGCTGCCACGATGCTTTCATCCTGCGCCAGACTACTGTGGCAGAAGTTTTCGAGGCACCGCATCAGCCAGTTGGTTGGCTTCTGGGGGACAAGGGGTACGCATTGAGCACCTGGCTGATGACACCGCTCCGTACGCCAAACACCCCTGCTGAGCTGCGGTACAATGAAAGCCATCAAGCAACCAGGAACATTATTGAGCGCACAATCGGCGTGCTGAAACAACGGCTCCGCTGTCTGGACCATTCCGGAGGAGCCCTGCAGTACTCGCCTGAGCAAGTTTCGAACTTCGTAGTCGTGTGCTGCATGTTGCACAACATGGCAATCCTCAGGACCCAGCCAATGCCACCAGGCCTTGTAGCACCACCAGAGGAGGAGGAGGAAGAGGAGGAAGAGGACGAGGACGATGATCATCAGCAGCACCAAGGTGGGAGTGCGGCCCACAATGGTCAAACTGCAAGGGCCGTCCGTCAACGACTAATAGCAAGCCGCTTCTAGGGCCCCTGCCATTGCTACAAACACTAATCAACCCAGCACGCAACCCCTAAGCCGGCCAAGGCACCAATAATTCCAAGCACCAGCCATGTATATTTTGAAAACAGAAACTTATTTATTTTACAAACTCTGTGTGTGTCAATTCCTCATGACAAACTCATAGAAATAAACACAAAAAAACAGTCAATAACATAACTGGTTCTCACAACCTGGAGATAATGTCCAAAACACTAAACAAAAGTTGGACCACGAACCTCGGCCTTTAATAAAAAAATGACCAGCATTTTGGCACACCTCCTACTTTTTGCCCTTCGATGGTGATCTCCTTCCCTTGTGCACTTCCCCCCTTCCAACACTACTGCTCCTCCGTAATGGGACCTCAGTGGCTGCAGCAAGGCTGGTGGAAGGCTGCTGCTCGTCAGACCCTGACACTGCAGATGCCCCTGAAGGACGGCCTCGACCACTTCTGGGCCTGGAGGGCCCGGCTGCAGACTGCACCAACTCTGCATGGGCGGCAGCAGTCTGTCCTACAGGCGGTGGCAAGTGCAGTGGAGAAGTGACAGTGTTGGCAGCAGGAATGCTGTCATCGTGAGAGAGGACAGCAACTCCCTGCTCGCCCGACACACTGGCACTCCCACGGGGCAGCACTTCAGCATCCGGAGCAATCTGCCGGAGAACAGATTGCTGGCCTGCTGCGGCGCGGTGACAGCCCCGGGGACATGTGCACGAACCATCGAGGTCGGCAGCAGTCTGTGCTCGCGTAGCCTCCATCTGAGTCTGTATGAGAGCAGTCAGAGGTGGGATCACGGCAGCCAGTGACTGAATTGCAGCACTAAGCGTTAGTGTGGCATCCGCCTGTGCTACAGCGAAGTGCTCCACACTCCTTGCCAGTGACTCAATGCATTCGGGCACCCTTCCCACTGCACCCATGAGCTCAGTGTGCATGCCCACCGCCTGGCTGTTCATTTCTGCAATCAGCCGCTCCTCCTCTGCGTCCATTGCAGTAGGAGTATCTGGCATACTCTCCCTCTGGGGAGAAGGCCCCCGTTCTTCCCTACCCCCCCCATGGCGTTGCTGCAGCCCGCTGGGTCCTGGAGCTTCACCATCATCAGCCCCTTCCCCCCTGCTCCCCTCCGGGGAAGGCGTGTTCCCAGTGTTGGCATGGGCTTCCTCGGGAGAGGGTGGCACTGATGCTCCGGCTTCCTCTTCCTCCTCGGCTGCAGCATCACTCCCAGTGGCAGCTTGAGGGCCCGTCTCCTCAGCTGGTGAATCACCATCTGAAAGCAGGGAGGTACAAGAGTGGCTTTAGCGTGAGGACAGGGTGGCAGTAAGGGAGGAATAAGTGCAGCGAGTTAGCAAGTTGGATTGAAAGTGTCAAAGGCTGGTATTGTGAGGGACAAGTGGAAGGACAGAGGACAAAAAGGTGATGACCTTACCATTGCTGTCCACAACGGGGTCGGCGTCTCCAGTGGCGACGGGACCGATCACCCGGCTTGCCACAATCCTGTGGACGCGCTCCTCCAGATCGCTGAGGGGTTGCAGCTGAAGCCGCCCTCCACCCGTCCGTTGCTGCTGTCTCCGATTATGAGCCAACTTAGCCTGCAAGAAAAAGGACAGCATCTGAGTAAATATACAGCCATGGTCTTGCCTGATGTGCCTCCCATAGGTGAATAGCCCTTACAATATACAGCCATGGTCTTGCCTGATGTGCCTCCCATAGGTGAATATCCCTTACTGTATGCAAAGTGTAGAATGTGTGTGTGTGTTTGATGAAAGGGCCATAGGTGTTGGATGAGTGTTGTGCATTGGGGTTTTAAGACCCTCTGGCCATAGAGTGAGGTTGAGATGGAGGGATGGAGAGGTATTGAGAAAAAGCCACTCACCCTGACGACCCGAGTGAGGTCGTTGAACTTTTTGCGGCATTGAACATGGGTCCTGGGCACCATGCTCCTGGAGGAGACGCTCTGAGCCACCTCCCTCCACACTCTTCTGAACTCGCGTGGCAAAGGCCTCCTGCCACTCTCCGGGAACAGCATGCATCATCTGCGCTCCACTGCGTCAACCAGAGCATCCAAGGCCCGCTCGGTGAAGCGATGAGCGCGTTCTCTCACCCTCTCCATGCTTGGCAGCAAAATGGATTACAGGTCTCTCCAGGCTGAGATTCAAGGCTGCAATGAGCAGGGTGTGGCTGGGGAGCAAGTGGCCCCCCCCCGCTTTAAGAAGTGTCCGGCGCCAGTGTGTCTGTGTTCCCTCGCTAACTGGCAGCAGCTGCGCTGCGCTCGTGCGCTGAGTTAGCGCCTCACTCCTTGGCCTTTGCGCCTTAAGACAGGTGTGCCGCGCCTGCTTTAGCGCTCCACTCACCTCCCGGGGCGGTAAAATGAAGTTTCCTGTCAGTGCCGATAATTAGCGCCAGGCGCTAATATTTGCGTCCGGACGATATTTGCGCCCCAAACGGGGCGCGACCTAATTTCTACCCCCATGATTCTGTGGGCTAAAAATTGAGTCGCGCCACATTTGGGGCGCCATCCTCGCTGGGGCGCTACGTTTAGCGCCCCGACAAAATTAGCGCCCCCGCTCCAGAACTTGAGTGGTTGCGCCCCAAGAGGGAAGCGGGGCGCTACTGGAAGCACCCCGCATCCCTCTTGGGGCGCTGCGAGGGAATATCCTGGCACTACGTGCCGCAGCGCCAGGCGCTGCGGCACGTCGCACCGCGTTACTGCAGGCCTTCCTCCCCTTCTTAAAGGGGAGGGGCCCTGCGCAGCGCGAACCAGGCGCAGCTGGGCCCCCAGGGATCGGGAGTGCCGGCAAAAGAGCCCGGCACTCAAGAGAAGTGCCGGGCTCTTGGAGCGCAGCTGGCACTTCACGGTGGGGGGGCTTCATGGGGGCCGGGGACAGCAACGGGGGCAGGTGCTGGCAGGCGGCCAGCAACAAAAATGGCCAACTGCCACCTCCCCTTAAAATATCGCTGCCCCGGCCGCACGTACGCCCCCCTGAACCCGTCGGACATAGCGTCTGGCGGTAAGTCAGGGGGCGTGACCGAAGATTGCGGCTGGAGCGCGAGCAGGGTGCTGCGCACGGCGATGACATCATCGCCGGCGGCACAGCGCCACAGCGCGCTACCGGCTGGCGCCACCGCTAACCTCCCGCTGAATTTTGCGGGAGGCGTGGGCGGCGCTGCGCCCGGGCGTTAGCTGCTTTGCGCCCCATTAGCGCCCTCTTAAGGCGCTAACGCGAGGCGCAAGCAGCTGAATTTTTCCCCCTATGATTCTAGGATCCTACAATTCTGTGATTCTAAGATTCTAGGATTCTGGGATTCTATGATTGTAGGATTCTGTGATTCTATGATTCTGTGATTCTATGATTCTAGGATTCTCTGATTCTGTGATTCTAGGATTCTAGCATTCTTTGATTCTGTGATTCTATGATTCTATGATTCTGTGATTCTAGGATTCTAGGGTCTGTGATTCTAGGATTGCAAGATTCTGTGATTCTATGAATCTGTGATTCTATGAATCTATGATTCTAGGATTCTCTTATTCTACGATACTATGCTTCTATGATTCTGTGACTGTAGGATTCTAGGATTCTGTGATTCTGTAATGCTATAATTCTAGGATTCTTTTATTCAATGATTCTAGGATTCTGTGATTCTTTGATTCTGAGATTCCAAGATTCTAGAATTCTATGATTCTATGATTCTCTGATTCTGTGATTCTAGGATTCTGTGATTCTAGGATTCTGTGATTCTATGATTCTAGGATTCTGTGATTCTATGATTATAAGATTGTAGTATTCTGTGATTCTATAATTCAAGGATTATTTGATTCTATGATTCTAGGATTCTGTGATTCTGGGATTCTAGGATTCTGTAATTCTATGATTCTGTGATTCTAGGATTCTACAATTCTGTGATTCTAAGATTCTAGGTTTCTGTGATTCTGTGATTCTATGGTTCTAGGATTCTATGATTCTATGATTCTCTGATTCTGTGATTCTAGTATTCTGTGATTCTATGATTCTAGGATTCTGTGATTCTATGATTCTGTGATTCTATGATTCTATGATTCCATGCTTCTGTGGTTCTCAGATTCTATGATTCTGTGATTCTAAGATTCTACGATTCTGTGAGTCTATGATTCTAGGATTCTGTGATTCTGTGATTCTATGGTTCTAGGATTCTATGATTCTATGATTCTCTGATTCTGTGATTCTAGTATTCTGTGATTCTATGATTCTGTGATTATATGATTCTAGGATTCTGTGATTCTAGGATTCTATGATTTTAGGATTCTGTGATTCTAAGATTCTATAATTCTAGGATTCTTTGATTCGATGATTCTAGGATTCTGTGATTCTTTGATTCTGAGATTCCAAGGTTCTAGAATTCTGTTATTCTATGATTCTGTGATTCTAGGATTCTAAGAATCTGTGATTCTAGGATTATAGTATTCTGTGATTCTATGATTCTGTGATTCTAGGATTCTACAATTCAGTGATTCTAGGATTCTGTGATTCTATGAATCAAGGATTCTATGATTCTGTGATTCTGGGATTCTAGGATTCTGTGATTCTGTGACTCTCGAATTCTAGCATTCTGTGATTCTGTGATTCTAGGATTCTGGGATTCTGTGATTCTGTGATTCTGTTATTCTATGATTCTGTGATTCTATGAATCTAGGATTCTAGGCTTCTCTTATTCTATGATACTATGATACTATGATTCTGTGAATGTAGGATTCTAGGAATCTGTGATTCTATAATTCTACGATTCTTTGATTCAATGCTTCTAGGATTCTATGATACTTTGATTCTAAGATTCCAAGATTCTAGAACTCTGTGTTTCTATGATTCTAGGATTCTGTGATTCTGTGATTCTATGATTCTGTGATTCTATGATTCTGGGATTCTATGCTACTATGATTCTGTGATTCTATGATTCTATGATTACATGATTCTAGGACTCTGTGATTCCAGCATTCTAGGATTTTAGCATTCTGTGATTCTAAGATTGTAGTATTCTGTGATTCTGTGATTCTACAATTCTAGGATTATTTGATTCTATGATTCTATGATTCTGTGATTCTTTGATTCTGAGATTCCAAGATTCTAGAATTCTGTGATTCTATGATTCTAGGATTCTGTGATTCTCGGATTCTAGGATTCTGTGATTCTATGATTCTAGGATTCTGTGATTCTATGATTCTGTGATCCTAGGATTCTATGATTCTAGGATTCCATGCTTCTGTGATTCTTGGATGCTATGATTCTGTGATTCTAGGATTCTACAATTCTGTGATTCTATGATTCTAGGATTCTGTGATTAAGTGATTCTATGATTCTGTGATTCTATGGTTCTAGGATTCTATGCTTCTATGATTCTCTGATTCTGTGATTCTAGGATTCTGTGATTCTATGATTCTAGGATTCTGTGATTCTGTGATTCTATGATTCTGTGATTCTATGATTCTCGTATTCTATGCTTCTATGATTCTCTGATTCTGTGATTCTAGGATTCTGTGATTCTGTGATTCTATGATTCTAGGATTGTGTGATTCTATGATAATATGATTACAAGATTCTAGGATTCTGTGATTCTATGATTCTGTGATTCTAGGATTCTATGATTCTAGGATTCCATGCTTCTGTGGTTCTCGGATTCTATGATTCTGTGATTCTAAGATTCTACGATTCTGTGATTCTATGATTCTAGGATGCTGTGATTCTGTAATTCTATGATTCTGTGATTCTATGGTTCTAGGATTCTATGCTTCTATGATTCTCTGATTCTGTGATTCTAGGATTCTGTGATTCTATGATTCTGTGATTCTATGATTCTAGCAATCTGTGATTCTAGGATTCTAGGATTTTAGGATTCTGTGATTCTAAAATTCTATAATTCTAGCATCTTTGATTCTATGATTCTAGGATTCTGTGATTCTGTGATTCTATGGTTCTAGGATTCTATGATTCTTTGATTCTCTGATTCTGTGAGTCTAGTATTCTGTGATTCTATGATTCTGTGATTATATGATTCTAGGATTCTGTGATTCTAGGATTCTAGGATTTTAGGATTCTGTGATTCTAAGATTCTATAATTCTAGGATTCTTTGATTCTGTGATTCTAGGATTCTGTGATTCTTTGATTCTGAGATTCCAAGGTTCTAGAATTCTGTTATTCTATGATTCTGTGATTCTAGGATTCTAAGAATCTGTGATTCTAGGATTATAGTATTCTGTGATTCTATGATTCTGTGATTCTAGGATTCTAGGATTCTAAGAGTCTGTGATTCTAGGATTCTGTGATTCTAGGATTCTACAATTCTGTGATTCTAGCATTCTGTGATTCTATGATTCTAGGATTCTGTGATGCTAGGACTCTGAGATTCCAAGATTCAAGAATTCTGTGATTCTAGGATTCTAGGATTCTATGATTCTATGATTCTGTGATTCTATGATTCTAGGAATCTGTGATTCTAGGATTCTAGGATTTTAGGATTCTGTGATTCTAAGATTCTATAATTCTAGGATTCTTTGATTCTATGATTCTAGGATTCTGTGATTCTTTGATTCTGAGATTCCAAGAGTCTAGAACTCTGTGATTCTATGATTCTAGGATTCTGTGATTCTAGGATTCTGTGATTCTATGATTCTAGGATTCCATGCTTCTGTGGTTCTCATATTCTATGATTCTGTGATTCTAAGATTCTATGATTCTGTGATTCCAACATTCTAGGATTTTAGCATTCTGTGATTCTAAGATTGTAGTATTCTGTGATTCTGTGATTCTACAATTCTAGGATTATTTGATTCTATGATTCTATGATTCTGTGATTCTTTGATTCTGAGATTCCAAGATTCTAGAATTCTGTGATTCTATGATTCTAGGATTCTGTGATTCTATGATTCTAGGATTCTGTGATTCTGTGATTCTATGATTCTGTGATTCTATGATTCTCGGATTCTATGCTTCTATGATTCTCTGATTCTGTGATTCTAGGATTCTGTGATTCTGTGATTATATGATTACAAGATTCTAGGATTCTGTGATTCTATGATTCTGTGATTCTAGGATTCTATGATTCTAGGATTCCATGCTTCTGTGGTTCTCGGATTCTATGATTCTGTGATTCTAGGATTCTACGATTCTGTGATTCTATGATTCTAGGATTCTGTGATTCTGTAATTCTATGATTCTGTGATTCTATGGTTTTAGGATTCTATTCCTCAATGATTCTCTGATTCTGTGATTCTAGGATTCTATCATTCTATGAGTCTGTGATTCTATGATTCTATGATTCCATGCTTCTGTGGTTCTCAGATTCTATGATTCTGTGATTCTAAGATTCTACGATTCTGTGAGTCTATGATTCTAGGATTCTGTGATTCTGTGATTCTATGGTTCTAGGATTCTATGATTCTCTGATTCTCTGATTCTGTGATTCTAGTATTCTGTGATTCTATGATTCTGTGATTATATGATTCTAGGATTCTGTGATTCTAGGATTCTAGGATTTTAGGTTTCTGTGATTCTAAGATTCTATAATTCTAGGATTCTTTGATTCTGTGACTCTAGGATTCTGTGATTCTTTGATTCTGAGATTCCAAGGTTCTAGAATTCTGTTATTCTATGATTCTGTGATTCTAGGATTCTAAGAATCTGTGATTCTAGGATTATAGTATTCTGTGATTCTATGATTCTGTGATTCTAGGATTCTTCAATTCAGTGATTCTAGGATTCTGTGATTCTATGAATCTAGGATTCTATGATTCTGTGATTCTGGGATTCTAGGATTCTGTGATTCTGTGACTCTCGAATTCTAGCATTCTGTGATTCTGTGATTCTAGGATTCTGGGATTCTGTGATTCTGTGATTCTGTTATTCTATGATTCTGTGATTCTATGAATCTAGGATTCTAGGCTTCTCTTATTGTATGATACTATGATTCTATGATTCTGTGAATGTAGGATTCTAGGAATCTGTGATTCTGTAATTCTATAATTCTAGGATTCTTTGATTCAATGCTTCTAGGATTCTGTGATACTTTGATTCTAAGATTCCAAGATTCTAGAACTCTGTGTTTCTATGATTCTAGGATTCTAGGATTCTGTGATTCTAAGATTCTAGGATTCTGTGATTCTACGATTCTAGGATTCTGTGATTCTGTGATTCTAGGATTCTGTGATTCTCTGATTCTAGGATTCTACAATTCTGTGATTCTATGATTCTATGATTCTGTGATTCTGTAATTCTATGATTCTGTGATTGTAAGGTTTTAGGATTCTATGCTTCTATGATTCTCTGATTCTGTGATTCTAGGATTCTGTGATTCCATGCTTCTGTGGTTCTCAGATTCTATGATTGTAGGATTCTGTAATTCTGTGATTCTGTGATTCTATGGTTCTAGGATTCTATGATTCTATGATTCTCTGATTCTGTGATTCTAGTATTCTGTGATTCTATGATTCTGTGATTCTAGGATTCTACAATTCTGTGATTCTAAGATTCTAGGTTTCTGTGATTCTGTGATTCTATGGTTCTAGGATTCTATGATTCTATGATTCTCTGATTCTGTGATTCTAGTATTCTGTGATTCTATGATTCTAGGATTCTGTGATTCTATGATTCTGTGATTCTATGATTCTATGATTCCATGCTTCTGTGGTTCTCAGATTCTATGATTCTGTGATTCTAAGATTCTACGATTCTGTGAGTCTATGATTCTAGGATTCTGTGATTCTGTGATTCTATGGTTCTAGGATTCTATGATTCTATGATTCTCTGATTCTGTGATTCTAGTATTCTGTGATTCTATGATTCTGTGATTATATGATTCTAGGATTCTGTGATTCTAGGATTCTAGGATTTTAGGATTCTGTGATTCTAAGATTCTATAATTCTAGGATTCTTTGATTCTATGATTCTAGGATTCTGTGATTCTTTGATTCTGAGATTCCAAGGTTCTAGAATTCTGTTATTCTATGATTCTGTGATTCTAGGATTCTAAGAATCTGTGATTCTAGGATTATAGTATTCTGTGATTCTATGATTCTGTGATTCTAGGATTCTACAATTCAGTGATTCTAGGATTCTGTGATTCTATGAATCAAGGATTCTATGATTCTGTGATTCTGGGATTCTAGGATTCTGTGATTCTGTGACTCTCGAATTCTAGCATTCTGTGATTCTGTGATTCTAGGATTCTGGGATTCTGTGATTCTGTGATTCTGTTATTCTATGATTCTGTGATTCTATGAATCTAGGATTCTAGGCTTCTCTTATTCTATGATACTATGATACTATGATTCTGTGAATGTAGGATTCTAGGAATCTGTGATTCTGTAATTCTATAATTCTACGATTCTTTGATTCAATGCTTCTAGGATTCTATGATACTTTGATTCTAAGATTCCAAGATTCTAGAACTCTGTGTTTCTATGATTCTAGGATTCTGTGATTCTGTGATTCTATGATTCTGTGATTCTATGATTCTGGGATTCTATGCTACTATGATTCTGTGATTCTATGATTCTATGATTACATGATTCTAGGACTCTGTGATTCCAGCATTCTAGGATTTTAGCATTCTGTGATTCTAAGATTGTAGTATTCTGTGATTCTGTGATTCTACAATTCTAGGATTATTTGATTCTATGATTCTTTGATTCTGAGATTCCAAGATTCTAGAATTCTGTGATTCTATGATTCTAGGATTCTGTGATTCTCGGATTCTAGGATTCTGTGATTCTATGATTCTAGGATTCTGTGATTCTATGATTCTGTGATCCTAGGATTCTATGATTCTAGGATTCCATGCTTCTGTGATTCTTGGATGCTATGATTCTGTGATTCTAGGATTCTACAATTCTGTGATTCTATGATTCTAGGATTCTGTGATTAAGTGATTCTATGATTCTGTGATTCTATGGTTCTAGGATTCTATGCTTCTATGATTCTCTGATTCTGTGATTCTAGGATTCTGTGATTCTATGATTCTAGGATTCTGTGATTCTGTGATTCTATGATTCTGTGATTCTATGATTCTCGTATTCTATGCTTCTATGATTCTCTGATTCTGTGATTCTAGGATTCTGTGATTCTGTGATTCTATGATTCTAGGATTGTGTGATTCTATGATTATATGATTACAAGATTCTAGGATTCTGTGATTCTATGATTCTGTGATTCTAGGATTCTATGATTCTAGGATTCCATGCTTCTGTGGTTCTCGGATTCTATGATTCTGTGATTCTAAGATTCTACGATTCTGTGATTCTATGATTCTAGGATTCTGTGATTCTGTAATTCTATGATTCTGTGATTCTATGGTTCTAGGATTCTATGCTTCTATGATTCTCTGATTCTGTGATTCTAGGATTCTGTGATTCTATGATTCTGTGATTCTATGATTCTAGCAATCTGTGATTCTAGGATTCTAGGATTTTAGGATTCTGTGATTCTAAAATTCTATAATTCTAGCATCTTTGATTCTATGATTCTAGGATTCTGTGATTCTGTGATTCTATGGTTCTAGGATTCTATGATTCTTTGATTCTCTGATTCTGTGAGTCTAGTATTCTGTGATTCTATGATTCTGTGATTATATGATTCTAGGATTCTGTGATTCTAGGATTCTAGGATTTTAGGATTCTGTGATTCTAAGATTCTATAATTCTAGGATTCTTTGATTCTGTGATGCTAGGACTCTGAGATTCCAAGATTCTAGAATTCTGTGATTCTAGGATTCTAGGATTCTATGATTCTATGATTCTGTGATTCTATGATTCTAGGAATCTGTGATTCTAGGATTCTAGGATTTTAGGATTCTGTGATTCTAAGATTCTATAATTCTAGGATTCTTTGATTCTATGATTCTAGGATTCTGTGATTCTTTGATTCTGAGATTCCAAGATTCTAGAACTCTGTGATTCTATGATTCTAGGATTCTGTGATTCTAGGATTCTGTGATTCTAGGATTCTAGGATTCCATGCTTCTGTGGTTCTCATATTCTATGATTCTGTGATTCTAAGATTCTATGATTCTGTGATTCCAACATTCTAGGATTTTAGCATTCTGTGATTCTAAGATTGTAGTATTCTGTGATTCTGTGATTCTACAATTCTAGGATTATTTGATTCTATGATTCTATGATTCTGTGATTCTTTGATTCTGAGATTCCAAGATTCTAGAATTCTGTGATTCTATGATTCTAGGATTCTGTGATTCTATGATTCTAGGATTCTGTGATTCTGTGATTCTATGATTCTGTGATTCTATGATTCTCGGATTCTATGCTTCTATGATTCTCTGATTCTGTGATTCTAGGATTCTGTGATTCTGTGATTATATGATTACAAGATTCTAGGATTCTGTGATTCTATGATTCTGTGATTCTAGGATTCTATGATTCTAGGATTCCATGCTTCTGTGGTTCTCGGATTCTATGATTCTGTGATTCTAGGATTCTACGATTCTGTGATTCTATGATTCTAGGATTCTGTGATTCTGTAATTCTATGATTCTGTGATTCTATGGTTTTAGGATTCTATTCCTCAATGATTCTCTGATTCTGTGATTCTAGGATTCTATCATTCTATGAGTCTGTGATTCTATGATTCTATGATTCCATGCTTCTGTGGTTCTCAGATTCTATGATTCTGTGATTCTAAGATTCTACGATTCTGTGAGTCTATGATTCTAGGATTCTGTGATTCTGTGATTCTATGGTTCTAGGATTCTATGATTCTCTGATTCTCTGATTCTGTGATTCTAGTATTCTGTGATTCTATGATTCTGTGATTATATGATTCTAGGATTCTGTGATTCTAGGATTCTAGGATTTTAGGTTTCTGTGATTCTAAGATTCTATAATTCTAGGATTCTTTGATTCTGTGACTCTAGGATTCTGTGATTCTTTGATTCTGAGATTCCAAGGTTCTAGAATTCTGTTATTCTATGATTCTGTGATTCTAGGATTCTAAGAATCTGTGATTCTAGGATTATAGTATTCTGTGATTCTATGATTCTGTGATTCTAGGATTCTTCAATTCAGTGATTCTAGGATTCTGTGATTCTATGAATCTAGGATTCTATGATTCTGTGATTCTGGGATTCTAGGATTCTGTGATTCTGTGACTCTCGAATTCTAGCATTCTGTGATTCTGTGATTCTAGGATTCTGGGATTCTGTGATTCTGTGATTCTGTTATTCTATGATTCTGTGATTCTATGAATCTAGGATTCTAGGCTTCTCTTATTGTATGATACTATGATTCTATGATTCTGTGAATGTAGGATTCTAGGAATCTGTGATTCTGTAATTCTATAATTCTAGGATTCTTTGATTCAATGCTTCTAGGATTCTGTGATACTTTGATTCTAAGATTCCAAGATTCTAGAACTCTGTGTTTCTATGATTCTAGGATTCTAGGATTCTGTGATTCTAAGATTCTAGGATTCTGTGATTCTACGATTCTAGGATTCTGTGATTCTGTGATTCTAGGATTCTGTGATTCTCTGATTCTAGGATTCTACAATTCTGTGATTCTATGATTCTATGATTCTGTGATTCTGTAATTCTATGATTCTGTGATTCTATGGTTTTAGGATTCTATTCCTCAATGATTCTCTGATTCTGTGATTCTAGGATTCTATCATTCTATGAGTCTGTGATTCTATGATTCTATGATTCCATGCTTCTGTGGTTCTCAGATTCTATGATTCTGTGATTCTAAGATTCTACGATTCTGTGAGTCTATGATTCTAGGATTCTGTGATTCTGTGATTCTATGGTTCTAGGATTCTATGATTCTCTGATTCTCTGATTCTGTGATTCTAGTATTCTGTGATTCTATGATTCTGTGATTATATGATTCTAGGATTCTGTGATTCTAGGATTCTAGGATTTTAGGTTTCTGTGATTCTAAGATTCTATAATTCTAGGATTCTTTGATTCTGTGACTCTAGGATTCTGTGATTCTTTGATTCTGAGATTCCAAGGTTCTAGAATTCTGTTATTCTATGATTCTGTGATTCTAGGATTCTAAGAATCTGTGATTCTAGGATTATAGTATTCTGTGATTCTATGATTCTGTGATTCTAGGATTCTTCAATTCAGTGATTCTAGGATTCTGTGATTCTATGAATCTAGGATTCTATGATTCTGTGATTCTGGGATTCTAGGATTCTGTGATTCTGTGACTCTCGAATTCTAGCATTCTGTGATTCTGTGATTCTAGGATTCTGGGATTCTGGGATTCTGTGATTCTGTTATTCTATGATTCTGTGATTCTATGAATCTAGGATTCTAGGCTTCTCTTATTGTATGATACTATGATTCTATGATTCTGTGAATGTAGGATTCTAGGAATCTGTGATTCTGTAATTCTATAATTCTAGGATTCTTTGATTCAATGCTTCTAGGATTCTGTGATACTTTGATTCTAAGATTCCAAGATTCTAGAACTCTGTGTTTCTATGATTCTAGGATTCTAGGATTCTGTGATTCTAAGATTCTAGGATTCTGTGATTCTACGATTCTAGGATTCTGTGATTCTGTGATTCTAGGATTCTGTGATTCTCTGATTCTAGGATTCTACAATTCTGTGATTCTATGATTCTATGATTCTGTGATTCTGTAATTCTATGATTCTGTGATTGTAAGGTTTTAGGATTCTATGCTTCTATGATTCTCTGATTCTGTGATTCTAGGATTCTGTGATTCCATGCTTCTGTGGTTCTCAGATTCTATGATTGTAGGATTCTGTAATTCTGTGATTCTGTGATTCTATGGTTCTAGGATTCTATGATTCTATGATTCTCTGATTCTGTGATTCTAGTATTCTGTGATTCTATGATTCTGTGATTCTAGGATTCTACAATTCTGTGATTCTAAGATTCTAGGTTTCTGTGATTCTGTGATTCTATGGTTCTAGGATTCTATGATTCTATGATTCTCTGATTCTGTGATTCTAGTATTCTGTGATTCTATGATTCTAGGATTCTGTGATTCTATGATTCTGTGATTCTATGATTCTATGATTCCATGCTTCTGTGGTTCTCAGATTCTATGATTCTGTGATTCTAAGATTCTACGATTCTGTGAGTCTATGATTCTAGGATTCTGTGATTCTGTGATTCTATGGTTCTAGGATTCTATGATTCTATGATTCTCTGATTCTGTGATTCTAGTATTCTGTGATTCTATGATTCTGTGATTATATGATTCTAGGATTCTGTGATTCTAGGATTCTAGGATTTTAGGATTCTGTGATTCTAAGATTCTATAATTCTAGGATTCTTTGATTCTATGATTCTAGGATTCTGTGATTCTTTGATTCTGAGATTCCAAGGTTCTAGAATTCTGTTATTCTATGATTCTGTGATTCTAGGATTCTAAGAATCTGTGATTCTAGGATTATAGTATTCTGTGATTCTATGATTCTGTGATTCTAGGATTCTACAATTCAGTGATTCTAGGATTCTGTGATTCTATGAATCAAGGATTCTATGATTCTGTGATTCTGGGATTCTAGGATTCTGTGATTCTGTGACTCTCGAATTCTAGCATTCTGTGATTCTGTGATTCTAGGATTCTGGGATTCTGTGATTCTGTGATTCTGTTATTCTATGATTCTGTGATTCTATGAATCTAGGATTCTAGGCTTCTCTTATTCTATGATACTATGATACTATGATTCTGTGAATGTAGGATTCTAGGAATCTGTGATTCTGTAATTCTATAATTCTACGATTCTTTGATTCAATGCTTCTAGGATTCTATGATACTTTGATTCTAAGATTCCAAGATTCTAGAACTCTGTGTTTCTATGATTCTAGGATTCTGTGATTCTGTGATTCTATGATTCTGTGATTCTATGATTCTGGGATTCTATGCTACTATGATTCTGTGATTCTATGATTCTATGATTACATGATTCTAGGACTCTGTGATTCCAGCATTCTAGGATTTTAGCATTCTGTGATTCTAAGATTGTAGTATTCTGTGATTCTGTGATTCTACAATTCTAGGATTATTTGATTCTATGATTCTATGATTCTGTGATTCTTTGATTCTGAGATTCCAAGATTCTAGAATTCTGTGATTCTATGATTCTAGGATTCTGTGATTCTCGGATTCTAGGATTCTGTGATTCTATGATTCTAGGATTCTGTGATTCTATGATTCTGTGATCCTAGGATTCTATGATTCTAGGATTCCATGCTTCTGTGATTCTTGGATGCTATGATTCTGTGATTCTAGGATTCTACAATTCTGTGATTCTATGATTCTAGGATTCTGTGATTAAGTGATTCTATGATTCTGTGATTCTATGGTTCTAGGATTCTATGCTTCTATGATTCTCTGATTCTGTGATTCTAGGATTCTGTGATTCTATGATTCTAGGATTCTGTGATTCTGTGATTCTATGATTCTGTGATTCTATGATTCTCGTATTCTATGCTTCTATGATTCTCTGATTCTGTGATTCTAGGATTCTGTGATTCTGTGATTCTATGATTCTAGGATTGTGTGATTCTATGATTATATGATTACAAGATTCTAGGATTCTGTGATTCTATGATTCTGTGATTCTAGGATTCTATGATTCTAGGATTCCATGCTTCTGTGGTTCTCGGATTCTATGATTCTGTGATTCTAAGATTCTACGATTCTGTGATTCTATGATTCTAGGATTCTGTGATTCTGTAATTCTATGATTCTGTGATTCTATGGTTCTAGGATTCTATGCTTCTATGATTCTCTGATTCTGTGATTCTAGGATTCTGTGATTCTATGATTCTGTGATTCTATGATTCTAGCAATCTGTGATTCTAGGATTCTAGGATTTTAGGATTCTGTGATTCTAAAATTCTATAATTCTAGCATCTTTGATTCTATGATTCTAGGATTCTGTGATTCTGTGATTCTATGGTTCTAGGATTCTATGATTCTTTGATTCTCTGATTCTGTGAGTCTAGTATTCTGTGATTCTATGATTCTGTGATTATATGATTCTAGGATTCTGTGATTCTAGGATTCTAGGATTTTAGGATTCTGTGATTCTAAGATTCTATAATTCTAGGATTCTTTGATTCTGTGATTCTAGGATTCTGTGATTCTTTGATTCTGAGATTCCAAGGTTCTAGAATTCTGTTATTCTATGATTCTGTGATTCTAGGATTCTAAGAATCTGTGATTCTAGGATTATAGTATTCTGTGATTCTATGATTCTGTGATTCTAGGATTCTAGGATTCTAAGAGTCTGTGATTCTAGGATTCTGTGATTCTAGGATTCTACAATTCTGTGATTCTAGCATTCTGTGATTCTATGATTCTGTGATTCTAGGATTCTATGATTCTAGGATTCCATGCTTCTGTGGTTCTCGGATTCTATGATTCTGTGATTCTAGGATTCTACGATTCTGTGATTCTATGATTCTAGGATTCTGTGATTCTGTAATTCTATGATTCTGTGATTCTATGGTTTTAGGATTCTATTCCTCAATGATTCTCTGATTCTGTGATTCTAGGATTCTATCATTCTATGAGTCTGTGATTCTATGATTCTATGATTCCATGCTTCTGTGGTTCTCAGATTCTATGATTCTGTGATTCTAAGATTCTACGATTCTGTGAGTCTATGATTCTAGGATTCTGTGATTCTGTGATTCTATGGTTCTAGGATTCTATGATTCTCTGATTCTCTGATTCTGTGATTCTAGTATTCTGTGATTCTATGATTCTGTGATTATATGATTCTAGGATTCTGTGATTCTAGGATTCTAGGATTTTAGGTTTCTGTGATTCTAAGATTCTATAATTCTAGGATTCTTTGATTCTGTGACTCTAGGATTCTGTGATTCTTTGATTCTGAGATTCCAAGGTTCTAGAATTCTGTTATTCTATGATTCTGTGATTCTAGGATTCTAAGAATCTGTGATTCTAGGATTATAGTATTCTGTGATTCTATGATTCTGTGATTCTAGGATTCTTCAATTCAGTGATTCTAGGATTCTGTGATTCTATGAATCTAGGATTCTATGATTCTGTGATTCTGGGATTCTAGGATTCTGTGATTCTGTGACTCTCGAATTCTAGCATTCTGTGATTCTGTGATTCTAGGATTCTGGGATTCTGTGATTCTGTGATTCTGTTATTCTATGATTCTGTGATTCTATGAATCTAGGATTCTAGGCTTCTCTTATTGTATGATACTATGATTCTATGATTCTGTGAATGTAGGATTCTAGGAATCTGTGATTCTGTAATTCTATAATTCTAGGATTCTTTGATTCAATGCTTCTAGGATTCTGTGATACTTTGATTCTAAGATTCCAAGATTCTAGAACTCTGTGTTTCTATGATTCTAGGATTCTAGGATTCTGTGATTCTAAGATTCTAGGATTCTGTGATTCTAGGATTCTAGGATTCTGTGATTCTGTGATTCTAGGATTCTGTGATTCTCTGATTCTAGGATTCTACAATTCTGTGATTCTATGATTCTATGATTCTGTGATTCTGTAATTCTATGATTCTGTGATTGTAAGGTTTTAGGATTCTATGCTTCTATGATTCTCTGATTCTGTGATTCTAGGATTCTGTGATTCCATGCTTCTGTGGTTCTCAGATTCTATGATTGTAGGATTCTGTAATTCTGTGATTCTGTGATTCTATGGTTCTGGGATTCTATGATTCTATGATTCTCTGATTCTGTGATTCTAGTATTCTGTGATTCTATGATTCTGTGATTATATGATTCTAGGATTCTGTGATTCTATGGGGTAAAAATTGAGTCGCGCCCCATTTGGGGCGCTAACCTCGCCGGGGCGCGACTTTTAGCGCCCCGTAAAAATTAGCGGCCCCGCGCCGAAACTTCAGTGGTTGCGCCCCAAGAGGGAAGCGGGGCGCAACTGGAAGCAGCCCTCATCCCTCTTGGGGCGCTGCGAGTGAATATCCTGGCGCTACGTGCCGTGGTATTGCAGGCCTTCCTCCCCTTCTTAAAGGGGAGGGACCCTGCGCAGCGCGAACCGGGGCCCAGCTGGGCCCCCAGGGATCGGGAGTGCCAGCAAAAGAGCCCGGCACTCAAGAGAAGTGCCGGGCTCATGGAGCGCAGCCGGCACTTCACGGTGGGGAGGCTTCACGGGGGCCGGGGGCAGGTGCTGGCAGGCGGCCAGCAACAAAAATGGCCGCCTGCCACCTCCGCTTTAAATATCGCGGCCCCGGCCGCACGTACGCCTCCCTGAACCCGTCGGACATAGCGTCTGGCGGTAAATCAGGGGGCGCGACTGAAGATCACGGCCGGGGCGCGAGCGGGGTGCTGCGCACGGCGATGACGTCATCGCCGGCGGCGCAGCGCCACAGGGCGCTACCGGCTGCCGCTGCCGCTAACCTCCCACTAAATTTTTCGGGAGGCGTGGGCGGCGCTGCGCCCGGGCGTTAGCTGCTTTACGCCCCATTAGCGCCCACTTAAGGCGCTAACGGGAGGCGCAAGCAGCTGAATTTTTCCCCCTATGATTCTGTGATTCCATGCTTCTGTGGTTCTCAGATTCTATGGGGGAAAAATTCAGCTGCTTGCGCCTCCCGTTAGCGCCTTAAGTGGGCGCTAATGGGGCGTAAAGCAGCTAACGCCCGGGCGCAGCGCCGCCCACGCCTCCCGAAAAATTTAGTGGGAGGTTAGCGGCGGCGGCAGCCGGTAGCGCCCTGTGGCGCTGCGCCGCCGGCGATGACGTCATCGCCGTGCGCAGCACCCCGCTCGCGCCCCGGCCGTGATCTTCAGTCGCGCCCCCTGATTTACCGCCAGACGCTATGTCCGACGGGTTCAGGGAGGCGTACGTGCGGCCGGGGCGGCGATATTTAAAGCGGAGGTGGCAGGCGGCCATTTTTGTTGCTGGCCGCCTGCCAGCACCTGCCCCCGGCCCCCGTGAAGCCCCCCCACTGTGAAGTGCCGGCTGCGCTCCATGAGCCCGGCACTTCTCTTGAGTGCCGGGCTCTTTTGCCGGCACTCCCGATCCCTGGGGGCCCAGCTGGGCCCCGGTTCGCGCTGCGCAGGGTCCCTCCCCTTTAAGAAGGGGAGGAAGGCCTGCAATACCACGGCGCGACGTGCCGCAGCGCCACGTAGCGCCAGGATATTCACTCGCAGCGCCCCAAGAGGGATGCGGGCTGCTTCCACTTGCGCCCCGCTTCCCTCTTGGGGCGCAACCACTGAAGTTCCGGCGCGGGGCCGCTAATTTTTTCGGGGCGCTAAAAGTCGCGACCCGGCGTGGTTAGCGCCCCAAATGAGGTGCGACTCAATTTTTACCCCTATGATTCTCTGATTCTGTGATTCTAGTATTCTGTGATTCTATGATTCTGTGATTATATGATTCTAGGATTCTGTGATTCTAGGATTCTAGGATTTTAGGTTTCTGTGATTCTAAGATTCTATAATTCTAGGATTCTTTGATTCTGTGACTCTAGAATTCTGTTATTCTATGATTCTGTGATTCTAGGATTCTAAGAATCTGTGATTCTAGGATTATAGTATTCTGTGATTCTATGATTCTGTGATTCTAGGATTCTTCAATTCAGTGATTCTAGGATTCTGTGATTCTATGAATCTATGATTCTATGATTCTGTGATTCTGGGATTCTAGGATTCTGTGATTCTGTGACTCTCGAATTCTAGCATTCTGTGATTCTGTGATTCTAGGATTCTGGGATTCTGTGATTCTGTGATTCTGTTATTCTATGATTCTGTGATTCTATGAATCTAGGATTCTAGGCTTCTCTTATTGTATGATACTATGATTCTATGATTCTGTGAATGTAGGATTCTTGGAATCTGTGATTCTGTAATTCTATAATTCTAGGATTCTTTGATTCAATGCTTCTAGGATTCTGTGATACTTTGATTCTAAGATTCCAAGATTCTAGAACTCTGTGTTTCTATGATTCTAGGATTCTAGGATTCTGTGATTCTAAGATTCTAGGATTCTGTGATTCTAGGATTCTAGGATTCTGTGATTCTGTGATTCGAGGATTCTGTGATTCTATGATTCTAGGATTCTACAATTCTGTGATTCTATGATTCTAGGATTCTGTGATTCTGTAATTCTATGATTCTGTGATTCTAAGGTTTTAGGATTCTATGCTTCTATGATTCTCTGATTCTGTGATTCTAGGATTCTGTGATTCCATGCTTCTGTGGTTCTCAGATTCTATGATTGTAGGATTCTGTAATTCTGTGATTCTGTGATTCTATGGTTCTAGGATTCTATGATTCTATGATTCTCTGATTCTGTGATTCTAGTATTCTGTGATTCTATGATTCTGTGATTATATGATTCTAGGATTCTGTGATTCTATGATTCTGTGATTCCATGCTTCTGTGGTTCTCAGATTCTATGATTCTGTGATTCTAAGATTCTACGATTCTGTGAGTCTATGATTCTAGGATTCTGTGATTCTGTGATTCTATGGTTCTAGGATTCTATGATTCTATGATTCTCTGATTCTGTGATTCTAGTATTCTGTGTATCTATCATTCTGGGATTATATGATTCTAGGATTCTGTGATTCTAGGATTCTAGGATTTTAGGATTCTGTGATTCTAAGATTCTATAATTCTAGGATTCTTTGATTCTGTGATTCTAGGATTCTGTGATTCTTTGATTCTGAGATTCCAAGGTTCTAGAATTCTGTTATTCTATGATTCTGTGATTCTAGGATTCTAAGAATCTGTGATTCTAGGATTATAGTATTCTGTGATTCTACAATTCAGTGATTCTAGGATTCTGTGATTCTAAGGTTTTAGGATTCTATGCTTCTATGATTCTCTGATTCTGTGATTCTAGGATTCTGTGATTCTATGCTTCTGTGGTTCTCAGATTCTGTGATTCTGTGATTCTAAGATTCTACGATTCTGTGAGTCGAAGATTCTAGGATCTGGGATTCTATGATTGTAGGATTCTGTAATTCTATGATTCTGTGATTCTATGATTCTATGATTCCATGCTTCTGTGTTTCTCAGATTCTATGATTCTGTGATTCTAAGATTCTCTGATTCTGTGATTCTAGTATTCTGTGGTTCTATGATTCTGTGATTATATGATTCTAGGATTCTGTGATTCTATGATTCTGTGATTCTAAGATTCTACGATTCTGTGATTCTATGTTTCTAGGATTCTGTGATTCTGTAATTCTATGATTCTGTGATTCTATGGTTTTAGGATTCTATGCTTCAATGATTCTCTGATTCTGTGAGTCTAGGATTCTATCATTCTATGATTCTGTGATTCTATGATTCTATGATTCCATGCTTCTGTGGTTCTCAGATTCTATGATTCTGTGATTCTAAGATTCTACGATTCTGTGAGTCTATGATTCTAGGATTCTGTGATTCTGTGATTCTATGGTTCTAGGATTCTATGATTCTATGATTCTCTGATTCTGTGATTCTAGTATTCTGTGATTCTATGATTCTGTGATTATATGAATCTAGGATTCTGTGATTCTAGGATTCTAGGATTTTAGGTTTCTGTGATTCTAAGATTCTATAATTCTAGGATTCTTTGATTCTGTGATTCTAGGATTCTGTGATTCTTTGATTCTGAGATTCCAAGGTTCTAGAATTCTGTTATTCTATGATTCTGTGATTCTAGGATTCTAACAATCTGTGATTCTAGGATTATAGTATTCTGTGATTCTATGATTCTGTGATTCTAGGATTCTTCAATTCAGTGATTCTAGGATTCTGTGATTCTATGAATCTAGGATTCTATGATTCTGTGATTCTGGGATTCTAGGATTCTGTGATTCTGTGACTCTCGAATTCTAGCATTCTGTGATTCTGTGATTCTAGGATTCTGTGATTCTATGAATCTAGGATTCTATGATTCTGTGATTCTGGGATTCTAGGATTCTGTGATTCTGTGACTCTCGAATTCTAGCATTCTGTGATTCTGTGATTCTAGGATTCTGTGATTCTGTGATTCTGTTATTCTATGATTCTGTGATTCTATGAATCTAGGATTCTAGGCTTCTCTTATTGTATGATACTATGATTCTGTGATTCTGTGAATGTAGGATTCTAGGAATCTGTGATTCTGTAATTCTATAATTCTAGGATTCTTTGATTCAATGCTTCTAGGATTCTGTGATACTTTGATTCTAAGATTCCAAGATTCTAGAACTCTGTGTTTCTATGATTCTAGGATTCTAGGATTCTGTGATTCTAGGATTCTAGGATTCTGTGATTCTGTGATTCTAGGATTCTGTGATTCTATGATTCTAGGATTCTACAATTCTGTGATTCTATGATTCTAGGATTCTGTGATTCTGTAATTCTATGATTCTGTGATTCTATGGTTTTAGGATTCTATGCTTCTGTGGTTCTCAGATTCTATGATTCTGTGATTCTAAGATTCTACGATTCTGTGAGTCTATGATTCTAGGATTCTGTGATTCTGTGATTCTATGGTTCAAGGATTCTATGATTCTATGATTCTCTGATTCTGTGATTCTAGTATTCTGTGATTCTATGATTCTGGGATTCTATGATTCTACGATTCCATGCTTCTGTGGTTCTCAGATTCTATGATTCTGTGATTCTAAGATTCTACGATTCTGTGAGTCTATGATTCTAGGATTCTGTGATTCTATGGTTCTAGGATTCTATGATTCTATGATTCTCTAATTCTGTGATTCTAGGATTCTGTGATTCTGTGATTCTGTGATTCTATGATTCTAGGATTGTGTGATTCTATGATTATATGATTACAAGATTCTAGGATTCTGTGATTCTATGATTCTGTGATTCTAGGATTCTATGATTCTAGGATTCCATGCTTCTGTGGTTCTCGGATTCTATGATTCTGTGATTCTAAGATTCTACGATTCTGTGATTCTGTAATTCTATGATTCTGTGATTCGATGGTTCTAGGATTCTGTGATTCTGTAATTCTATGATTCTGTGATTCTATGGTTCTAGGATTCTATGCTTCTTTGATTCGCTGATTCTGTGATTCTAGGATTCTGTGATTCTATGATTCTGTGATTCTATGATTCTAGCAATCTGTGATTCTAGGATTCTAGGATTTTAGGATTCTGTGATTCTAAAATTCTATAATTCTAGCATCTTTGATTCTATGATTCTAGGATTCTGTGATTCTTTCATTCTGAGATTCCAAGATTCTAGAATTCTGTGATTCTATGATTCTAGGATTCTGTGATTCTAGGATTCTAAGAGTCTGTGATTCTAGGATTCTAGGATTCTGTGATTCTATGATTCTGTGATTCTAGGATTCTACAATTCTGTGATTCTAGGATTCTGTGATTCTATGATTCTAGGATTCTGTGATTCTAGGATTCTGAGATTCCAAGATTCAAGAATTCTGTGATTCTAGGATTCTAGGATTCTATGAATCTATGATTCTGTGATTCTATGATTCTAGGAATCTGTGATTCTAGGATTCTAGGATTTTAGGATTCTGTGATTCTAAGATTCTATAATTCTAGGATTCTTTGATTCTATGATTCTAGGATTCTGTGATTCTTTGATTCTGAGATTCCAAGATTCTAGAACTCTGTGATTCTATGATTCTAGGATTCTGTGATTCTAGGATTCTGTGATTCTATGATTCTAGGATTCCATGCTTCTTTGGTTCTCAGATTCTAGGATTCTGTGATTCTGAGATTCTATGATTCTGTGATTCCAGTATTCTAGGATTTTAGCATTCTGTGATTCTAATATTGTAGTATTCTGTGATTCTGTGATTCTACAATTCTAGGATCATTTGATTCTATGATTCTATGATTCTGTGATTCTTTGATTCTGAGATTCCAAGATTCTAGAATTCTGTGATTCTATGATTCTAGGATTCTGTGATTCTAGGATTCTAGGATTCTGTGATTCTAGGAATCTGTGATTCTATGATTCTAGGATTCTACAATTCTGTGATTCTAAGATTCTAGGATTCTGTGATTCTATGATTCTAGGATTATTTGATTCTATGATTCTGTGATCCTAGGATTCTATGATTCTAGGATTCCATGCTTCTGTGGTTCTCGGATGCTATGATTCTATGATTCTAGGATTCTACAATTCTGTGATTCTATGATTCTAGGATTCTGTGATTCTAGGATTCTAGGATTCTGTGATTCTATGATTCTAGGATTCTGTGATTCTGTGATTCTATGATTCTGTGATTCTATGATTCTAGGATTCTATTCTTCTATGATTCTCTGATTCTGCGATTCTAGGATTCTGTGATTCTAAGTTTCTGTGATTCTATGATTCTAGGATTGTGTGATTCTATGATCATATGATTACAAGATTCTATGATTCTGTGATTCTATGATTCTGTGATTCTAGGATTCTATGATTCTAGGATTCCATGCTTCTCTGGTTCTCGGATTCTATGATTCTGTGATTCTAAGATTCTACGATTCTGTAATTCTGTAATTCTATGATTCTGTGATTCTATGGTTCTAGGATTCTGTGATTCTAGGATTCTAGGATTCTGTGATTCTAGGAATCTGTGATTCTATGATTCTAGGATTCTACAATTCTGTGATTCTAAGATTCTAGGATTCTGTGATTCTATGATTCTAGGATTATTTGATTCTATGATTCTGTGATCCTAGGATTCTATGATTCTAGGATTCCATGCTTCTGTGGTTCTCGGATGCTATGATTCTATGATTCTAGGATTCTACAATTCTGTGATTCTATGATTCTAGGATTCTGTGATTCTAGGATTCTAGGATTCTGTGATTCTATGATTCTAGGATTCTGTGATTCTGTGATTCTATGATTCTGTGATTCTATGATTCTAGGATTCTATTCTTCTATGATTCTCTGATTCTGTGATTCTATGATTCTGTGATTCTAAGATTCTGTGATTCTATGATTCTAGGATTGTGTGATTCTATGATTATATGATTACAAGATTCTAGGATTCTGTGATTCTATGATTCTGTGATTCTAGGATTCTATGATTCTAGGATTCCATGCTTCTCTGGTTCTCGGATTCTATGATTCTGTGATTCTAAGATTCTACGATTCTGTGATTCTATGATTCTAGGATTTTGTAATTCTGTAATTCTATGATTCTGTGATTCTATGGTTCTAGGATTCTATGCTTCTATGATTCTCTGATTCTCTGATTCTAGGATTCTGTGATTCTATGATTCTGTGATTCTATGATTCTAGCAATCTGTGATTCTAGGATTCTAGGATTTTAGGATTCTGTGATTCTAAAATTCTATAATTCTGGCATCTTTGATTCGATGATTCTAGGATCTGTGATTCTTTGATTCTGAGATTTTAAGATTCTAGAATTCTGTGATTCTATGATTCTAGGATTCTGTGATTCTAGGATTCTAAGAGTCTGTGATTCTAGGATTCTAGGATTCTGTGATTCTAGGATTCTACAATTCTGTGATTCTAGGATTCTGTGATTCTATGATTCTAGAATTCTGTGATTCTAGGATTCTGAGATTCCAGAATTCTAGAATTCTGTGATTCTAGGATTCTAGGATTCTAGGATTCTATGATTCTGTGATTCTATGATTCTAGGAATCTGTGATTCTAGGATTCTAGGATTTTAGGATTCTGTGATTCTAAGGTTCTATAATTCTAGGATTCTTTGATTCTATGATTCTAGGATTCTGAGATTCTTTGATTCTGAGATTCCAAGATTCTAGAACTCTGTGATTCTATGATTCTAGGATTCTGTGATTCAAGGATTCTGTGATTCTATGATTCTAGGATTCTGTGATTCTAGGATTCTGAGATTCCAAGATTCTAGAATTCTGTGATTCTATGATTCTAGGATTCTGTGATTCTAGGATTCTAAGAGTCTGTGATTCTAGGATTCTAGGATTCTGTGATTCTATGATTCTGTGATTCTAGGATTCTGTGATTCTACAATTCTGTGATTCTAGGATTCTGTGATTCTATGATTCTAGGATTCTGTGATTCTAGGATTCTACGATTCTAGGATTCTGTGATTCTGTGATTCTAGGATTCTAGGATTCTGTGATTCTGTGATTCTCGGATTCTAGCATTCTGTGATTCTGTGATTCTGTGATTCTATGATTCTGTCATTCTGTGATTCTAGGATTCTGGCGTCTGTGATTCTAGGATTGCAAGATTCTCTGATTCTATGATTCTGTGATTCTATGAATCTAGGATTCTAGGATTCTGTGATTCTATGATTCTGTGATTCTATGATTCTAGCAATCTGTGATTCTAGGATTCTAGGATTTTAGGATTCTGTGATTCTAAAATTCTATAATTCTAGCATCTTTGATTCTATGAGTCTAGGATTCTGTGATTCTTTGATTCTGAGATTCCAAGATTCTAGAATTCTGTGATTCTATGATTCTAGGATTCTGTGATTCTAGGATTCTAAGAGTCTGTGATTCTAGGACTCTGAGATTCCAAGATTCTAGAATTCTGTGATTCTAGGATTCTAGGATTCTATGATTCTATGATTCTGTGATTCTATGATTCTAGGAATCTGTGATTGTAGGATTCTAGGATTTTAGGATTCTGTGATTCTAAGATTCTATAATTCTAGGATTCTTTGATTCTATGATTCTAGGATTCTGTGATTCTTTGATTCTGAGATTCCAAGATTCTAGAAATCTGTGATTCTATGATTCTAGGATTCTGTGATTCTAGGATTCTGTGATTCTATGATTCTAGGATTCCATGCTTCTGTGGTTCTCATATTCTATGATTCTGTGATTCTAAGATTCTATGATTCTGTGATTCCAGCATTCTAGGATTTTAGCATCCTGTGATTCTAAGATTGTAGTATTCTGTGATTCTGTGATTCTACAATTCTAGGATTATTTGATTCTATGATTCTATGATTCTATGATTCTGTGATTCTTTGATTCTGAGATTCCAAGATTCTAGAATTCTGTGATTCGATGATTCTAGGATTCTGTGATTCTAGGATTCTAGCATTCTTTGATTCTGTGATTCTAGGAATCTGTGATTCGAGGATTCTAGGATTCTACAATTCTGTGATTCTAAGCTTCTAGGATTCTGTGATTCTGTGATTCTAGGATTCTGTGATTCTATGATTCTGTGATCCTAGGATTCTATGATTCTAGGATTCCATGCTTCTGTGGTTCTCGGATGCTATGATGCTGTGATTCTAGGATTCTACAATTCTGTGATTCTAGGATTCTAGGATTCTGTGATTCAGTGATTCTATGATTCTGTGATTCTATGGTTCTAGGATTCTATGCTTCTATGATTCTCTGATTCTGTGATTCTAGGATTCTAGGATTCTGTGATTCAATGATTCTAGGATTCTGTGATTCTGTGATTCTATGATTCTGTGATTCTATGATTCTCGGATTCTATGCTTCTATGATTCTCTAATTCTGTGATTCTAGGATTCTGTGATTATAAGATTCTGTGATTCTATGATTCTAGGATTGTGTGATTCTATGATTATATGATTACAAGATTCTAGGATTCTGTGATTCTATGATTCTGTGATTCTAGGATTCTATGATTCTAGGATTCCATGCTTCTGTGGTTCTCGGATTCTATGATTCTGTGATTTTAAGATTCTACGATTCTGTGATTCTATGATTCTAGGATTCTGTGATTCTGTAATTCTATGATTCTGTGATTCTTTGGTTCTAGGATTCTATGCTTCTATGATTCTCTGATTCTGTGATTCTAGGATTCTGTGATTCTAGGATTCTGTGATTCTATGTTTCTAGCAATCTGTGATTCTAGGATTCTAGGATTTTAGGATACTGTGATTCTAAAATTCTATAATTCTAGCATCTTTGATTCTATGATTCTAGGACTCTGTGATTCTTTGATTCTGAGATTCCAAGATTCTAGAATTCTGTGATTCTATGATTCTAGGATTCTGTGATTCTAGGATTCTAAGGGGTAAAAATTCAGTTGGTTGCGCCTCCCGTTAGCGCCTTAAATGGGCGCTAATGGGGCGTTAAGGCGCTAACGCCCGGGCGCGGCGCTGTTTGCGCCGCTCGAGAACTTAACTTGAGATTGTGCGGCGGCGCTAAAACTTACCGCTGCGACCACCTGCGCGCGCAGATTGTGACGTCAGTCCGTGGTGCAACGCCCTTGGGGCGCCCCGGAGCGGAAATTGAGTGGCGCCCCCTGCCTTACCGCCTGGCGCTTCCAACGACCGGAAGACTGGAACGTTATCAATCGGTCTGGGGCTGGGGGGGGGCGCTATTTAAAGGGGGCCTCTTCCTGTCTTTTTCTGTGGTCGACATTTATGCACCACTCGTTCTGAGAGAGAGAGAGAGATTCGGAGAGAGAGAGAGAGAGACTTCTACATTGACTCAACGCTTTGTGAGGTAGTTTTGCCTAGTTCATCCTAACTTTGCTGCTACTTTCGTTGCTGTACCTCATTACTTTTCTGGCAAAGAGAAGATGGGGGCTGCAATGATTGGGGGCGTCGTCCTGCTCCAGCTCAATCGGAGCAGAGTGAGACGCAGACAGAGAGTGGCAATGATGGCCAGACGGAGGAGGCCCATCAGGCGCATGTACAGGAGAGCTTACCCTCCCAGGGTATATCGTGAACAGCTCTCCTACATCCACATGTCCGAGGAGCTGTGTTTGCGAAGGCTGCGATTCAGCAAGGAGGTGGTCACTGAGCTCTGCCACCTGCTGCAGCCAGATCTGCAGCCTCAGCTGAGGTCCAGGACGTCTCTGTCGGTGGCAGTGAAGGTCACAGTGGCCTTGAACTTCTACGCCACTGGCTCATTCCAAGCTGCTGTTGGGGACCTCGCCAATATCTCCCAGTTTGCGGTGCATCGCTGCATCCGGCAGGTCACCAATGCCCTCTTCACAAGGAGACGAGACTTCATCTCCTTCCCTATGACCCCAGACAAGCAGCATGACCGTGCTATGGGCTTTGCGAGGGTAGCGGGCTTCCCCATGGTGCAGGGCGCCATTGACTGCACGCATGTGGCTTTGCGTGCTCCGCGAGAGAATGCAGAGGAGTTCCGGAACAGAAAAGGGTTCCATTCCTTGAATGTGCAGTTGGTCTGTGACCACAGACAGGTGATTCTCGCTGTCAATGCCCACTATCCGGGCAGCTGCCACGATGCTTTCATCCTGCGCCAGAGTACTGTGGCAGAAATTTTCGAGGCACCGCATCAGCCAGTCGGTTGGCTTCTGGGGGACAAGGGGTACGCATTGAGCACCTGGCTGATGACACCGCTCCGTGCGCCAAACACCCCTGCTGAGCTGCGGTACCAGGAAAGCCAACAAGCAACGAGGAACATTATTGAGCGCACAATCGGCGTGCTCAAACAACGATTCCGCTGTCTGGACCATTCCGGAGGAGCCCTGCAGTACTCGCCTGAGCAAGTTTCCAAATTCGTAGTGGTGTGCTGCATGTTGCACAACATGGCAATCCTCAGGACGCAGCCAATGCCACCAGGCCTTGCAGCACCACAAGAGGAGGAGGAGGAAGAGGAGGAACTGGCCGAGGACGATGATCAGCAGCAGCACCAAGGCAGGAGGGTGGCCCACAATGGTCAAACTGCAAGGGCCGTCCATCAACGACTAATAGCAAGCCGCTTCTAGGGCCCCTGCCAGTGCTACAAACACGAATCAACCCAGCACGCAACCCCTAAGCCGGCCAAGGCACCAATAATTCCAACCACCAGCCATGTATATTTTGAATACAGAAACTTATTTATTGTACAAACTCTGTGTGTGTCAATTCCTCATGACAAACTCATAGAAATAAACACAAAAAAACAGTCAATAACATAACTGGTTCTCACAACCTGGAGATAATGTCCAAAACACTAAACAAAAGTTGGACCATGAACCTCGGCCTTTAATAAAAAAATGACCAGCATTTTGGCACACCTCCTACTTTTTGCCCTTCGAGGGTGATCTCCTTCCCTTGCGCACTTCCCCCCTTCTAACCCTACTGCTCCTCCGTAATGGGACCTCAGTGGCTGCAGCAAGGCTGGTGGAAGGCTGCTGCTTGTCAGACCCTGACACTGCAGATGCCCCTGAAGGACGGCCTCGACCACTTCTGGGCCTGGAGGGCCCGGCTGCAGACTGCACCAACTCTGCATGGGCGGCAGCAGTCTGTCCTACAGGCGGTGGCAAGTGCAGTGGAGAAGTGACAGTGTTGGCAGCAGGAATGCTGTCATCGTGAGAGAGGACAGCAACTCCCTGCTCGCCCGACACACTGGCACTCCCACGGGGCAGCACTTCAGCATCCGGAGCAATTTGCCTGAGAACAGATTGCTGGCCTGCTGCGGCGCGGTGACAGCCCCGGGGACATGTGCACGAACCATCGAGGATGGCAGCAGTCAGTGCTCGCGTGGCCTCAATCTGAGTCTGCATGAGAGCAGGCTCAGATGGGTTCCTGGCAGCCAGTGACTGAATTGCAGCAGTAAGCTTTAGTGTGGCATCCGCCTGTGCTACAGCGAAGTGCTCCACACTCCTTGCCAGTGCCTCAATGCATTCGGGCACCCTTCCCACTGCACCCATGAGCTCAGTGTGCATGACCACCGCCTGGCTGTTCATTTCTGCAATCAGCCGCTCCTCCTCTGCGTCCATTGCATTAGGAGTGTCTGGCATACTCTCCCTCTGGGGAGAAGGCTCCCGTTCTTCCCTCCCCCCCCCATGGCGTTGCTGCAGCCCGCTGGGTCCTGGAACTTCACCATCATCAGCCCCTTCCCCCCTGCTCCCCTCCGGGGAAGGCGTGTTCCCAGTGTGGCCATGGGCTTCCTCGGGAGAGGGTGGCACTGATGCTCCGGCTTCCTCTTCCTCCTCAGCTGCAGCATCACTCCCAGTGGCAGCTTCAGGGACCATCTCCTCAGCTGGTGAATCACCATCTGAAAGCAGGGAGGTACAAGAGTGGCTTTAGCGTGAGGACAGGGTGGCAGTAAGGGAGGAATAAGTGCAGCGAGTTAGCAAGTTGGATTGAAAGTGTCAAAGGCTGGTATTGTGAGGGACAAGTGGAAGGACAGAGGACAAAAAGGTGATGACCTTACCATTGCTGTCCACAACGGGGTCGGCGTCTCCAGTGGCGACGGGACCGATCACCCGGCTTGCCACAATCCTGTGGACGCGCTTCTCCAGATCGCTGAGGGGTTGCAGCTGAAGCCGCCCTCCACCCGTCCGTTGCTGCTGTCTCCGATTATGAGCCAGCTTAGCCTGCAAGAAAAAGGACAGCATCTGAGTCAATATACAGCCATGGTCTTGCCTGATGTGCCTCCCATAGGTGAATAGCCCTTACAATATACAGCCATGGTCTTGCCTGATGTGCCTCCCATAGGTGAATAGCCCTTACTGTATGCAAAGTGTGGAATGTGTGTGTGTGTTTGATGAAAGGGCCATAGGTGTTGGATGAGTGTTGTGCATTGGGGTTTTAAGACCCTCTGGCCATAGAGTGAGGTTGAGATGGAGGGATGGAGAGGTATTGAGAAAAAGCCACTCACCCTGACGACCCGAGTGAGGTCGTTGAACTTTTTGCGGCATTGAACATGGGTCCTGGGTACCATGCTCCTGGAGGAGACGCTCTGAGCCACCTCCCTCCACACTCTTCTGAACTCGCGTGGCAAAGGCCTCCTGCCACTCTCAGGGAACAGCATACATCGTCTGCGCTCCACTGCGCCAACCAGAGCATCCAAGGCCCGCTCGGTGAAGCGATGAGCGCGTTCTCTCACCCTCTCCATGCTTGGCAGCAAAATGGATTCACAGGTCTCTCCAGGCTGAGATTCAAGGCTGCAATGAGCAGGGTGTGGCTGGGGAGCAAGTGGCCCCCCCCCGCTTTAAGAAGTGGCCGGCGCCAGTGTGTCTGTGTTCCCTCGCTAACTGGCAGCAGCTGCGCTGCGCTCGCGCGCTGAGTTAGCGCCTCACTCCTTGGCCTTTGCGCCTTAAGACAGGTGTGCAGCGCCTGCTTTAGCGCTCCACTCACCTCCCGGGGCGGTAAAAGTGAAGTTTCCAGTCAGTGCCGATAATTAGCGCCAGGCGCTAATATTTGCGTCCAGACGATATTTGCGCCCCAAATGGGGCGCGACCTAATTTCTACCCCTAGGATTCTAGGATTCTGTGATTCTATGATTCTAGGATTCTATGATTCTGTGATTCTGTGATTCTAGGGGGAAAACTTCAGTTGGTTGTGCCTCCCGTTAGCGCCTTATGAGGGCGCGAATGTGGCGCAAAGCAACTAGCACCCGGGCGCGGCGATGTTTGCGCCGCCTGCAAAATTAACTGCCAAATGGGGCGCGACCTAATTTCTACCCCCAAGAGTCTGTGATTCTAGGATTCTAGGATTCTGTGATTCTATGATTCTGTGATTCTAGGATTCTACAATTCTGTGATTCTTGGACTCTATGATTCTATGATTCTAGGATTCTGTGATTCTAGGATTCTGAGATTCCAAGATTCTAGAATTCTGTGATTCTAGGATTCTATGATTCTATGATTCTGTGATTCTAAGAGTCTGTGATTCTAGGATTCTAGGATTCTGTGATTCTATGATTCTGTGATTCTGTGATTCTATGATTCTGTCATTCTGTGATTCTAGGATTCTAGGATTCTAGGATTGTGTGATTCTATGATTCTGTGTTACTATGATTCTAGGTTGCCAGGATTCTCTTATTCTATGATACTATGATTCTATGATTCTGTGACTGTAGGATTCTAGGATTCTGTGTTTCCAAGATTCTCGTATTCTATGTTTCTGTAATTCTAGGATTCTGTCATTCTGTGATTCTGGGATTCTGTGATTCTATAATCCTAGGATTTTATGCTTCTTTGATTCTCTGATTCTAGGATTCTAGATTTCTGTGCTTCTAGGATTATATGATTCTGTGATTCTATGATCCAATGATTCTGTGATTCTAAGATTGTAGTATTCTGTGATTCTGTAATTCTATAATTCAAGGATTCTTTGATTCTATGATTCTAGGATTCTGTGATTCTATGATTCTTGAATTCTGTGATTCTATGATTCTATTATTATATGATTCTAGGATTCTGTGATTCTAGGATTCTAGTATTTTAGGATTCTCTGATTTTAAGATTGTAGTATTCTGTGATTCTGTGATTCTATAATTCTAGGATTCTTTGATTCTATGATTATAGGATTCTGTGATTCTGAGATTCCAAGATTCTAGAATTCTGTGATTCTATGATTCTCAGATTCTGTGATTCTAGGATTCTGTTATTCTAGGATTCTAGGATTCTGTGATTCTATGATTCTGTGATGCTAGGATTCTAGGGGGTAAAAATTCAGTTGGTTGCGCCTCCCGTTAGCGCCTTAAGAGGGCGCTAATGGGGCGCAAAGCCGCTAACGCCCGGGCGCAGCGATGTTTGCGCCGCTCGAGAACTTAACTTGAGATTGTGCGACGTCGCTGAAACTTACCGCTGCGACCACCTGCGCTCGCAGATTGTGACGTCATTCCATGGTGCAACGCCCTTGTGGCACCCCGAAGCGGAAATTGAGTGGCGCCCCCTGCCTTACCGCCTGGCGCTTCCAACGACCGGAAGACTGGAACGCTATCAATCGCTGTGGGGCTGGGGGGGGCGCTATTTAAAGGGGGCCTCTTCCTGTCTTTTTCTGTGGTCGACATTTATGCACCACTCGTTCTGAAGAAAGAGAGATTTGGAGAGAGAGAGAGAGAGACTTCTACATTGACTCAACGCTTTGTGAGGTAGTTTTGCCTATTGATCCTAACTTTGCTGCTACTTTAGTTGCTGTCCCTCATTACTTTGCTTGCAAAGAGAATATGGGGGCTGCACTGATTGGGGGCGTCGTCCTGCTCCAGCTGAATCGGAGGATACAGAGACGCAGAGAGAGAGTGGCAATGATGGCCAGACGGAGGAGGGCCATCAGGCGTCTGTACAGGAGAGCTTACCCTCCCAGGGTATATCGTGAACAGCTCTCCTACATCCATATGTCCGAGGAGCTGTGTTTGCGAAGGCTGCGATTCAGCAAGGAGGTGGTCACTGAGCTCTGCCACCTGCTGCAGCCAGATCTGCAGCCTCAACTGAGGTCCAGGACGTCTCTGTCGGTGGCAGTGAAGGTCACAGTGGCTTTGAACTTTTACGCCACTGGCTCATTCCAAGCTGCTGTTGGGGACCTCGCCAATATCTCCCAGTTCGCGGTGCATTGCTGCATCCGGCAGGTCACAAATGCCCTCTTCAGAAGGAGACGAGAGTTCATCTCTTTCCCTATGACCCCAGACAAGCAGCGTGACCGCGCTCTGGGCTTTGCGAGGGTAGCGGGCTTCCCCATGGTGCAGGGCGCCATTGACTGCACGCATGTGGCTTTGCGTGCTCCGCGTGAGAATGCAGAGGAATTCAGGAACAGAAAGGGGTTCCATTCCTTGAATGTCCAGTTGGTCTGTGACCACAGACAGCTGATACTCGCTGTCAATGCCCACTATCCGGGCAGCTGCCACGATGCTTTTATCCTGCGCCAGACTACTGTGGCAGAAGTTTTCGAGGTACCGCATCAGCCAGTTGGTTGGCTTCTCGGGGACAAGGGGTATGCATTGAGCACCTGGCTGATGACACCACTCCGTACGCCCAACACCCCTGCTGAGCTGCGGTACAATGAAAGCCATCAAGCAACCAGGAACATTATTGAGCGCACAATCGGCGTGCTGAAACAACGGTTCCGCTGTCTGGACCATTCCGGAGGAGCCCTGCAGTACTCGCCTGAGCAAGTATCGAACTTCGTAGTCGTGTGCTGCATGTTGCATAACATGGCAATCCTCAGGACCCAGCCAATGCCACCAGGCCTTGGAGCACCACCAGAGGAGGAGGAGGAAGAGGAGGAAGAGGACGAGGACGATGATCATAAGCAGCACCAAGGCGGGAGGGCGGCCCACAATGGTCAAACTGCAAGGGCCGTCCGTCAACGGCTAAGAGCAAGCCGCTTCTAGGGCCCCTGCCATTGCTACCAACATTAATCAACCCAGCACGCAACCCCTAAGCCGGCCAAGGCACCAATAATTCCAACCACCAGCCATGTATATTTTGAATACAGAAACTTATTTATTTTACAAACTCTGTGTGTGTCAATTCCTCATGACAAACTCATAGAAATAAACACAAAAAAACAGTCAATAACATAACTGGTTCTCACAACCTGGAGATAATGTCCAAAACACTAAACAAAAGTTGGACCATGAACCTCGGCCTTTAATAAAAAAATGACCAGCATTTTGTCACACCTCCTACTTTTTGCCCTTCGAGGTTGATCTCCTTCCCTTGCGCACTTCCCCCCTTCTAACCCTACTGCTCCTCCGTAATGGGACCTCAGTGGCTGCAGCAAGGCTGGTGGAAGGCTGCTGCTCGTCAGACCCTGACACTGCAGATGCCCCTGAAGGACGGCCTCGACCACTTCTGGGCCTGGAGGGCCCGGCTGCAGACTGCACCAACTCTGCATGGGCAGCAGCAGTCTGTCCTACAGGCGGTGGCAAGTGCAGTGGAGAAGTGACAGTGTTGGCAGCAGGAATGCTGTCATCGTGAGAGAGGCCAGCAACTCCCTGCTCGCCCGACACACTGGCACTCCCACGGGGCAGCACTTCAGCATCCGGAGCAATCTGCCGGAGAACAGATTGCTGGCCTGCTGCGGCGTGGTGACAGCCCCGGGGACATGTGCACGAACCATCGAGGTTGGCAGCAGTCTGTGCTCGCGTGGCCTCAATCTGAGTCTGTATGAGAGCTGTCAGAGATGGGATCACGGCAGCCAGTGACTGAATTGCAGCACTAAGCATTAGTGTGGCATCCGCCTGTGCTACAGCGAAGTGCTCCACACTCCTTGCCAGTGACTCAATGCATTCGGGCACCCTTCCCACTGCACCCATGAGCTCAGTGTGCATGCCCACCGCCTGGGTGTTCATTTCTGCGATCAGCCACTCCTCCTCTGCGTCCATTGCAGTAGGAGTGTCTGGCATACTCTCCCTCTGGGGAGAAGGCCCCCGTTCTTCCCTACCCCCCCCCATGGCGTTGCTGCAGCCCGCTGGGTCCTGGAGCTTCACCCTCATCAGCCCCTTCCCCCCTGCTCCCCTCCGGGGAAGGCGTGTTCCCAGTGTGGGCATGGGCTTCCTCGGGAGAGGGTGGCACTGATGCTCTGGCTTCCTCTTCCTCCTCAGCTGCAGCATCACTCCCAGTGGCAGCTTCAGGGCCCGTCTCCTCAGCTGGTGAATCACCATCTGAAAGCAGGGAGGTACAAGAGTGGCTTTAGCGTGAGGACAGTGGGGCAGTAAGGGAGGAATAAGTGCAGCGAGTTAGCAAGTTGGATTGAAAGTGTCAAAGGCTGGTGTTGTGAGGGACAAGTGGAAGGACAGAGGACAAAAAGGTGATGACCTTACCATTGCTGTCCACAACGGGGTCGGCGTCTCCAGTGGCGACGGGACCGATCACCCGGCTTGCCACAATCCTGTGGACGCGCTCCTCCAGATCGCTGAGGGGTTGCAGCTGAGGCCGCCCTCCACCTGTCCGTTGCTGCTGTCTCCTATTATGAGCCAGCTTGGCCTGCAAGAAAAAGGACAGCATCTGAGTAAATATACAGCCATGGTCTTGCCTGATGTGCCTCCCATTGGTGAATAGCCCTTACAATATACAGCCATGGTCTTGCCTGATGTGCCTCCCATAGGTGAATAGCCCTTACAATATACAGCCATGGTCTTGCCTGATGTGCCTCCCATAGGTGAATAGCCCTTACAATATACAGCCATGGTCTTGCCTGATGTGCCTCCCATAGGTGAATAGCCCTTACTGTATGCAAAGTGTGGAATGTGTGTGTGTGTTTGATGAAAGGGCCATAGGTGTTGGATGAGTGTTGTGCATTGGGGTTTTAAGACCCTCTGGCCATAGAGTGAGGTTGAGATGGAGGGATGGAGAGGTATTGAGAAAAAGCCACTCACCCTGACGACCCGAGTGAGGTCGTTGAACTTTTTGCGGCATTGAACATGGGTCCTGGGCACCATGCTCCTGGAGGAGACGCTCTGAGCCACCTCCCTCCACACTCTTCTGAACTCGCGTGGCAAAGGCCTCCTGCCACTCTCAGGGAACAGCATACATCGTCTGCGCTCCACTGCGCCAACCAGAGCATCCAAGGCCCGCTCGGTGAAGCGATGAGCGCGTTCTCTCACCCTCTCCATGCTTGGCAGCAAAATGGATTCACAGGTCTCTCCAGGCTGAGATTCAAGGCTGCAATGAGCAGGGTGTGGCTGGGGAGCAAGTGGCCCCCCCCCGCTTTAAGAAGTGGCCGGCGCCAGTGTGTCTGTGTTCCCTCGCTAACTGGCAGCAGCTGCGCTGCGCTCGCGCGCTGAGTTAGCGCCTCACTCCTTGGCCTTTGCGCCTTAAGACAGGTGTGCAGCGCCTGCTTTAGCGCTCCACTCACCTCCCGGGGCGGTAAAAGTGAAGTTTCCAGTCAGTGCCGATAATTAGCGCCAGGCGCTAATATTTGCGTCCAGACGATATTTGCGCCCCAAATGGGGCGCGACCTAATTTCTACCCCTAGGATTCTAGGATTCTGTGATTCTATGATTCTATGATTCTATGATTCTGTGATTCTGTGATTCTAGGGGGAAAACTTCAGTTGGTTGTGCCTCCCGTTAGTGCCTTATGAGGGCGCGAATGTGGCGCAAAGCAACTAGCACCCGGGCGCGGCGATGTTTGCGCCGCCTGCAAAATTAACTAGACATTTTGCGGCGGCACTAAACAGTACCGCCCCGATCTCCTGCGCCGGCAGATCGTGATGTCAGTCGAGTGCGCGATGCTACAGTAGCGCCCTGGAGCGGATATTGAGTGGTGCCCCTGCCTTACCGCATGCCGCTAGCAACGACAGGTTGAGGGGAGCGTTTTGCAGTCAGGAAGGGACTGGTGGAATGCTATTTAAAGGCAAACGCTTCCTGCCTTTGTTTGTTGGCGACATTTTTGAACCACGCGTTCTGAGAGAGAGAGAGAGAGAGAGAGACTTCTGGAGAGTTTCAATGCTGTGTGAAGGAGTTTTGGGTACTGAGCAGCACTTTGCAGGTTCATTTTGATTTGCCCTTCCTTGTATCAATTTAGAAGAGACTGTGGGGGCTGGACTCTGAGCTCTTTCCTTGGGCCTCTCCATTGTTCTTTTCAGCAGAATTGATTTACAGGTCTCTCCAGGCCGAGATTCAAGGCTGCAATGAACAGGATGTGGATGGAAAGCAAGATCAACCCTCCCCTTTAAGAACTGGCCGGGGCCATTGTGTCTGTGTTCCATTGCTGACTGACATCACATGAGCTTCACCAGCGCTCTGAGTTAGCGCCTCGCTCCTCGGCCTTTGTGCCTTAAGACAGATGTGTAGCGCCTGATTTTGTGCTCCAATCACCTTCAGGGGTGATAAAAGTCAAGTTCGTAGTCGCAGGCGCTAATCTTTGCACACGGCCGATAATTGCGCCCCAAACGGGGCGATACTGAATTTTTCCCCCTAGGTGTCTGTATCTATGATCCTAGGATTATGTGATTCTGTGATTATAGGATTCTAGGATTCTAGTTTTCTAGGATACTGTGATTCTGTGATTCTATGATTCTAGGTTTCTAGGATTCTGTGATTCTTTAATCCTATGATTGTAGGATTCTGTGATTCTTGGATTCTAGTTTTCTGTGATTCTGTGATTCTATGATTCTATGATTCTAGAATTCTGTGATTCTATGAATCTATGATTCTAGGATTCTGTGATTCTGTTATTCTATAATTCTAGGATTCTATGATTCTAGGGTCCATGATTCTAGGATTCTAGGATTCTGTGATTCTCTGATTCTGTGATTCTATGAATCTTGGATTCTAGGATTCTAGGATTCTGTGATTCTATGATTCTGTGATACTATGATTCTAGGTTTCTAGAATTCTCTTATTCTATGATACTATGATTCTAAGGGCTGGATTTTGATACTGGGGTGGGCTGGGGTCATGTCATCCACTTTTCGTGTTATCCACCCGACTGCAATTGGATGTGGGAGATTGATGCGATTTTCACCTAATTGGGCAATTGAGTTCCAGCATGTGAGAACCCATGACCCAATTAGTGTTTTCAGTCTAAAAGTCACCTCTGATGATGTCATCATTGGTGCTGCATTGAAGGTCTGCAAAGACTGCCTGGCCTTTGCTGTGAGAGGACCTGGATGCAAAATGAGCAGCAGCAGCCCTAAGTCTGCTCCCAGATATTTTTGCACCACCACTCCCAGATATGTCTCATCCATCTATCACCAACACTCCCAGATATGTGCCAGCCAGCCAGCCAGCCAGCATCAGCTATCCAAATGTGCTCCCGCCAGGTTTCACATTCGTGGTTCAGAATAGGATTCTAGGATTCTGTGATTCTAGGATTCTAGGATTCTGTGATTCTATGATTCTGTGATTCTAGGATTCTATGATTCTAAGATTCTGTTATTCTAGCATTCTAGGATTCTGTGATTCTGTGATTTTAAGCTTCTAGGATTCTGTGATTCTAGAATTCTGTGATTCTATGATTCTATTCTATGATTCTATGATTCTGTGATTCTAGCATTCTAGGATTCTGTTTTTCTGATATTCTATAATGCTAGGATTCTATGTTTCTGTGATTCTAGGATTCTGTGATTCTGTGATTCTATGATTCTAGGATTATGTGATTCTAGGATTCTGTGATTCTAGGATTCTGTGATTCTGTGATTCTGTGATTCTGATATTCTATGATTCTATGTTTCTGTGATTCTATGATTCTAATATTCTGTTATTCTAACATTCTAGGATTCTGTGATTCTGTGATTCTAAGATTCTAGGATTCTGTGATTCTAGGATTCTGTGATTCTATGATTCTATAATTCTATGATTCTGTGATTCTATGATTCTGTTGTTCTTGGATTCTGTGATTCTGTGATTCTATGATTCTAGGATTCTGTGATTTTGTGAATCTGATATTCTGTTATTCTAGGCTTCTGTGATTCTATGATTCTGTGATTCTATGATTCTAGGATACTAGGATTCTAGGATTCTGTGATTCTATGATTCTGTGATTCTAGGATTCTAGGATTCTGTGATTCTATGATTCTGTGATTCTAGGATTCTACAATTCTGTGATTCTAGGATTCTGTGATTCTATGATTCTAGGATTCTGTGATTCTAGGATTCTGAGATTCCAAGATTCTAGAATCCTGTGATTCTATGATTCTGTGATTCTAGGATTCTACAATTCTGTGATTCTAAGATTCTAGGATTCTGTGATTCTATGACTCTAGGATTCTGTGATTCTATGATTCTAGGATTCTATGATTCCATGATTCTGTGATTCTGTGATTCCAGGATTCTGTGTATCTATGATCCTATGATTTCGTGATTCTGTGATTCTATGATTATAGGATTCTAGGTTTCTAGGATTCTGTGATTCTATGATTCTAGGTTTCTAGGATTCTGTGATTCTTTAATCCTATGATTGTAGGATTCTGTGATTCTTGGATTCTAGTTTTCTGTGATTCTGTGAATCTATGATTCTAGGATTCTGTGATTCTGGGATTCTGATATTCTATAATTCCAGGATTCTATGTTTCTGTGATTCTATGATTCTATGATTCTAAGATTCTGTTATTCTAACATTCTAGGATTCTGTGATTCTGTGATTTTAGGATTCTACGATTCTGTTATTCTATGATTCTAAGATTCTAGGATTCTGTGATTCTAGTATTCTGTGATTATTGGATTCTGTGATTCTATGATTCTAGGATTCTAGGATTCTAGGATTCTGTGATTGTATAATTCTGTGATTCTAGGATTCTGTGATTCTATGAATCTAGGATTCTGTGATTCTGTGATTCTGATATTCTATAATTCTAGGATTCTGTGATTCTATGGTTCTGTGAATCTAGGATTCTAGGATACTAGGATTCTAGGATTCTGTAATTCTGTGATTCTGTGATTCTAGGATTCTGTGATTCTAGGATTCTAGGATTCTGTGATTCTATGATTCTGTGATTCTAGGATTCTAGGATTCTAAGATTCTGTTATTCTAGCATTCTAGGATTCTGTGATTCTAGAATTCTGTGATTCTATGATTCTATGATTCTATGATTCTATGATTCTGTGATTCTAGGATTCTAGGATTCTGTGATTCTGATATTCTATAATGCTAGGATTCTATGTTTCTGTGATTCTAGGATTCTGTGTTTCTGTGATTCTATGATTCTAGGATTATGTGATTCTAGGATTCTGTGATTCTGTGATTCTATGATTCTAGGATTCTGCGATTCTGTGATTCTATGATTCTGATATTCTATAATTCTATGATTCTATGTTTCTGTGATTCTATGATTCTAATATTCTGTTATTCTAACATTCTAGGATTCTGTGATTCTGTGATTCTAAGATTCTAGGATTCTGTGATTCTTGGATTCTGTGATTCTATGATTCTATGATTCTATGATTCTATGATTCTATGATTCTGTGATTCTATGATTCTATGATTCTGTGATTCTTGGATTCTGTGATTCTGTGATTCTATGATTCTGGGATTCTGGGATTCTGTGAATCTGATATTTTATTATTCTAGGCTTCTGTGATTCTATGATTCTAGGATTCTGTGATTCTCAGATTCTAGGATTCTGTGATTCTATGATTCTGTGATTCTATAATTGTATGATTCTAGGAATCTGTGACTCTATGTTCTGTCATTCTAGGATTCTAGGATTCTGTGATTCTAGCATTCTAGGATTATGTGATTCTATGATTCTTGGAATCTAGGATTCTGTGATTCTGTGATTCTATGATTCTAGGATTCTGTGATTCTATAATTCTAGGATTCTGTGATTCTATGATTCTAAGATTCTGTTATTCTAAGATTCTAGGTTTCTGTGATTCTATGGTTCTGTAATTCTATGATTCTAAGATGCTCGGATTCTAGGATTCTGTGATTCTAAGATTCTTTGTTTCTGTGATTTTAGGATTCTGTGATTCTAGGATTCTAGGATTCTGTGATTTTAGGATTCTAGGATTCTAGAATCCTGTGATTCTAGGATTCTAGGATTCTAGGATTCTGTGATTCTATGATTTTATGATTCTGTGTTTCTATGATCCTAGGGTTCTAGGATTCTGTGATTCTAGGATTCTATATCTGCATCAAGTCACCCCTTAAATGCCTCAATGCTCTCTGATTCAAACACTCCATGTTGCAGCAAGTTCCACATTATCGCCATTCTCTGTGTAAAGAAATTCCCCTTAAATTATTTATTTGATCTGTTAGTGCCTATCTTATATTTATGCCCCCATGTTTTGGACTCACCTACAAATGGAAACAGTTTCTCCACACTCACTCTATCAAACCCCTTCATAATTTTAAAGACCTCTATCAGGTCTCTTCTTAATTTCTTTTCCAGAGAAAATGAGCCACAGCCTGCTCGATCTTTCCTGGAAGTGGCATCCTCTCAATTCTGGTAACATCCTTGCAAAGATTTTCTGCACTTTCTCCAGTGCTTTAATACCCTTTTTTGTCGTATGGAGACCAGAACTGCACACAGTACTTGTATTCATCCCAATGGGCCACTTCACCTTTCTCCCTGCAGAATTTGTATATGCTATTTGTCCTTTTTATCTCACTCTTAATTTGTTTGCTGATTCATTTTGGATCACTTTTGTTTAATCTGACCTTGTTGGTTTTGGTCCTGCATCCTCAACATTTAAAGGTGTTCCATTTGCCTTCTACTGAAGTGTTGTTGAACAATCTCTCCCAACTTATTTCCTCCAGTTGTTCTCACATCTAATTGAATTTAGCCCTTTTAAAATTATGTACCTGGCTCCAGGTCTTAGGTATTTCTAATTCCTAGATCATGTTAACTTTTATCATTCTGTCGCTGTCCCCAGGGCACTATAACTTCTATTTCCTGTGCATTTTCTGGGTCATTTACAAGTACCAGATCAAGATCAGTTACCTTCACTACTCCTGCCAGTGATTTCCCTGGAGCTTCTGGTGCTGTCAGTCCTCAATATTTTTCCATTAATGGACAGGTGGGGAGGTAGGGTGGGACTTACAAACAGTAAGTCTTGTTCTGCCTGTGAATAGCCAGTCTTGCTGTCAATCATGAAGTGTTCAGGGTGATGTGGCCACAGATTGGTTTTAAAGAGTCAAACTGGTGTAGCCTGGTGTTGTAGGCCTAGAAATTTGAAAATGGCGTGATGGGCACGCACTACACATGCCTGTTCAAATTTTCTTCAAATTATTTTGAATAACTTTGGTCAGAAACTGCTAGAAGCTAAAGAAAAAATATTCCTCAAGATAGCTGACAGAACAGTACTGTTGCATCCTGGGAAAGTAGGTAGACTGCACATATTCAGACTACACAATCCAAATTCGACTTGCAACATCGCCACTCTGGGCAAAAAAATCAACTCAAGCCCAGACTTTTAGGAGAGGCCTTCAAGTAAAAACTTGATTGAAAGCATTAAAAGATGCAAAATACATTTCAATGGATAACTTGAATAATATTATGGTGAAATAGTTTTAAAATTATTTTTGTTTCAGCTCAACCCTTATTTTGGATGTTAGAAAGTGCAGTTAATGAGGAAAAATGATGAAACAATTTTCAGAAAGCATTATGAGAACCCAGTGATAGATTGCATAATCAGAGTGATGTGTTTGCATAGGCATTTTCTATTATAAATGTGGACATAGGAACTTATACTGACAAAGACGTGACAACAGGAAGTCAACTGGCACAGGCAGGAAGTGCGCGCAGGTGATTACTGTCAAAAGAGTAAGCAGGTTTTCCTTTGGGGTTGTTTCAGTAAACATACAAAAAATAAACCTCATCAGTTAGTACCATAGATTTTGAAAAGCCTTCCCTAGAAACAAATGTTGTTCTTTTGTACCTTTATTTTCCATTGATCACATTAAAATTTACAATATCAAGACATAGCTTGAAAACTTGAACAGGCATAGGCAAGGGGATGGGAAGCTGAGAGTAGATTCAAAGGGAGAGAAGCAAAGCTGGAAATGGAAGGCAGAAAATTAGTAAGCGAGTTTGGAAGGCAAAGGAAACAAAGGCTAAAAAATAGTCAACAAGGGAGTTTGGCAACGAGGCGATATGGGTTGAACTGAAAAGCAAAAAAGGGGCAATCACACTGCTGGGAGTGTACTATAGACCCCCAAACAGTCAGAGGGGGATAGAAGAGCAAATATGTAGGCAAATTTCTGAGACGTGCAAAAATAGAGCAGCAATAGTAGGGGGTTTCAACTTCCCTAATATTAACTGGGATAAAATTAGTTTGAAAGGTTTAGAGGGAGCAGAATTCTTAAAATGCATTCAGAACTTTTTTAGCCAGTACGTAGCAAGCCCAACAAGAGAGGGGGCGGTTCTAGACTTAGTTTTAGGGAATGAAGCTGGGCAGGTGGAAAGGGTATCAGTGGGAGAGCATATTGGTGGTAGTGATCATAATTCAGTTAGATTTAGCGTAGTTATGGAAAAGGACAAGGATAGACTAGGAATAAAAGTTCTCAATTGGGGAAAAGCTAATTTTACTAAGCTGAGATGTGATTTAGCTAAAGTGGACTGGAGACAGAAACTTGAAGGTAAATCAGTGAAAGAGCAATGGGAGCCATTCAAGGAGGTGATAGTGAGGGTACAGAGCAAGTATGTTCCCTTAAAAAAAAAAGGTGGGACTAACAAATCTAGAGCTCCCTGGATGTCAAGGGGCATACAGGGAAGGATAAAGGAAAAAAGGGAAGCTTATGACAGATATCGAGGGCTCAATGCTGCAGAAACCCTAGAGGAGTATAGAAAGTGCAGGGGTGAAATTATAAAGGAAATTAGGAAAGCAAAGAGCGGGCATGAAAAGATATTGACAAGTAAAATCAAGGAAAACCCAAAGATGTTTTATAAATACATTAAGAGCAAGAGGATAACTAAAGTAAGAGTAGGGCCTATTGGGGACCATTAAGGTAACCTGTGTGAGGAGGCGGAAGACATGGGTATGGTTCTTAATGAATACTTTGCATCTGTTTTCACAAAAGAGAAGGGCGAAGCAGAAATTGCAATCAGGGAGGAGGAGTGTGAAATATTAGATGAAATAAGCATAATGAAAGAGGAAGTATTAAGAAGTTTAGCATCTTTGAAAGTGGATAAATCCCCAGGCCTGGATGAATTGTATCCCAGGCTGTTAAGAGAAATAAGAGAGGAAATAGCAGAGGTTCTGACCATCATTTTCCAATCCTCTCTGGCTATAGGTGTGGTGCCGGAGGACTGGAGGACTGCTAATGTGGTACCATTGTTTAAAAAGGGAGAAAGGGATAGACCGAGTAATTACAGGCCAGTCAGCCTAACCTTGGTGGCGGGAAAATTATTGGAAAAAATTCTGAGGGACAGAATAAATCTTCATTTAGAAAGACACGGATTAATCAGGAACAATCAGCATGGATTTGTTAAGGGAAGGTCGTGTCTGACTAACTTGATTGAATTTTTTGAGGAGATAACAAGGAGGGTCGATGAGGGTAGTGCATTTGATGTAGTCTACATAGATTTTAGCAAGGCTTTTGATAAGGTCCCACATGGCAGACTGGTCACAAAAGTAAAAGCCCATGGGATCCAAGGCAAAGTGGCAAGTTGGATCCAAAATTGGCTCAGAGGCAGGAAACAAAGGGTAATGGCTGAAGAGTGTTTTTGTGAAAGGAAGGCTGTTTCCAGTGGGGTTCCGCAGGGCTCAGTACTGGGTCCTTTGCTTTTTGTGGTATATATCAATGATTTGGACTTGAATGTAGGAAGTATAATTAAGAAGTTTGCAGATGATACAAAAATTGGCCATGTGGTTGATAATGAAGAAGAAGCTGCAGACTGCAGGAAGATATCAATGGACTGGTCAGGTGGGCAGAACAGTGGCAAATGGAATTCAATCCGGAGAAGTGTGAAGTAATGAATTTGGGGAGGGCTAACAAGGCAAGGGAATACGCAATAAATGGTAGGACACTGAGAAGTGCAGAGGATCAGAGGGACCTTGGAGTGCATGTCCACAGATCCCTGAAGGTAGCAGGACAGGTAGATAAGGTGGTTAAGAAGGCATACGAGATACTTGCCTTTATTAGCCAAGGCATAGAATATAAGAGTAGGGAGGTTATGCTTGAACTGTATAAAACACTAGTTAGGCCGCAGTTAGAATACAGCGTGCAGTTCTGGTCACCACATTACAGGTAGCAAGGAGGGTCGATGAGGGTAGTGCATTTGATGTAGTCTATATGTTGCACTAGAGAGGGTCCAGAGGAGATTTACGAGGATGTTGCCTGGGCTGAGGAATTATAGCTATGAGGAAAGATTGGATAGGCTGGGGTTGTTTTCTTTGGAACAGAGGAGGCTAAGGGGAGACCTTATTGAGGTGTATAAAATTATGAGGGGCCTAGATAGAGTGGATAGGAAGCACCTATTTCCCTTAGCAGAGGGGTCGATAACCAGGGGGCCTAGATTTAAAGTAATTGGTAGGAGGTTTAGAGGGAATTTGAGGACAAATTTTTTCACCCAGAGGGTGGTGGGGGTCTGGAACTCACTGCCTGAAAGGGTGGTAGAGGCAGAAATCCTCATCATATTTAAAAAGTACTTGGATATGCACTTGAAGTTCCGTAACCTACAAGAATACAAACTAAGTGCTGGAAAGTGGGATTAGGCTGGATAGCTCTTTGTCGGCCGGCACGGACAAGATGGGCCGAATGGCCTCCTTCTGTGTTGTAAATTTCTATGATTCTATGATAGCAGTTTGAAAAGCACCAGTTGGTGAAATTGCAACGTTTGTTGAAAAGGAGAGAGCGAGGCTGTGCATTCATGTATATTTGGTGAGAGGTAACTATATATAAATCAATGAATTAAACTAGGGCACTAAGGCATCTGGAAACTATTTACAAGGACATTAAGACAAAGGCCATGAAGTTTGGCCCATTAGCACTGGCTAATGAGGCCAGTTTGGGTGAAAAAATGGCAGCGGCCTCGCTTCCGTCCACTTCCGGCATAGAACGCGGTTGCCGCCATTTTGGCCAGGTCGGAAGCACTGCCGTTGCCTGCGTTCGCTGCAGATGTGGAAATTAGTCAGATCGTGACGTCAATCAGTGTGCAACGCTTAATTGACGCAAGACCTGCTATTTTGGACGTCGCCGCTCCTTTTAATACCCTCTCCAAAGCACGCACAGCAGAACGTGCGTTCAGCTGTGCAACGGACCCCTTACCAGCACTTCTTAAAGGGACACACGCTACTTCCAGTTAAGTTTAGATTTTTGCTTTTGTGCTGGTTTCTTTACATTTTATTTGAGTAGTGGCTTGCTGTAAGACATTTAAAAAGTTGTTAAAGTGTGAAGGGAGTGCAGGGGGTGCTGCTGGATGCTTGCAAGGCTTTGGCTCTTAAAGGAAGGCCTCTGAGAACACCACTTGCTCCCAGTCCTGGGGGCTCTAGTTGCAGTCCCCGTTGGGCTGCAGCATGACATGGAGATGGAGCAGAGGCAGCAAAGGTGACAAGCTGCTCGCAGAGGGAGGAGGAGGAGGAAGAGGAAGAAGCAGAAAAGAAGGAAGCAGAAGAGGAGGAAATGGAAGGAAGGATGGAACCCAGACAGCCCCTTCCTGGCCGGGATATCTGGGATCGAATCATCCGCTTGTGGTACCAGTGACACAAACCCAATTCCCTTTTCAACATTAATCCCACACCTTACCTTCCCTCTGTTATGGACCATCACAGTGTCCTCTTGGCCACAGTGCTGAAATAAAAGCCACCACAAAGCAAACTTTCCAATCCAACTTTATCCATATATGTATCCAATATTACATCAAAAATTCAACTAATCATCCTTGTGCATTCCCTTAGTGACTGTCTTGCGTGTGCCTTTGCCTATCCTAGTGCTCTTATGGCTGGTGGAAGGCTGCTGACTTTCAGGGGAGGCCACTGTAGATGGCCTTGCAGGATGACTTCGAGGAGCTGGTGGCTGGGAGTGTGAAATTGAGTGATGGTGTTTCGTCTCCTTCTTCAATCTCCTCTCCCCCTTCTCAGTCAACCACTGGCTGGACAGGCTGGATTTCTTGGGTGTCTGAAATGAGGAAGGCTCAAGGGTAGGGTTGTGGTGAGGGCTCAGCCATGCCCCTGCCAAGAATGGCCAGCACCGTCTCCTCCAAGGGGATGAGGTGAAGCTCGGAATGTGAGGTGTGCCTCATGTTTGGTAGAGATTGTTGGTAGGTGAGTGATTGGGGCGGGGATCGTGCATTGAGCAGTGTGTGAGGCTAGTGGTGCAATTGGTAGGAGACGGCTTTTGAAGATGCAATCACTGACCTTGACCACTCGTCTGAGGTCATGAAAGTTCTTTGGGCACTGGAGCCAGATCGTGGGGGTGACACTGCTGGCAGTGACCGTCTCAGTGATCTGGTCCCACATCCTTCTTTCTGGAGGGCATCCTGGCCCCTTTTGCATAGAGGATCTCTCTTAGAGCATTCACCTCCCACACAAAGCTCGAGTGCTGCGTCCGAGACCCTGGGTGCCCTTTCCCTGGCCTGTTGAGCCATTTGAGTTACTGCTGAAGCACATTTAACTTTTTTGATCAGCAGAAGGCAACTTACCTTTTAGATGTGCAGACTGCCTTTAAGTGGCGCAGGCTAGCTTTAAGTAAAGCTAGCCTCGCATGAACATCGAGAACTTGGGCCCCCTGCTGAGCGCACAGTCTGTCAGCAGAGCGTTCAGTGCTAGGCTGTGCGCTACAATCATTATAATTAGCAGGCAGCACAAAGTTGATAGCTGCCTGCGCTCCTTGAACCGGCGCAGGCATATCGCGCGCATCGTGGTGCCCGCGCCCATTTTTTAAGCGCTCTGGAATTTCACCCCTCAGTTTTTCAAAATCGCGACACTCCTGTTCCATTCAACATATCTGGTCAGCTCAACCCAAGTATTCCAAATATTTTTTCCAATAAGGGGCCAGATATGTTATTAACCAATAAGTAAATAAATAAAAGTCAGAGCATATTTCAGACTGCAAATGAGTTCATGGAATCTGAAAAAGAATTTAGTGCTCATGTTGAGACCATCTGCAAATGTAATGATTGAGTTCTGAAATGGCCTGCAGCTGAGCTATAGGGCTGACCATGATTTAATCACTTCAATCACAGCCTCTTCAGTAAGTGGCAGTTATTTCTTAGAAGCACATGCTTTGCAGTGGAGAAAACAATCAATTCCACAAGAATTTATGAATTAATAGTCAAATAATATGTTACAGTGCTATTGAGCAGGATCCTTCCCCTCTTATTAAAGGGGTCAAGAAAGCATTGCTATAATTTAGTTATATACTAAATGAGTTTGAGCAATTTGTAAAACATTTCTTTTCCATAATTATTATGCTGATAATTCCTACAAGTGCTCTCAAGAGCGCTTTAAGCCAAGGATTACTGCACAGGATCTGATTGGCTTTTTGTAGTCCCTTTAAAATGCAGTGAACCATTTTCTTATTTTACTTGAATAATGTCTTTTCAATGGATTTTTGGGGTATAATATCTTCCTGAGAGTCAGTTATGTTAAATAGTTTCTCTTGATAGAAAGGGTTGTAAAATTTGTTAACAGGCAATTTCAAATGCAAACCTCATGGAAAGTAACTGGTATGTGCCAGGCCAGAGTTGCAAACTAAATTCAGGTGCTTAGCGCCCCCCCACACAGCCAGCAAATGCCCACACCCACAGTATAGGTCCATAAGAAGTTGAACCTGACAGAAATTGCTTCAAGCTGAATGAGAAATACCCATTTCGCTTTATTATTTTCAGAGAACAATGACAATGCTGAATTGTTTACAGGAGTGCTGATTAACATGGTCAGTAGGCCAAGGTCCTGCTGGCAACTGTTATAGTTCTACCCCAGCCAATAAGCACATGTACCTCCTTATAAGCAGTTATGGGCTACACATCTGTGTGTGAAATGTGAACATTTTGACATTCCTTTATTGCTCAGCTGTAGAGGCCTTTGTTAGGTATAAATTATTTTCCAGGCTAACAAGCAGGTCTTATTAGAAACTGTACAAAGCAGAGTGGGAAAGCTGTCAGTGCATTTTGCTACTTTCTAAAACAATGTTGAAGTGAAGGATTCTCTTGGAGTGTAAAGTGTATGTAGGGGAATGGATGAAATCGTCAAGCTAAGTTTGGTTGCAGAAACTACAACGTGAAATGGAGAAAAAGAATGAGAGCTCAGTATCAATTTGTTTATTGCTCAAACTAATAAATATACCAGTTTAAAGTGTAATGTGTGGAGCCTAATTTTATATTGTATACAATGCAGGCACAAACTATACCCTGAGATTGTCAATTTCCGCCCTCCCCACCCCACCACCACCCCGGCCTGGTGGAAATGGTTAAACAGGGGCTTAAGATGGTTGGGGGGTGGCGGGGGGGTTTGGTGCCACATTCCCAACGCATTCCCATCCTCCCACCATTTTTTACTTGCCTGAATTCAGGCATGAGAAGGACACCCACCACAGAGGAGTGGGGACCTAACTTCAGTGGCAAGATTGCATCCTGATAATGTCATGGGCATGCACATGTCATTTTAACCACCGGCTCGACTAAACAGCTGGTGGCAGCAAGGATGCTGGCCACAGGAGGCCCAGGTAAGTGATTTTTTTTAAATGTTAAAGGTTCCTTGTGGTCCAGGAGGAGCAGGCGTCTCCTGGCCTCACAAGGGTACCTTGAGCTTCCTATACCCTGGGCTTACCCCCATCCCCGATCATTGACTTTGTGATCGTCCTCGTCCCCACGCCCCCAATTCTTACTTACCTTGCTGGTGATCATTTCTGTGGGTCCCTGGTGGTGGCCTTACCTCCCCACAAATTTTGACTCCCACCTGCCAGCGGTGATGTCATTCCTGCTGGCTTCAGGCAGGAGTCAGTGTCAGGGCATGCAAATAAGGCCTAGGAGTTAAAATCTCCCGGGCCTCATGCACCATCTCAAGATGCTGCATTGGAGGTGTTGCACAAAAGGGTTGATCTTTTTGGAGGTGAGAGTTACCTTCCAGTCAGGAGTAATGCCAGAGCAGCATAAATGGAAGTCACAGAGAGAGTTAACGCTCCCTCCGCTGCGGTCCAAATCTGCGAAACAGCCATAATGCATGCCTTCAAAAATTTTATTGCTGCCCAGTAGTCTGGTCTCACACAAATCTCTGACCATGCTAAAGGAATGCCTAGCAGCAATGAAATGGCGAGAGCTAGCACAGACACTGGGGGTGAAATTGGGCATTGCTGTGTCTGTTTTCCAGACAGAAAATGGGTGCAAAGAGGTCCAATTTAGGCGCCAACATCCTGTGTCCAAATTCGGGTCCGAAACACCTCCAATGCCATGTAGATTCGGGCGCTATATAGGCATCCCTGCTGGCTGCCTAAAATTGGCTTTAGGCCCACTGAATATGCTAGTAAGGGGCCTAATGCCTGTTTTAAGACTCAAACCAGAAATTGACTTGCTCTAAATGCAGCAGGTGTTGGGCCTGCTGTGTTTAGGATTATCAGATCTACATGAGTCTAACCAGTGGTCCTTAAAGAGACTGCTGGAGGCCACCACCAAAAAGGTAAGTTTAAAAAAAAATACTTACCCGCATTTGGAGCCAGGAAGAGCAGGAGTGCGAGTGCTCCTCTTGGCTCCATATTAAAACAACACCCCCACCCCCCCAACCCCCGGATTCACCTTAGGTCGTACAACAAGCTGCATGTGCAGTTGCAGGTAATAAAGAAATGAGGCCGGTGGACCAATTTGTTATGGTCATGCTGCTGGCCTCTTTAGGTGCGTGCAGCACACATGCTAGACCCGGATCTCACCCCATATAATTTCTAGGCTGATGTCTCTCAGGACGTTAGCACATCTATAATACTCAGGTACTAGGGGGATCAAGGGGTATGGCGAGAAAGCAGGAATGGGGTACTGAGGTAGCATGTTCAGCCATGAACGCATTGAATGGCGGTGCAGGCTCGAAGGACCGAATGGTCTACTCCTGCACCTATTTTCTATGTTTCTATGTTTCTATGTACTCCAATTAAATGACTACTGATGTGTCACTTACCTTGTAGGCCCAGGCAGCCATTGCATGAATCCTTATGATATCTGTACTTCAAGACCCTCTACTGATGCAGAACAAAGATGTACAAGATCACCTCTGTCCCGAGGCACAGACATGCAGCAGTGAGCCTCCTCATTTCCTCCTTCCACAGGGGATGGACTGAGAAAGAGGAAATGTAAGGGTTAATAAAAGTTGTGATGTCTGCTACCAGAATGTGGCCTGATGGCACTTTTCAGAGAATCCTGGAAGTTTACAACACAGAAGGAGGTCATTCAGCCCAACATGTCTGTGCCAGCTCCTGACTAGAGCAATCTAAATCTAATCCAACTGCCCCAAGCTCTCCCCATACCCTGTAAAAGTTCAACTCAGCTGCAACGTTCACCGGTATTGAGAGAGTTATCGCTGCCGTGGAACTGGTTCCCAAGTCTGGCTGCAGGCATGTGTATAGTTCTGGTGCATTAGCCTGTCCCTGTATTCACGGGTGACAGCATCCTAATTGAACATCTAGGGTTCAAATGTATTTGTCAGGTATGCCTTCCTGTGATCCTCCTCCTCCTTCTCAAACCTGAAACTAGAGATATGCTCATAGGGATACCCATAGCTCCTCTCAAAACATCACACAAAGACCATTTACTGAGGAAACAGATTACAGATGCAGTACAGCTTTAAGAAGCTGCCAGTAAGACTCTGAGAAATTCATTACCTTTCTTTTTGCTGCAACATAGCAGAGAAGCAATGAACGGAAAGCAACTAAACAGAAAACAATGTACCTTCAAGAGGAAGGACCCAGCTGAAAAGAAAAGGTGTCCAATGCAGTGCTAATTTTATATGAATGCTGAGCCTAGAGAAATGTTCAGGTACTCTAAGTGACCCTGCCTAATTTACATTAAAATCAGGACCTTAATGAGCCTACCAAGCAACTGGTGTGCAGTTGCCTCAAGTGCTTCTGGTTTGAGTTATTATGAAAACTGCGCTTCGGACACTTAGGCCTCAGGTCTCAGTATCCAATAATGCATGGAGCTGGTGCTTGATGTGTGAGACTTGAGTTAGGATCTGCCCTAGGGCAGAACCCAACAGACAGGCAGACCTGATCTAGCCTACATGTGACTCCACTCCACACTATGTCATTGCCTCTTCATGCCCTCAGGACAACTAGTGACAGGCAATAAATGTGAATTTTCCAGTGTCGTGCACAAACATAAGTAAAAGCAATGTATTATCATCCCCATAGTGTCAATAAAAGTGAGTACAAAAATACTTTCTGCCAACAGGCACAGAACAGCCTTGTCTGTAAATCAGTACAACATGCTGAATCACCAATGAAAGTTTACCTTACAGCAGATGCAATTTTCAGATTTAAAAAAAAATTGTAGTATAATGCGCCATCGAACAGCAAGCCTGTTCATATCTATTTATTAAGCTGGCCAAATCATCTCGAGGTTTGAGATGGTCTTGTCTGATATGAAAGTATTATTTAAAAAAATACAACATAACTTTTCTAGTGTATCAATTGCAAATGCACTCTTTTAATATAATTTATAGGATCTAAACTTGGTAGGAATCATGAGGGGTCTGGACAGAGGAGATAGAGAGAAACTGTTCCCATTGGCAGAAGGGTCGAGAACCAGAGGACACAGATTTAAGGTGATTGGCAAAAGAACCAAAGGCGACATAAGAAAAAACGTTTTTACACAGTGAGTGGTTAAGATCTGGAATGGACTGCCTGAGAGGGTGGAGGAGGCAGACTCAATCTTATCTTTCAAAAGGGAGTTGGATAAGTATCTGAAGGAAAAAAAATTGCAGGGCTACGGGGAAAGGGCAGGGGAGTGGGACTAGCTGAGAGTCGGCACGGGCTCGATGGGCCGAATGGCCTTCTTCCGTGCTGTAACCATTCTATGAAACAGCCTTAAAAAATCCAAAGATGGAAAAACTAATTTGCATGAAGTAGCATTGTAGAAATGAACTTTATGACAGCTTCACAGATGTAACAACAATCTTCTCTATGAGATGTTGCTCATGAAGGCCTGTTTATATTCTTTTCCCTGAGGCGTTTGTAAGTACTTGTACATTTAAGAACTAGACTAGCTTTTAGCTTTGTTTTTATACACTTAGACAGTGTTTTAGGTCTCAGCTTTTCATTGCACTAGATTGCCTTTCCAGGCAGTTTAATCCTCTGAGAACTGTGTATTACAGCTTACAGCAAAACACAGGGTTCTCATTAGAAAGCAGTTGCCAACAAACACACCTGGCTACTTTTATTGTACTGCACGAGTACTTTAACATGGCCAGTTATTGAAGTAATTCAATCCCTTATTTCTTGATGATAGCTTGTGACAAAGCACATTAAAACCAACCCACCTGATGGGACATCATCGTTCTTCTTTCTCTCTATCTGTATAAGTAATTTGCAGCATTTTTCTGTCAGGGGACTGCACCTATGGATTTTTTGGTGCACTGTGGGTGATGTCTTCATGTTCAAGCATGTATAAATGCTCACCAGCTCTGGTAAACTGTGCAAGTCTGTTCTCTGTCTCAGTGAATGGTCGTATGTAAATTAAGCAATGGGAATATTTTGTCAAAGCGTAGAAATTGTTAATTTGCCGGCAAGTTATTTCTGTCAGTCTTAACTTATTCTATACACTGTGGGGAAAATCTGTTAAACATAAAATAATGACAAAAATGTACTTTTGTGGAACAGACGAGCTGACCTTTTCACCTGCAAGGAGGCTAATTCTGATTGTTATTGATGTCAGGGGCAGGCTCTGCCGTTGACTTTCATGTGATTTGATTGTGCCAGATGTTAAGTCATTTACACGGCGTGCCTGATTGGTCTGGCAAAACAGTGCAGGATTTTAAAAACGTCTGCAAGTTCTCTTCAAAAACAGGTAATTTGGCAGAATTCTGCAATTCATCCAGAATTTGAGGGGGGAAAAGACAGATCTTTTTTGAAATGCAATATTTTCACACAGCATTGTGTATATTGTCCTTTAAATATCTGAGCATTCAATCCCAAGGTATCTTATGACATCTGCAGTTGGGTCAGATTCTATTCCTAAACAGGTACCTTAGTGCAAGAATTGGTTGAATTATTCTATTTGTCAGTGTGAGTGCCATCTGCTTTGCCAAACAAGTCGTCCAAGACTTATTTAAGGTGATTGCTGACAAGCCTTTGCACCAGAATTGCACAGGAATGTGGAGGAACAGATCATTTTACATGATATAGCCCAAATGGTGCATTAGTTTCCTCCCTATGGACAAAATAAAGTTAAAAATTGCACTTATTTTAAAGAAAATTGGATTTCTTAGTCAGATGAGTTTATTTAACTTGATTTAAAGATTCATATTTTTAATTGACATGAGTAGACCACCCTTGGCACTACTCGTGGGTAATCCAAGACTTGGGGTAGAAATTGGTACGCGTTTACACCGATTTATTTTGGGCGTAACATGGCACAAAGCATACCAATTTAGTAGTGGGACAGCATTCGCTCAATTTGCGGAGGCATTGAACCCACCGCTAAATTTGCAGGGCTCTTTTTTAGACGTCCCAGTGAAAACTGGCCTGGAGTTAAACATGCTTGAACATGAAGATATCACCAACAGTGCCCCAAAAATTTCTTAGGTGCAGTCCCCTGCCTTAAAATTGTTTATTTCAGTATTCTGATGATTAGAGGTCCTCTCACCCCTCTCTTCTATCATGACAGTAACAGATCTCAGATGATAAAGCAATCTGCAGCACCCAGCCCCACCTCATGAAAGGTGCTATATAAATGACAGTGCCTTCTTTCTTTAATTGTTGCTCTGGCACTAGAGGCGTGGGCTGGTGCATAGTGGGTCTTTCCAGCAACACAGTTCTGTTTCTGTTGGCCCACTAGGGCGGCAGACTTTGATGAGAAGTACCAGTGCTTGCCAGATTTACTGTCAGATTCCTGCCAAACTCCCACCCGCTCACCAATCACCAACACCAGCACCACCAGACAACTGAACACTTTGTTTCAAATTCTTCACACACAAGCCTGGCTTTTGCCTGCCAGCATAGATGTGCGAGGCAAATTTCTCCTGCCAAATGCATGGTTGCACTTAATAATAAAAACAAGCATTAACAATTGGTCGTGGAGTTTTCAGAATAGATTTCCAAGAACTGCCACTTGCCTGTATGTCTCTTGTAAACCAAAGGCTAAAAGTAGCAGTAATACATACTACAGATTCAAGAGGTACTACTGGGAGCATCATAATTATCATGACTTTCACAAGAGTACTAAGAATTGTCACTTATTTACTCCCTCTCCCACAAACATGCGTCAAAGTTGCTAAATAATAAATGGGTACAATTATCCAAGTATATAGGAGTGTCCGTGTAGAACTGATTCCTTACAGTGAAAAGTGCTTACCCTTTAGATCTGCTCTATACTTTCCGGTAAAATGTCTGTCGTCAGCCCTGGAGAATTTATTTAGTGCTTGTGAGCCTGCATTTTGTTTCTGAGTCACTGGAATGATGGCATTGTGGAGGAGGATTGCCAAGGAGCTGTACTTCTGGAAACACTGAGTTTCACTATCTTAATACTGACTGGGGGCTGTTCTTAGCCTTGCAGCATTTTGTATCAGTTTTAGTCTCGGTTTCAATGATAGAACAACGTTTGGCATAGCTTTAAAAAGTCACAGAGCCCGAAGCATACATAAGAGGGTATACATTTTATACTGCACTTGGTCCTACTTTAAAAAAGAAGATTCCCTGCCCCCATGTATTCTTTATATTTTTGTCAAAATGCTGATAATTATGAACCACAAAACATGCAGTCCATTCCCCTGCAGACAATGGCTTGTCATGGAATATCACTTGATAATAGGATTATTGGCATAAAAGTAATTTGTGAAATAAATGTATGCACTGTAGCCAAACATTTGACATGCTTTTAGTTCTCACATAAAGATTTATAAACTGGAAACTACAGTTAAACATCTTGGAACAAAATATTATTTATTTACTTTCAGCCCTGCTTCTTCATAAAAGGAAAAGACTTATCCCTCTTTAGGCCCCTCCCCTATGCCATTCAACATTCCCCAGATGAGGGGAAGGAAAATGGCAAGCGGCCTACTCCAGGCTTCTGCCAATGTCACCAAAAACCTATTATGACAAAGTATTTCCCTTGTCCAGGCTGAAACTCCACCCCAGTCAGCAAGACAGTTTAAACATTGAGAAGATGAATCTGCCTGATAAAACAGATCATTATATTCCCCATAAGTCTGCAAGGATGAGAATTGATTGACTTTACTATTCCTTACCTTACCCTTACCTTTAGCTCCTTGTATTTGATAGAGAATGAAAGCACTGAAGCAACCAAATAGAACACTTAAAGAATCGTTCACCCTCTTCATGAAAATAATCACTGTGAAGTTTCTCGAGGGTTTCAGCAGAAGTTCTACAGAAACCTTGGATAAACCGCGTAAACGGGGTTCCACTATCTACCGCTGAAGTTACGGTGGATGATCAGGCGAGCCCCCAAGGAAATTCCCAGCAAATGTTTAATAAGTTTATTTTGTCCACAGAAGGAGAAAAGTCACAAGTCCCAGGCACCATTTGTGCTATGTTATGCACCTCTTCTAGACCCACCTTTTGTTCCTTTACTTATCCCATTACCATCTCCTTTTGCCTTGCACCATCATCCCTTTTGTTTTTTAATCTCTCCTGCCTTCCACCCTTCCCTTTTGTTCTTTCTTCCCCTCCCCCTTTTCCCTGCCTCTGCAGTTGCTTAAAACCTGTTATATCTCTAACTTTTTTCAGTTCTGACGAAAGGTCATCGACCTGAAACGCGGGGGGCAATTTTTCAGGGGGTCAGCAGGCGCGCTCGGTGCCGGGTTGGGCGGGAAAAAAAAAATGTTGACAGCGGGTCAGGAACCGCTGTCAACCCGCCGCCAGGCAACTTTCCCAGATGTCGGGTCTGTCAGGGCTGAACAGACCCGACACACAGCGTCAGGGAGGCAATTCAGGTCATTATGACCTTGTTAACAGCCCATTAAAAAGTATTTTGAGCTCACCTTACCATTTTACGAGGTCGCCCATGGGGTCCACGCTGCTCGGGGATCATGTCAGGTAAGCAGGGAGTTGTATGACCATAGAATTATCTCATTACTCGACAGCTGCAAATGTGCTACAAAAGCACCCATCTCACAGCTGTTCACTTTCCAAGCTCAGAAGCTGTTGCTTACTGCATTTGGAAGACAGATTGAGCTTTATGCAGGTTGAAAGTGTTTAGAGTAATCTCTCTATCCAGTGTCACCTCATTGGAACAACCCTTCTCACCATTGACAGATCGCTTCTGTCATCTCAAGTTCACCTGCCATCTATTACATCAGCATTGGTGCCCTTGAAACTATCTCACCTTGGTCCTCAGAATCCCACCACGATCAGCCCCAACATCAGCAGCACCAGGCACACCAGCAGCACCAACAACAACACCAACCTTCTCCGCAATCAACTGATGCTGCACAGGACACAGGGCATCAGCACCTGACCAAATTGATGCCTGGGACACCAGGGATGGCCTCACCATGGCCAGATTTACTTCACTTGATGCTGTACACCCTGGCTGCCATATGATACGCCAGGTTGGCACCACCCCCACACCAAAACCATAAAGCATCCCTACAATGTCCAAGCCATTCCTTTCACACTCATCACGATTGCCTACCCTTGTGTGCTGTTAGTTGGTATGGTTGGACTAGGATGAGGGTGAGTGTGAGGGGTGGCTGTTGAGATGAAGAAGTGATAATGGGCCAGAAATTCGGTTTTCCGGCTTCCTGCGGGTGCAAGCATCGCGCGCGTACTTACCTACCGCGCCTGCCGTTGTGTTTTGGGCTCACGAGAACTTTGGGTCCTGGGCCTCCTCCAGCTGCCGGCGCACAGTGCTTGCGTGTCCCAGGGGCGCAGTTAGCTCGAAGCGTCCCCTGGGATCACGTGGGCCATGGAGTGCCAATCCTAGCAGGGCATTTTCATTCATAGATTTGACAGGAAGACCTGTCAAATCTATGAATTGAAATCGGCCCCAAAACCACACTTAAACTTCAAATAAATTTTTTTTTAATCACATTTTTAAAATAACTATAAGTTAAATAAATTAACTACTTTAAACAAAAATTTAAATTTTTGAAAAAATTAATTATACTTTTTAACGGTGCTAAAAATAAACTTACCTTTCTTTAAAGTATCTAAAAAAGATAAACCTGTTGAAAAAATTTTTAAATTGTAATTAATTAACCACTTACCTTGTTAAAAACGGGTCTTGCGCTTCCTCTTTAAAAGCGCAGCTTCCTCCATACTTACCTTCCCGGAGAAACCTGAAAAAAACCTGAAGTTCGCTGCGTGCGCGCAGCCTCTCCCGCGCACGCGGTTCACCTCTGAACCCCTCCCTTCACGAGACCGGAAGTTCCGGTTTTCCGCGCATGCGCAGTGCATGCAGGAAACCGGCACTTCAAGTGGCCTTACGGGTGAGTACACAGCGCGTACTCACCTGACAAGCGCCGAATTTCTGGGCCAATATAGATAGAGAGGGATGGGTGGAGGTGCAAGCTAAGTTGGTGTGAGTAAGGATGTTCAGGAGTAGGGTAGGGAAGGCAGAGTGATGTGGATGTGATGAGTGGCACAGCAGGATGAGGTTGAGTGTGGCTTTGCAGTAACATTTCGTGATCTACTGAGATAATTGAAAGGTTTGCGCCACTGCAGGCTGGTCCTCCTAACAACATCCCTGCTTGTGTTCTCTTGTGCAATGTGCAACCAGGCTGCGTTGGTCTCCTGGGGAGGTCTCTTCCGCCCATTGGAAGGGAAGAGAACCTCCCTGCGTGCTGTGACTCCTCCATAAGCATATGGAGGGAGTCATGGGAGAGCCTGGGTGCAGCCGTGCACCTCTGTGCAGTGCTCATCAGTGTTTGCAGCACCTCAATGCTGTGGAACACTGACAGTACAACCGTCAAAATCAATTTGCGCATGGTCCCTTTGCGGAAACCAGCTAATGACGAATGACGTCATCAGACCCGCTTCCTTTAATTGGCTAGCAAACGTGCCGGGCGGGCTTAACAAGCCCAATCGGGGGAAAATCATTCTACACAGCGGGTTCGAGCCAGCAGCAGGGTCGGGACCCGCCACCGATGTCGCCCGCCACGGAACCGCAGAGGTAGGGGAAATCGTGGCCGTTAACTCTGTTTCTCTCTCCACAGATGCTGCCTGACCTGTTGAGTATTTCCAGTATTTTCTGTTTTTATTTCAGATTTCCAGTATCCGCAGTATTTTGCTTTTGTATTGTGTTATGTTGTTGTTGCTGTCAAGTGCTGCAATTTGAAGTCAATTGTGTTATTATATTGTAGATTCTAAACAACCACAATGGCCTAGCAATTCAATGGTGCCGCACCTGTTACCCAGGTACTAAACGGGTGCCTAAGCCTCCAATATGGTGGTCAGGAAGCGCGTGCTTATTACAAGCCAGTAGTCCGCCGCCCGCCATATTGTTAGAAGCAAAAAAATAGGCGTCCAGGGCCCACACCTGAAATAGGCTTTAAACCCTTTGCATATGCAAATAAGAGGACTAACACCTGTTGAGGCTTCCTGTGCAAAATTGAATTGCCCTGAATGCAGCCAGTGTTGGGTCAGCTACATTTAAGTAAACCAGGTCTACATATGGTACAACATGCGGTCCTTAAAGTGAAGCCTGGAGGTGAAGTAATGCTTTTCCTGGCTCCACAGCAGTCTCACAGACCATTGTCACCTCCTGGTTACGCACCCCCCCAGCCCCCCGCCCCCCGCCCTCCCAACCTCCCGAATGCCTTCCTTTCTGGTCACCTTCCTTCCCGATTGCCATCTTGCAGTCGCCTTCCTTCCCATTTGCGGCGCTCGCGATCACCTTCCTTCCCAATCGCTTTCCCTTCCCCTTTAAGTACGTACCTGAGGCCCCTTCCAGTGACACAGCGGCCCATATTTCCAAACCTCTTCACCAGCGAGCTGCCTGAGGCCCAGCTGTTGTCCACAGCTTGCTGGTCAAATTTAAATGAGGCCGGAGGCGCAATATCAGGTGCACCTCAGGCCTACCCGTTCTGGTGCACAATTCTTCCACTACGCTCCAGACCAGGCTGCCAAATGACTTATACGATAGCAAAATACTGCGGATGCTGGAAATCCGAAATAACAACAGAAAACGCTGGAAAAACTCAGCAGGCCAGGCAACATCCGTGGAGAGAGAAAGAGAGTTAACGTTTTTGCCAAATGACTTATATGGGCTCCACTTGAGGACCCATGCCATGATCATGCCATGAATATGGCATGGACCCCCAAGTTAAAACTGCGATTTTTAAATTTAATTATTTAAGTGCAGCCCCCTTCCAAAGCATACTGCTGGGGACACTTCAAGGTTCTTTCCGGGTGGAGGCTAAGGAAATTCTGACACAATTTTCAGTCTGTGGTGGCAAGCCCTGGATGCACCCCTAGTAGCATGGGCACCCATCAATGGCATTAAGATTAAGGAAGCTCTCCCTGACCCCACCAACCTCGGCAGGGTCAGTGGCAGAGGTCCTACATAGGCGCATCCCAGTACTTGGCACCAGGATGCATCCTCCGGTGGATTTTAGACCTTTCATTCAATGAAAGAAGCCAGAATGCAAATGTTCAAGGAATTATGCAATCAATAGTACAATAAAGGATGTGATAAAGATCCCGAAAAATATAATGAACAAATTTAGCATAAAAATGATGCAACATTTTTCAGTACTGCATAACTTTTTTGCCCTCCAGAGTTGGAATTTACCTTGCTGGTGTCTTCTCTTGTCTTTCTTGTGTGTGTGTCTCTGTCTCAGTGTGTCTGTCTCAATGACTCTGTCTGTATTTCTCTATGTATATGCTGTGCATCACTGACACAACTTAATGTGTCTGTGACCAATCAAGCCTTCTTACTGGGCAAAACTCCATTTGATTTGAAGCCAGCAAAGCATCTCTGAAGAATATTTGCTGCCATGCTCTCAGTTGTAACTCTTTTTCTTTTTGTTTTTATGTGCACCATTTTTTAACATATCCTTTTTTTTCCATGTCTTTTCACTTCCTCTTTCTCAATGCACTAATCCTCTGGACTTACGGTCAGTTACTAACCTTTGCCTGGCTTTGTCTATTGACATTCTGTAACCTGCCAAAAAAAGTGCAATAGAAGCATGGGGTGACTAACTCTCACATTTTTCCTCCCTCCCTTCGGGTAAGCATCAGCTTAAAATCCCTCTCTACTGGCCCGGGTGGAAACATGTTAATTGAGAAACCATTGTGTCCACTCACTCAGTAGTGCAATGCATTGAAAAACTGCCTAGCCACTTATTGTACCTCTGAACAGCAGTGAGAGGCAATGCACTGGAAGGTAATAAAGAGGATTGCATTCTATGGCATTGCCCCATAATACCATAATATTTAATACAATAAAAGATATATGTACATTTATTGACAGTGTTTGTCTATCTTATGGTTTAGAACTGTTAATTAAGGCAAACATTTTGACCATGATCTTACCTCTGGAGACGTGCTGGAGGCGGGACTTCTGGTTTCCAGATTTCAGTCCCGCCCCCAGTGATGTCTGACTAACCCACGCTATTTTCCCTTGATTGGCCTTGTTAAGCCCGCCCTGCAGGCTTAGCCGGCCAATTAAGGGAAAGCCGGTGACAGATGCTTCATCTGTCGAAAAAATTTTGACAGATGAATTGTCAGCGTTTGACAGCTTTGAGAAGCTGTCAAACACTGACAATCTCTGTTCTAAGGTGAGCCCTTGCACAGAAGGTTCACCAAGACCTCTCTCCTCAGCAGAAAGCAGATGGCTGCTGCATCTGAGAATGCAGCAGCCATTCTGTTATCTCTGCCGTTGAGATGAGGCACCTTCGGGTCCCCAAGGGTTGAAGCCTGCAGAAAGAAACAAAAGTAAGGAAACTTTTTCCAACACTTTACACTCACTTCTCATACTTACCTGTCCACACTTGCACCCATCACTCACCTCTACAGCTGAAATTTCGACCCTTCTTACCCCCGCAGACCCACTGCTCGCCTTGCTGACCCTGGCGAGGTTTGCAGCCGTTGCGAAGCCTGCACTTGCAGGCGTAAAATGGGGAAAAGCCTCAAAACTGCCTGTTAACTTCCTATTAACAGGCAGTTAATTGGCTCTAATCCCCTTCCCGCCTCAAGGAGACGGGTCCCTGCGCGAGTTGGGGACCCACCTCCTGGGAAGATGGTTCGGAGGCGGGTTGGGAGCGGGGTGGGGACCCGCTCCCAATTTTTCCCATTTTGCCAGCAGTCCCGCCTCCAAACCCGCCTCCTTAGGGCTGGTAAAATCCAGCCCTTTGTGTGCAATATCCTGTCCTGTGACATCATGAAATTCCCACCTGAGTTCAGAGGTAGTGGAATGGTGTCAGTGAAACCTCATGGTGTCACAGGAGAAGAAATTCTGAATAACACCTCTGCTCCCAGGCTACCTCTCATCATTATATCCAGAGATTGTTCTATCAAGCATTGGCCTTCTCAAAAGATTAAAGTAGCAGCATCTTCCTGACAAAGTGCTTGGCAGACCTTTTTTCTTGTTTCTATAACAAACACAAGACATGGTGGCATGTATTTCAGAAAGTACCAATGTGTCACTTGTGCTTGAGGTGATCACTACAAAAGTGATCCTGCTTCTTTGGGCTCTCCTTATAGAAAGAAAACGTTTGCTATTTTCTTTTCATAAAAACAGCAACCTTTCAATTTTTCTTCTGAAAACAAATAACGTCTTGACTGAGCTCTGGAGCTGACCCACTGAGAGCATTCAGTATTCATTGGACAGGGCCGCTAATCCACACAGGTGGATTCGATATATTGAAGGTGAAATTCAACTTCAGCAGGGTACAAAGCAGGCAGTAGCGGATCAGCCACCCATGATGCACCCCATCTGTTTCACTTTCCGTTGACTTCGATGAAAAGGAAAATCGGGCGGGTGTATAAAGGGTGGCTGATCCACCACCGCTTGTTTTGCACCCTGCCGAAGTTGAATTTCAGCCCCAGTGGCCTCAATTTTAATTGAGAAGCGAGTTGGAGTGGGGGGGGAGGTGCTTGGAAGCGACCGGGAAACCCGGGAGAATGGGTTTCCCGCAGGCGCTGCCGAATTTTTCCCACCCGCACCCAGCCAGATGGAGAGGCTGGCTGCCTGCGGGCGGGTACGCCTGCAGCACTAGGCCACAGAGAGGAGGGAAGAAGGGATCACGTGGGGGCTGGGGGGTGGTCGGAGGAGCGGGGGAGTGGGTTGGGACCGATCGGAGGAGCGGTGGGGTGTCAGGAATGATCAGGGGACGGAGGAGCAGAGGGGGGGGGGTCAGGAACGATCGGAGGCCAGGTGAGCATTGGAAGGCTGGAGGAGCAGAGGATGGGGCGATGAGCATCGGAAGGCCAGGAGCAGCACGGGGGGGCCAGGAACAGCACAGAGAGACAGGAGCAGCAGATCGGGGGGGTCAGAAGCGGCACAGCCAGGTCGGGAGCAGTACGGGAGGCCAGGAGCAGCAGATCAGGGGGCCATGAGCAGCACAGTGGGCCGAAGTAGCATATCGGAGGGCCAGGAGCAGCAGGGTCAAAACAGTTGTTCAGCAGTCAATACGCCGTTAAAAACCCAGTTACACCTCTTTCAACAACGCTTAACTTTTTCAGAGGGGGTAAACAGTGATATTCCAGCATAAGAGGGGAAGTTTTCGCCAGTAACTATGATTTGAATTGATTGCCGGCTCTGGGGAGTTCCACAGTGCAACTTATGGAGAAGGATAGAGTCACTGACAGCAACTTTTGGATTTCCACATTGCTGTCACTTTCAGAGGAGTAATGACAGCGATCGCTGACAGTTTTGCTGTCATTACCACCGCAAAATCCAAGCCCTTGTAGCTGTACTCAAAAATGGCGCAAATTCAAAGTGCAGGAACTGAAACTATGCAACCCATGCAGTCAGTAGCCATATTTCCTGATATCACCAAGTCTTGTGCTTGGAAGACACAAGTTTTCATTCTCTACTGAATTGTATTGACACATAAATAACATGGCCCATTTCGTTAAACTTACTTTACTTGCCAAATATTGGCTCTGTTTCACTGTTTTTTCCATTTCATAATTTTTGGAAATAAAATGTGCAAATAGTCACAACTTTGTGAATGCCACTTTTTTTATATGAAGAATTGATTGGTTGGAGTAGATTGAAGTTTTTGAAAGGTAATAGTGATGTGAGGATTTTTTTGATCTGATGTACAACCACCATCTCTTTAAATTGCCTGTGATGCTAAAGAGCAAAAAATAGTTTAAAGCACCAGAAAGTGGGACTTTTACAACAATACAGTTATCAGTGGGAGAAACAGACACCATGGGGTCAATATTAACCCCCCTAACAACGGGTGGGAGAGGGTCGGGGAGGGTGTGACCCCAACCGTTTGCAGCCGTTACCGTTTTTATGGCGATGGCTTGCGTGCCGTGTCTGTGCCCCACTCTCGAGAGGCGGGGCACCTTATTATAATATTTAAATCAGGCTCCCACAGTGCCGTTGGGAGCCTAATTTAAATTCAACGCTGGCCAGCCGAGTTTCCTAGGGCTCGATAAAACCAGCAGTTAAATGGAGACGGGAGCAGCCGGATCAAGCAGGTAAGTGCTTTTCCAGAACTGTTTGTGAGCCAGGAAGAGCAGGAGTGCTTCCCCCGGCCCTTCTGCCAATCGTCGCCTCTCCTCGCTGCCACGATCCCAAACGGTCCGCGACTGCAGCCTTCGACCGCAGGCTTTCCTGCCCGGCAGCCGGCCAGCCTGTCAATCTGGTCAGCTGCCAGGTGGGAAACGGATTACAAGAATGATAATGAGGTCCTGCTGTTAAATGCGTCGGGACCTCTGCGTTTCCAGGTTCTCCCCACCGCCGCACCCCCCCCACCCCCCCGCTACTCCACTCCCCTGCTCCCTCTCTGTCTCCCCATAAGTATCGCAGCCAATATAGCTTCTATGATTTTTCCAGGTTTTGCAGGTGCTGGAGGGGATCAATAAACACTTTCTCGTGTAACTACCTTAGGTGGAGGCTCTTCCCACCCTCCATCCCCTGAAAAATAGAATTAAACAGAAGTGATCAGCAGTAGCACACAATTCATTTTTATCAACAGCAACAATAACAACTTGCATTTATATAGTGCCTTTAACATAGTAAAACGTCCCAAGGTGCTTCATAGGAGCGTTATTAAACAAAATTTGACACCGGGCCACATATCCCCAGGTAAATCTTAATATTAGCTGAAATCCTCCATAGAAGGAGTGACGTGGGTGTACTGTTTTGAAGACATTTACAACTTTATGATGGACTGAGTCAATGAGTTCTATCTGGCTAAGAGCTGCTCTTTCTCCAGATGGTTTTCCATTGCTAGGAACCATACATTAACCCTTCATTAAACAAAGCAAGTTTAGGATAGAAACATCAGAAAAGAGGCTACTTGCATGCAATTCATAATTTTGTGGGTGAAAAAAACAAGGTAAATTTGTTTTTAAATAATTGGTATAATTACAAAAACTCAAATAGGGAACAGAAAATGTTTTTATTTTGTTACCCGTTTTAATATGGGCATGACACATATTAGAGGGCGAATACCAGAACTTTAATTTGTTACGCTTTCTCGGTAGTTCAGTGGTAATTTGTTTCAAAAACACAAATGTATACCAATTAAACATCCTCTCACTGGATGTGCTGCAAATTCAGGATAGCGAAGGATGCTGAATTATTCAGTAGCTTGTTATATCACCAGGTCTGATTGGTTACCTCTAAGATGTTTCCCATAAAAATGAATTCCCATGGTAGCTGAGGAGCTGGGGTTTTTATGATGTCCATAAAATGGAAGAGCAGGGCTTTACTTGAACTAATAATATCATGGCTGCGTCGAGTGATTGATGATCTTTAAAAAGGGCTGGATTGGTTTCATCTTTCTTCACATTTTATCACTGACTTGTTTCCAGTCATGTGCAATCACAAAGGCCAAGAGAGGTAACAAGTGTTTGATGTATGATACTTGAGACACTTTTGTCAGAACTGCATTTATTTTAAACTAGACTCATGTTTGATATTTAACTTCAACATGTATATATTGTTTCTGTTTATTATTTTTTTCAGCCAATGGGAACATGTACTCTTGGGGGACAGGTCAAGAGGTAAGCCAAGCTCGCTGGTGAGTTATGCCAAGAAAGTAAAAAAGATAGAGAAAAGTAAAAGAATCAGGCACATTTTTGGAGGAGAAAAAAATGTTATTTTTTTTATGTTACAGAATAGGTTTATAATGTATGCATGAAATTACTGCAAATTAGCCCTAATTTGAGTTGGGAAGATAGAAAAGAGAGTGTTTTGTCAAAAGAGAATGGAAACAAATGAGGAGACACTGAGAGTTAGTTTTGAGTAACCTTGCTGGAATCAGTCCTATTCAAAAAAGCAACAATAAACTAACAGCTGGGCCGGTGGATGTTTTGTGTCTCCCTTCACATTAACTGCCTTCATGCGGTTTTATTTGCCTCCACTCCAGCTCACAAAAATGTTAATATATCTTTTTATTTTGACATTTGGAGCACTATCACAATGTTGTTTAACAAAAACAACTGGGGTGCCTGCAATTAATTTCTGCTGCGGACTGGTATTCTTGGACTGGCGACTCCCTTTGGAAAGGGAGTCACGACAGAAAAGATTTTGATTGAAAGAGAGACAATTCATTATACAATTCAGCAGCAGCTAAAAGTGGCTCAGGGTGTCAGCCCCAGCTCCAGCGCTTCAATGCTAATGAGAGTCATTGCATATTCATAACCCTAAGTACAGTCAGCTTCTTGTAAAAACTTTTGTCACCCAGGCTTCACGGCGTGAGCAAAGCAGCACACTGTTCATGTTGTGGCACTTCCGCCATCCAAGCACAAGAACAAGATTGATTGTGTTTCAACGCAGTTTGACAGGGAGCTAAGAGATGCTGCCCCAGGGATACGGAAGCTGAGCTTAGTTTGATTAAGAGGCTCTCTATAATCAAAAAGAGAGGGACAAAAAAGAAGGAAAAAAATCTCTTTGGTAAGATAAAGCAATGCCTAAAAGATAAGGTGTGACTTCTCCACGCAGTGCCAAGGGTAAATAGCTTAGAGCAGTGCAGCATACTTACTGTCAAGTTAGCTGTGGAAAAAGGTATGATAAGGATGGAAGTTGTGTCTGTTGTAGACAATTGTTCTTCCAGTTTCACTCGGTATTAACTTGCGAACCCTTGAATATTTTGACAGAAAATTTGCTAGCATAATATTATTAAATGGATAAGGAGCTTCTGAAGGTCTTAATTGCCATAATTCACTCATCAAGAGGGAAAACAATTTTGGGGGAAGGGGGAGAGGAAGAAAAGATGAGAAGTGCGCCAGAAGATGTCCCCACACTAGGGCGCAAAATTGGGATCGGTAGCGCCCATTGTGCAATGCTGATTTGACACCAGCGGTGCCATTTTGGAGCTCAATGCTCCAGCCAACGTCCTCTCTTAAGCTCGCATGGCTGAACACGCATTAAGCAGCAGGAAGCACCCATCACCAATGCTATTTAAAGGGATCATCAACTACTTTCTTCTGGCTGTTGGTACAATTCTACAAGTGTTTGGTGCTTTCCATAGTTCTTTCAAGTTGCAAAAGTCTACAGGGAGTGGTGTGGCAAGTGCTAAAGGACTTTTACCTGACTTCAAGGCTTCTGCACAAATCACTTGCTGTCAGTCATGGTACATTAGTAGGCATTCCCCTTGGAATACAGCATGACTGAGAGAATGAGCAGAGGCCACGCAGAGCAGGAGAAGCTGCTAGCAGAGGGAGGAGGAGGAGGGGGAGAAGGGCTCTCAGCAGTATCCACCCAGGGTGTTCAGGGAGCAATTCTCCTACCTAAACTTCAGAAAGGAACATGTGTGAGATATCTGCGCTTCAATAAGGACATCCTCACTGAAATCTGCCACCTATGCAGCAACAACTGCAACCACAGAGCAGAGCAAGGACCGCATTGCCAGTGGCTGTGAAGGTGACCATGGCGATGAACTTTTATGCGTCTGGCTATTTCTAGCCTGGAGCTGGAGATATTTGCAACATCTCGCAATTTGCTGTCCAGTATTGCGTAAGGGAGGTCACTGAGGCTCTCGATTCAAGGAGAGCTGACTGCATTTCATTCTCTCTTGCCAGAGACCAGAAGGCAGAGTGAGCACATGGCTTTGTTAGGATTACAGGCTTCCCCATGATGCAAGGTACCATTGATTGCACACACATCACTTTGCGGGCGCCGCATGTCAACGCCGCCATATACCAGAACCGAAAGCAGCAGCAAGTGGAGCGGACCTGGGATAAAACAGTGAGAGCAGCGAAGGCGGCGGCGCTATAAAGAAAGAGGCAGAGTGAACAGTGAGAGCAGCGGCGAGAGGAGCGGCCCTAGGGTAAAATGGCGAGAGCACCAGCAGCACTATAAAGGGAGAGGCAGCGCGAGGAACCTGCAAAACAGGAAAAAAAATCAAGGAGTGTCATCACAGGGCAGCAGGTAGGTGATTGGTTGGTGAGCATTACAGTTTTTTTTAGCCTCTAAGCTAGGGAAGTGGGTTAAACTCAGAGCTAAGAAAATGTAACTTACTATTACCTTACTTTACTGAACTAGTAACTTAAACTAGACAAACCAATTAATTAATAATACTAAAATAATTGATTGAAATAATAATAATAATTAATTAACTAATCAAATAAATAAAGAAGGTTAGATAGACATGGCAGGGCAGGTGGTGTGCCGTAACTACAGCATGTGGGAGTTTGTGGAGACCAGCGAGATCCCGAGCAACCACATCTGCGGTAAGTGTCTGCAGCTCAATGAACTTCGGCTCAGAGTTGTTGGACTGGAGGCTGTGGTGCAGAGATTGCAGAGCATCAGGGAAGGGGAGAGTTACCTGGACACTTTGGGAAGAATTTTCCGGGGGCTCAGCGGGCACGTTCGGTGGCAGGTCGGGTGGGATTTTTTTTTGACAGCGGGTCGGAACCGTGGCGATGAACTTTTATGCCGACACACAGCGGCGGGGGAGGCAATTCAGGTCATTATGACCTTGTTAACAGCCCATTAAGAAGTATTTTGAGCTCACCTTTACATTATACGAGGTCGCCCACAGGGTCCACGCTGCTCGGGGATCACGTCAGGCAAGCAGGTGGGGAGTTGTATGACTATGGAATCATCGCATTACTTGACAGCTTGAAATGTGCTATAAAAGCTTCCATCTCACATCTGTTCACTTTCCAAGCTCAGAAGCTGTTGCTTACTGCATTTAGAAGACAGATTAAGCTTTATGCAGGTTGCAAGTGCTTGGAGTAAACTCTCTATCCAATGTCACCTCATTGGAACAACCTCTCTCACCATTGACAGAAATCTTCTGTCATCTCAAGTTCACCTGCCATCTATTACATCAGCATCAGTGCTCTTGAAACTATCTCACCTTGGTCCTCAGAATCCCACCACAATCAGCCCCAACACCAGCAGCACCAGGCACACCAGCAGCACCAACAACAACACCAACCTTCTCCGCAATGAACTGATGCTGCACAGGACACAGGGCATCAGCACCCGACCACATTGCTGCCACATTACTTCACTTGACGCTGTACACCCTGGCTGCCACATGATGCGCCAGGTTGGCACCACCCCACACCAACACCATAAAGCATCCCTACAATGCCCAAGCCATTCCTTTCATGCTCATGACCATTGCAGGGGTACCGTTATATCTCACCATTCACTGCAACTCACTAAGCCACTTCCAAAGGTGCACACAAATCTATCCAAGAACGCAAAGTGTTCAAAATAAAGGTTTCAATGTTTGACACCACATTAACAGAAACTTTACATGAACACTGGCAAAAACACCCAAGTGCCTACTCTTGTGTGTTGTTAGTTGGTATGATTGGACTAGGATGAGGGTGAGTGTGAGGGGTGGCTAGTGAGATGGGGAAGTGATAATGTAGATAGAGAGGGATGGGTGGAGGTGCAAGGTAAGTTGGTGTGAGTAAGGATGTGCAGGAATAGGGTAGGAAAGGCAGAGTGATGGGGATGTGATGAGTGGCACAGCAGGATGAGGTTGAGTGTGGCTTTGCAGTAACATTTTGTGATCTACTGAGATCATTGAAAGGTTTGCGCCACTGCAGCCTGGTCCTCCTGATGACATCCCTGCTTGTGCCCTCCTGTACAATGTGCAACCAAATTGCGTTGATCTCCTGGGGAGGTCTCTTCCGCCCATTGGAAGGGAAGAGAACTTCCCTGCGTGCTGTGACTCCCTCCATAAGCATATGGAGGGAGTCATGGGAGAGCCTGTGTGCAGCCATGCAGTGCTTGTCAGTGTTTGCAGCATGTCAATGCTAAACTAAACTCAATGTCAAACTAAATTTACGCATCGCCCCTTTAAGGAAACCGGCTGATGTCACGTTATCAAATGACGTCACCAAACCCGCTTCCTTCAATTGGCCGGGAAACACGCTGGGCGGGCTTAACAAGCCCAATCAGGGGGAAATCATTTTGGACAGCGGGATGGAGACATGGAAGTACAGACCAGTTAGCCTGACATAAGTAGTAGGGAAAATGGTAGATTCTATTATTAAGGATGTGGTAACAAGGCACTTAGAAAATAATAATAGGTTTGGGCAGAGTCAACACAGATTTATGAAAGGAAAATCATGTTTGACGAATCTGTTTTTGAGGTTGTAACTAGCAGAATAGATAAGGGGGAACCAGTGGATGTGGTGTATTTGGATTTTCAGAAGTCATTCGATAAGGTGCCACACGAGAGGTTATTAAACAAATTTAGTGCTCATGGGATTGGGGGTAATAAACTAGCATGGATTGAGGATTGGTTAACGGACAGAAAACAGAGGGTAGGAATAAATGGGTCATTTTCGGGTTGGCAGGCTGTAACTAGTGGGGTACCGCAAGGATCAGTGCCTCGGCCTCAGCTATTCACAATCTATATCAATGATTTGGGTGAGGGCACCAAATGTAATATATCCAAGTTTGCTGATGATACAAAGCTGGGTGGGAATGTAAGTTGTGAGGAGGATGCAAAGAGGCTTCAAGGGGATATAGGCAGGCTAAGTGAGTGGGCAAGATGGAATATAATGTGGAGAAATGTGAAGTTATCCACTTTGGTAGGAAAAATAAAAAAGCAGAGTATTTTTTAAATGGTGAGTGATTGGGAAATGTTGGTGTTCAGAGGGACCTGGGTGTCCTTTTAAACGAATCACTGAAAGTTAACATGCAGGTACAGCAAGCAATTAGGAAAGCAAATGGTACATTGGCCTTTATTACAAGAACATTTGAGTATAAGAGTAAAGACTGCAATTATATAGGGCCCTGGTGAGACCACACCTGGAATATTGTGTACAGTTTTGGTCTCCTTATCTAAGGAAGGATATACTTGCCATAGAGGGAGTGAAACGAAAGTTCACCAGACTGATTCCTGGGATGGGGGGATTGTCCTATGAGAAGAGATTGAGTAGACGAGGCCTATATTTTCTAGAGTTTAGAAGAATGAGAGGTGATCTCATTGAAACATACAAAATTCTTACAGGGCTTGACAGGGTAGATGCAGGGAGGATGTTTCCCCTGGCTGGGGAGCCAAGAACCAGGGGTCACAGTCTCAGAATAAGGGGTCGGCCATTTAAGACTGAGATGAGGAGAGATTTCTTCACTCAGAGGGTGGTGAATCTTTGGAATTCTCTGCCACAGAGGGCTGTGGAGGCTCAGTCGTTGAGTATATTCAAGGCAGAGATCGATAGATTTTTGGATATTAAGGGAATCAAGAGATATGGGAATAGTGCAGGAAAGTGGAGTTGAGGTAGAAGATCAGCCATTATCTTATTGAATGGTAAAACAGGCTCAAGGGGCCGAATGGCCTACTCCTGCTCCTATTTCTTATGTTCTTGTGAAAGAGCTTCCACTCCCTCAACATCCAGCTGGTGTGCAACCACAGGCAGCAAATCATGCGGGTCAATCCTGGCAGCAGTCATGATGCTTTCATTCTGCGGCAATCTGCTGTGCCATCTGCATTTGAGCCACCACGGTAAACCAGAGGGTAGCTATTGGGTGACAAGGGCTATCCGCTGATGACATGGCTTTTGACTCCGGTGTGCAATCCATGCACACATGCACAGCATGCTTACAATGAAAGCCATGCTGCCACAAAAAATGTGATAGAGCAGACCATTGGCGTGCTGAAAAACCCTTCTGCTGCCTGGACCGCTCTGGTGAAGCCCTGCAGTACTCGGTAGAGCGTGATGGTATGCTGCTTGCTGCACAACCTCGTCATCATGAAGGGACAGCCCTTGCAACCAGCTATACAGCGAGCAGCTGAGGAGCAGGAGCATGAGGAGGAGGAAGAGGAAGGGAGGAGGCAACCTCAACAGCCCCTTTCTGCCCAGGCTGTACGTGAAGAACTAATTCTAGTGTGATTCAAGTAACCACAAGCCCAATTCCCCATTCACCAACTGTCCCACATCTTACCTTCCCTCTGTCACTGACCATCACAGCGTCCGCTTGGCCACAATGCAAAAATAAAAGCCACCACAAAATAAGCATTCCAAACCAAATTTATAAATTAATAAATGCCATATTGCATACAAACTTAAACTAATCACCTTTGTGCATTCCCTTAGTGCCTGTCTTCTGAGTGCCTTTGCCTGGCCTAGTGCTCCTATGAAGTGTTACCCCAGTGGCTGCAGCATGGCTGGTGGAAGGCTGCTGACTTTCAGTGGAGGAGACTGCAGATGGTCTTGGAGGATGATATCAAGCAGCTCTGGGCCTGGAATGCACCATCTCGGCATGGGCGCCAGCAGTCTGGTCTGGCTAGCTGACAGGCAACAGTAAGAGCACAGGTGGAGTGGCAGTGGTGAGAGGACGAATGCTGTCATCTTGAGAAAGAACAGCAGGTTTGTGGTCTATGAAGCTAACTCCGTACCCCTGGGCTCTAGCAATCCTAGTATTCTGTTGGACGACAGATTGCTGGACTACTGTGATACCCTGCAAGCCCCTAGAAATACTGTAATTCACAGCCATGATGGCAGCAGTCTGAGCTTGCACGGCAGCAAGCTGACATTGCATGACAGCAGTCCGAACTTCCACTGCAGCTCCCAGATGTTGGGTGGCAGCTGCTTGTGCTGCAATGGAAGTTACGAAATCGGCCATCAGATTCTGCATCATGGTTGGGCCCACAAATGTGCAGACGGAGTTGGCCACCTCTTCCATGCTGCAGTGGATGGTCTCCAAATTCTGCGCAAAGCCCTGTGCCAAGTTGGTGCTAGACTCCTCCATGCTCCTAGACATTGAATGCAGGTTTTATGGCAGGCTTCCCAATGCACCAAGAATTTTGTTGTGCATACCCATCAGCGTTCTTCTGTCGGCTACCCCATTGAAGTCCTCATCTGAGTCCTCTGTTGCGGAACGCGTGTGCGACTTCGCCCTCCAGCAAGCTGGCACCTGCGCTATCCTTGCCCCCTAACCTAGCTGCAGGCCACTCGTGGCTAGTGTCTCACCACGTGCAGATCCCACCTCTAATCTATATCTAAGATATGCACAGTGTTAGTATCTGAGCTGGTGGCTGCGAGTGAGAAATCAAGTGACGGTGCTGTGGCTTCAACATCACTCTCCTGTTGGTGTTCCTCCACTGCCTGGCCAGGTTGCACCTCTGAAAGGAAAAAGGCACAAGGGTAGGGTTGTAATGAGGGGAGGGGAGAAAGTAAGAGGTGCATGCTCATACCATCTGCAACTTGTAAATCAGAAGCGATTGTGGGATGAAGGGGAAGGGTTATATGAGAAGGACGATTAGGTATGAGGATACCGTCATCTTCGATGGTTTCAGCCCCACCGCAATAAGTCATTAAACTTCTTACAGCACTGCATCCAGGTTCTTGGCGCTTGACTCCTGGCATTGAGCTCCACTGCCTTTTGAGCGTGTGTTTGGAAGGCCTCCCGGACCTCTGCGGATATAGGACATCTCTTCTACTTTCCACCTCCTCCACCAAGGCCTCCAGTGCAGCGTCCAAAAACCTTGGAACCCGCTCTCTCCCATGTTATGCCATTCTTCACTGTTTCCAAGGTCAGATTCACTTCCTGCCAGCACCTGCTCCAGCCACAATGCACCTCCCCTTTAAGAGGTGCAGGCTAGCTTTAAGCAGTGCAGGCTAGCTTTAACTGGTAATCACACGTTACGATTTTGGGCCCCCTGCTGATGTGTGCTTAGTACTGGCTGCACTCTGAAATCATTATAATGAACAGGCAGCACAAAGTTGGCGTGCTGCCTGCATTGCAATCAACAGGCCCGGGTTAATTGCGTGTCGCGATCCCTGCGCCTGTTTTCGGGGGTTAACCAATTTAGCCCCCTGCATATTTAGATCCATTCTACAGTTCCCCTCCTGAAAAATTCAGCAGCATTAATTTCTTCTTGCAGTGATCATGTTCTGTAAGCAAACCCTAAATGTCATTGTTTAACACTGGAGTATCTCTCTTCCCTTGACCTGATGAATAGTTTCATCCTCCAATGAATTGTAGTTGACTCATTTCTGCAGCAGAATTTAAACAGAAACAAGTGTCTCTGAAAAACAATCAGAGTACAAGAATTACAGCCTTTCAAATGTCTCACAGAGTTCAATTTAAAGTTCTGAAAACAGGAAGGGAAAACAATAAAGCAACTTTTTAATCATGAAGAAAAGTTTTATAGTCCATGAAGTAAAGTCAGATAATACTTTGCTTTGTGCCTATGTCGGTCAACCAGTTCCCCAAAATGATTGAGCATTCATCCTATGGTAACAGTTTTTCCTTGGTGTGTCTGCCACGTACCCTTAGCAGTGTATTTTATTATAGTAGAACTGTTGATTATACTTCTGTAAAAAAGGCTGTGTTATATAATGTATATCAAAGATTTGTACCCCGGTAAATAAAATGTATTGTATAATGAATGCAGGAGTATTATTCTTCTGTGGGGTATATTACTGTACAATTCATACAGGGGTGTTGTAAAAGGATTGTTACTGCCTTGTGTTTAATTCACAAGACATTTATTATAATGATATACACTGAACTGTAGTAAACCCTTGCAATACTACTTATACTGGGCCCCCAACTATCTTAAACTAGACCCTATATACCAGCTGAATTGTCATTAAATTAACTAATCACCGCAGGCTGCATGCTCCAGTTCAAATTTGTACTTATTAAAAGTGCTGTACATCTTTAAAATTAAGTGTTACTGTATACAGGAGCATTAGATCTCTTTAAAAGTGAGAGTATTCTGTTGGACACTAAGATGAGCTTTGAACCTTACTTTTGTTGCGTCCCAAGGTTGCCTTCTTCTCTCCAACCTCAACACCCCCACTGCTGCACACATTCATCATCTCAAGGATCAATTTCTCAAATGTTCTCCTCACCAGCCTATTCACTTCCACCCCTAACAAAGTCCAGTGAATCCAGATGTCTGAGGTTTAAGTCCTCTCCCGCACTGCATCCTGGAAACCCATCGCCCTGTCTTCTCCAAGCTCCATTGGTTCCCTGTACCCCAGCAAATAGACTGCAAGATCCTTAATAAAAACAGAAAATGCTGGAAATCCTCAGCAGGTCAGGCAGCATCTGTGGAGAGAGAAACAGAGTTAATGTTTCAGGTCGATGACCCTTTGTCAAAACTGAAAAAAGTTTAGAGATGTAACAGATTTTTAAGCAAGGGCAGGGGCAGGGACAGGGAGGAGGGGAGGAAAGAACAAAAGGGAAGGTCTGTGATAGGGTGGAAGGCAGGAGAGATTAAAAGACAAAAGGGATGATGGTGCAAGGCAAAAGGAGATGGTAATGGGACAAGTTAAGAAATGAAAGATGAGTCTAGATGAGGTGTAAATGGGAATGGCAGAATCATCAACAGCTGCCATGTGGAAAAAAAATAGGGGCCGAGGTTATGGTCTGAAATTGTTGAACTCAATGTTGAGTCCAGAAGGCTGTAAAGTGCCTAATCGAAAGATGAGGTGCTGTTCCTCGAGCTTACGTTGAGCTTCGTTGGAACAGTGTAAGAGGCCGAGGACTGAGAGTTCAGAGTGGGAGTGGAGCAGAGAATTAAAGTGACAGGCGACCAGAAGCTCGGGATCACGCTTACGGACTGAACAGAGGTGTTCCGCAAAGTGGTCACCCAATCTGCGTTTGGGCTCCTCATTATAGAGGAGACCGCATCGTGAGCAACGAATACAGTTTACTAAATTGCAAGAAGTACAATTTTTATTTCAGATTTCCAGCATCCGCAGTATTTTGCTTTTGCAAGATCCTTAAGCTCGTTTTCAAATATATTCTACCCTAACTGGTAGATCTTCTTCAGCTTTATGGCAGGGAATTTCCTCCGAGCTGCTCCCACACCGCCACCATAAATACACCGGAAATGAGGCGGAAATCCTGTTTATGCATATTATAGTGGCTGAGCGGGAGAAACTCCAAGGAAATTCCCAGCCTATGTCTCTGCTCACTTGCTCAGTTCCTCAGATGCTGGCTGCTGCTTGATTCCTGCCCCTTCTGTTCCACCAATAAAGGCTGATCCTTCACCACTGCGTCCCTCCCCTCTGGAACTCGCTTCCAAACCGTTTGGCCTCGTTACATCTCTCCCTGACCATCAAAATTCAATTTTTTTCTCCCCGGCAATTCCATCACTTTTTACTTGCTGTCCACCTTGCTCTACATTTAAATATAAGTTGTTGTTTATTGTATAGTAGGCACAGGAGAACTTAGACCCCTATAAAATTGCAAGTATATTGTACGATATATTTAGAAGCATTAGTTCCCTGTAAAACAGAGAGGACAGAAGGAGGTTGGAAGGACAAAGAGATTCTTCTAAAAGAGGGGGAGAAAGACAGATGGGGAGGCTGGCTGGAGGTTCAGTAAATTGGTCAGAGGTGCTAGATAGGGAGAAAGTTTGAGAGGTTAATCCCAGAAAAGCAAAGCACCAAAACAGGAATGGGATAATTAGGGTGACTATGCAAGTTGAAACATTGTCTTGCGCTATGGTGGGCGAGGCAAAAGATTGAGTTAGAGGAAAGTTGTGACCTGGTCCAGTAAGGACAAGAGCCTAAGACCAGGGAGAAAGAGAGTTACCAGTATGGGACCAGCAATACAGCAAATAGGAGACTGCTGTGACAAGGGAAGAAATTTAGTTTTGGGTTCCCAACTCAGACAGAAGATCAGTGAGCAGTAGTCGAAGTTGTGAGCCCATCTAGGACCTCAGAGTGGGACTGAGGTAAACATGAGAAAAGGTGCTTCAGTCCCAGATTACTGGGAACATCATCAGAGGAGATTTACTCATGAGAAATAATAAGCAATGTTTGAATGATGTTTCATCCTCGTTTTCAAACCCCTCCATGGCCTTGCCCCTCCCTATCTCTGTAACCTCCTCCAGCCCTACAAGCCTTCGAGATCTCTGCGCTCCTCCAATTCTGGCCTCTTGCGCATTCCCATTTTTAATTGCTCCACCATTGGGGGTGTGCTTTCAGCTGCCCTAAGCTCTGGATTTCCCTCCCTAAACCTCTCCGCCTCTCTACCTCTCTCTCTTCCTTTAAGATGCTCCTTAAAATCTACCTCTTTGGCCAAGCTTTTGATCATCTGTCCTGATATCTGCTCCTGTGACTCAGTGTCAAAACTGTTTTTATTGATAATGCTTTTGTTAAGCGCCTTTGGACGATTTGCTATGTTAAATCATAGAGTCATAGAGTCATAACGGCACAGAAGGAGTCCATTCGGCCCATCGAGTCCGTGCCATCTCTCTGTAGAGCAATCCAGTCAGTCCCAGTCCCCCGCTCTATCCCCGTAGCCCTGCAAGTTTATTTCCTTCAAGTGCCTATCCAGTCGCCCCTTGAAAACATTGAGTGTCTTCGCTTCCACCACTTCCGTCGGCAGCGAGTTCCAGGTCATCACCACTCGCTGCGTAAAAAAGTTTTTCCTCACATCCCCCTGTATCTCTTGCCCAAAACCTTAAATCTGTGTCCCCTAGTTCTTGTACCATCAACTAGTGGGAACAGCCTTTCCCCGTCTAGCCTATCCAAACCCGTCATAATCTTGTACACCTCTATCAAATCACCCCTCAACCTCCTTTGCTCTAATGAAAACAAATCCAACTTCTCCAACCTGTCCTTGTAGCTACGATCCCACATCCCCGGAACCATTCTGGTAAATCTCCTCTGCACCCTCTCAAGGGCCTTCACATCCTTCCTAATGCGTGGTGATATAAATGCGCTAAGTTGTTGTTGTTGATGATGATGTGAACCTCAAGCAGTGCCCTGATGATTCTGTAGGTAAATTCGATGCTAAGTGTGGACATATATTATATCCACTGGTCAGGGAATTAATAACAATGGGGTATAAATTTAGGATTCGTCTTAGAAGCATAAAGGATGAGGTGGGAAGAGTTTTTTCATGCAAAGGAATATGAAATGCATTCTTGCAAGTGTCTATTAAAGCTGAATCAATCACAATGTTTAAGGGAAAACTAGATAATGTTAAAAAAATGTTCAAGAAAAAAGATATAAGAAAAGAGAAGTGAAATAAGATAGACAAGAATACTCCCAATATGAGCTAGCATGATGGACCAAATCACCTCCTTCTGAACTGAAATTTCTATGATTCTGTGATGGCAGGGGGATGGGGAGTCTTGGTTTTGGTCAATAGGCAAGACAAGAGTCCTAATATCACTTGAATGAGGTGCAAGTGGAGGGAAGATGGTTCTCAGTATCATTCGATGAAGCAGAATTCTCAGTATCATTAGGTGAAGCAGGGTGCAAGGAATAGTTCAAAGTGTTGTTAAAATGCAATTCCACATCATTCCTTAAACAACTGTGTGTCCAAGTTAAAGATTAGAGGCACTTGTGCACAAAACAACAGGTCCTAAAGCTGCAGCATTCTCCCTCAGCAATTGATGGCACATGCTCAGGACTGTGCTCTTTTACATGCAATCTGGCATTGGAATGGTGCTGATAATAAATAAAACAGTACAACAAAAAGTTTAAATAACTTCTAAAAGAAAACTAAAGGCTAAAGTATGCTGTTCACTGATTTCAGTGGACACCGATCCATTCATTTACTGCCTGCTTTGGTCTCTCTCACTTGATGAGTGATATTATGTGGTCCCTAAAGCTTCTGTAATTCGCATCCATTAAGCTGGTCCAATAAAAAGTATCATATATTGCACTTGGAGAATAGACGCCTATAAAATCTCCATTAAATTCGATCCTGCAACTTTAAATAACAGCATGGTGAGATTTTATACAGTTTATGTACATGTGTTGTGCAGTGGGAAGATGCAGCTGCCCCAGTGTGTACGATTCATTCTCTTTTCAAAGAATGCATTGAAAATGTATTCTTTTTACTGCAATTATATAGGGCCTTGGTGAGACCACATCTGGAGTACTGTGTACAGTTTTGGTCTCCTTACCTAAGGAAGGATATACTTGCCATAGAGGGAGTGAAACGAAGGTTCACCAGACTGATTCCTGGGATGGGAGGATTGTCCCATGAGGAGAGATTGAGGAGACTAGGCCTATATTTTCTAGAGTTTAGAAGAATAAGAGGTGATCTCATTGAAATATATAAAATTCCTACAGGGTTTGACAGGGTAGATGCAGGGAGGATGTTTCCCCTGGCTGGGGAGTCTAGAACTAGGAATCACAGTCTCAGAATAAGGGGTTGCCCATTTAGGACTGAGATGAGGAGAAATTTCTTCACTCAAAGAGTTGTGAATCATTGGAATTCTCTGTGGATGCTCAGCCGTTGAGTAACTTCAAGACAGAGATCGATAGATTTTTGGATATTAAGGGAATCAAGGGATACAGGGATAATGCGGGAAGGTGGAGTTGAGGTAGAAGATCAGCCATGATCTTATTGAATGGCGGAGCAGGATCAAAGGGCCGAATGGCCTACTCCTGCTCCTATTTCTTATGTTATTATGTTCTTAAAATGTAAACTGTTGCTTTATTTTGCTGCTGAGACCTGCATGTGTTTTGTGTACCGAAATCACAAATCCCTTGATAACGAACAGATTTACAATTTCGGAACATACATAGCACACAGATGAAATCCTCCCCCAGGCTTCTACTTGTTCTTTATCACTAAGCTCACTCACCACAGATTTACTTGCACCACAGCTATTGCTGCGGGCATAGACTCAGCTCTTTGGATCTGCGTGATTGGAAGTTCAATGTAAGATAGTTTCAACCTGAGTGAGGTAATTCAGTGCTGATACAACCAGAGCTAATGTAAAGAACAGCCAGGCATTAATTAAAAAAAAAATCAGTTTTCTCTCCCAATTTTCTCCATTCCTGTCCTGAAGATGGACACTCATGCTTAGATACATTTCCACAGGTGCCAGGGCCCGGCAGCACCTCACCCAAGTTGGTATTCATAACAAACCAGGGATTGAATCTAGTACCTTCTATGTCTGAATAGTTCAGTACCACAACACATGGTGTATTTTCCGACTGAGCCAAGAAAAACCATTATTGCTGAATATTATCTTTTTAGTTTCTACAGTCTTAATAATTGTAGTGATCTTAGTCATCATACATATGATGTATGTTACTCTCCAATCAGATTGAGAGCAAATGACCCAAAGGCTCAGTTGGTAAAGAGAACATGTAACTGAGCCTTACATATTAGAAGGTCCCAGAACGCCAGTCTTATGGTGATAGTAGAGGTTCCATAAATGGCCTTAACAGCCCTGGGCTGAGGATGGGAAAATCAGACAGGTTTCTCCCTTCTACATAAGAACATAAGAAATCGGAGCAGGAGTAGGCTATTCGGCCCTTCGAGCCTGCTCCACCATTCAATGAGATCATGGCTGATCTTCTGCCTCAACTCCATTCACCTGAATGCTATCCAATAATTCCTGCTGGACTGTGTATGTGCGCTTCAGGTCAGGTTATTGTCCTTACCTGTGATAGCCTACTAGCACTTGGAAAGGTCGTGGAGGGTATGCGGAACCATAACCCAGCAAGATTCAGTGCTTTCAGGAGAGGAGGAAAAAAGGGGAAGAAAATTGACCCAAAAAATCAGAACAAATTAAGATTTTGAATTCTTTATTTGTTTAATTTTCCCCACCCCATTCAGAAAGGAAAACACATTCTAGCCCATGAACACTATGTCGAGACACTGCGGACTCCATTCCACCTGCAAATTGTATTCGTGCATGAACGGACCTATTCCACCATACCCAGTTAGTTTTCCTTTCCCTCCCCTAAATAGTCCATTGAAGACTGGCAAAACATATCCTATAGGGGTAGCCCAGTGTAAACGTCAGTATCAGATCTCCAAGCAGGTCTTAAGTATCTAACTTTGTTAAAATTTCATATACAAATGAAATACAGTATTGTGTAACTGTACTGAAGCAATATTTTATCTGTTATAAAATAGAATGATCAGAAAGCAGAAACACTGCACTTGTGAAAAGGGGGAGAAATTCAATGGTATCTAAGCAGTTGAGATTTAGACATAATTGTATTCATTACAAGTTTGTACTGATTAAAAATTGCCCCAAGATACATAACTTCCTTTAACATTGTCATATTGAATTTGTATAGTATTTCTCTTTTCACAGTGGTGCTATGTGTTTGGCACAGCCCCACTAAATGGGTGGGAACAGCATTAGGACCATTTTTTTTAGGCTATCTCAAATTTCCAGTGCTTTCCACACTCACAAGATCATTTCAGCAAAGGCATAGTCAATGAACTACACCTCTTTATCTCATTGTGTTTTTTAAATATAATTATACACAGCAGGGAAGGAAGTCTTGTCTACAGTGGGATAACAATCCAGACTGACATTTCTTTAAAAAAAAAGCAAAATACTGCAGATGGTGGAAATCTGAATCAAATACAAAGAATGCTAGAAAACACTCAGGGAGATCAGGCAGCATCTAAGGAGAGAAGATACAAGTCAACGTTTCTAGTGTGCGGACCCTTTGTTAAGACTGGAAAAAATTACCAATGAATGCTATCTGTCAGTTCTTGTCTATTCTCTCCACAGAGGCTGCCTGACCTGACATTTGTAGTGGTTTTGGCTTTTCTGGTGAAACAGGGTGAATGGTCCTGGACAAGCTCACTGTGTGAATGGTTTGCTTTTACATTTGCCTCTGTTGCTAGAAGTGCTGTCTCAGTCCTCAAAGGGTTAGAACTTTCACAACGAGAAATAAGACAGAGGAAAGAAGGTGGATGGACAGAAGGAGGAAAAAGGACAGTGGAAATGGCCCTTATGCATGAAAAATTGCAGAGCACATTCACAAGAGAAAGCCAGCAGCCAGAGGGAGGGAAAGCTTCTATGAGTCTGTGCCGCATCTTTATGGCCTGCTAGTGGTCTCTGTAGCCAACGACCAGGTGGGTAGGGGAGTCATCTGGATAAATGTGTAGAGAAAATCCTTTCCTATACATCTGTCATTATGCAGGCTTCTTCTATTAAGTGGAGACCCAAAATATGAGAACAAAATGGGCAGATGTAAGAATTTCCTGTATGATGCTGAGCACGACATACAGAGGGAGAGGGAGAATGCTCTAAATGTTTCCTGATATTATAGGAGGTTTTAAATAGCCTGAAGCATAAATCCTATATTTGGATGATTTATTGTGGTTATTTTAATTTCTGGTTGATTATTAAACTGTTGTGACATTAAATTTTCAGCCACATCAGCTTTATTGAAGTAGAAAGGTTAAAAACAATGACTGTTTTGTGGTTAGAGAAATTTATTTCTCCCCATATGACAATCATTTCAGTAGAAGTCAGGCACTATGCCAGTAGTTGTGATTTAACCAACTATAAACATAATTCCGACCGTGTCTTTACAGTTGCAACATTGATTAGTTTTAATTGTTCCACGTTGAAACAGTTTGTGCAACCAACACTCAACATTATTTCTGTGTACATGGTGGCTACAGAATGCATGACTGCATGTGCATACATATAAATCTGCATGTTGGTATAAACCAGTTAATAACAAGCCACCTTCAGACCAACCATTTGATAAGTGATGGACCCGAACTCATCTCTGTTCTATAGAGGCCCAGTTATAGCAATTCGGAATAAAGCCTTTAAGGTGTAGAAGTTATTTCCTTAAAGGAGATACAAGCTGTGCCCTCTTACTTCTTTGTTTACAGGGACAGCTGGGACAGGGGACGAGCATGAAGTTCCTCGCAAAACCATGTTGTGTATCCGTTCATCAACTCCAGGGATGTGTTCAACAGATAGCAGCTGGAGATTGTTATAGTTGTGCACTTACTGGTATGTAGTAGTACAACTTTTAAAATATTAATATCTTATCTTACAAATGAGTGCCGTTAAAAATACCATACTTAGAGCTTGCCTGATGTACAAGTTTAAAATTTTATATACAGAGTTAAAGAAACTTCTTCAGGGAAATTTCACAGAAATTGTATTTGTGAACTAACCCCAGGAAATGCAAGCTTTTTATATTCAAACTTACTTTTGCTTACAATTACAGCTTTCATTGTACCTGAATCTGTCCCATGTATTAGAATCTGGGCAGTCATTGGTTTTTCCATGCTCCTTTTCAAATATGGTGGGTTTCAAAAGTTATGCAGATTGACATGGAAGTGCTGGATGCCGAGTCTCTGCTGCAATATTTCAGTGCTGAGACAGCTAATAAATTAAAGCAAAACTTTATATTTATAATGTCCTGCCCTTTCAATGGACAATCCAGTTCCAGTTTCTTGTCAAGTATTATGGTATAACCTGTGGTGATGAATAAATTGCTCCATGGGGCAAGTGTTGTGATGAGCTATCTACAATCCTACTAGCTTCCCCATCATCCTCTTCACCCCCACATGTCCAGCACTGCAATGCTAGTTTTATAGTGCCTCTCTTCCATTGTCCAGCCTGGTGAAACTGCCTTCACTTGGTTCTACACTTACCAATCTGATCATAGCAGTGCATCTCCAGCAGTGGTATCTCTTCCCACACCTGCAGCGTTACCTCCAGAGTCCTCTAAGGATCTATTCTTGACTCCCTCCTCTTCCTCATCCATATGCTGCCCCTTGGCGACGTCATCCAGATATTAGGTCAGCTTCCACATGATGACACCCAGCTCTACCTCTCCATTATGTCTCTCTACCTCTCCACTGCCTCTGTATTATCAGACTGCTTATCTGCCATCCAGTCTTCCATGAGCTACAACTTCCTCCAGCTAAACATCAGGATGACCGAAGCCATCATCTTCAACCTTGACTGAAAACTTCGTACTCGTACCATTGATTCCATTCCCCTCCCTGGCCGCTATATCAGACTGAACCAAACTATTCACAACTTCGGTATCCTATCTGACCCCAAGCTGAGCTTCAGACCCCATATCCTCTCCATCACAAACACCAACTACTTCCACCTCTGTAAAATTGCCCACCTTCTCCCCTACCTCAGCCAATCTGCCACTGAAACTTTCATCCATGCCTTTGTCACCTCCAGACTCAACTATTCCAGTGCTCTCCTGGCCAGAATACCATCCACCACCTTTCGTAAACTTCAGCCCATCCAAAACTTCATGCCTGTATCCTATTCCACAGCGGGTCCCATTCACCCAATACCTCTGTCCACTCTTACCTGCTTCTAGCATGATTAGTTATAGCATGGCTACACAGCAAGTAAAGCTTTGTCTACTGTCCTCAACAATGTGCCTAATGCCCAATCTCAGAGAGTATGCCTCACTGTGCCAGAATGAGTTTTTCACTTCACACATCAGTCATCCTTATGGCCGCTCAGATTGAAATCACCAGCTTAATGGCAATTTGTTCTGAATTATGGGCAGTTTTGTTCTCTGGACTCACATACATTAGGAGCTGAATTGAAGCAGCTTAGACCTGTTTCACATTAAACCTTTACAGCTAGCAGAGAGAAGAAACTCCATCGGTCCAGGCTGGATTTGACCTCTGGTTCCAGAGGTGAAAGGGCAGTGTGCTGACGCACTGCATTGCTTGACCTCTTTGGTCTCTGGAACTCTGAGATTGTGCTGATCCTGCATTTTATTGTGAAAAACAGAAACACTTTGCTTTTATTAATGTTACTTTTCTCTCCATTTGGCAGTTATTTTTCTACTCTCTTTAGTTATCTCCGACCATACACCATCCCTCATCCAGCAGTACAGGGAAAGGACCTCTTTCTTAGCTTCTACGCTATTTGATTACTATAAAAATTGTTTACCTGATTCCTAATTAGTGTGATAGTAAAGATTTTTTTTTCACTCATTTCCTCCTTTCCTCTTTCCTGAAGAAGTTAACTCCCTCACTGAGACACAGTTCCACGGATGCCATTCACCTTCCTGATCAAAGTGTGGTTTATTCATACAGGAGACTTGATAGCAGGTTATTCGGCTGCACGGGGGAAACCACAGCTCAAGCCAATGCTCCTCTCACCTCATCCAATATCCACGCACACACACTTCCAGCGGGTGTTGCTGGATAGGGCAAGAGCCAGAGCCTGCCCAATTTCCCCTTCCCTAATCCAGAGACAATGAGGCCAATTGAAGCAACCCTGCTGCTCCCATAGCTGAGATCAGCCAGCTCAGCAGAGACCAGTGATTGAACCTGGGCCCTTCTTGGTGAGGCATCAAGGCAGCTTTGATGATAAATGTTTATGGGAGATTTCCTCTGTGCACTGTGTGAGGAAATTGTAAACTGCTTATAAAGTATAGGTTTATGATTTTGTTACAAAAACACACAGAAGAAATCTTCCTCCTTAATGTTTATTCCTGATATAGAAAGACATGAGAAATTCCAATGAGATGAAACTCATTTTTATTAAACTAGAGTAAGACAGACTCCAACAATAATAAAAATAGAATCCTGCTCCAAATTAACACCTTTGATATGCAATAATTAACAGTTATGTGAAATGGTTGACATTAAGGTCATGCTTCTTACAGCGATTAAAAAATATATATAAATAAATCCTAACAACTTAACTCATCTACATATCAAATAATTATTGAATTTGTTCTGTCATCCTTTTTATTTGAATACAATTCCAACCCACTGAATAGCTGGCACCTTACTGCTGTTACACACTCCAGAGACACCAATTTAAGAGCTATCTTGTTTGTTTATTTCAAAGCTAATGGCGAGCTATTTATGTGGGGAAGAAATTGTCACGTGATTGATGCAACCCAACCAGCATCTCATAAATTCTGGACTCCACAGAAAATTGATCTTGGTGCCCAGGATATACACAGCATCAGTTGTGGCTACTGGCATGCTACAGCTCTCGCAGGATATGCTGCTGGTAAGCGACAATTTGTATTACATCACTTTGTATAGACTCGATTAAAGACTTGGGTAGCAATTTATTCACAGAGTAGTTCAACTGTAGAAATATTCTATGATTCTGTGCTTAATTGTTTTCTAACCTAGAGCATTGTAAGTTTAACAAATATTAAATCTGAAGCTATTTTTTGGGGGGCGGGGATGTATACTTTGAAAGCTGGACAGGAAATTCAACACATGAAGGATAAATACAATGTACCTATTAGGGTATGTTTTGTGAATTTGCACTCCCAGCATGGAGCTTTGCCCACTGGAATGCATATTGGGAATTCAGGCACAGTGGTCAGTTTCCATCCATTACTTTTCCTCCATGCCCAAATTCCAGATATGTGCTCCCAGGAAGTGAAGCTCCCTAGCCGGAGCACAAATTCATAAAATATACCCTCTATTGCCCAGTTGTGAATGTACTCTTGTAGCTGAAGCACATCATTTTAGTATACCAACTGCACAATTCCACTGAATAAAAATATAGATACACATATGATAAGGAAGAGGTTGGGGAGATTTACTTACATACAGTGCTCTGTGGTATAGCATTTAAATGAAAGTATTCTAAATATTTCTGTGTCCATGTGTATAGTTTCCTCTTTTCCTCAAAAAGAGTTAATTATTTTACTTTGGGCATGTTTGACGGCTGCCAATCAAAATGGCAGGTGCTCACAATTTTACATTGGCCAGTTTTATCCAACACAGCTTCAAAAATGTGAACATAGCAAAACCAATCATGACACCTCTGCAATAATGGTAATTTTGCACTTCTAATGGTGTTAAATTGGCACACATCAGGCATAAGTAGCAAAAATAGTGTTCAACCAGCTGTGGAGATCACAAATCTCACATAAAATGGTCCAATAAAGTTTTTTGGAAAGCCCATTTTTCTGACCTGACCCAATTCCCAGTAAAATCTGCCATCCCAGCTGATACCTGGGATGGCAGGAATGACATATGAGGAGAAATTGGGTCGATTGGGCTTACACTTGCTGGAGTATAGAAGAATGAGAGGGGATCTCATCGAAACATATAAAATTCTGACAGGTCTGGACAAACTAGATGCAGGAAGAATGTTCCCGATGGTCGGAGAGTCCAGAACCAGGGGTCATAATCTAAGGATAAGGGGTAAGCCATTTAGGACAGAAATGAGGAAGAATTTCTTCACCCAGAGAGTGGTGAACCTGTGGAATTCTCTACCACAGAAGGTAGTTGAGGCCAAGTCATTAAATATATTCAAGAATGAGTTAGATATATTTCTTAAAGCTAAAGGTATCAAGGGATATGGGGAGAAGGCAGGTTTGGATGATCAGCCATGATCTCATCGAATGGCGGAGCAGGCTCGAGGGGCCGAATGGCCTACTCCTGCTCCTATCTTCTATGTTTCTATGTTAAAATGAGCATATATGTGATAACCTGTCAGCTGTAAATGTATTTGTTTTGCTGTGTGCCTTTTTAATTTATTTAATTTGTGTCTTCGAAAAACTAGTAAGATGACTTAAAACTTATAACTTTGTAAGTGTGTGAGCTTCCAGCTGGAACTGGGTCAGTTTCGTGTTGCCAATGGGACTCTGGTCAGTTAGGTCACTGCTACCACTAGAAGCCGAGTTGCGGCAGACTAGAGCTGCCAGTGGGATTTGGGTCAGGTTAGTTCCAGGCTGCCAGTGGAAGTGGGACAGGCTTTGGACTGCCAGCAGGAGTTGAGATGCAGCCGCATCCCCTCCACCCTCCACCCCCCTCCCAAAACAGTCACTGATTACTTGTCAACAATATGTACTAGCTGTACTGATGCATCCAAGTTTTGAGCTTCATTTGAAAGGCCAATCCCCCCCGATTCTGAGTGTAGAAATCAAGTTTGTTTCCATTATCCCTCTTCCTCCCCATCCAAGGCTGTGTGATTTTAGCATGTTTGGCCATCAAAAAAGACTTCATAGTCCTCAACAATTTCTTAACGAACAACTTTTGTTTTTTCTTTCTTCTTTAATTGACTTTCTGCCCTTTTTATGATGGTAGCAAGACAGAGACATTTTGATCCTTTTCTGTTTATTTCCAGTCTTGATGACCCATTTACTCATGTTTACCTACTTTTTACATTTGCACCCAGTGAAAAATATACTCCATAAAGCAGAACTGTCCATCGTACTCCAGCTAAGTGTCTATTATTCAAAACAGACAGAGAAGGATTTGCTTTCCCTATATTGCATCCCATGTTTGCACAGTACTCTGATCCCTGGTGAGGTATTATAAAGATCAGAGGGAACACTGGACAGTCCAGTCATTTTCTCAACAGCGATCTACAACTTAAGAACTCATCCTCGATGAAACAAAACAACGTTCTCTTTTTACCGATTCCAAATCTTTGACCTCACAGCCGTTCATCTGCTTCTCACAGTGTTTGATGTGGACCTGGGTTTCACAGAGACATCACCTATCCTGTCAGCAACTTTTTCTAGCCAGTGATGATTTTATAATTTGAATGAATAACACAGAAAATGAAATAGAATTCATCTCTTTCTTTTGGAAGCTATTTGGTCCACAGGATGAACCAAAACGAAACTGTTCAGTAATTTGTCTTAAATGACCACCTACAAGTAGTCTTTCTGCTTTTGTTTCCTTTTTTCCATGCCGTACATTATACCCTAGCTAAGAGAGCTGGCAAGCAACCTGTTCCCCCGGCATCTGCCAATGCCAATCCAAAAAATAGGTAGCAGAAGGTGCATAAAAGGCCAGGGCGATAACCAACTGACCCTATCTCCATCACTGTATGGCAGTATTGTGCATGCAATCCCAGGTCCTAGCACTCCATGGCATGGTGTGTTAGAGTGTCAATGAGTGGCACATCATAATCAGCACTTACAGTTTATGCAAATACAGTTAAATATGAAAATCAAGCTCCAACCAGCTCAGGTGCAGTTAGGGCTGTGTATCTTTAGGGGTGTGGAGCAATGGTTTTAGTGCCTAGGATGCTTTTACACAACAGATTGCCTAAAGACCTGTTTCACTTCCTTCCAGTAACAGCGAGCCTTCTGAGCTTCAGTCACTGAAACGCATGATGTGCTTTGCTTGTATAATTTAGAAATCTTAGACTTGTTTATTTTACTCTGCTCTCTTTGGGTTATTACTCCAGTTAAGTAAAACATTCAAATAAACAGTAAACCTGCCCAATTTTGCAGTGTCATACGATGCATCTTATTTGTAAATACACTTAACTTATACTTACTGATGTTTGTGGTTGCACCATTCCCTTTTACAGTTCTCTTAAATATAGCCAATTAGCAATAGGTGGTTACTGGATTGCCTTCCATGGCTCCACAAACTAACATCAGAAAACATAATGAATCATAGAATCATAGACATTTATGGCACAGAAGGAGGCCATTCGGCCCATCGTGTCTGCCAGCCAGAAAAGAACTATCCAGCCGAATCCCACTTTCCAGCTCTTGGTCCGTAGCCTTGTAGGTTACGGCACTTCAAGTGCATATCCAAGTACTTTTTAAATGTGATGAGGGTTTCTGCCTCTACCACCCTTTCAGGCAGTGAGTTCCAGACTCCCACCACCCTCTGGGTGAAAAATATTTCTCCTCAACTCCCCTCTAATCCTTCTAACAATTACTTTAAATCTATGTCCCCTAGTTATTGACCTCTCTGCTGAGGGAAATAGGTCCTTCCTATCCACTCTATCTAGGCCCCTCATAATTTTATACACCTCAATAAGGTCTCCCCTCAGCTTCCTCTGTTCCAAGGAAAACAAACCCAGCCTATCCAGTCTTTCCTCATAGCTAAGATTCTCTACTCCCGGCAGCATCCTTGTAAATCTCCTCTGTACCCTCTCTAGTGCAATCACATCTTTCCTGTATTGTAGTGACCAGAACTGTACACAGTACTCCAACTGTGGCCTAATAATGCTCACAATGTTACAGATTCTATTTAAAGAGCAACTTTAATGTCAAAGTAAGCGTTTTGAATGTTATGCACTTATCACAAATGAGTCCTTTAATTCCTAAACATTTTTCTGACTATTCCTGTTACAGAGTTCTTCTACAGAACCCCATATTGATCTACTTCAGCTGCTCAATGCTATAGCAGTTGTGCAGTGAATGGTAGAAGTTATTGAAATATGTCCACATGATTGGACCAACTGGGCAAATCATAGGCCACCTCTCCTATTTTGGGTTTAGTCTTCATTAAAAAAAATTGTAAATACTCAGCAGAGATGAACTAAAACTAACGACAATGTACCATAGGTTCATAACCAGACTGATCACACTGACAGTACCAGGAAGGAATGGATATTCTCCAAGGGATCACATTGGCCTACATCACAGTGTACTTGCTTAGGTATTCAAGAGCCAAAATGGATGAATTCAAAAAGTTTAAAAATCTGTCCCTGGGATATACTTAGTTCCAAACTAAAATTGCCCTTTAAAGACACTCGTAAGGTTTTGCAGGAAGTTTCATACCCATACACCAAGCTGAATATTTACCAGTGATAATGCATTCCAGTTTTCATTCGTCCCACCATGCTTGCAATGCTGTTAAGTTAGGATTTTGTTATAGGTGAAGAAAGGAGTGTAACTTTTGGTCAACTCACTTTAGCCAGTGATCACCAGTAATATCAAAGAGTCAAAAGGTTAATCTAATGCAGCCCACCACCTCAAGTGGTTGAGCACTTGGCTCCTGTCCAGCAGGTTATACGTTCAAGTACAATGTGGCCAGTTAGTCAAACTCATTTGATCATTTTAATGAGTTCTTCAGCAGGAATTGAAGCACTTTGTGGATTCTGGACTTCCACCTTGGAGAAGTGGTGGAGCATTTGGCTTTGCCTGCTCGAATCTCACCTCCTGATCACAAAGCAATATTGATACTAGTTGTGGGTAAATTCACAACATGGATGGTCATGGCTTCGATCTTTAACCTGATAGTATAGCAATTAAATACGTTTGTCTGATTGAATATTGACTGGTCAACATACGATCAGGTAAATCTGTTACAGCATCTAAAGAATAATAAACCTTTAACTCATCAAGTTGGCTTTTCCAATGGCATTTCACAGGATTTCTAGTCTCAGTCGAAAAAAGGAACATTCCAATATGCTCCAGATGTTTCCACAGTGATATATTTACAGGTTTGAAAAGAAATTGAACAATCTTAAAACAGCGGGGAACTGCAGAAGTGTGACAGCTGTAATATAACACCAGTACACATAGAGTTATGTTGCAAAGCAAATTCCTTAGAATCGAGAGTGATAGTGCCTGATGATTGTCAATCAAAGTTCATTTTTATTTATTGGTCTATGATATATAAAAGTTGCAAAATCTTTAACACATTTGTATCAATATGGAGTTCAATCAGCAAATTCTGCAAATTGTTATTAACTGTCCATTTGTTATTTGCATGGTAAGTACTGGGTTTTTGCTTTTCTCTCTGTTACCAGCTATTTCTGGTAACAAGTAAATGTAATGGTCCATCTTGACTTATTGAATATAAAAGGATCCCACCATATAATGAATGCCTGCAGCAGCAGGGAAATATAGCAGGAAATGACTTGGATAGCACTGTAGGCATTATTTTCTGTTTGTTTGAATTAGTATGTGAAAGGTGAGCCTTCCCAGGCCTATCATCACCACTTTTGTGATTAAAACCTTGCAGGCCTAGTACTAAGAGTCCCTGTGTGTGAGGTGTACACACTTCACTTATCTGTCAATCTCTCAGCCCACTGGCTTTTCAGGCTTTGGAGAGGAAACATGCACTGTTCAGTTCACCTCCTGATAAGGTGGACTCTGCTGAAGCAACATGCTTCAGTAAATAAGATTTAATGGAAAATCAAACCCAGCCTCTCTACTTTAGATAGAGGAGGTCAGTGATTCAACAAGTTGCAAATTAGTGACGTGGAAGAACTCGCAGAATGCTGCCCTTCAGCAGCACAGTGGCAGATATAGTTATTTGTTTTTTAGTACAGTACTTTGATATCAAAGCTCTGCAGTTGGATCCAAGCTCCCCAAACAAGACATTTCTCACAGTAATGGCTATTGATTGAATGTGGGTTGTGGGAATCCACTGATAGTTATAGGTCTTGAGAACTGGTGTACTGTTTAGGTTGTTTGGTAAATAAGCTCTTGGAGTCCAGAGATATCTCTTCACTCAGCTCCCCAGGGAAAATCGGTTTCAACACAGTCCTAAATGGGGCCTTCTGAAGCACTTCACAGTCTTTTCCCAAACTATTAAACTAGTCTAAACAGTTAGGCTATAATTAAAAACTACTGCAGCAGCTCTTGTGCCAGTTTGGATTACCGCATTCTGCGTTTTTAATGATAGCATTCAATAGATCTTCAAGCTCACTTAAAATTTTCACTGCTTTTTAGTTTGTTGGATTTTCAGTGCTGCCTAATTAAGTCCCACTGAAGGAGTGCTTCCTCCTCCAACCAGAAGGCTGGAGACCAAGATTGGTCACAGATTCCTGAATATCAGTAATCAGTGCTGGTCTGTGATTGTCTTGAGATTCCGTGTGACAAAACTGGTTTCTTTTGTTTTTTTCTCTTCCATTCCCTCTCCTAGAGATGGGGTGCTTCACTAACATATAGTATCCTGGTACAAGGTTGAGCAACATTTGCCCAGTGAAGAGAATCATTTTTTAATCATAGTTGACAATGGAATTTGAATTCAGTCCCTTTGATGTCCCAAGAGTTACCACACAAACTAAGCTGTCAAGTTTACATTTAAATCTTTCCAAAATATAAAAGAGATATCATTTGGCTCAACTTTACTGCATGTTTATTGCTTCAAGCTAGGTGTGTGATGTATATTATATAATTTCAATCTGCAGCTATTGGTTCTAGGGTGCAACCTTCATTATTCACCAAACTGAGGAGGACTGCCCCATTCCAACCCCACCATTGATAATGAAATTGCTGGGTAATGAGGAGTCCCCAGATTTTGGTTTTAGATGCAGACATAGTAACAAATTCAAGTGTAATGCAAATAACATAAATTCAATTTAATCTTTCTTGGACTGTGAGGTGCAGGATAGATTTTGACTTTCTGTGATAGTGTAAAATGGATAACAAATCGGCAGCCCATTTTACATCTCTCTCTATTTTTATTTCCACAAATTTTATTTTTGCACAAAATCAAAATCTATCCCTAGTAGAGTTATGTCAATCTGGAGGAGATTAGTATTAGTGGACTGTGCAATGAGTTGATATCTCACACAAGACTTTGTTAACAAAATTCTGGTGAATAACCAGGAAAGTAAGCAGATAATAGAGTTTCCACTGTATATTGTTAAAACAATTCAGCTTAGCATATGTAGGAAGTCACACTGATAGTTAATTAGTGAACAACTCAGCTCTAGAGTAGCAAAAAAATTCAATGAACTTTAACTTTTTCTTTCAAGATTTATATGTATTTGAATTACAGAACTGAATATTATGTATGTGTTTGGCTACGCTGTAGATATTTATTGCTCATTTTCTTTGCTTACTTTGGCAAGTATTTTATAAATGAAATTAGTCCAATTATTTATCATTGTGATAGTGTGTTTAAGAGAACACAGACATCTGTTTGCCTTTACAATTTGACAGTGTCATGGCTGACCTAGTTTGCTGAGCAATATCTTAATGTCATATTTAGCAATAAGGTGCTGAAATTCTACTTTAAGAGGAAGAGGATTCAGGAACATATACTTCTGTGTTGTTTTTCCAAACTCTTTAAAGTGCTCTACAGCTGTTGACGGTTGTTTGTGCTGGCATTGCAGAGCGGCACCATGGGAATAAGGAATCTGGTTTCAGTGAAACTGGAGAGACCTTCAAAGGGGACAACCAATATCCCAAACTGATGGAACCTTCACAGGAAGAAAAAAGGGATGGGGTAAGGAACTGCACAGCACTATCTCTCATTACGCCTCAATAATCCTCTCCAAGCTCCATCACCATTTAAGCGGGGTTGCAACTACAGAATCCTGGAACTTTCAGTTGACTTGAATTTGCTTTTTGACTCAATTTAGAAATTTAAGTTCTATGGGGAAGGGGAATTTTTAAATGGAATCTGGCTTCTTTGATTTAATGTTAAGAGAGAGAGAGGTGTGATGGAATAGGAAGAGTAATTGATTAAAAGTGAAGTATCTGGTTTTGACAAGATGGTGTAATCTGATACACAGACACACACCCTCTAATAGTGTCCTCTCACTGCACTATTTCTGATCCTTACCTTTCTTTATTGTTTATTTCTTCTTGTCTACAAGCTTACTTCTCTGACTTTCTCTTTGCCTGTTTTTTCTCTCATTTCTCACTGCTCCATCCTTTCATGCAGGAGGTTAGGACCCAGTATCTCACTAACCGTGGATAGTCCACCACTAGAGTATTAAACCAGCAGCTGTTCCTCCTCCCTTTCCACTTCTACACAGAAAAGGACATTACGGGGTAACTTTCTGAGCCCTTGCTGGCAGTGACGTATCTCTCCCACTACCAACATATACCAGAACATTGCAACACACTGCCTGCGATTTTCCAATAAATGCTGACAGCAGGCAGGATACCGCACCACATGTATGAACTCAGAAAACTTTGGCTTGCTAACCTTCACAGACAAGAAACAAACTATAACATGAACATTGCTCCTCCATGTTTTTGTCATAATCCTCATCAATTTCTAATGTAAACTGCGTTGATTAATAAACAGTATAGGGCATTTAAAGGGGCACAATTCTCAGGAAAAAACGGTGCTAGTTAAACCTTTTATTTTTCTTGTTTGCAAATGCACAGCATGATTCTGTAAATCATGTCAAGTCACTTCATTTGTGTATATCAACATGACAAAGGTGACAAACCATTCTTCTAATCTTTCTCTTCTCAAACAAATTAAAAGGTTTGCCAAACCATTTTTTTTTTAAAGACCATGCTCCTTTAAGGACTAAGGGGGGGAAAATTCGTGTAGTTTGCGCCAAATGTTAGTGCCACAAGATGGCGCTAAAACGGCGTTGACAGCTGTAACGACAGCTGATGCCGGTTCCAGCGCCGCACGCCATATCGGTCTCACCGGTAGCGCTGCCGGTAAAGTCGCTCGCCAGGGACCTCGCCATCATGGAGATCGTGATGTCAGTGAGTGTGCAATGCTTACTGGATGCCTGAATTCCCAACTTCCTTATAGCCAACGGACTTACCGGCTGGAGTTAACAACGACAGCTTCAGGTGGTGTGCAGCAGCAGGAAGCCGGCTCCAGCGACACTATTTAAAGGGATCATCACCAATTACCCGCACCTGACAGGTTTGTGAAGTTTGAGTGGCTGTGTGTTAGTTCCTGCTACTGCAACAGTTTTCTTTAATAATTTCAAGGTTCTTTGGTATCAGGAGTGTTCTGGCAAGTACAAAACTGCATAATTATTTCTGGAAAGATTCAAACTACAACACTTGCTAAGATTAATGGGGGCTGTACCGGCAGTCGACCTCGCCCTCCAGGATCTATAGTGGAGGCAGTGAGAAAGACGGGAACATGTGCACAGAGGGAGGAGGAGGGCCATCAAGGCTCTCAACAGGAGGCTTTACCCTCCGAGGATATTCTGAGAGCACTTCTCCTACCTTCAATTAAGCAAGGAGCAGTGTATTAGAAGGCTCCGCTTCACCAAGGAGGTGGTCACAGAACTCTGCCACCTCCTGCAACCAGACCTCCAGCCGCAGACCAGGGTGACCATGGCTCTCCCAGTGGCAGTCAAGGTCACCGTGGCCCTCAATTTCCAGTCTGCAACAGGAGATATAGCTAACATCTTGCAGTTTGCCGTCCATCGCTGCATCCGGGAGGTCTCTAAGACTCTCTACAGTAGGAGAAGGGACTACATTGACTTCCCGATCACCAGAGAGAAGTAGGACGAGCATGCATGTGGCTTTGCCAGGATAGCAGCCTTCCCCATGGTGCAGGGTGCCATTGACTGCACCCACGTGGCTTTGCGGGCACCGCATAATAATCCTGAGATCTTCTGTAACCGCAAAGGCTACCACTCACTTAATGTGCAGTTAGTGTGCGACCACACACAGCGAATCCTCACCGTCAATGCCCGCTATCCTGGCAGCAGCCACGATGCCTTCATCCTGTGCCAGCACTCTTCCAGCCACCACATCAAGCTCGAGAGTGACAAGGGCTATCCGCTCTCCAACTGGCTCATGACTCCCCTCCACAACCCCAATACTCGTGCCCAGCACTCACATAATGAGAGCCATGCTGCCACCAGGAACATCATTGAGCAGACCATTGGCTTACTGAAGCAATGGTTCCGCTGCCTTGACCACTCGGGAGGAGCCCTCCAGTACTTGCCAGAGTGGGTGTCCCATTTTGTGGTGGTCTGCTGCATGCTCCACAACTTGGCCATCATGAGGGTGCAGCCCTTGCCAGCAGGGATTACGGGACCACCTCAGGAGGAGGACAAGGCAGCTGAGGATGAGGATGAGGATGAGGAGGAGGATGAGAAGGAAGAGGACGAGGAGGAGGAGGATGAGGAGGAGGAGGAACAGGTGGGAGGGAGGAGGCAGTGAGACAATCGGCCATCCGGACGGGCTGTCTGTGATCCACTCATCCCCCCATTGATATCACCCCTCCGGCCCCTGATCTCTCCCTCCCTCCTCTCCGCTCCCTGGCTATGGCCTGGTGCCGAAGGCCTACCTAGCTGCCAGCCAGCCAGCCTCTCAATCTGGCTGCCTGCAGCCGGGAAACGGCGTCCAAAAATGGTAATCGGGTCCTGCCATTAAATTCGGCAGGACCTGAGAGAAACACATTCCTCCGGGTTTCCTGATTGCGAAACTGCCCCCTGCGTCCCTCCTCGTTAATATTAGGGCCTCTGTCTCTCTCTCTCTCGAGCCTGTTTTTCAGCCTTTCCACCACACTCCTGCTGGAGTTATACCAGGTGTATATGCCGGAAGGGCCAACAAATTTTAGCCTTCCATTTTTTAAAGGGATACAATCATAACGGGCCAGAATTTCCAATCGGAGGCTCCCTGTGTGCGGATGCCTCCGATCAGGAAAAATCTACGCACTTACCTGCTGGCTTAGTAGGTCCCGACATTTCTGCTCCTGGGCTTCTCCTGGTCCGCGCACGCAGAGGCCCAGGTATCCCAGGGGCGCAGGCAGTTCGCAAGTGTCCCTGGGATCACGTGGGCCATGGGGAACCAATCAAAGAAGGGAATCGCCCTTCATACCTTTGACAGGTCTCTACGCATAGATCTGTCAAAAGTATGAATGGGGATCACATTTAAAAACACAATTAAACATTAAATAAATTTTTAAAAACATCACGTATTTAAAATTAGTTAAAATGACATTAAATTAAATATTTTAAACAAAAATTTAATTTTTTGAAAAAAATAATTAAAGTTTTTTACGGGGCTAAAAATAAACTTACCTTTTTTTAAAGTATTTTTAAATTATAAATGAGTGAAAAAAAATTATTCTTTTATTTTTTTAAACTTAGACGTAAGATTTTTAAAGGTTTTCAGCGGGCGGAGATTGTGCAGAAAGCGGAACTCCCTGCCCGCAGAGGCCCTTCTCCAGGGCAGGCGGATGATCTGTCAAGCAAATTCTTGACAGATCGGAAGTGCCGGTTTTCAGCGCGTGCGCTTCACATGCCTAAAACCGGCACTTGCGAGGCTCCTACGGGTGCGTCCACACCTCGTACCCACCCGTGGGGGACAGAATATCCGGCCCTATATAAAATCGCATCTAATGCATCACCATATCACTTATTTGTTGTAACTTCATGATGGAAATAGCACACATTCTGACTCTTCCCTCTTCAAAAGCAAAGAAACATTTGCTCTACACTTTTCAATGAAAAGAGATCATTGTGTATCTAAGAAAAACTTTTGTACACTGACATCTAAGATAGAAAGATTTGAAGAAGAAAAACTGTACTTCCCCTATAAATGCAAAATATAGAATCAGAGAATGATTAAGCACAGAAGGAGGCTGTTTGGCCCATTGTGCCAGAGCCGGCTCTTTGAAAGAATTATCCAATTAGTCCCACTCCCCATTGCCCAGCAATTTTTTTCCTTTTCTAGTATTTATCCAATTCCCTTTTGAAAGTTATTATTGAATCTGCTTCCACCGCCGTTTCAGGCAGTGCATTCCAGATCACAACAACTCGCTGCGTAATTTCTTTTTTCCTAATGTTGCCTTCTAGTTCTTTTGCCAATTAACTTAAATCCTCTGATTACTAACCCTTCTGCCACTGTAAACAGTTTCTCCTTATTTACTCTATCAAACCCTTCAAGATTTTGAACACATGTATCAAATCTCCCCTTAACCTTCTCTGCTCTAAAGAGAACAATCTCAGTCTCTCTCGTCTCTCCACATAACTCTCCTAAATCTTCTCTGCACCCTCTCTAAGGTCTTGACATCCTTCCTAAAGTGTGGTGCCCAGAATTGGCCACAATATTCCAGCTGGGGTCTAACCAGTGTTTTATAAATGTTTAGCATAATTTCCTTGCTTTTGTACTTTATGGCCGGAATCTTCTATACCTGGGCGGGTTGGGTGCGGGCGGTTGGCATGGCGGGTCGCGACCCTGTTGCTGCTTCCATCTCGCAACAGAAAATGACTTTGCATCAATGGGGCCGATTAAGCCCGCCCAGTGCGTTACCCGGCCCAATTAAATAGTGCGGGTCTGATGACGTCACCCATGATATGTTTTCAGCCAGTAGATTTAAAGGAGCTATGGCCACATTGCATCTGAAGGTTCATCTAGGAGTGTGCAGTCACTGCAATGGAGTTTTTGATTGTTCCAAACACTTGGAAATATGACTACACAGAGGCAGAGGGCTGCATCCAGGTTCTCCGATAACTTCCTCCATATGCTTGTGCAGGGAGTCAGAGCACGCAAGGAGATGCTCTTCCCTTCCGATGGGCGGAAGAGACCTCACCAGGAGACAAAAAGAGCTTGGCTCCAAATTGCAGAGGTCAACAGCAGGGATGTGGTCAGGAGGACCTGGGTGCAGTGCTGCAAATGTTTCAATGATCTCATTAGATCAGGAAACGTTAGTACAAAGCCACACTCAACTTCATCCTGCTGTGCCTCTCATCACATCCCCATCACTCTGCTTTCCCTACCCTACTCCTGCACATCATTACTCACACCAACATACCTTGCACATTCACCCATCCCTCTCTCTCTATCTACATTATCACATCCCCATCTCACTAGCCACCCCGCACACTCACCCTCATCCTAATGCAATCATACCAACTAACAACACACAAGGAGGCCACTTGGCATTGCCACCCCACTCCATCATAGTCTCCCTCTAAAGATGTAACCCATCCATTCATTCCTTATACTCATTCCATCACTCTCACTCAACATTCTCTTCCTTCCCTCCTTGCAGGAAAAGAAAGCCCAAAATAAGAGGGAGAGGGAAAGAAGTGGAGGTGGAATGCCATCATTTGCCACCCTCACAAAAGCAGAGGAGGCTGTGTTAGAAGTAGCGGGATTTGCCGAACAGCTCGAGGTGGGAGAAAAGGGGACATCTCAGCAACCCGGTGACAGAATTACATATCAAACAGCTACATGGCATAAATCAGTCACTCATACGGGGACTGATGTCAGCAGCCACTGAATGGTCATCATGTGCATAATGGTATCTGTACCCATTATTCATATGACATATCAAACTCATCTCTTTACTCTCCAACAGGTCCATCAAGAGCAACCCCGCCCCCCCCCCAACCCCCACCCCGCCACTGTACATGAGGAAGACGACTCCTCAGAGCAGTCTCCAGCCTCTGAGGGTGCACCGTCACCAGAAATAAGCGCACCCAGCACCTGTGCAGATACGCACACCTCGGTGGGTCGACACGAGATAAAGTAGTGTTGTCACCTGGTGTCTCACAACTCACAAGTGAGCAAGAGCAGATGGTGGAGACAGGGACAGCAGTAGAGATTCCTCGCTGGAGGGCACAGGACACTCCCAGCTCTGCTCATCTGCATGCAGATGCTGAGCCTTGGGGGCCATCCAGAAAGAGGGCAATCCTGGAGGTGCAGCAAGAAGTGCAGGAGGCTGTGACAGGTTTTGCAACTGCGATATCTGCAAATGTTCAGAGAATGGAGGAGTCCATCTCCAACATGAGCACCACCGTGTCACAGGCGATGGCGACTGTAGGCTCTTCCATGGATAGGATGGCCACCTGCATGGAACAGCTAATGTGCCATTCACAGGAGCACATGGTCTCTATGGGGAATAGATGGCAGAGGCTGATAGACCTCCTCTCTAGAAGGGATGTCAGCGTAGCCGTGGGTCCTCATGGCCCCACTGATGTGCAGCAAGGTGCTCTCCAGCTCCTTGCTAGCAGAGAAGTGCAGGTGGCCCATGAGAGGGATGATGGTGAGAGGGCACATGGAAGTGTGGGCTCCTCTCAAAGCACTTACACTTCTCCCCCGTTGCCAGCCCCTCAGTCAGAGCCCCGATGCCTCCTTGGACAGCAATGGCAGAGTCTGCCCCTGCACAGTCGCAGGAGGAGCATACTTTGGTAGGACCATCATAGGCTCCAAAAGCCAGAGGACGTCCGCCAAGTATGTCTAAGCAGTCGCAGCAGGGAAGTGAGCAGCCTGCCTCTACCTCTGCTGACGCCACAGGGGTAGCACCTCGTAGAAGCACGCGTACGAGAAAGATGACACACAAGTAGATTCACAACGGTAGCCACTTGGGAGTTTTATTCAATGTTAATATCAAGTTTCCGTTAATGTGATCTCAACCATAAAAATCTTTATTTTCACCACTTTCCAGTCTTAGAGAAATTTGTGTGCACCTTTGGAAATGGCTTAGTGAGTTGCAGTGAATGGTGGACATAACGGTACCTCCACCAATGGTGAATGGCTTGGTCATTGTGGGGATGGTTTGGGGTGGGGTGGTGCCAACCTGGTGCAGCATGTGGCAGTCATATGAGTGTACAGCATAAAGGTAAATCTGGCCATGTCGAGGCCATCCCTGGCCTCCCGGGCAGTAATGTGCTCGGGTGCTGATGCTCTCTGTCCTCTGCAGCATCAGGTGGTTGCGGAGAAGTTTGGTGGTGGTGTTGTTGTTGGTGCTGCTGGTGTGCCTGGTGCTGCTAGTGTTGGGGCTCATCGTGGACAGATTTTGAGGACTAAGATGAGACAGTATAAACGGCACCCATGCTGATGGAATAGATGGCAGGTCAAGTAGAGTTGACAGAAGCAATCTGTCAATGGTGAGATAGGTTCTTCCAATGAGATGACACTGGATGGAGACGTTGCTGGAAACACTTGCATCCTGCAGAAAGTTAAATCTGTGCTGGCACTGTAGTCAGCAACAGCTTCTCCCTGAGGAAAGTGATCAGCTGTGAGGTCGGAGCTTTTATAGTACATTTGATGCTGTCAAGTAATCAGCTGGAGCAATGGCCACTCAACTCCCACCTTAGGTTGACTGACATGGTTCCTGAGCTGCATGAATCCCGTGGCCATGCAGGGAAATTTAAAATGTAGGGGGGAAAAGGCTCTTAAGTGTCTGACAACAAGCTTATAATGATTTCAATTAAGTCGCCCGCCTCTGCCGGTCGGGTCGCTGCCGCACCGGCAAATGCGCCCGAGGGAAAGGCGCATGGGGGCGGTATGACGGCGGGTTCCTGACCCGTTCCGACTTTTTTCAAATTTCCCACCCGACCCACCTCCAATCGCCCCTGCACGGACTACAGAAAATTCTGGCCTATGCCTCTATTTATAAAAATGAGAAGTCGCACAACACCAGGTTATAGTCCAACAGATTTATTTAATTTTACAAGCTTTCGGAGCTTTTGGACTATAACCTGGTGTTCTGCGACTTCTCATTTTTGTCCACCCCAGTCCAACGCCGGCATCTCCACATCATGACCTCTATTTATAAAGCCAAGGGTCCCATATCCCTTTTTACCGCCTTCTCAACTGATCCTGCCACCTTCAAAGACTTGTGTACATACACCCCCAGGTCGCTCTGTTCCTACACCCCCTTTAAAATTGTACCATTTAGTTTATATTGCCTCTCCTCATTCTTCCTACCAAAATGAATCACTTCACAGTTCTCTGCATTAAATTTCATCTGCCATGTGTCTGCCCATTTCACCAGTCTGTCTATGTCCTCCTGAATGAAGTCCGTTACTATCTTCCTCACTGTTTGCTACATTTCCAAGTTTCATGTCATCTGCAAACTTTGAAATTATGCCCTGTATACACAAGTCCAGTTCATTAATATATATCAAAAAGAGCAGTGGTCCAAATATTCCAGCCCCTGGGGCACACCACTGTATCAATGTTCCCGCTAATTTTTTGGGGGGTACGCAGCCCCTTTAACTGGCTACGCGGCCCATTCAAATTATCGCGCATGCGCGTTTGTTTCCATTTAAAAGCCGGCGAGCGGCCTACACGGGACCTCTAGACTGTTGAACAGCTGCACAGCAGCGCAGCTTCATGGTAACATTGCACTGTATACTTCCCTCCAGTCTGAAAATCAACTGTTTACCACTACTCTCTGCTTTCTGCCCCTTAGCCAATTTTGTATCCATGCAGCCACTGTCCCTTTAGTCCCCTGGGCTTCAAATGCCTTTTGAAACTCCATATACACCATATCAGCTGCACGACACTCATCCTCCCTCTTCATTACTTCATCAAAGAACTCAATCACGTTAGCCAAACGTGATTTGCCTTTAACAAATCCATGCTTGCTGTCATTTATTAACCCATATTTTTCCAAGTGCAAATTAATTTTGTCCCAGATTAATGTCTCTAAAAGTTTCCCCACCATCGACATTAGGCTGATTGGCCTGTGATTGCCGAGTTTATCCCTTTCCTCTTTGTTGAACAGGGCTGTAACATTTGCAATCCTCCAGTCCTCTGGCACTACTCCCCTATCTAAGAAGGATTGGAAGATTGTGACTAGAGCCTCGCAATTTCCACCTTTACTTCCCTCAGCAATCTAGGATACATCCCATCCGGACTGGGTGACTTTTCTACTTTGAGCGTTGCCAACCTTTTAAGTACCTTCTCTTGATCTATTTTTATCCTATCCAATTTCTCTACTATCGCCTCCTTTACTGTGACATTGGCAGTATCCTGTTCTTTAGTGAAGATAGATGCAAAGTGCTCATTTAATACCTCAGCCATGCCCTCAGCCTCCACAAGAAGATCTTCTTTTTGATCCTTAATCGGCCCCACCCTTCCTTTGACTACCCTTTTACTATTTATATGCTTATAAAACTTTTGGGTTCCCTTTTATGTTACCCGCTAATCTATTCTCATAAACTGTGGCAAAACTGTGACAAATGGATTTCAATGTAAGCAAATGTGAGGTCATCCACTTTGGACCTAAAAAGGTTAGAACAGGGTACTTTCCAAATGGTGAAAAGCTAAAAACAGCAGATGTCCAAAGAGAACTGGGGGTTCAGGTACGGTACATAGATCATTAAAATGTCATGAACAGGTACAGAAAATAATCAAAAAGGCTAATGAAATGCTGGCCTTTATATTTAGAGGACCAGCGTAGAAAGGGGTAGAAGTTATGTTCCAGCTATACAAAGCCCTGGTCAGACCACACTTGGAGTACTGTGAGCAGTTCTGGGCACCACACCTTAGGAAGGATATACTGGCCTTGGAGGGAGTGCAGCATAGGTTTACCAGAATTATACCCGGACTTCAAGGGTTAAGTTACGAGGAGAGGTTACACAAATTAGGGTTGTATTCCCTGGAATTTAGAAGGTTAAGGGGTGATCTGATCAAAGTTTTCAGGATATTAAGGGGAACAGATAGGGTAGATAGAGAGAAACTATTTCCGCTGGTTGGAGATTCTAGGTCTAGGGGGCATAGTCTAAAAATTCGAGCCAGACCATTCAGGAGCGAAATTAGGAAATACTTCTACACAAAAAGGGTGGTAGAAGTTTGGAACTCTCTTCCGCAAACGGCAATTGATGCTAGATCAATTGTTAATTTTAAATCGGAGATTGATAGTTTTTTGTTAACCAAAGGTATTAAGGGATATGGGCCAAAGGTGGGTGTATGGAGTTAGATCACAGATCAGCCATGATCTCATTGAATGGCGGAGCAGGCTCGAGGGGCTGAATGGCCTACTCCTGTTCCTATGTTCCTAACTCCCTTTGCCACTTTTATTTACTTTTTCAGTTCTCTCCTGTACTTTTTATATTCAGCTTGGTTCTCTACTGAATTATGAACCTGACATTTATCATAAGCTTCCTTTTTCTGTTTCATTTTAATTTCTATATTTTTAGTCACCAGGGAGCTCTAGGTTTGGATGCCCTCCTTTTTCTCCTTGTGGGAATGTGTCTAGTCTGTACCCGAACTCTTTGAAGGCCTCCCATTGCTCATTTACTGTTTTACCTGCCAATCTTTGATTCCAATCCACCTGGGTCAGATCACTTTTCAACTCACTGAAATTAGCCCTCCTTTTGTTGAATATTTTCACATTTGATTTTTCCTTGTCCTTTTCCATAACTACTCTAAACCTAATGATAGTGATCACTGTTTCCCAAATGCTCTCCCATTAAAACATGCTCCACTTGACCCACTTCATTCTCCAGAACTAGATCCAGCACTGTTTCCTTCCTCATTGGGCTGGAAACATACTGATCAAGAAAGTTCTCTTACACATTTCAGGAATTCCTCCCCCTCTTTGCCCTTTACACTATCTTCCCAATCTATATTAGGATAATTGAAATGCTCCATTATCACTACTCTAAACTTCTTGCATCTTTCTGCAATTTGCCTGTAAATTTGCTCCTCTATCTTCTGCCCACTATTTGGTGGCCTATAGTATACACCCAGCAGCGTAATAGCTCCTCTATTGTTCCTGAATTGTAACCAAATAGATTCTGTCTTTGAACCTTCAGGTACATCATCCCTTTCTAGTGCTGTAACAGTATCTGTGATCAATACTGCCAACTCCACCCCCACCGCCCCCCCCCCCCCACCGCCTTTTTCTCCTTCCCTATTTTTCCTGAATACATTGTAGCCATGAATATTAAATGCCCATTCCTCCCTTTGTTTGAGCCAGGTCTCCGATATTGTCATTATATCATAATCCCATGTGACTACTTGTGCCTGTAGCTCACTAACCTCATTTACCATTCTCCGGGCATTTACACACATGCGCTCTAAACCCATCTTAGTCTGCCTCACATTAACTACCTGAAACTAGCAAAAGCACTTTATAGCATTGTAACATGATGGCAAAATTATCAGCTTGCTACTGACCAAATACTTTAATTGTTCTGATATATTGTCCATGTTTTATAATTTTACTGATAGACAGCAAATTACTGTGTGACAACAGCGTGCTGTTAGCGATCTGGGTAATGAATTCAGCATTCAAAGGGAATATATGAAAATAATTTTTCAAATTATTTTCCACAGGAAGCATTACACAGAAACATCAGAGTGCATAATTGATGTTATTTTTGACAGTCCAACATTTTGCATGCAGTTAGAGAAGTTGACATTAGGGTAATTTGATTAAATCAAGTCAGACCTAGAGTCATAAACCATTTGAACTTGAGCTATCTTTTCTCATCCACACTCAGTATTAGCATTATTGTAAATAGTAAACTCTGTAGGTAACATAGGTCCTATTGAGGTCCTATTGATGTCATATAGGACCTCAATTTAAATATATAAATGAGCTGTTTGTCTTCTTAAGGCATGCGCCTGGGTCGCCTATTTGGTGCTCCCCAGCAAAGTGGTGATTGCCACTGTGACACCGCCAATGGGGAGATACGTTATTCCACGCCATTTTCAGGGCCCTAACACTCTGCTTCCACCAGGCGGGAGGCCTGATAATTCAGCCCAAGGCCTACAAAACGAGGCCAAAAATTGGCAAGAATGAGAGAACCATACCTGCTCTCTTCATGTTCAGTCAATAATAATGGTTTCTTTGTCAACTATTTTAACCCTTATAGTGGCACATTATTCAGTTGTCATAGCGCTTTTGGGACCAACAATGCATATGCATATTCAACACATTTCCTTGTTTTGAGATGTCTTTATGCATCAGAAATGCCCTGAATATGCTGATGATGCTTATGGTGCAACCTTAGGGCCAGTGAGAAGTGCAAAAAAAAAGCACAATTAAATATTTAATTAAATAAAAACAGCAAACTAGCTTGAAGAAACATTCCAAAGCAGACCAAACCCATTTCCCTGCATGTGCCCATTTTCTTTGGGCGAGTGACGTGGTGGGGCGAAGCCTCGACTACACTTGTGAAATTCAGTGTTGGATCCAGTTTGCATACTTAACGTAGGGTAATGGGAGATTTTCTTGCTGGTCATGTTGCCTCTTTTTTTCACATCAAGATCATCCATCTAAAAATCCGGTGCTCCATGAATCAAGCATGTGGGTTCGGGGCAGAATTTCCCACCCCATGTCCATGACCAGTGAAGTCCTGTACTGCTGGTAGAGCCTCAGAAAATCAATCCTCTGCTATGTACATAAAGCCAGAAAACCCAATGACTGCATTTTCCCACAAGCAAAAAATTGTTTCAGAATTTGGCAACAAACCTACCAATATGATTAGTTTATTTCAACTGCATCTCTGCCATTGGACCACACAATTCAAAAAATTAGTCATAAAGTAAGAAAACTGATAACAGCGAATTCTCTGCTAAGCAATGGCTTCACATAAATATAGCCAGCACGACACTAAAGGTTGTGGAAAAACAGGTAATATTTATTCAGTGAGAATGACACCCATCAGCCCCTTCTGACCACTGAGGACAACATGTTCACTGGGTTTATGCTGAGATTTACACAACAGTTCCACATATTTCTGTGGCAGTTGGCAAGAACTCTGAATACCTGATGCTTTTATACATCATTGAAAACAGCAGACTGAGAACAGCAGAGTCTCAGCTGTTGTATAGGGAGATGTCTGCGCTAATATCATTTGTTAACCTGCCCTGCCTTAATGAGGTAACTCTAACAGACACTCTCGACGTGTTTTTTTTTGGCTGCGTTGGTCCTTCAATTTATTACATCCATCTATAACCCAAATCAACTTCCTTGGCACAGCAATCATAGACCTGAATGCTGGCTGTTCCAATCCCACTGTTTTAAGAGCAAAAATTATACCCTATTTACTTTACAGTACTGGCAGTGATAGCCCACATACATAGATGATTTTTGCCAGCTCCTCCTAAGGTACCATTGTAGGGACAAGGTTGCTATCTTTTCTGATAGAGCCAGTCATATGTCTTTTTCCTCACTGGCCCTTACAGCCTGTTGAAAAGGTACAATGGCACAGAAAATAACTGCCAACTGCAGCTTAAAAACAAATTGCATGATTGCATGCACCGTTGTCTTTATATTGTTCTGCTGCTATGGAATATGTTCTGCAATGTAACAAAGAAAGAAAGAATTTTCATTTACATAGTGCTAGGAACATAGGAACAGGAGTAGGCCATTCACCCCCTCGAGCCTGCTACACCATTGAATTAGATCATGGCACCCACAGCCTTTTGGGAGATAGAGTTCCAGATTTTTACTACCCTTTGTGTGAAAAAGTGTTTCCTGATTTCACCCTTGAATGGCCAAGCTCTTATTTTAAGATTATGTCCCCTTATTCTTGATGCCCCCACCAGAGGAAATAATCAAATTGTCAAGTTACCTCAAAACATTTCACAGCCATTGAATTTATTTTTGAAGAGTAGTCACTGTTGTTATGTAAGCAAACTTAGGATCCAATTTGCACACAAGGCATAACTTTTGGATAGAACACAGCCAGAACTTTCCTGAACTTCCTTGAATAGTGCCAAAGAATATTTTACATCCACCTGAGGCCTAGGTTTAAGGCACCATCCAAAAGACAACACCTTCAATAATTCAGTGCTCCCTCAGTGCTGCACTGACACTATTTGAAGACAAGCAAAGAAGTTTTCACTGGCAAAACATTGATCCCGCAACCAACACCATCCAAAAGAGATTGTATAGTCATTCATTCATTCATTTGCTGTTTATGGGGTCTGTTCGTGCACAAATTGACTGCCACATTTGCCTATTTAATAATGTTAATTGCAAAGTTATTAATTTGTAGTAAAGCATTGTAAGCCAACATCAGGACTCAATCTTCAGGAGACAAAGCTGTTTCTCTGGTCTGGACCACTTCCCTCCCCCCACCAACGGGGTCCTCTTACACCCTTCTAGAGGCCAGTGCAGCTCATCTCTCCCTGACAGTATCTTTGTAAGCGATGGGCAGACGTTCCACCCTTATAAGGCCAACCAGGAATCCAAGCGTAGGCCGGGATTATCCGGGTCCCAGTCTATTTTTGAATTTCCACCAGACTCTCACTGGAGTTACAGTGGGAGTCTGCCATAATGCCAAGGCAATTTGGTTCCCATTTCGCTTGATGGAGACTTTCTCACTCGGGACAAGCACCTTCTATTCTCAGCCCCCTCCCCATCCTAAAAAGTCAACATAGATAAACCATGAGCCTGTTCAGATCCACTGATTAAGGGAAAATATTCACAGAATGTTTTGATGCCTTGTTTATTGCCTCCTTCCAGAAGTCTAAACCTAGGTAGGCATTAACAAAACTCAAAAAATTATAGTGGGGACAAGCATTGCACTTGCCGTAGGGAAATGCTATCTTCATCCCGAGTGCAGCAGAATTTTCTGAACAAGTTGGCTGCAAGCTAATGTCAACAATAGGGGTGTGACCCAAGCCAAATTTAAACCCTGAAAGTTATTCAAATTGGAGTGTTTGGGGCTAAGAAACCACAATACTCTGAAGGGTGGGAGAGTACTTTCAATCTGAGTCATTTCCCCAGAATACTACAAAAACAAATCCAGTTAAACAATTCAGGTACAGGGCTGGAAATTGGTTTCACCCCATTTCTGGACCAAAGATAGGCGACGCACTCAGAGTGCACTTCAGAAGCTGTAGGCCTGAGGCTTTTCTGAAATTTGACCTTGGGCCTTATCAGTGTAATTGTGGCTGCAGACACAAATCGGGGATCCCGAAGCATCTAGCTAATAGTGGACCTCAGGTAAATCTTATGGGGGGCGGCGGGGAAGAGAACAGGAGGGGGTTGAGTGTGGGCAGGCAACGGCACTCAGGGTCAAAATCCTGGAACGCCCTACCTAACTGCATTGTAGGAGCACCTTTACTACATGGTTCAAGAAGGCAGTCCACCACCACCTTCTCAAGGGAAACTAGGTATGGGCAATCAGTGCCGACCTTTTCTCAGTGACACCCACATTCCAAGAGTGGATTAAACAAAAAGGAATGCTGCTCTTTCTGACACCACATGAAGGTAAGTTACAGAGAAGAAACTTACCTTTTTGTTGCCGGACTTTTCAGGACTGTTGGTTAGGCTGCAGCAAGAACAGGAAAACCTCAGCAGAGTTGCCCTGTTCAGCACTGACCAATTTTAGCGATGGGTCCTTAAACAGGCATTAGGCCCCTCATTAGTATATGAAAGGGGCCTAACCTGTTTAAGGCAGCCGCCAAGGATGCCCGAATATCGCCTGAGCCAAAATGACAGGTCATTGCCGCACAAAATTGGACCTGTTCACCCCAATTTTGCAACCAAAAAAATGGCATAACAAGGTCCAATTTCTCCCCTAAAATTTCTCCAACTGGTCTTTTACAGCATGCAATCTTTAATTTGAGTGGCAGAGCTGGGATCGGTATTCAGGACTGGGAAAGATGCAGACCCTCCACTCAGTAAAATGACAGCTGGACAGAGAGGTGGCAACTGAATTTATAATCTGAGCAAGCCTTGCTAATCCAAGAGGCTGGTGTTTGACGAGCAAAATATAAATATTTTTGACATTGGAGACATTTTAAATAAATGTTTTCAATAGTTTTTTCAGAGAAAGGTATTTCAGATTAATACTTCACAAATACCTTGGTCTTACCCATATTTGGTCCCTTAGGTGTCAGCCATGGCTCAGTGGTAGCTCTCTAGTCTCTGAGTCAGAAGGTTGTGGGTTTCAAGTCCCACTCCTGAGACTTGAGCACAATATCTTGGCTGACACTTCAGTGCAGTACTGAGGCACTGTTGGAGGTGCCGTCTTTCAGATGAGACTTTAAATCAAGGGCCCGTCTGCCCCCTCAGGTAGACGTAAAAATCCCATGGCACTATTCCGAAGAAGAGCAGGGAAGTTCGCCCCGTGTCCCGGCCAATATTTAGCCTTCAACCAACATCACTAAAACAGATTATCTGGTAATTATCACATTGCTGTTTGTGGGACCTTTCTGTTTGAAAATTGTCTGCCGTGTTTTCTGCATTAGAACAGTGACTACACTTCAAAAGTACTTCACAGGCTGTAAAGCATTTTGGGACGTCCTGAGGACATGAAAAGCGCTATATTAATGCAAGTTCTTTCTTTCTCATCCAAAGCTCTACTGCCCATATCCTAACTCATACCAAGTCCCGTTCACACATCACGCCTGTGCTCGCTGGCCTACATTGGTTCCCGTTCTGGCAAAGCCTTGATTTTAAAATTATCATCCTTGTTTTCAAATCCCTCCATGGCCTCACCCTCACCTATCTCTGTAACCTCCTCCGGCCCCACAACCCTCCGAGATCTCTGCAATTCTGGCTTCTTGCACATCCCCGATTTTAATCGCTCCACCATTGGCAGCTGTGGCTTCAGCTGCCTGGGCCCTAAGCTCTGGAATTCCCTCTTAAGCCTCTCCACCTCTTTACCTCTCTTACCTCCTTCAGGACGCTCCTTAAAACCTACCTCACCTCTCCTAATATCTGGGCTCGGTGTCAAATTTTGTTTGATAACGCTCCTTTGAAGCGCTTTGGGACGTTTTACTACGTTGACCGTGCTATATAAATGCAAGTTGTTGTTCTTTCTTTGAAAAGAACATATGCACGAAAAACCCCTTTGTCCATATGCACCTCCATTTTCTTTATCCTGCTGTAAGTTTCCTGAGACAATGGCAGGTCACAAGTAGTCGGCAAGCAGCTGCCATTTATGGAATGAGTCACAGCAACAAAGATAAATATTTAAACCAAGCTAGCGTATGTTGGGGGAGCATCCAACTTCTGTCATTTGAGTGGGATAGGGATGCAGATGCTGTTTGCCTAGTTTGTGTTTCTTGTCTCTGATGACATAATGGGAAGGTCGAGACTTCCAACCATCCAATCCCTGTTAGTCTATTAGTGGGATAAGTACTCATTGCTTCTTCAGGAGTCTGCAATCTAATCCTTGGCAGTGTCAAGGTCACTATTCATTTGCTTTCCCTTACAGTGCAGAATTCTACACATGTTCCCTGACAATCTACAAAAATACATATAGTCACCATCCAGATTATATCTTTGATTCCTTATCCTAAACATCTGAATTTTGGGCCCGTTAAGCTAAAATTAAAGTCAGTCCCACACGAACTTAAAACTGTCACCACGAACCAGTTAGCCAAGTTTCTTAAAGATCTCCTTAGGGAGTTGATATTAATCTAATCCCAATGTTGTAATAACTCGTAGCAAGTCACAACTGTGTTTACATGACCGACCCAGAGTACTACTGGAGAGCTTATGGAAAAGTCTATCAAAAAAGGTCACCAACATTTTCTATTGCTATTTATTTTGTAATTGTTTTTCAATTAGCTAAAAAGAAAGCAGTATTTTTATCTCCTACAATTCAAAATAGTTCTTGCAGTAATCATTAAGAACATTTGAGATCATCATTGAGATCTTAACATTTTCCATCCAAAGAAGAATGAATGCCCTATTGGAGGCAAACTAAATCAAATCTGAGCCAAAACATTCATTGATAACAGGTACAGTACAGGCTAGGAGGTGCTACAGTGCCACCACTAGCGGGAGGGTATAATTACAGCATGACAAGTTTACATAGCCAGTTTCCATTATAAATGTGGATGTAGGAATTTATAATAGAAAAAGTTGACAGAAGGATGGCAAAAATGTGACAACAGGAAGTAAGGTTTTGTAGACAGGAAGTGTGCATAGACGTAATTTTTTAACATAGATGTCTGGAATGAGTAATTATGATTTTTTTAAAACCTGCTTGGCCCATATTTCCAGACTTGACCTTGGAAGTCTAACACATTCTAATTAATTTGTTAGTAAGAAGAGATGAAGGGGGTGGTGCTGGTTTACATGCTAGAAAGCTCAAAATAACCTCCTTGTCAGAGAGGGAAGCTCATTAAGGGCCATCCATTACAGGAAACAAAATTTTCTTGACGTGTACAAATTATCTTTCATGAGTCAATGTGTTAAAATTTTCAGATTAGAGCAACAGAACTGAAAAACAAAGACGAATACCTGGAGAATTCCCAGTTTTTGCAGTCAGCCATTCAACCTGGGCAAGAAGATTCATGCCAGTATGTAACCTTGACAGAGTGTCCTAACTGCATGGATGAACCTGAAAAGAACGACATTTGCATGAACTTGAGCATTCAATCTTCACATCATTTAAGAGGTGCTGGGAAATTCCAGTCATCAGTTGGCGTTGTGAATGAGAAAGAAAAACAAAAGGAGAAGCACTCCTCACTCCCAGCACAACACAAATCCAGAGTGGTTTATTTGCCGAAAAGAAAGCAGTTGCAGAGAAATCAGAGCTTTACCTCGATACAATCACTTACAGCCATGAATAGGAATGCATGGACAGGAGAGAGAAACGAGGGAAGCCTGCCTCTTGTAGGGCTCACTCAACATGTCTTGCAGAAGTTGCACTCCCCCAAAGACTCTTCCAACTTATGGTCACAAAGTAATGCTGAGGTAAGTGTCACTGAAGAGGATTAATGGAAGCGAATTTCCTCGGGGCTTCTCCCGCTCTGCAGCCGTAACTGTGGTGGAGGCCATGTTTACACACGTAAACAGGGTTTCCGCCAAAGTTATGGCAGCACAGCGGGAGAAGCCCCAATGAAATTCACCCTCTAAATTGTGTTCTGAGCAATTGTTTTATACCCTACATTTACTGAGTTTTTAAAAGTGCCCAAAACTTGAGCAGCACCTCAAAGGAAATTTGGGCCCAAAAATCCGCTGGCTGAACACCGACAGTTATGCCAGGAGCCACTGCCACTGCCCTCCAACATTGACCCTGGTCAGGGGGGTCATCTAATTTAATGGGGCCTGTGGCTGCCCGCGTCACTGTGTGTGCATCTCCAGTGCCCACCTGCCACATGCAATTCTTGATTTTCTTTACAGCATAAGAACTTTGGGCATGAAATTGGTCTGCAACAATGGAAAAGAAAATCGGGCGTGGTGTAAAACTGGCAGCCAATTCGCTATGAGCTTGTTTCGCACTACTGGCGTAGACCAATTTCACCTCATTTGTTATTTTTTCCCTATGTTTCAGTGAGCACATCTACAATCTTCCATGGTCAGGAGGGCAGAACAATCCAGCCTACCAATGCCCCCATTAGCCTGTCTCCTTATTTGAGACCCACCCATGGAGATTCTCTTGATTACTGCAGGTAGGATCACCTTCCTAGGATCAAATTTAAATATGAAGAGCCTGGAATGTATTGAGTGATCCAGCAATAGCTGAATATTTTTCTTCCAAACCTATAAAGTCACAACTGCACACATGTAGGGATCTGAAAATATCTCGAAACTGTAAAATCCTTGAACTAACAAAGTTTGAGCCTTGTCCATCTTTTAAACTTTATTTCTGTTTCCTTCCATTCCTTTTGGTTTTCCCCAGGCCACCTTGTTGTGAACAAAAGAGGGTTACAGGCAAGTGGCTCCCATTCCTCTCCCAATGCCATGAGGTACACAAAAACAGCTGGGGTGATTTTTCTTCTTCCATGTGGGAACCACATCATCACTTCTCATTGCTTATCCCTAACAGCAAGGTTGAGATCAGGAACTCATCTGATGGGACATATGAGCACAGACTCACATCTGCAGCCCATGAAACCACACATTATAGTAATAAACCTCAATGTTTTTTGATAAACGTCTGTGCATTTTCTCGGTATTACAATCAAATAAAACAATTTTAGTAATTTTGAAATTTTACATACTTTTTAATATTTTACATATCAAGCAGATCCTCTTGAGTTGTATCAAATATAATGTAGGAATTTGAGTAGCAAGAAGCAAGTATTTTTTTTTAAATTTTAAATAAACCAAAGTCTCGTATAAATCTCTGATGAATGTACCAATGTCACAGAAAAAGATTTACCCTGGATGTGGAGTGGATCTTTGCAAACACATGGAACTTTATAATTCAGCAGTTACAATTCTTATTAACTGTCACATCAAATATTGTTTCAGTTGTTTCCTGCAACTTTGGTTCAGTTTATATCTACACTTGCTTTGAAGCGCGTCTATCTTAGCTGGTTCTGCCCTAGACCTATGGCTTCCAATCTGTGACTAGGGAACATCCTAGGGTTTTGAAAGAGGTGGTCATTGGGATAGTGGATGCATTGGTTGTCATCTTCCAAAATTCTATAGATTCTGGAACGGTTCATGCAGATTGGAGGATAGCAAATGTAACCCCGCTATTTAAGAAAGGAGGGAGAGAGAGAACGGGGAACTAAAGACCTGTTAGACTCACATCAGTAGTTGGGAAAATGCTGGAATCTATTATAAAGGATGCAATAACTGGGCACTTAGAAACTAATAGTAAGATTGGGCAGAGTCAACATGGATTTATGAAAGGGAAATCCTGTTTAACAAACCTATTGGAGTTCTTTGAGGATGTAACTAGTGGAGTAGACAAAGGGGAACCGGTAGATGTGTATTTGGATTTTCAGAAGGCCTTCGATAAGGTCCCACACAAGAGGTTGGTGAACAAAGTAAGGCACATGGAATTGGGGGTAATATACTAGCATGGATTGAGAATTGGTTAACAGACAGAAAACAAAGAGTAGGGATAAATGGGTCTTTTTCAGGATGGCAGGCTGTGACTAGTGGGGTACCGCAAGGATCGGTGCTTGGGCCCCAGCTATTCACGATCTATATCAATGATTTGGATGAGGGGACTAAATGTAACATTTCCAAATTTGCTGATGATACAAAGCTAGGTGGCAGTGTCAGTTGTGAAGAGGATGTGAAGAGGCTTCAAGGGGATCTCGACAGGCTCAGTGAGTGGGCAAGAACATGGCAGATGGAATATAATGTGGAAAAAACAGAAAGGCAGAGTATTTCCTAAATGGTGAAAGATTGGGGAATGCAGATGCTCAAAGGGACCTGGGTGTCCTTGTACATGAGTCACTGAAAGTGAATGTGCAGGTGCAGCAAGCCATTAGGAAGGCAAATGGTATGCTGGCCTTCATTACAAGAGGATTTGAGTACAGGAGTAAAGAAGTCTTACTCCAATTATATAGGGCCTTGGTGAGACCACACCTGGGGTACTGTGTACAATTTTGGTCTCCTTACCTAAAGAAGGATATACTTGCCATAGAGGGAGTGCAATGAAGGTTCATGAGATTGATTCCTGGGATGGCGGGACTGTCGTATGAGAAGAGATTGAGTAAACTAGGCCTGTATTCTCTTTAATTCAGAAGAATGAGAGGGGATCTCATTGAAGCATATAAAATTAGTACAGGGCTTGATAGGGTGGATGCTGGGAGAATGTTTCCCTTGGCTGGGGAGTCTAGAACCAGGGGCCACAGCCTCAGGATAAAGGGTAGGCCATTCAGGACTGAGATGAGAAGAAATTTCTTCACACAGAGGGTGGTGAATCTTTGGAATTCTCTACCCCTGAGGGCGGTGGAGGCTCAGTCATTGGGTATATTCAAAACAGAAGTCGATAGATTTCTGACTAGTAAGGGCATCAAGGGATATGGCAATAGGGCCGGTGAATGGAGTTGAGGCAGAAGATCAGCCATGATCTCATTGAATGGCGGAGCAGGCTCGAAGGGCCGAATGGCCTACTCCTGCTCCTATTTCTTATGTGCTTATGTTCTTAAACAGGTACCAGGCATTTCAGTGCAAGTGACTTTCTTTCTTGTCCTGTCACACAATATTTTAAGAGCTGAAAATGGGTAGCCCCTGAATTACTGTACTCATTATATCATAAAGGACTATGATACCCTTTTGTGAAAGGTAGCAGCATCTACTTTCAACTGTCAGTTGCTAAAAATAACACAAAATACACCTGTTCCATTGACGTGGAAACAGCAATATTGTATGAAAACTCAAAACAATTATTTGAAACTTTACCCTCTATCTTTGCTAAAATTAAAACTATAAAATTCTGTCAACTCATTCACCACATTACACAAAGCACTAAAGCCTACGTCTGTACAACACTGAGACACTGGAATTCTGAAAAACTGTAAAATATTCCAGCTTTAACTTGCACTACAAAATAAACACATTTACGGTCAATGGGTAAAAAATCTATGAGGAGTGAATTAAAGCCTATAATTTAATGTCTGATGCTGCTGTAGTGATTTATGATATCAGCTAAATTGGCTCAATTAGATCATAGCTAAGATCACAACTATGGCTGGAACCATGGGATATGATGGCCAGCGGAAAAAAAATCATGAAAACCTTGTAATAAAGTGAAAATTAACTTATTCAGTCACCATAAACCAATGGCCCTAATTATAAATGAACAGATTCACAGTATGTAATCCCCAAACCATTAATTAAAAAAATCCCACAATCCCACATGATAAAAACTTATTCAGTCACTGTAAACCATTGGTCTTGATTATATCATTGCAGCTCACTGCATGGTGTCCATTACTCTGTAGGGGTAGTTTTACAAGTGTGTGCTGCCAGCGGGAAGTCTTGCCTGCCAGCAACACATACTGGAAACTCATGACCAGTTTTCTGTTAACTGCAATGCAAACAAGTGTTTTTGTTTAGGTCGAAACATGTTTGCATTTAAAACAAAATAGTAAATTGATATATTGTCACATTTGTTTTATTTTTGTCTTCTAGAGACATAGTAAAGAAATACTGTCCCAAAAGTACTTCAACTGGATCTTTGCCCGCCTTTCCCATTAGTTCACTTCACACAAGGGCTGGTGGTGGTTTACTGCATGCAAGATCCAAATCTGGAGTGCAACCCGTAAGTGTGCAAAAAGGAAGACCCAGGACATACCCACACCTCTCACCTTTGACCTGTGACTCTGGCACCCAATTTGTTTTTGAACTTGAAATCAACAGAAAAGATAGTTAGCCGCCCTGTGTACAAGCAACCCATTTATTCTTCAGGAACAGCTTGGAAAGATGTATCCAGGTCACCTGACCCTGTGTTGTCACAGAAACATCTGAACCCTAACTCATCTTGCAATTAAACCCTGGACCAGCACATACATAACCTTTGACATATAAATGTTGGATTTCCACTTTATCAACTATCTGAAATATGTTGCCTCTTTCAATAAGCTTTGGATCACCACCAGGATCTCAATAAGTAAAAAAAAATGGAAATTTCTGTTTTGTGCATCTTTAACATTTTAGGTCTCAGCCACCCTCTGATGATTTAGAAAAAGCTGGCAACCACAAATTTATGATGCAATTACTTTTAATTATTGACAGTGGCAACCTTTCTCAACTAAACCTTCATTTCATATTGTTAATGGATACGAAAAACCAACACGTTCTTTGAATATTTAGCATTGTCTCTTCCGAACTGGATTGCTCTTAGTTAATTAGAGCTGTACACAGACATTCAAGTAACTGGGACACCACAGACGTGATCGGTAAACAGCATTGTATGTGTTTATAAATACAAAATGCCATCTGTAATCACATTTTGGAACCTCCAGAATAAAGAGGCCGGCTTCAAGAAGAGAATTTTAATAGAGCTTCAGCAATGCAGAGATTGGAGTCGACCTTTATTTGTAGGAAGCTTTTACCTGTTGCCTTTGTAGTGCCTGCAATACAGTGAGGCTGAAGCAACTGATCTTTGGACCTTTGTAGACAAGGAACTGTGGCACAGTCGAAAACAATGGAGATTCCTGAAATTCTAAAGAGTTACGGGGATAAAATGAAATTCTTCTTTTGTATTGACTTCTCAATGCATAATAAAACTAAAATGTAGATAATCTTGGATAAAGATTGCTGCACATTGTGTTTTATAAATAGCAAGTTCCTGCATCTTGTAGTGTTTATTAGTGGACAGCACATTGTATCTAAATAGACAGGGATAAAAAAAATGATAATTTTAAGCTAGACAATTAAATAATTATGCAAACTTCAATAAGTCAGGTGTGCCACAATTGATGTGATTACAGCTATGTGCTTTTTTTAAATGAAAACCCACACTGTGTGTTAGTCAGCCATTACCCATCATGCATGGTTTAACAACAACTAGTGCAAGAGGTTCACACTGAGACAATCTAAAACAAAAATGAGTAAATACTAGAAATGACCAAATACAGACATTCTGTACCTGAGCTTTCTTCCTTCGCAAAGAAATAATTATTTGAAATTAGAATGAATTGTATGCTTAAATATGTGTATTTTGAGAAAACCAGGGCCTTAATTATAATTTGTTTGCTATAAATAGCACTTCAGCATACAACTATTGTGAAGAATTACAACATGGTCTGATTATTGTGAGATGAAACAAACCTGTTCTGTAATTCACTTTGCAGATGTCTAGTTAGTCAATCAAGTGATCTGTAATCACAAACCCTGTCAGAAAATGAATGAATAATGGGCTGTGATAAAATGGTGGGATTTTCTGGTGTGCTTGTTCCATGTGGTGAATGCCATCTGTAATTGTCAGGTCCTGTTGGCTTTGTTCTTTATTTGAGCAGGGAAGTTAAACTATGTACTGTTCCCTTCATCCAGGGAATCTGCAAACAAGAGGATTGAGTTAAGCAGAGAAAGGGCTCATGAAAGTGATAGGGAAGCTTTTGAAACAATATTAAGGGATAAATTCTATCTTCCCCACATGGGCAGTAATCTAGCAGAGTGGATTGCCCGCCCATTGCAGAACCCACCTTATTTTCATTCCAGTGAAATCAATGGAATGAAAATCAGATAGGCACTATAACAGACAGGTGATTTGCTCCGCCACATTACTGTATATGCAGTGATGAGGAAAATTTACCCCAAATGTTTTAACACTACTACTATTATCACTAAACCTTTGTTTAAAAGCGTAAGCAGTGTGCACAATGGTCCAGTAGCTCAAGCTGTTGGAAGTTCAGCACCAAGTGTATGTTGCCTATTTGAATCACAGAGCTGTTTATCACTTACATTCACTGAGCTCCATTGGTTGAGTTTCACCAGCTTGGAACTGCTTAGATGGAGTGCAGTTCAGAAACACATTTACCCCAAAAATCCATGATGTGGGGGTGGGGCACCTTGGTGTGAGGACTGAGATGCGTCCATCGTGGACCTTCACTGCTTACCCAGCAGATGACCAAGATTTAATACAAGGTGCATGATATTGTTGGGCAGTTGATCAAATATGCCTAATTACTCTTTGTCGCACGGTAATGGTTTATGTATGGCCCTACTTAACTGCTGACAACTTTTTTTCTCCATTACTATAATACTAAAAATGACAGTTATCAAGTGTCACATGAACAACAATGCACACATTATGCTATCATATTTTATTGATTTGAATATAAGGCTAATTCACAAAAATAATACGCTTTTTGATGCTGACTAGTTATATTTCTGTTCCTATTCAGCAAGGCCCACTAGAAAGAAAGACTAGCACCTTTCATGACTTCAGGATGTCCCAAAGCATTTTACAGCTAATGGAGTACTTCTGAAGCTTCAACCATCTGCAGCCTATGCTCCTGGACATTTCGGGTCAATTTTCTTGCTGTAGAAATGAGTTAGAGTACATTTTGTCAATTTTAATTTTTAAAAACATCAAAAGTATGTATAATCTACCAACCATACACAAAATGATGCCACCTTGATTTTCCCTTGCTTGCAACTGCTCTGTGACCTCATACTTGAAGCTCCAGACCTCCAAGAACACACAGGCCCATACCATATGACATCATAGTACATTAGTCCACAGCCAGAACGAGTGCATCTGGAAATGATGAAAAACAAGATAAAAATACAACTTGAGTAGTGAAGAAAGACGAGCAACAGGTATATGATGTGTATCTGCCATTTCCCATCATAACCTTTATCCTTCCACTAGTGATGGCACTGAATGCCTCCACTGACAGCATAATTAATGCATGACAAGTATACATAGACAATTTTTATTATAACGTAGACATATAAATTTATAATTGAAAAAGTTGACAGGAAGTGGACACATTTTTAAAATATCAAAGATATATTTTCCTTTGATTTTCATCTTCGTAAGAAAGCTCAATTTGTTGCAAGATGTATTAATATAATCGATAGTTTAAATTGTTCACTACAGTGAAGTCTTGCATAAACATCACCTTTAATATGTAATAACCATGCTCGGTTTGAGAGAATAGCAACCTTTTTCGTTCTTACTTTTTAATGCTTTTTTGCCTGTGTTATTTTCTTTTCTTCCTTTGCTTGGGTTCCCCCACCACTTTGTACCATTCTTTAAATGAAAGGGCAGGAGAGTGATTAATCCCTAGGCCCCCGATAGTGCTGCTGCTGAGCTGGCCACCAGGGAGAAAGCAAGAATAGCCCTAGGGTGCTTCACCCTCTGATAATTTTTATACCCCTCCTTGTGGGGAAGCAACTTGGTAAATGTTCAGTGTCTCCCCCTGACAGCAAGCCTGAGATCATGAATTCCCTGTATGAGGAATTACAGACAAAAAAATGATTCTACTGCTCTGCGGAACATTGCATTGGAGCAACAGTGGACTGCACCTCCCTGCTCTGCCCTAAAACAGTGAGATTTACCACAAATAATATTTTAATTCTTAAAACCTGTGAGATTTAGATTTGTTAAGGCCTGTAAGTGTAATAATTCTTCAATACAATTAGAATAATTTAGGCATTCTGTCTGATTTTTTTCCTTATTTATGTGATCATAAAAAACAAATGCATTCTTCAAATGAAAATGCATCTACAAAAAGTATTTTGGAAAGCAAACTCTAAATATTAAACACTGAAATGGATGTCATATGTATAAGTCATAATTTCATATCAACCTTTTCCTTTAAATGTCAATGCAAATAAAGATATGTCTTTAACGTTCTTGGGTGTATGTCTTTATTGGTTTCATATGATAACCTTTTTGGAAAGTGCATAAGAATTTATTGCACATCTGTTCTGTATTTTCTTTTTTATTAGGAAAAAGGGGATGAAACAAATCCCCCACCCCCGCCTCCCCTTCCCAGTACAGCTCCATCAACGTTATTAGAGGTGGGGCCTACCTGCAAAGGATTTATTGATTATTTCATAAACTATACTGAAATGACTTTGGTAGGGAAAATGAGTTAAACAAAGAGGTCCAAAGGTGTAAGAGCAAATATGAAAAGTTCATGCCAATGTTGAAGTCATGCAGTGCGGTTTGCAATAAAAAAAGGACAAAGCCCACATCTTTAATTCAGTAGTGGCTAGTAAATAAGTGGAATGAAAATCAAACCGCTCTGGTTTATAGGTACACATGTGTGGAATTGTAGATCAGCTGGCTTTTATTTTCTGGGGTTGGGTCAGCCGCCCTTTTGTAAATGTATTTTTCACCCGATATTTAACTGCTCCCCCCTCCCCCACAAGCTGTGCACCATTACCTGGCTAAGGGCTTGTGCACACAATCTGTCCACAGCCACTGCCAGTGTCCAGTCTGGCAGGGTGCCTTGTACTTTGATATTCCCTAATTCTTTGTGGTGGTGGTGGGGGGGGGGTGTTGCCTGGCACCTGCTAACTGTCTCTACTTGATAGCACAGCTGTGGCTGGGAACTCCCCACGTTGGCAACTGGGGTAATGAATGGAGGGCCTACACATGGTGTTCTGGGCGTCAATGCATAATTCCACTGGAATGTGTCTTTTGCATGCGTGCCACAGGTTGGCATAAGGTATATAAGGGGCTTCGTGAAAAAGGCAGTGGCAAATACCGTTATGATCCGAAAAGAAATCTGTACTAGGCATCAGTTACTTCTAGGAATTAGGACTTCTAACAACTCTTTATAGCACACTTCCCCTGTCTAAAACAGGGAAAGATTTTCACTCCAGACTTTTAATTGATTTTATTTGGTCTCTGGTCTCATGAGCGTCACAAATGTTAGGTTATTTATTTACTCTGCAAAAATCACACTGACCAGCGTTCCAAATAGTGAGTTCTGAACCTCAGGCATGCCGAGCAGAGGATATAGTGTTTTCCTGCGGAGAGGGAAGAAAAATAAACAGAAGGCAAGTCACCCTGAGTCTCTCTCTCGCTCACCTCTTATTGACTGACTACAGAGCCATGGCCTAGCAGCAGATCCATTCCATGTTCACGATTCCAAAGGGTTTTAGTTTTATTAGTAGTCTCTTACATGGGACCTTGTCAAAAGCTTTCTGGCACAAATAAATCACAACACAGGGAGTTCCACTACCTACTTTATTTGTAACATCTTCAAAGAAGTTAAGGAGGTTTGTTAACAGGACCTTCCGTTATAAACTGCTCTAGCTGTTTTTATTAAGTATTGCTATATAGCTACTTTTCCAGCCTACTTCTTAGTATTCTTTCCATTATTTCACCTGATAGTGATTTAAGGGCTCTGTAGTTACCTGGGTCAGATTTGTCTTCCATTTTTTAAAAAGATAGCTACAAATTTTCTTTAATTCCAATCCTGTGAAACCTTTCCAGTACTCAATGAATCTTTCAGGACTATGAAAACTGCTGTCTGCGCCCGCCCCCACCAACACTTCACAAATTTCTTTCCTAGTCACCTTCAGCAACATAGGATGTATGCCATCCGGCCCAGGGAATTTCTTAGTCTTCAGTTCACTTAATTATGAACTATTGTCTCCACATTGATTTCCAAATCCTCTAGGGTATTTGTTGCACTACAATACTTTTAACCCCCCTCCCCCCACCCCAGATACTGCGGACAACCATCTATACCGGACAATTAACACTAGCCATTTGCCATTCCTATAGATGTCACTCACAAAGACACCGCTGATACCGTATTAAGTGCTCTGGCTATTCCAGGCAGACTCAGCAGTTCGCACCTTGTAAAAGTGTGATTACCGTGACTACTTAATCTCCTATCATTGTTATTGGGTTAAATCTTGCACTAATCAGCATTGACTGCAGCAGCAAAATGGCTGGAAAGAGGAAAGCGATGAGCTTCAGCGTGAAAACTGACCTCCTAAACAAGACGGATGAACTGCTGAAGATGAGGCAGTATGATCTAACGCAAAACCACGATCTCCAAAATCTACTGTTGCTACTCATTTTACTTCCAGCTCATACAGTGGGCAAAACGCATTAACGCGATATGGACTGTAATTGTGTAGTAAGCCAATATTTCCCTCCCCAATGAATACTTCCAGAAAACAATCATTAAGAAAATTAGGGGGAAAAATTCGTTATTGACCATTTTGAGGTGCTAACAGCGCCTGGGTGCAAACTTTAGCACCCGGCGCTAATTAGCACCGGCAACCGCGAAATTCAGTTTTAGTGCCCCAAGAGGGAGGTGGAGCGCGAAATCAAGCACTCCACTTCCTTCTTGGAGCGCTAACCCCGAATATCGGGGCGGAGACTTCAGCAGCGCTGCACACTGAGCCGTTCAGAGCTGCCACGTTCAAAGGTTCCTTCCCTCCCTTTAAAGGGAAGAGCCATCGCTGCAGGCTCTGCAATAGAAAAATTACCTACCTGGACCACCGAGGCAGTTTTTTTTTTACTTACCTCAGCCACCTCGCCTTTAATCATCGCCCCCAAAGTGACCGGCCGCCCGATGCACGCCTCCTGCAGCTGTCGGTGTTTTCGACTGGCACTGCTGCAGGGGCCGAAAGTCCATTTCGGGTCCGGGGTGCTACCGGGGCGATGCGCACGGCGATGACGTCACGATCTCCGGGCAACGCCGTAGCACCGTAGCGCCGCCGCAAAACTCCCGATGTCAGCGCGCGCCTGGTCGCAAAGCATTTTGCACCCCGTTAGCGCCCCCCCCCCCCCGGTGGTGCTAATGAGAGACGCAAAGGCACCCAATTTCTCCCCCTTATTTTCCCTTCATTATCAAATATGAGCATTATCTGGTTTAATTTCAGATTTCCAGTATCCACGTTTTTTACCATTATTTTCTTGTATAGTAACTCCGCTTGCTCACAAATTTTCTATTTCCATGTATACAAATACCCAAGTTACAGCTATATTGGTGGCAGTGGTGATGCTACACTTTCCATATTGCTGAATGGCATGAAACTACAACTGGACTTCTGTTGGTATAGTATCTGCCCTGCTGAAAAGTCAATAAAATGTGGTCCATCTGTGTGAAATCAATGACCATGAAGGGGTTGCAGCTCAACAAAGACTTTAACAAATTTAGAAAAACACACATCAGTCCTGCAACAAACAAAAGGAAATGTTGAAATATCATTGTGCAATGAACTAATCTAAATACTGCAGTCAGAATGTTTCATTAAACACAGCAGCCCAGTGAAGTGGTTAAGTATAATTTCAGACACTTTCAACAAACCAACAAGCCTGATTACAATCTGATGTCTTCACAGATGCTGGAGTGAACTGAGCAAGCTAATAAGTGTAGCAATACATATCTGTGGCCAACAATCATGCAATTACTGTGCGCACACACACACCCCTTCTCAGTAACTCTCCAGCATGATTCCTTACAAGCATGTACTGTATAGTTATTCATACAGATTCAATATCTGTTGTCACTGCCAGTGAGGGTGTGTGGGCTTTGTATAAAGAGAAGTCAAAAACCATTGGAGGCTTGTTGAGGCTTTTCCCAGATAGCTACGATTTACAAATCACATGTAAAGTTCTGTCAGACACTCGCTACAAATTCTTTGGCATGCTTTTATTGCTCTTCTGTTGAGTTGCTAATATTCTAAGGTATCATTCATGCTCTGATAATTATTATCCAATAGGACTTTTCACTGGTAGCTGAATGGAGGTTGACTTCATTCTTTAATATTTTGAGGATGAGTTCTCAGAATTACAAGAGTGTTTCTGGGTGCTGACTGAGCTCATTACCAATCCATGAAGAAGCTACTTCATTTTGTCCCTTTCTAGTTTAGAGACACTTGAAAATAAGTTTTACTGGAACCCATTAAGAATATTCCCCTTTTGTGGAATGTTGTAGCATGACAGAGTTTCAATACACTGCTATAATATAGCATCATATGTACTCAGTTCACTGTCCAACAAGTCCCTGATTGCAGACAACTCACCAGACAACCCTCTTAGCCAAGGTAAGGAACATGAAATAAAAGAAAATGCACGATTACAATAAAGCCCCAGAATTCTGATCATGGCTAAGGTGGAATGCCGGCAGATCTCCGGAGTGGGGCTCGCAAAATGGAGCGGATTCCAGTTACACCGGGATCTTTCGCCAACACCCCTATGTCCTTATAAAACCTCAGTGGAACTCTCACCAGCTGAAAGGCCCAGGAGTTCTGCAGACAAAGGCAATTGATCCCAGATGGGATTGATTACCTTGTTTGTCCCAGCAAATGGTTCCTTTCGGAGTTAAGACATTTTTTTGCTATGTTTTCTTAGGCCTAGGAGGGCCTCAGGGAACTTGTGGTGGAGAGGCTGTGAGCGGCTCTGCCTTACAAGTGTACATCGGAGCGAGTGCCACTGAAGCAGCCTTGCTGGCGGCCCATCCTGACCATGCAAATGACCCCCATCCCTGAAATTTGGGACAGGGTTTGCAGCTTACTGCACGGGACGATAAAGGTTCTGCTCCACAATTCTTCCATCGGCAAGGCAGCCCCAGCAGAAATTCCAGATCTCAGAATGTATTTAGATCAGTATAAAACCGTTTCAGTCCACATCAATGTGAAAGTGGCAGTATAACTTGGAAGTCAGGTTGTGAAGCTGACTGCTGAGTGCATTGAAGCCAAATGCTATGAAATCTAATAGGTTTGTGAACTTACTTCCAATGTTTTTAACATTAGGAGAAAGTGGATGCCCTCACCAATGCTCTCCTAACATTAAAAACAAGGGAATAGAGCTTTGTGCACTTATCCAAGCAGACATATGCAGAACTCTTTATTTCTAAATTCAATGCAAGGTGCAGCTGACAGAATAGCTCAGCTGACCGCAGTCTAAAGATACTGGTCTGAGGCTGGTATTCACTGTATAAGTGCAGCATCAGATTCCTTTTTCCTGTTTCCCATTAGGAATCCAGCAAAGCCTCTACCAGTGCATTTCTGAGTGACTGTGCACGGCTAACATTGGCAACTTGCATGTGGGGAATTTGCAGACACAAACTTACATCCTTTAACTCCACAACACAGAGCTGCATCACCAAGCTGCACTCGGGAAGAGATGAAATGGAAATCGTTATTAACAGAACTTGCAAAACTCAGAACTTCTGATGAAACAAGTAGTATTCAATGCCATTCTCTAGCAAACAGAAAACTGAGGGGTGACCTGATAGAGGTCTTTAAGATTATGAAAGGGTTTGATAGGGAAGAAGTAGATAAGATGTTTCTACTTGTGGGGAGTCCAAAACTAGGAGGCATAAATATGATTGTCACTAATAAATCCAATAGGGAATTCAGGAGAAACTTCTATACCCAGAGCATGGTTAGAATCTGGAACTCACTACCACAAGGTTGAGGCGAATAGCAATGATGCATTTAAGGGGAAGCTAGATAAACACATGAGGGAGAAAGGAATGGAAGGTTATGCTGATATGGTTAGATGAAGAGGGGTGGTTTGTATAGAGTGTAAACACTGGCATGGACCCAATACTGCATCCAGTGTGCATTACACGGATACACTGAACAATTGTGGAATGAATGTAAATGGCACATCCAGTAGCACTAGGGAGATGTGGGGGAGAGAGACACCTCACTGACCCATGGAGTGAAGTATACTTGGGATATTCTAAAGCTTCCAAATCAAAGGCATGGATCCCAAACAGAAAGGAAATAATACCCTTAACTCTTCTGGTACTTACAAGTAAACATATCATTCACAGAAATGTGAGATTTATTGATTAAACAGAGTGATCCACATCAAAATAAGTTACACTTTGAAATCAAAATTAGTGATTGCACTCCAAATGGGTGAGTTTTGATAGAGATAGAAGCAGTCAGGGAGACCAATTTTTCAAATTTAGAAAGTGAGGGATATTCAGAGGTACACAAAGAAACCACCCAGTAGAACTGTTATACTAAGGAACGCCCAAGGTGAAAGTGCAGAAACAAAACACTACAGAAATCTTAAATAACTGTAATAATCTGAAAGTACAGACATTGATAATTCCAGACCATTGTCCTTAATAGTAAACTATAGAGATTATAAAGTAGATTCACATATAAAGGAGCATCGGTAACAGCAGCCACAATTTGGACACCATTTCTTAGGATGCAGTTGTACTGTCACTTTTATGCCAATTTGCAGCAGTTTTGAGTGTGCATTGATGACAAAGTAGCAGCATAATTGGGTCCTGTTCTGATTATAGAATGCACTAAGACCGAGTGATGTCAGGCTCCTTTGGGGATGCTGCCTCACAACACTTGGGCTCGGCACCATATGAAGTAGAATTCCAGTGCAGCGTGAAACTGGACTTAAAAAGAGCTTAGGCCGTCTTACTGGACATTCCCAACTGTTCTAATAAAAATATTACTGGCCAGGGGGTAAAATTCTGTTGCTGCAAGCTTTGCACATGGACAGCACTCTCTCCTGACAGGCAGAGTGAGATTTGCAGTATAACATTTCACTCTCTACAGTTATTGGTCTCAGACTAGCAGTGTAACATCACTGCAATCTTAGTGTTGACCCAAGTATTATATAAACCCTATGCTAAAGTTGCATGATTATGACTTAAGCAGGTCAGAGGCCATGCCAGTGTGTGTGTGTGTTAGGATGGTTGGTGACTTGCATCAGATGTATGACAGTTACTGTATTTACACTTTCTATTTTAAATAATAGTTTAAAACTGAATATTCTCAAAACCCTAATGGTGACGGCTCAAAATATAATTGAAACAATGCAAACAAACAGAGTAGTTTCTAATTCACAGTATTCTTTGAAGAATTTATATTATTTAAAATCTTGTGTATGTAATATTATATTGTAATATTGGGCTGAATTTTGCCGGCGCACAGAGGTCGGGTTCGGAGGCAGGTCTGCTGTCAAAATCATTAAGATTGACAGCTGGGTGATATCCCACTCTAAACCTGCCTCCTTGTGAGTTTCCCTAGTGCTGGTTCTGCCTGCGCTTTGCAGACACGGCACTAAGCGACATGTCATGCAATTGTGCGAGTTAAGAGGGTGTTTAAAGCAATTTAATCACCATTTTACCAGGTACAAATCATTTTCCCAAGTTTTCCACAAGGTTCTCGTTGCTCGGGGATCACGCCAGGTAAGTATGTCGGGTTCTGAACAACTCTCCATTTCTTTCATTAGGTGACAGCTGCAAACGTGGTTTAAAACCTACCATTTTACAGCTGGTCACTTTCCAATCTCAGAAGCTTCAGCCTTCAGTATTTGGAACCCACGTTTGAGCTTTATGCACTTTAGAAGTGTTTACATAGAAACATAGAAGATAGGAGCAGGAGTAGGCCATTCGGCCCCTCGAGCCTGCTCCACCATTCGATGAGATCATGGCTGATCATCTAAACTCAGTACCCTGTACCTGCCTTCTCCCCATATCCCTTGATACCTTTAGCTTTAAGAAATATATCTAACTCATCCTTGAATATATTTAATGACTTCGCCTCAACTACCTTCTGTGGTAGAGAATTCCACAGGTTCACCACTCTCTGGGTGAAGAAATTCTTCCTCATTTCTGTCCTAAATGGTTTACCCGTTATCCGTAGATTATGACCCCTGGTTCTGGACTCTCCGACCATCGGGAACATTCTTCCTGCATCTAGTTTGTCCAGACCTGTCAGAATTTTATATGTTTCGATGAGATCCCCTCTCATTCTTCTATACTCCAGTGAGTATAAGCCCAATCGACCCAATCTCTCCTCATATGTCATTCCTGCCATCCCAGGTATCAGCCTTGTGAATCTTCGCTGAACTCCTTCCATGGCAAGAACATGCTTCCTCAGATAAGGCGACCAAAACTGCACACAGTACTCAAGGTGTGGTCTCACCAAGGCCCTGTACAACTGCAGCAGGACATCCCTGTTCCTATACTCAAACCCTTTCGCTATGAAGGCCAACATACCATTTGCCTTCTTCACCGCCTGCTGCACCTGCATGCTTACTTTCAGCGACTGGTGCACAAGGACACCCAGGTCTCGTTGCACTTCCCCTTCTCCCAATCTATTGCCATTCAGATAATAGTCTGCCTTTCTGTTTTTGACACCAAAGTGGATAACCTCGCACTTATCCACATTATATTGCATCTGCCACGCTTCTGCCCACTCACCCAACCTGTCCAGATCATCCTGGAGTTTCTCGCTATCCTCCTCGCTGCACACACTCCCACCCAGCTTTGTGTCATCTGCAAACTTGGAGATATTACATTTAATTCCCTTATCTAGATCATTAATGTATATTGTGAATAGCTGGGGTCCAAGGACCGATCCCTGCGGTACCCCACTAGTCACTGCTTGCCACTCGGAAAAAGACCCATTAATTCCTACTCTCTGCTTTCTGTCCGCCAACCAGTTCTCTATCCAAGTCAATACCTTGCCCCCAATCCCATGTGCCTTAACTTTACCCGCTAATCTCTTATGCGGGACCTTATCGAAAGCCTTTTGAAAGTCCAAATACACCACATCTACTGGTTCTCCCTTATCTATTTTCCCAGTTACATCCTCAAAAAATTCCAGTAGATTAGTCAAGCACGATTTACCTTTTGTAAATCCATGTTGACTTTGTCCGATCCTGTCACTGTTTTTCAAATGCTCAGCTATTACATCCTTTATAATGGACTCGAGCATTTTCCCCACTACCGATGTCAGGCTTACCGGTCTGTAATTCCCCGCTTTCTCTCTACCACCCTTTTTGAATAGTGGGGTAACATTAGCTACCCTCCAATCCATGGGTACAGTTCCAGATTCCATCGAATGTTGGAAGATGATCAGCAGTTTGGAGTAATCTCTCTATCCACTGTCACCTCCTTGGAACAACCTGTCTCAGCATTGACAGATTACTTCTGTCATCTCAACCTCACCTGCCATCTATTCCATCAGCATCGGTACCCTTGAAAAAATCTCACCTTGGTTCTCAGAATCCCAACACGATCAGCCCCAACACCAGCATCACCGGGCACACCAGCAGCACCAACATCCACACCAACCTTCTCCGCAAACAACTGATGCTGCACTGGACACAGGGCATCATGACCCATGCACATTGCTGCCCAGGATGCCAGTGATGGCCTCACCATGTCCAGATTTGCTTCACTTAACACTGTATACCCTGGCTGCCACATGATGCACCAGGTTGGCACCACCCCACACCAGCACCATCTACAAGGCACAAGTAAGGAGTGTGATGGAATACTCTCCACTTGCCTGGATGAGTGCAGCTCCAACAACACTCAAGAAGCTCGACATCATCCAGGACAAAGCAGCCCGCTTGATTGGCATCCCATCCACCACCTTAAACATTCACTCCCTCCACCACCAGTGTACTGTGGCTGCAGTGTGTACCATCTACAAGATGCACTGCAGCAACTTGCCAAGGCTTCTTCGGCAGCACCTCCCAAACCCGCGACTTCTACCACCTAGAAGGACAAGGGCAGCAGGCGCATGGGAACACCACCACCTCCAAGTTCCCCTCCAAGTCACACACCATCCTGACTTGGAAGTATATCGCTGATCCTTCATCGTCGCTGGGTCAAAATCCTGGAACTCCCTCCCTAACAGCACTGTGGAAGTACCTTCACCACACGGACTGCAACGGTTCAAGAAGGCGGCTCACCACCACTTTCTCAAGGGCAATTAGGGATGGGCAATAAATGCTGGCCTTGCCAGCGATGCCCAGATCCCATGAACGAATTTTAAAAAAGCATTCCTACAATGTCCAAGCCATTCCTTTCACACTCATCACCATTGGTGTGTGTGTGGGGGGGGGGGGGGATGTTATGTCTCACCATTCACTGCAACTCACTAAGACACTTCCAAAGGTGCATACAAATCTGTCCAAGAACGCAAAGTGTTCAAAATAAAGATTTCAATGTTTGACAGCACATTACCAGAAACTTCACAAGAACATTGGCTAAAACACTCAAGTGCCTACCCTTGTGTGTTCTTAGTTGGTATGATTGGACTAGGATGAGTGTGAGTGTGAGGGATGGATAGTGAGATGGAGAAGTGATAATATAGATAGAGAGGGATGGGTGGAGGTACAAGCTAAGTTGGTGTGAGTAAGGATGTGCAGAAGTAGGGTAGGGAAGGCAGAGTGTTGGGGATGTGATGAGTGGCACAGGAGGATGAGGTTGAGTGTGGCTTTGCAGTAACGTTTCGTGATCTACTGAGATCATTGAAAGGTTTGCGCCACTGCAGCCTGGTCCTACTCATGACATCCCTGCTTGTGCCCTCCTGTGCAATGTGCAACCAGGCTGCATTGGTGTCCTGGGGAAGTGTCTTCCACCCATTGGAAGGGAAGAGAACCTCCCTGTGTGCTGTGACTCCCTCCATAAGCATATGGAGGGAGTCATGGGAGAGCCTGGGTGTAGACGTGCACCTCTGTGCAGTGCTTGTCAGTGTTTGCAGCACCTCAATGCTGTAGAACACTGACAGCAGAACTGTCAAAATCAATTTGGACATGGCCCCTTTAAGGTAACCGGCTGATGACGCGTCATCAAATGACGTCATCAGACCCACTTCCTATTAATTGGCCGTGAACCTCGCAGAGCGGGCTTAACAAGCCCCATCATCGTAAAATCTTTTTGGAGGCCGGAATTGAGACAGATGCCAGGTCCCCACACACCACGGACATCTCCCGCCCCAGACCCGCCGAGGTTGGAAAAATCCAGCCTATTGTGTGATTGTAGTAAGCCTCTATTATGTGATTCCAGGTACCAATCAAATCCCAACATTGGTTCATACTAACCACACAGAGCAATCAAATTGTTGGGGGGAAAAATCAAGCCATTTTCAGTTGTCATGATAATTTCACATTCCCTCTTTCCTTATTCCTCCTCCCTGGACATTTTGCCCACTCTGCCTAATCTGCTTTGTCCCAGGTCCCTCATCCTGAGTGCTCAAGCTCTGAATCACCCTCCTCCCAGGCCTACCTTGAGTGTTTCAACTCCACTGCACTCACTCCCACCAAGGCCCACCCCAAGTGCTCCAATCCCCATATCTGCTCCTAAACCTCAATTCCCTAAAGTTGACACAAAAACTCCTGCTCACATGCCCTACTACCTGATAGTATCTCTAAGAGCGTTTGGCCAGAAAATTCCCCCTTCCTGTCGCCCCCCACCCCCCACCCCCCCCCCCCTCACTCCCCATTCCCTCCTGCTGGGACTACTAGCGATACCACTAGGGCTCTCCTAATAAAAATAAAATATGTTCTTGTAACGTTTTAGATTTGGTGCAGAAATGCTACTGCCGTTCTCAAAGAGTTTAAACAAGTACTGCAGTCCTCAAAGAGTTAATGTACAAGAACTGACAGGAACAGTGATAACTTTACTCCAGCCTATACCAACTGGGTGATACTCTCCATATGTCGCTTCCCTGACTGAGAATAAGGCCCGATTCAAACCATCTGCCTTAAGGCAAGGGGTGAGTGATAGCACCCACAACGCATTGGTCCTGTCTCAGCCAGTAACTTCTCCAGAAACAAAGCAAGCCACTGTTGAGGCAAACAGCTCAGACCACAAAACCTCATCATATGATCCACTTGCAGGGAGAACAGGTCTCTGACAGCAACCAGCACTCACAACATCCAGCCAGACAAATGGCTGAAAAGCATTTTTACAGAAGTGATTCTGCAGCCAGCCACAGAGGAAAACAGTCATATTAAGGATGGCTTGATGTCTTTCCTCCTTCACTGACCAGCATTGATGAAATTACAAGTGTCTGTGCTGTGGATAAGATAAGTGTCAGTTTACAAGCAGAATCAGAACTTAGGCCAAATACCCCCTTTTGGGACACTTACATAAAGATCGGCTCCTCCTCCATGTCCTTCTTCTACATCTCTAGGTCAACTACCTCACCTTTTCTCTTCATGCCAGTCAGAAACGCAAATTCAGCCTATTGAGAGTCTGTGGTTGCCTTTCCATCCAGATGCACTGGAAGATATACCTAAAAATAAATTTTTAAGTGAGTTATTTTTGTGAGTCTTTACAATATAATAAGGCGAGTATGTCAAATAATACACTGATTTTAGAGTTACATTTAGTCTACAAATGTGCAAGAGAAATGCCTATGTCACATCCTGCCAAAAGCAACATGGACGTTGGATCTGAAGTTTATATATTATCAATTTGGGCAGACCAAATTTGCATAATTGGAGCATGAAATCACACTGGTAAGCAATACTGTATTTAATTGTCTCCTATATGGATTGGGAAGTAAGGAGGGTTAAATGTGCATTACTGCTAAATAGAGATTACCTTCATTAAAAAACTGTTGCAAAGAAATGACAAACCTTACTAAGGCTCTACGATAGGGACACTCCTCTCAGTCCAAATATGAACTTTATTTTCAAATACCAAATATACATTAGATCACAGAATGCGTCACACAGTGTCGTTCATTATATTCAATCATGTTTCAGGGTTCAACTGCTGGTGTCACCCTTCTAAGTTTTAAACTGCAACATTGGCCTCTGTGAAAGAATATCACACATATAAGATACCTGTAAAATAAGAAAGACTTGCATTCATATAGCACCTTTCATGATCTTAAGATGTCCCAAAGTGCTTTACAGCCAATATAGCACTTTACAAGTCACAATTGTGATGTAGGAAATGTGGTAGCCAATTTGCACACAACAAGCTCCCACAAACAGCAAAGAAATAAATGACCAGATCATCTGTTTTAGGTAGCAACGTGTTGGCTGAGGGTTAAATGTTGGTCAGGATTCTGGGAGAACTCCCCGGTTTTTCTTCGAATATTGCCGTGGGCTCTTTTATGTCCACCTGAAAGGGCAGATGGGACCTCGGTTTAACGATTGATCCAAAAGACAGCACCTCCAATAGTGCAGCACTCCCTTAGTACTGCTACCATTGAGCCAAGGCTGACACCTATCTAGAGGTTTTGTACTATCTCTTCTCCATGCTTATTAATGAGTCAAACTTGCCTTAAAGTATTTTAACCCTAACAACCAAGGCAGAAGTTGGCATAAAGTAATATGCCAGTTATGTTACATTTTTGGGGCTTTAGAATTGTTATTGGAAAATAGGAAGCAGAATTAAAGCTGGAGTTTTAGTGAGAGAGGGTGCAGGTGGTGGAGTTTTGTATGAATTTATGTAGTATAGATTTGAGATGCAGCTCAGAAGGGATTTGGAGAAGTTGAGTTTAAAGATAACTAAAGCATGGCGAATAATTTAAGCAGCTGTGGAGTTGAGGTAAAGGCAGAAGTGGGTGATATTGTGAGGTGGAAGTGATGGATAAGATATGGGTTTGAAGTTCAGCTCAGTGTCATAGAAACATAGAAACATAGAAACTAGGAGCAGGAGTAGACCATTCGGCCCGTCGAGCCTGCTCCACCATTCAATACGATCATGGCTGATCATCCAAATCCAGTACCCTGTCCCTGCTTTCTCACACAGAATCCCCATCGAGCCTACACTGACACATATCCCACCCTATCCCCGTAACCCCACGTATTTAATTCCCCCTAACATATCCCATCCTATCCCTGTAACCCCACATATTTAATCCCCCCCTAACACTAAGGGTCAATTTATCATAGCCAAATCAACCTAACCCGACTCTTTGGTTAGATTCTTTCTGGTTTAGTGAGCAAACAATCAGGGAGGGAAATGGAGATGGAGACTAGGATAAAGTTTTTGGCAGGAGCCAAACAGGATGGCTTCAGTCTTGCTAATGTACAGTTGGACATGGTTCTGGCTTACCCACCACTTATGTTGGATAAGCAATCTGACAGCATAGTGATGGTCAATAAAGTCGAGGGTGGTGATAGAGAGGTTGACCTGACTGTCATCGGCATATATGTGGAAGATGAACCCAAACCTATTGATAGTGTCACTCGGGGCAATATGTAAAAGAGGAAAAGGAGGGGGCCAAGGACGGAAACTTGGTGTATTCCCGAGGTGACCACAAAAGGCAAAAGAAGAAGCTATTGCTAGATGTGTACCGCCTACTTTGGGAGGAGGACATTCCCATGGAGGCTGACATAGGAGGAGGGGCGGTGGAGTGGTTAACTGCCTCAAATGCCATAAGAGGTTGAGGAGGAGGATAAGAAGGATAACATGCTGTGGTCACAGTCATAGTCATAAAGGATGTTAGGCAGTGCTATGCTGTGAGCAGGCATAAACCAGAATGAAAGGATTCAACAGGTAATTTGGGGAGAACTGAACATGGAACTGGTTGGAAAATAAAGCATTCAAACATCTTAGAAAGGAAAGATATTTTAAGTAATAGTTGCAGCAGACAGAAGTGTCAAGCATGGATTTTTTGAAGAGGTTGTTTATGACAAAATCTTTAAAGGGAAGGAGAACACTGCCTCTGCAAAGGAAGCCATTAACAATGTCATCAAGCATTGGAGCAAAGAAAGGTGTGGTCAAGAGTTCAGTTGTGAAGGGATTGAAACAGCAGGATCTCATTGACCAGATGGGCCTGGTAATGGTTGGGTAGGGGGAGCAGGACAATTGGGAAGAAGTTATGAAATGAGATGGACTGGGGTAAGGGATGCAATGGGGAGGTCAGGGACAAGGGAGCAGGAGGAGACGAAGGTACCCAAGCAGTTACAATCTTGGAGACAAAAAAATCCATAAACTCCTTGCACTTGGCGTTGTAGGTGAGGATGGAGAGAACAGAGAGGGCAACACAGGGGGTTGTTAGTTGTTGAGCAGAGGAATATGGGATTGTTTATACCCACCAGGTGATCCTGGAGTAGTAGGAAGATTAAACCATGGAGCAGGACAGACTTTATTACTTGAGGAAGTCCAACCAGATCTGGTGGAGGACAAGCAGTCACATAATGTGTCAGATGCCCTCAAGTCTGCAAATTTCAGATTTGAGGGTGCATAATTAGGAGCTGTACATGAGCAGACAGTGAGATGACATGCCATGAGAGACGATTCACACGGTTGATTCCTGAGATGAGGGGGTTGACTTATGAAGAAAGGTTGAGCAGGTTAGGCCTATACTCATTGGAATTTAGAAGAATGAGAGGTGATCTTACTGACACATTTAAGATACTGAGGGGGCTCGATAAGGTAGATGCAGAGAGGATGTTTCCCCTCGTGGGGAAATCTAAAACTCGGGGGCATAGTTTCAGAATAAAGGGTCGGCCTTTTAGAACTGAGATGAGGAGGAATTTCTTCTCTCAGAGGGTCGTAAATCTGTGGAATTCTCTGCCCCAGAGAGCCGTGGAGGCTGGGTCATTAAATACATTTAAGGTGGAGATAGACAGATTTTTACAAGATAAGGGAGTGAAGGGTTATGGGGAGCGGGCAGGGAAGTGGCTTTGAGCCCAAGATCAGCCATGATCTTATTGAATGGCGGAGCAGGCTCGAGGGATCAAGTGGCCTATTCCTGCTCCTATTTCTTATGTTCTTATGTTCTTATGACCTGGTAGGGTGAGGACATCAAAAACAATCCCCAGGGAGCTGTTGAGCAGGTTGATAGAGGCGGTAGTGTCATGGAAGGTGGAGAACCAAAAGACAGGAAATTGGCAATTATAGAGTGTGTTGATGGGGAATGTTTTTCCAGATGCAGAGGGCAAAGGTAGTGTGGCTGGAGGTTAAAAAGGAAGATGTGAATATTGAGAGGAACAAAGAAATGATCAGAGATGGCCTGGTCAATTATCAAAACCTCAAAGTTAGTGAGGTCTCATGTAATGTGTAGGGTAAGGTTGATTAAGGAGAGGGGGCAGAGAAATTGGATGAAAGGGGCAAGGGAAATTTAGCTAACGGTTGAAATCACCAAGGAGGAGGAGTCCCTCAGTTCAAAGGCGAAGACAAAAGAATAGGGAGGAGGACTTGATGAAGAAATCAATTATGGATTTGTGAAGGCTTGCACTTACGTCGCCATCAATGTTACTGGTACACTTCTGTTCCGAGATCTCTTTTTATTTCTGAACAGAGATCTTAGATTCCTTGCCTATTCAAACATTAATGGAACAACATTTTGATAACTGGTTATGATAGAAAAATGTTACAGGATTGAAAAATCTGTCCTGCTGGGTAGTTTCTTCAGATGAGACCTGGGGTGTACTGTATGGGTGGAAGCCCTTTTATATGATTTGAAGAAGTTGTCCTAATTCTCTTTTGTTGGCTCCTGTGCCTTACTAACACCATGCTTTGTCAAGCACAGTCCACTAAAGGCTTTATTTGAAGCAGAATGTTTCAAGCTAGCTTTGACAATAGCACACATTGATGATTTACCTGGTAGCTGCATTTAAAAATACTGAAAAAATCAGGTGGACATATTAATTCAATGGCATGGCTTTGCATTTCAACTGAACACTATTATTCACGTCCATAAAATCAGAAAGTCAAAAAGGACCCATAATCTAAAAACAACAACCACAAACAAAACAATAGCCACAAACAAGTCTCAGAACTCTAATTTAAGGCAACAATTAACAAATTGCATTCACTCCACATTGCACCAGAATTCAGTTCAGTTGCACAAAGTGAGCACAGCTGCATAATATCAAGGTTTCAGTGCTGATATTATACTCACCACAATCTCACAGTCAGGCAAAAATGAAACTGAATGAAAATAATGGTGGAACAGCATGAGAAAATGAAAGTTAAAGTGCACCAATTTGGCTGAAGGATGATAGCTACTCCACATATGATTTTACTGAAAGTAAGTAACAGAATAACTAGAGGGTCAATGCATAGAGTTGCATGTCTATGAGAAGCGGTTTATGAAAAATACCCCACCGAGTAACACCAAACCTTATAACCCACAAGCACTGCAGGTGTGTGATCGAAAAGTGAAAACATTGCTACTTTCCTATATCAAATTTAGAAAACCATTAACATCTAATCAATGTGCAAAGTGACCATTTCGCAAGCTGCAGCTGGCTTTATTTATTACCAATGAAAATCATATGTATGTATTGTTTTTGAAACATTCTCGAAATGATTGTACAGATGTCTAATCAAATTTTATTTTTTTTAAATGACAGCGGTTTTCAAAAGGTAAATTGCCAGTGTTGTCCTAGATAAAGAAAATTAACTTCAGAGCTCCAAGCTTATTTTCTTCTTTATAAATAGTGACCATAATATGATTAAATTTGATAGTGACCCGGATTTTGCGGTAGAAATAATGACGAGGCTAACAGTGCTCACCGTTATTAAACTGTAAATTGGACAACAACTTCCAGCGACCGCATATGCGCAGTTAAATACATAAATCAGAGAGTTGCTGTCCAAGATGCCCTGCTCCTCCAGAAGCTGCGCTACAATGGTATCCTTCCCAAGAGACTCGCCATTAAAAGACATGGAATGGCATGACGTTGCTGTACTCACCTGATATATATGAACTAAACTTGCCAGAAAAAGTATGGGTTTGACCATCCCAGTGTAAGTACCCTTTTAATGGTGTGATAAGTCTTAATTACTACCAAGCAACCTCTCTGGCACTGAAAATTAACTTTAACAAGTGTGGAGTCTCATTCCTTCAGATATTAATTATTGTTGGAGATTTTTTTAAATTCAAAAAAAAATTCAACTTTTTCTTTCTGTCTCTTTTATCTCTCTCTCTCTTAATCCAATCTTACTTTCCCTCTTTTTATTTCACTTTCTGTACTTGATTTGGCGAATGCAATATTCTAACTGATGCTTCCTGGTTCAGACTCTGCGCTGTTCATTAACGATTCTTCAATCTGATTGGTTAAGATGATGCACAGTAGCTTACCCTGTTCACACAGATCCAAGATGCCCTGTAGAGGGCACTGTGTTTTTTAAATAGTTGGCTGACAGGAATTCCGGTGCAAAAGTCCATAAAAAGTCATTGAGCAAGTGCAAGTGTAACAAACGGCTAGCGCCTCATTCACCACTGACCGCAAAATCCGGCCAATTTTAACTTTGAAGAGATGAGAAATTAATTAAGCGAAGTAAATAGCTCATACTTACAGACAGTGGGAAGTATCCAAAGGATTATTTGGTACAATACAAAACCAGTACATACCCCGAAAAGGCAAAGGCTTCACTTGTGTAGTTAAGCACACATGGACAACAAATGAGGTAAGGGTCAGTATCAATCTAAAAGTAAATGCTTCCACAAATGCAAGGAAAAGTGGAAATCCAGTGGACTCGGAGTGCTATAAAAAGCAACAAAGGGATACAAAGAAAGTAGTAAGTGGTGTAAAAAGGAATATGAAAAAAACTTGCAAGGGATATCAAAGCTAACAGCAAAGGCTTTTATAAATACATTAAGAGAAGGAGAGTGGTAAAGGGAAATGTGGGCCCATTAAAGACAGATGCACGCAAGACAATAATGGATAATAAGGAAAAGGTAGACTGTCTAAATGAGTACTTTGTATCCATGTTCACAGTGAAGGAAGAAGACAAAATACCAGCAGTACACGGGAACATAAAAATAAGTCATGGAGAGGAACTTAGTCAGCCTAAACTGTTGTCACGCATTTCTGAGGGGTTAGAGCAAGAGTCACATCGTAAGAGCTCTGAAGCAAGCTAATTGGCCATGTTCTTGATTGTGATGTGAAAGGGACGTTTTTAAAAAATAAATTATAGATAAAAATAACACAGAAGTCCTGCTCTTTAACATGCCTAATCTAAATTAAATTTCTATTTCTGAGCCAAAAGATGGTCAATGATTTTTAATTAGTTTAAGAGCTACCTTTAGTTGGTGGTCAGAGGCCACATTCAATCAATTAAAGCACTATATTAATTAACAAAATATCATAATGCTTATAGCATTAAAAAAAACTGTCCCCAATTTCCAACAAAGATGTACATCTCATTTCTTTATTCAGAAACAAAATCTTCTGTCAAGTTTCCTGAATCGTGTGCTGCTATGTTGTTGAGCAATGCAGTTTGTAACACCTTTTTTTCACCAGCAGTAGATGTGATTGCTTCTACCTCCTGCAAAATGTTTGGCCAGGCACCATCACTGTTACTAATGTGTGCTTTCTAACTGTGCTAAAATAACTTTTAACAGAATTTAGTCGCATAAATTAAGTTAATATTTATAATTTCTCATGCTTCAAAATTCTGTGACAATTCTGAGAAATATAACAATAGCCCTTGGTACATTGCTAAATGAAACAAAGGAGACTTTTATAGATGGATATGTGAAAGTGAGACAGCACCTTGCGGCAGTGCCCACTCACAGAGAGAGGGGGGAGAACCAGAGAGCAAGTCACCTTGGGCTGCTCTTGAGTACCTCTCAGGGGCTTGGTCATTAGGAGAATCTTAGGAGCAGGTTGGCTGTTTGCTCTCTCAGCAACCAAATGGTGTATACCACAGGATGATCTTAAAAAATGGAACATTTTTTTTCTTAATGAAATATATGTAATATAAACCAAATTAGCTAACAGAAAACATTGTCCCATAACAGCTGTTGTTAATCACTAACATTGTGAAATATTATACAGATCAGATACCTGACATATTTCCATAAAAACTTTGCAAAGTGAAAATAGAGAAAAAAATCAGTGCCAAACTCTTCATCTAAAAATAACAGCAAGGCCTTCCAGTGAAACTGAATCAAGAACTGAAGGAAAGTTCCAAGATCTAATTTCCTTACACTTCCATAAACTTGAATATTGTACACTTCATGTTCACCAACTATTAATGCATACAAGCTCTTTAAACAAAAAGAAAAAAATATTTTTTTCTGCAAGCCAATATACAGGCCATCAAACAAGCAAATATATTACAGAAATGTCTGAAGGTGGTAGAACAGCATTTGGATATTGGATGCAATGTAGTTTTAATATCTCTTAAGAATTTTTTAGTAAAATAGGCTGATGAGGACTATGACGAACTGTTGGATTTAATCTGGCTGTTGTTTGTTCTTGAAAAAGACAGGGCCTGAAATGGTGCAATCGTGATACGTGCAGGATAGTTACAAATACATCACTTTCAATATTACTAGGCAGCCAGATTCCATATATACTATTATTTTAAATATGCACCTACTCAACCATTTGTGCTCTGGATATCATTACTGGGATGGGAAAAAATTAAAAGCCTTGCCTATCAAACTCCTCCAGCAGCATCAATAATTATGACCAAACCTTGTTTCAATTACTCTTCCATTACACTGATCTGAATTGCTGTTTCTTCTTCAAATCCTAAGGATTTTACGGTTTCAGGTTTTACTATATGACAGTTTTATTGATATTAGTTCATATTATTTAATTTTGATGTATGGTTAAACCTACAGTAATGATCAATGTATTGATAAAATAATATATTTCCCAGCATAGAAAAATAGACCCATCTTAACCTTTTGTATTTAGTTTTCCTTCCTTCGCTTGATGTGTGAAATAAAGGTATACAGAAGGAAGCTAATTTAAAAAATTTAAAAGACAATAAAGTTATTTTAAAATGTATTACATTTAGTGAAAGCTTGGTATTACATATTACATGCACATTACTAAATAGAAATCAAAATCCTAAAGTTACTCTTAAATTTAACAACAACAACATAACAGAAACACTTTAACTTATACTGTTTTTAGCAATTCAGCAACACAACAAACTTCAAACCTAAGTTCTGGTTTGGAAAAGCTAAGAATGAATGTGATGCAGACAAACCAGCAAGTGAGGGGTACTGTAGTTCTGCAACCACTGGTAAATTTGTCCAATTTGTTTGCAAGCTATTAGTGGCTTTATGGCATTTGTTTTCATTTATCTATACTGAAGAAGTTCTGAATATTTTTCACTTGGATCAAAGTAACTGAAAAATTGTGACTGCTTATTCAGGTTCAGTGTTGGCAGTATAGCTCTTTTTGAGTGCTCCTAATGGTTAATTTATTCAAAATGGACGGACTTTTGCTATTATCTGTGTGATTTGACATGCAACTAAAACATTTTCATTAACTTAAAAAAAAAGACTGAACAAAAAGAAATTAAATATTTTCTAGTCTAAAAAGGGTTTTGTGTTCACTCTTTGAACTTAGTATACTAAAAGCAATTGGGAGCTGAAATGCTTAAATAAATTAACCCTTGGGTAATTTTGGGCAGTTCAGTTGCAAATAGATGTAACTTTACTGGCATGAATGGTATTTTGTTGCCAAAATGAATTTATTCCAATTTTATTATCGCATTAGCAAAATCTCCAGAGAAAACAATTATAAATAAAACTGCTTTAATATACGTAAATGTTTCTGTCATAATCTGATGCTTTTTTTTGGTTCTTGTTGGAGTTGCACAACTAGATTACTTATTTTCCTATGCATAACTGTTACAAAAATATAGAAACTGACAAATGATATCTACTGATTAATCTGCACTTTATACAACATAGCTCTTTAAATATATTATACTGTAACTTATAAAAACATATCTCAAAGAAACATGCACACTCACTTCATCAATCAAACATGCTTAAAATAATTTCTGAACAAATCATTTTATTAAATAGTTATATATAATCTTTGGATGGACAAATAAGAAACAATTGCTTTGTATAAATATTCTTTAGTAACTCTACTCAAGTTAAATAAAATATTTCTAATGTGCAATTTTCAAAAGTGATTATTTTTCATTAATTATGGAGAAAACTGCTTAGAAAAGAGAATTGATACAACTGTGAACTGGAGCCGCTATTCTGTATTTACATACAAGTGGAAGTAAATGCCATAGAGAGATGAGATTATTCCTCTCTTAGCATATGCAATAATACTGAATGATAATTTGTTTTCCTGTGGTTACTGCAGCTGTTTTAAAAAAGTACTCCCTGTGCATTATTTATTTTCATATTCAAGTTTAGTTCCCACATTGAAATAATAATAGTCAATGTGTGATCCACATGGACAGTTTTGCATAGAACTATTCAAGGCTAGTAGCTTGTTTCAAAGAGTCTAACTTTCCAAAGTTTTTTTACACAATAACTAAGCATTTCTACAAAAGGTTGTGCCTTTGTAAGTTGTTCCTCTCATTGCTTTTACAGAAACAAAAGAATCTTAATACCTGTACAAAAAAACCTTATTTATTAATGTCCTTGGAATGCAGTAGAAAAAGGTGCATCCTTGCAGCCAACTGGGGGATTTGGGCTTTGTGGTTCTATTTTTACAAGAATGGGCTGATTTGTCTTAGGCTATTACCGTCTATTACTGCTGGAAGTATCCTGTAAAGGTGGGAAGCAGCGAATCCTGGCATTCTGCCTAAAGAGAAATCAATGAAACAAATTAATCCTTCGCAGGCTGCAATGACACAGTAATCCATCATTCAGAGCTGCTTTTATACACGAAATCAGGGAGCAGGCAGGGAGAAAAGGCCCTGGGGGATACCATAGACACTCACTCACAACATACAGCAAAAAAAATACTGGGGAATCATTTCATTTGGCTGGGCTACATTTTAAGTTGATTGCCCAATGCTAATAATTTCATTGGGTTAAATACTGATCCCAAAGTATGCACCCAAGGCTAAATGGGCATTTATTGCGAGGTGCAAAATTACTGGGAATTATACTTAATTGGATGGACAAATAAATAAGAACTTGACCCTGATGTGATCTAATGAATATGGGACCGTTTCACAAAGTAAATAATTAAGAATAGAATGTCCGAGAAAAGTCGACTTGAGCAACCATTTGCCTTACCAAATGCAATTGAGCTAAAAATGTGCGTAAGGATAATAACGCCGGGTCTGTAAGGGTTTCAGTCCACATATATATATTTGATGTGACCCAACCATCAGCCACAATTACCCTTTAAAATATTGATTATTTTATGTTAGTGTGTGGGTGCGACCGCCCGCCCGCCCGCCGCTGGTGTGTTCCAGCTCCCAAAAGATCTGTATTACATCTTATTCCACTAATGCAGATATTTCAGCCGCACTGCATAGACTGCACAAGATATCTTTATGAGTTTAGACTTAACTTAGGAAAATGTGTCATGAAGCGAAATAGAATCATATTCCCTTACAGGTACCGATTAAATATTGATTTTAAACATGGTTTATCTCCCTACAGCCTACTTTTCAGCTTCTCGCCATATATTGCATATCAATCAGATAGATAGATAGATAGATAATTCTGTTTTAATAAGACACTGGTACTGGTACTATAATGTGAATGAACTGAACCGTTCTGTGCATTTTACGTACAGTTGCTTCTGGTCAGTTTACCACAAAGCCGGTAGCAATATAACAATCACTTGGCGATATGGACACTGTAAAGTACAGTATTAGAATCCTCACATCAATATAAAAGTGTCACATCAAAATGAGTTGCACAATGAAACATATCTAACCCAATAAGGAGTACGTGTTTCGTGAGGATTCGGTCACATTATAAAAGTTACTTTGCTAAGACAGAGATGCAGATAGATAATAACTAGGCAATCATTATTAATAGTAGGGCCCTATTGAATAGTCAGTGGCATTTTTGTGCGTGTACGTCTATACCGCATTGGTATAATAGAAAATGCTAGTCGTATAGTGCAAACGTGAGCATATGAATTCAGCGCTCATGAGTATTCTGTGTCCTATAGAAGTGAACAAGTAAGCATATTATTTACTATACATCATTAAATTTGATAACGTTAATTTCATAGGATGCAAAATACTCATGAACGCTGAATTCGGTGAGATCACAATAATTTACGATTGCAATAATTGAAGGAGTAGCAAGCGACTTAAATTCTACTTCAGCCGACAGCTGCTCTAAAATGTTGGAGATGTGTTAATGTATTCATAAATGTTAGCTTTCTAAAAGGTGCTTGTATTGTAACCCCAGATCTTTATTCGTGTCCCTTCGAAAAGAAGCAAAACTAGAATCTAGTGGCAAATTATTTATTGATTTATATTATTAATAAATACAACTACTTTGCAAATTCTTGTTTTAAGAAGTTTGTGGTGATCAGTGACAGACCTGTATCTCGGGCCTGTACATTGCAAGTCTTTTATGAGAGTTAAAGTTGCCACGACTCGTATCAGAGTTATAGGCTATAGTTTCCTTCTGGTGGTTACTGCGTCTGGTGGGATTTGTGAGTTTTAACATTTTGCATTCTCTATTTAGCAAACTTGTGCTAAGACGGACTGTAAAATAACACATTGTATTGAAGATGGCGGGAAATCTCTTGTCAATTACGTATACTTAGAAAGAAGGAGAATATCACGGAAATATTGGAACAGAACAAAAGAGTTGAAATTTTAAACCATCTTGACAGTTTAACAAAATAAAACAGTTAACATCAATACATCTGAAATGACCGAAGTGTTTTCAAGATGTAAAATGCTTATCTGTAGAAAACAAAACTGTTTGAATGAAAAAGACTTTTAAACATTGTATAGTACTTTAATAAAGTGGCACAAAACTTCTGCTTACTATAGTTGTCTGCTATGATTGCTAAAATAGCCGAAAATGTATTATAAAGCTACGAGAACTAAAATACGAATGCTACTTGCTGGCGGCGCCCAGCACCTTGTTGCTTTTAGTAATGATCTCTTTCAAACCCCCCGCCCCTCTTATTTCAATAAGACATGGTCCAATTTCCTTCAGTTCCAGTAAAACCATTAAAGCACATTTTCTCTCTTCTCCTGTCAGTTGTGTGGAAGAAGCTCAGAGGAGGAGCTGTGCAAACACCTGAGATGTGAGGGCAATAAAAACCCAGTAATGGAACAATTTCACTCCCTGCTTCCAGAGGGAGCTCAAAACAGAACTAGACCACCGTCCATCCCTCGCTCCAAAATTCATCTTCCACATACAGAATACAAGTCTTGCGACCTTTTTTTTATACTTCCCCAAATGCCTTCTTTCTTAATTTATTATACTGAAACACGTTAATGAAAAACACTATTTGTATATTTAATATGAACAGGATTTGTCTTGGAATACATAAATGTATAACAAATTGGAGATTGACTCTTTGCTATAACCAGCTATCTTTTTCCACAAACTGCGATATTCAAATTGTTACAGGTGCTATCTTTCATCGTAGCATTTCTACGAAATGTCTGACGTTTCGCTTTAAGCTATATAGAAGGAAACAAGCTCGGCTCCAATGATAAACATATAACTCTTAATGCATACCCCACTTCTAGCTTCCCGCATGCCAGACGTTTCCCTTCCCCCATCCCCACGTACTCACAGAGACGGGTGCATGTGTTTGACATTTTACATACAGAAAACATAGAATTTAATTTAAATCATTTAAAAGGCTGTCGATTCATTTGATCAGCAATATCACTTGAAAGGACAATATTGAGCATTATGGTCTTTTTTATCTCCTGAAGTTAACTGTTCAAGTTATTATTTTGCCAGAAATCTGTATAAATCACGATAGAATATATTAGATGAGATGAGATGGTTTCTCAAAGAAAAGGAGAAAAAAATTCACTGATATTGATTGAAACGCTGCCCACTCTTCGGCAGGTTAGAAATCACGTGATCAAAATCAGCAGACACGTATCTATTGGAACAAACATTTAGTGTAGCTAGAATTATAGATTAAAGATTACTTTCAATCCCGTTTCCTTTTGATCAGACTTTAATCTATATATGAATTGAGCTGTGGGAACTTTAATAATGATATTAGCTACAAGTCCATACAAGTAACGTTAAATGCATATTTGAGTTACAGACTAGGATAATATGGTGCTAGACTCCCTTACTCGATTGAAAATTAAATTAAGTTATTAACACTTATTATATACCTATTTAAAATTTAAGGAAATTGGTCCTATTTATGGATTCACCACTGAATACATATACTTATTTTAGAATTGCCTTCTAAATGTAACTTGTCCAGCCAAAGGATTTTTAGGTTTTCTGATTAACTTCCGCTCCCAATGTGTAAGAAAGATGTATTTTCCATAATTTAAGCAGTTTGCCTTTGGGAAAGAAAACGAATAATATTCCAATAAATAGCCTGTTATCCTCATACCAAAATAGAAAAATATTTGGTGTACATTATGATTCTTGACACTCCGGGAGGGGTGGGGGGGGGGGGGAGTTGTTATTAAACTCACATTTCTTACTTTATTGTACACTTTGGGAGTGCATCCATTTTCTGTTTTAATTCACAAGGACTGTCACCTTCTCAATGAGATGCACATAGTTCGTTGTATCGGAACTAGTGGACACCCCCAATGAACAAGTCAACGCCAGCTCCAGGAGTTAGATTTAAGCGGCTGATACTGAGTTCCGTGGAAGACTGTAAGTTCCAATGAACTGTCATTCGGTGTATAATTGTTTTCTTTCCGTCCAGTCCCCACACTCGTATTTGTCAGTTCCTTGCCTTCGCTTGTACAGTCCCGCCAACCCCAATTCTACTTGATGGTTCGTGGGTTTCCAGCGATTGTAGTTTTAGTCCACGTACTTTTTTTTAGCAATTCGTAAATAGGGACCAGGATTAATTGACTATTTAATCAGAACTTTAATCAGTTAATACTACAATTAAATTCAACAACAGGATGACTAGACTGCTAGCCCGTTCAAATATTGTTTTATCAAAACAGTATTCTCTTTAAGTGTCCGAGTTAATTGTGCATAACACAACTTTGGTAGAGAAATATGAAAGTAAGGACATATCAAAACAAAGAAATTAAAAGGATTAGCATTGACTAATGTAGAAATTACAACCCGACCCCGTAGAAGAACGGCTAGTAAAGGAAATTAAATTGTTATAATACCAACCCACACAGCCAAGTACAAAAACAGTATTGGAACCATACTAATTACTGCAGAAAAGTTTTATTACTCTCACAAAAGTGAAGACCGCCAGAGCGGAACATGGATTGAAGAAGATTACCATTGGTGTGTTAAAGAGAAAGTTTGGAAACTTTTACTTATTACACAATTGAAATTATCTGTCATCAGAATTCACTTTACTCAAAACAGTTTGGGTTCTGTCGACGAGTTCCGAGGAAAACTAAGTGGGAAAGGAATGGGGGTTGGCGAGGGAGTTTGATGTTGTGTGTTTTTCGAAGTTCCATCCCCGAAGCGACCACCTTCAACAGGGCATGTGTTTACTTAGTGGTGTGAGATGAGGCTGTTCATAGAACTATGATCACAAATAATAAACGTAATTCTATGGAGTCCTTAGTTAAACCGTCGATGATTTTTTTGGTGCTAATAGATTTATGGTATCTGTTTATACGCCCATCCACCGTAATTAGCACATATGTTCTAAATAGATGGCGGTTTTGTGAGCAATAAAGCAATTACCCATTGCTGGAGCTGACAGTCCTTCCAACAAGATCCCACCACCGTCTAATTGTAAAAGTAATCTAAGCATCATTGTTTGCAATTAGTCCTGCTGAACAATCAACTCCCAAACTACTACTGTTTTGAAGGTATCTTCAGTGAGCAATGCTAAACAATCCGAAACAAATGATCCGTATTGCCATTTTGTAAGGGTTTAAAGTTTTAATATTGAACTATCCCTTTATGATCTAATGTTTCGTATAATCTGATCTGAGCTTTTAGCTCGCATCCAGAGGCTATTTTGCTAATGCACAGCGTTGTCAATTATGCACTTTATTCATACTGTTCAGAACGTCTTCTGCTGCTATTCGTCTTTTAACTGCTTGTCTTGTTGCTAGCCCACTGGAGTACACATTATATACAACGAACTTTCATTTCCCATTCAGATGCTTCAGAGGTGTTCCAATTTGAAAAGGTGCATCCTTCCTAATAAAGGATATTGAATTGTTTTTGATCTTTTATGCGACGCTATAGTGGGTTTAAATGGTAGCAGAATGGAAGGTTTAGACTTAGTTTAGCATTAGATGTGGTCTTTAAATCTGCTGTTCAAATTATGACTGTAATGAATGTATGTTGTATACAGCATTAAGGTTCCAGATAAGTGCAGATAATATCGTCTACAAACGTTGCCTCAGCTGTAGTTAAATATTTCTGCTACCTAGCTTGCAATATGTTACCATGTTGTTACTGTTAGTGAAAGGAAAATCAAATATTCAGATAAACTCCCTTTAGGACAAAACTAGCACCAAAAGAGTGAATGGAATGCTTTATCCATACTGATTAGGAAATTAATTGAGTTAAATTGTTTTTTTGATTTAACCAGGTCACAGATATTAACAACGAAACCAGGTATGCAAGGAGTTGATAGCAGCAAAGTATTTGAAAAAGTTTTAACACTGAGCTGTTTTGTCATCCGCAGTGGTATTATTATATAAATCTAACACATTCATTAAAAACTTGCTCAAGTGGAGCACCCCAGACATGTCAATGAGAGGGGATTGAGTTAAAATGTGGGTTTATTACAAGCCAATTATAAAGCCTCCAAAAATTCCTAAGGCTTTCGATTTGTTTTGAGATTACATTAAAGCAAAGGGTGAGGCAATTAGCTGCGCTGATTCTAACGGTAAATGCAGGTAAAGGCGGGTTTTCGCTTTCTCGCCAAGTTTCCATTAAGTGCGATTAGATGTGTCTATTCAGATCCGATGATCCACAGAGAAAACGCCAGTAGATAAAAGGCGATGTCAAGTGACCTTCTCGTCCCTTTCACACCAAATTCACCCCCAGAATAGCCAGGGATGAATTCGGACAAAGGACCCCTCCTCTTCTCTTTGACGCTTCAAGAGACTTAAAGAACGAGAGTTAGCTTTAAAAAAAATGCTTGGTGTATATTTTTATGTGTTTTAAACATCTGGCTATTATTATCACACGTAGGATGTGACCTAAAAGTTCTCCGTGCCTGTTTACAGTTGAGTAAAAATATCCAGAAACCCGGTATTGCTTATATAAACAGCTAAAGCTATCCGCATCTGTCACTACCATACTTAATTTCTGGTGATGTGGATAAAACATAACTTACTTTAGACAAATTGGGCCGAACGAGGCACAGAAATCAAACACCAAATTCTGCAGGATTCAGCCCTTCTCAGTTATGCCTATGGAATTAACCTCTGGATGGGATCATTTTACTCACTTAATCACCTTATTTATTGCAGATTAAATCAAGTGAGGTTTTGCTGCAGAAACTAAAAAAATAATATTTTAAATGATGAATCAAGGACGTATACTGTATTTCTGTTTCATTTATTTATCCCAAATAAGAGTCCTGTGCGTTCGGGAGGCAAAGGGCGATCTCAGTAAAACCAGGCCAACGTTCAGTTGAGTAACTTTATATTTGTAGAGCAGTGAGAGTGGGGCACAGATAAAATGCTGCAGTAAACTAGAAAGACATTGTGTGTTGCCTTTGTGTGTGTTTCATAGTTTGTCTTGGCTGTGCATTTTAGTTGCCTTTAGATTTCGTGTGCAAGTAGCGATCAGACACATAATTCATAGCTTTCAAAACGATTCGCGGCTCGTGTTTGCATTTGAGTAGGGAAACTGCAAGAAAATGTCGCGTTAAAAAAAAGTTTTGCACCGTGGCTGACTCGATGCAGCTGGAAAAGTTAAAATTCTCTTTCTTTCTTTTTGCCCTCGGGAGCTCAGCAAAAAACCTTGGGTAATGGGACAGGTCAGCGGGCCTAACTGGGGGGAGGAGATCTAACTAAAAGACCAGCCTTTTTTTCTCCAAGATTTACAAAAGTCTACAAACCAGATGCTCTTGGTGGGTGGGTTGGATGGAAAAATCAGGGAACAAAATGCATTAATCCTGCACTGGAATATCTTCACCCTGACTGTATTATAATAATAATTATTATCACTATTAATGTTTCTTTCAAATTTACAAGATTGTGTTTTGAAATATCTAAAGAATCCTGTAGCAAGCTGATCTAAATTCAAGGCTATTCAAGTAACATCTAAAACCTGCTAACGAGACGTTACTTTTTTTTTACTGCGGGGGGGGGGGGGGAATTAGTAAAAAATCCAAGGACTTGAAATTTTAATAAGAGAATTTTTTATTCTTCAGGATGGGAGCTGAATGTGCATGAAGTCTTTTGACTCTGGGTGTACCTTGAAAATCAGCTCTTAACCTCAGAATCTAAACAGTACAACAATAACAAAGTCATTCAGCTGAACTGCATGTGACAGGTAGAGCTGAACTCTATAGGTACGGCCATGAATTCCGAAATACTTCGAGAAAAGTAAGCCTGAGAGGTACCGACTCCACGTCACCATGCCACCGGTTCCCTCTACCTCTGGCCCGGCCTGAAACGATCCGACCTCCCGCTGAAGACACTTCCCCCCGCCCCCCCCCCCCCCCCCTTCTCTCCGTGAACTGCACAATGAATCCAACATTTCTCTTAAACTCACATTGCAGAATTTCCATTTTCTTCGATCTACTTTTGCACTAACCTCTGATAAAACACTACTGTGTTTATTGAAATGGAGAAGAAGCACAGAAAGAGAGAGAGAGAGAGCACTGAGAGTGACTGAGGGCTCGGGCGGGTGGTAGCAGTCTATGTATTGTGTGTCTGTATTCCGGGGCCAGTCGATCATTTTGCTGTTCCTTTATCTGTTGACACTATCACTTAGCCAAACATTGGCCGATCGATCTTTTCATTAGGTGATCAAACAACAAATAGAGCAGGTGAGAAGCTTACTTTCTGAAGCTCACAAGTTGGGCATGCTTTGGTTTCACGCCGCTCTTGATTTTTTACAAGATCACATAAATTGAAACGCGGGGAGAGGGATTCCTGCCGCATGTGCGCTACAAATACATATTTCCAATATCTATACTATGGTTACTTTAAGATTAGCGACAGTAGTAATCAGAACACTCAAATATTAATAAATTCACCGTTGTTCCTTGTTTTGCCCACAAGCGCTAGAATGGCTTGGAACAACACTGCTGTGACCGTGGGGAAAATATTCAGTCGATAACAGCCTTATTATCGCAGTACATGTTGTATGATATACAGTAATAATTATTTCCTTTGCATTAACAGGCACAATAATACACAAATAGTCTTTTGGAGGCGCAGCATTTAAGCCCTACTTTAAAAGATTTGCAATGTTTCAGCGAGCCACGGACTGTTTTTGAGCGGCATTGCTAAAATGAAATTGTGATACAGAGAATGAAAGTAAAGTTGTTACTTGCCTGCTGGCGTGCTTTGACGATTCTCGCTCCCCTCTGTTACAGGTGCCTGCTTTAAGCTCTTTACACTTCAAGCAAGTTGCAAGGAGAGAGGCAGCCTCCCTTCCAATGTCCACTCTGCCCCATTCTGTGGAGGAAAAGCCTGATGATACACTTACAGAATGTTCTCTTTGTCCCCTCTAATCTTATTCGTTTCACCTTTTCACTAATCATAAGACATGACTGAGACTTTATTTAGGGAGTGAGAGAGAGGGGGAGAGAGACGAGGTCCACTGTTGCATAGTCAATAACGGCGCTTCATCAATGCATATACAATAGGGGCGGTTGGGGATGGAATCCGATTGTAAACTGTGTTTAGTCAAGGCAACATGCAAGAATCGACTTCATTTTATTAAAATTGAACTAGTTGATCAAATTTGTGTGCGTATATGTACGTTGAATGATGCAAAAGGCCGCTGGCGTTTCTTGTTTTAAGCTATATAGACAGTTCTAAAGGTTGAACAAGCTGAGTTTACGCTTTATTTTTGCACAAGCTAAGTATTAAAAGTAGGAATGGGTACAATGCATTTATTAATCCTATAGACAGTACATTATCTTACTTATCGCTGTTTGCCACTGAGAATCTACTTGCTTTTATTAGAGATACGTTTTGTCATGGCTAATTTGAAGAAAATAAGTGATAAAATTGCATCTTGAAGTTTCAAACGTTGCTCCAAGTGTATATATGTGGAGCCGCGCAATGTAGAACTTGTTCAACGAGTAATAATCTGGGTTGTTTGAATCAGGATTTTCATTTGTTCCGCTAATATAATGATTAATTCTGAAAATTTAGGGTTAATAACATTTGGATTAAAAGTTTAAAATACTTACTTTAAAATTCAATAAATTATTCGCATTAAACAAATCCCTCAATAAAAGCCCATCTGGTGGGTTATCCAGCTGGGTGTGTGTATTATATTTGATAATTGTCTACTGTACGCTAGATGGCAGCCGGATACAGCTGTTCTGAGATTTAATTTACGTCAAATACATGGCACGTTAACAGCCTCCGCACTTTCTGCTGGACTTATCCTACAGTTACAAGCACAGCTCCCCAGTCTACAACACAATGGCAACTTTCCCTCTTCTGCAAATCACAATTGAAATCTCACCGGCATTGTAGCGAGGCATCAAAGCATAATTCAAAACAGAATAAAAATGAAATATAAAAAAACAGTCGCTCACCGAATTAATATTGCAACAGCAAAAAAAATGTTTTTTTTCTCTGACACAAAAGGGATGAGTTGCCCGTTTTATTTATTTATTTTCAAACAATGGTCCATTAAAATACGAAAAGAAAGTTTGATTGTCAACTAACTTTTTTTTCATAATCTGAAATTTCGAGGCTGCTCGCTGCATTGTTTTATTACAAGCACAGGGTCCTCGTGTTGCTTTTTTGTGGTGACCACAGGCGACCCATACTAATAAGGTCTCAAAGTAAATACCAGCGCAGGAGATCTAATGTAAATTTTGCTTGTCAGAGCATCGTAGGTAATAAATAAGACGGCTAACCAATAGTGTGCAGGAGGCTGGCTAACCTTAGCCTCCCCAGCCCCAATTCAGGGCTATGACCAGTCGCCTTTGATTATCAGTTGCCAACAGCCCCTCTCTTGGCTCCTTGACATGAGCTCCATATAAGGCAGCGATCTCCATAGAAACGTGTCAGTTTCAATAGTAGTGTCAAAGTTCACTATATACAGACATTCGCGCAGATCCCCCTTTCGGAAAAATTGCTCCGCTAGTCTTCCCGTTTAAACGCATTCATTTTGTCTCCCCCTTGCATATTCTATGAGTTGTTTTTTCTTTCCTCTCTTTCTCTCTCCACTCCGCATGAGAGGTGAAAATAGGGCGCTTTAACGTCGACCGTCCTTTTTTTTGTCCTGGTGAGTTTTTTTTCTGACAATTCAGATCTTCTATTTTCTGTTCCTCTCCGGAGAAGAAGGGATTTAACACTCGCCATACTTTACTTCGGATCGCGTGGTTTTTTTTTCTGTGTGTGTGTGTTCCTTCGGATTGCGATCGTCTCTTTTCTTTCCCCCCAACTCCTATAATCTTTAACCCCTCGTTCCCTCCTATATTGGTTTCCTGAATGGCTGACTGCGTGTTGCCCTGGATCTGGCCTCCCGACACTTGCGTACCCTGATCGGGATCTTCTTTTTTTATTCTATTTTTTTTGATTCCCCATTTGTTTCGGTTACTGTTGACCAATACTCACTCATTCATTCACTGCTCCTTGTGTGTGTCTCTCTTCTCTGTGTCTGTGTGCGTTGCTTTGATCGCAGTTTTATTCCTTTTTCTCTCTCTTTCCTTTTTTCATTTTCTGTTACCACCATCCAACTCTGCTCCCTACCAACAGGACAAAAAAAATCCGTGCGATCAACTTGTTTTCCCGCACTTTTTGGGCCCGAGATATGGCAATGGTAGTTAGTACTTGGCGAGATCCTCAGGACGACGTGGCCGGAGTTCAGGGCGGCCAGTCTGCACAAGCGCAGCCGGGCCAGCAGCAGCAGGCGGCGCCGGGTGCTCCCCACACCCCGCAGACCCCGGGCCAGCCCGGGCCGCCCTCTACCCCGCTCGGAGGCAGCAGTCAGAGCGTCCAGCTAGGCGGCGAGAAGCAGCAACCCAGCCAGCAGCAGCAGCAGCAGCATATCGAGTGTGTGGTGTGTGGGGATAAATCCAGCGGCAAGCACTACGGCCAGTTCACATGCGAGGGCTGCAAAAGTTTCTTCAAGAGAAGTGTTCGGAGAAACTTAACGTACACATGTCGTGCCAACCGGAATTGTCCTATAGACCAGCACCACCGCAATCAGTGTCAGTACTGTCGCCTGAAGAAATGCCTCAAAGTTGGGATGAGGCGGGAAGGTGAATATTTATTTTATTACGCATCACTGTAAATGTGAGACCTCTGTTTCAAATCTCTCACTGCGCGATTTTGGTTCAATCTGACCAAATGCTTTGGCTGGAAAGTCATTCTAAAGTTGACGAGGCTAAGCTGTTAATTGTAAAATATGATTGCTTGTTTTTTTAAAAAAGAAACCCTTTAGTTGCCATATTCTTAAAATATATTTATTTTTAAATTCGCTTAAGCTAAACAAAAAGCCGAACTCGCAGCTTCAAAGTTGAGAGAGTTTAACAATTACAAGCATGGCTGCATATTTTTTGTGGATTCAAATGGTTAATACATCGGTCTTTTCCCCCCTGTAATTGTAAGTTAATCGTTTGCATTCATGCATTAGATGTTTGGAGAATTTTCCAATTGTAACCGTGGGTGGGTGTTGCAGTTTGGGGGAGTTTTTGCAATCCAGCAATTCTTGCTGCAATGTTATGTGTTTGAGATTTTTTAACAGACATAATGTGGAGTGCTCTGACGGGTAAAGCTATGTTTAGTATTTACACTTTTTATATGCCTAATTTCTATAACGTCGCATATTGTAATTTTACATGGAGAAATTGCACTGTTTGTGAACTTAAAAAAAATCTAAAACAGTAATAAAAATAAGGCGTAGCTGAGGCTCCGGGGTGGGTTGTACTGCGCTCTGTGGATGTACATTTCCTCTCCTTTTTTCTCTTTCTGTCAGCGGTTCAGCGAGGAAGAATGCCTCCAACTCAACCAAACCCAGGCCAGTACGCGTTGACGAATGGGGACCCTTTGAACGGCCATTGCTATCTGTCTGGATACATCTCCTTACTACTGCGGGCCGAGCCTTACCCAACCTCCCGGTATGGGAGTCAATGTATGCAGCCCAACAACATCATGGGTATCGAGAACATTTGCGAGCTGGCTGCACGATTGCTTTTCAGCGCCGTGGAATGGGCCAGGAATATCCCTTTTTTCCCAGATCTGCAGATCACAGATCAGGTGGCTCTGCTAAGGCTGACTTGGAGTGAGTTGTTTGTGCTCAATGCTGCCCAGTGCTCGATGCCGTTGCATGTGGCTCCTCTGCTGGCTGCAGCCGGGCTCCATGCCTCGCCGATGTCTGCAGACAGGGTCGTTGCCTTCATGGATCACATAAGGATCTTCCAGGAGCAAGTCGAGAAACTGAAAGCCCTCCACGTCGACTCGGCAGAATACAGCTGTCTCAAAGCTATTGTGCTATTCACATCAGGTGAGTGGTTCGGGAAGAAGAGGGAGGGGGTGGGGGGGGGGGGGCGAACGGGACAGAAAGTTCAGTAAATTGGATCTAAATCAATAACGTTGCTCACTCGGTGCAGTAACAGTACAGGAAAAAGCAGATATGAATGATTTGGGTGGATGATACTTGTTTATGTATGGGATGGTATTAGTCAAGTGTTATAACAATGATTTATTTTAACCAGGAGGGTTTTATTAAATAACATAATCTGATGTAAATCAATTGGAAATTGATCAGTAAATATTACAAATTAATCATCTTTTCAACAGCCCCCAAATCTTGATAAATTATTCCTTCATCGAGGGAACTGTTGGTAAATAGAACAATCAAAGTAAGAGAGACACAAAAAGACGTAAACTATTGGTAATGTGATTATTACAGAAAGAAATAAATTATATATCTCTTCAAACATTTCACATCCGCACCCCCCCCCCCCCTCCAATTTTGACCAAACTTGTTTTGTTAGCCAGAGGGGAATTCATGGGAAGCCTTTCTCAAAGCTGTCCAAGTTTTCCAAAGCGAAAAGCGTTTGGATGATCGAGAGGGTGTTTTTTTTGCCATTTTCTTTCTCGCTGGCCTGTTTGTGAGGGCCGCTTGAAGTTACTGAAGCTTACAGGGGGTTTGTTGTGGTTTTACCTTAGGTTTCCGGATAGTATTTTCAACCTCTTATTCTGGATGCTTTCCAAGTGTTGGGTCGTGACCTAAACTTCCTATTTTACTTTATTAATTCATACGCTAAAATATGGCTTCCAAGCAAATAAATTAAAGCGTTCACAAATCGTCCAAACGCGTTTCCTGAAAGAAAGCGCAACAATCTGGCCCTTTCTGTTCCACAAAATGTTCAAACTCGGTAGTGTGCAGCAAATGTGCATGCACGTATAACGTTGGATTTTTTTTCATTCAGTAAATGTTATTTTGCAGAAAATTCGAGCAAAGCCCCAGCCCTCCAGTAACTGGATTAATATTGTCTTCATTAGAATGTATTTCTACATTAATTGGAAAATGTTGCAGACAATATAACCACTATGTTTACATAGTTATATTACCAAACTGTTAGTACAAAGGAGAGATTTCGCAGCATATTATGATAGCCCTGCTTTTTGTGAATGGTGTATGTATGGGCTGCACGTCTTCTTGTTTATCACTTCTGCTTTTTGTCTTAATTCGGTACACGATTACACCGTATATTAGATAGAGTTGAGGAAAAGGCTGTGTTGCCGTGGAATGCATAGGAAATATGTGTAATGCATGCTGCAAAGGAATAGGAACAATAACACGTACCAGTATCTATCACACAATGTTCCCAGACACTGCTGTCTCTGGCTCGGTTCTCTGCGGGAAATGGCGTACATCTGTACTTATTATTTAAGACTGTCTTTGTTGCCTATAATTCAAAGCTTATGCTGGATATTTTTTGTCATCGGAGACTGCATTAGCCGTAATATTTGCAACAACAAAAAAGCAGAGACGTGTTATCAGATAGCTTGTCCGCCTCCAGCATGCAGAGGAGTGTGTGAGTGTGTATATGTGTATGTGTGTGTGTGTGTGAGAGAGAGAGAGAGAGAGAGAGAAAGAGTGTGTGTGGATTGGTATCAAAACAATAAGCGAGGATTAAAATAAAACAAAAGATCGACAGATAGCGGCACTAATTCTGTTTCTCTTCGGCTGTCAAGATGCCTGTGGCCTGTCGGATGCTGCCCATATAGAAAGCCTGCAGGAGAAATCTCAGTGTGCTCTGGAGGAATATGTGAGGAGCCAGTACCCGAACCAGCCGAGCCGCTTTGGCAAGCTCTTACTGCGACTGCCTTCTCTTCGCACCGTCTCCTCCTCGGTCATCGAACAGCTCTTCTTCGTCCGTTTGGTAGGTAAAACCCCAATTGAAACCCTCATCAGAGATATGTTACTGTCGGGGAGCAGCTTCAACTGGCCTTATATGTCCATCCAATGATGAGAGAAGGACACCCCTCCCCAAACAAAACAAAAAAAACACAAGCATTTTAGGCGAGCCTCCCTCTCTATTCAAGGACTTGAAAGTTCCTATAGGATGATATCTGTGAAAATAAAAGGACCTTCCAAGAGGCCAAGCTGTTGACTGTGGGATTTATTCTGTGAAAAGAAACTGAACTGCATCATATGTAGAACCACAATTACCACAAGCATCGCTTATCATTTTGTAAAATATTACTCTTTATTTTCCTTTTTTTGTAAAATTAAAAAAAACATCGTATGCGCATTTAAAAAACAGAATCAGAAATTAGGGGGAAAATAACATTTTCCAAATAATTATAAAATTGTCCTGTGTCTATGTATCTATATCTGTTTTGTATTTTTTTTCTGGTTCCAAACCAGGTTTCCTGTGATTCTATACTAATAATTTTTTGATATAACCTTTTGCTTCTTATAATGAGTGCGATTTATGTCGTCAAAGCTATGTTCTCCAAGAATTAAAATTGAAACCAGAATTAAACAAATAAATAAAAGAATTTAGCACAACATTTAAAAAAGAAACTTTTTGTCGCTTTAAGCGGACCAACTAGCCTGCAGTATTGGCGAAACTGACGTTTTAAAAAGTGATCAGATTGTAAGAGAGCACTGCTAAATGTTAATAGAGAAAACGTGTTTTTAGAACTATCACACAGTGGGCCCTCTAAAGAACACTTGTATTCTGTGTCAATTCCCATTGCCTTTGTAGAAATAAGAGTTTTGGTCTGAGTGTCCAAGACACCTTTTTCTTTGATTTAAAAAAAAGTCTTCATGAACTCTGGAATTAGGTTGATTGAAGTTCTTGATTTGTGTTCAGGACTGACCTTGATTACAGTTTTGTTTTGTTACTATAACCAGTTGCCCCCCCCCCCCCCCCCCCCCCTCATTGTCTCTGACTTTCCACGTGGAAACAAAATAGTTTTATTTTCTGTTTGTTCCCCCATCCCCCAAAACTCACCTCCACTCCCCAGTTTTTAACCATGTAACAAAACTTTCCTATCACTACTGCCAAGCCTGTTTACCTGTAGACTTTTTAAAAAACGGAACACAACGTCTAGATCAAGTACAAGCGTTGTACTCTTGCAAACACGCTGTACTGTGGCGTTGTTCTGTGGGTATGATGAAATATTCTTGTAAAAAATGGTTGTTATGTTGGAACAGTTACAAAAGTGATATAAAAGAGATCTATCGCAGCTGTGTCTGTGTTATCTGTTCACTGGTGGTGTCGTTCTCTGCTCGGTGATCGACAAGATAGATTTTAGGGGACTCCCATCCCACAGATATATGGAAATTAATCGGCGGGGCCTTAATAATCATATATATGTATAAATTCCTCATCATGTTCTAAATAATACCATTAAAGTGATGTGCTGGTTATATCTGGATAAAAATATTCGGAAGAAGATGTGAAAGAGCCCACCGCTTTCAGACAGTGGAGATGTAAAGACTGCTGTGCCTTGCCTAGAGAAGGTTGTTGTAGATTTCAGTTGCTGCTTTCATTAATGTTTTATAATCCGGGTCAAAGCTCTAGCACACACTGTCATGGGAGAGCTTTCTTTAACAACTCTGCATCGAAATTAAACCTAACAGCCAGCCCAGAGTAAAGCAGCACGAGGCACATTGTGAATCCGAGAGAGTGGCTGGAAGTATATGTGTGTGTGTTGGTGGGAGTGAATGTATATTGTGCGTGTGTATATGTATGTGTGTGTGAGAGAGATGTGTCTGTTTTATATATATATATATATATATGTATGTTTTTTTTCATTTTCCTCTCTATGCTCTCAAGCTTTCTCTTTGCATTTAACGAGATCCTGCTATCTGGCCGCTTGGGGTTTTTAACATTCTAGTCGCAAAGCTGCAGGATACACAAGGCGATGGCTATAGACACTTTTAGATGGAATAATTAACGTGTAAATAGATTGTCTATGTATGTTCTAATACACATGTATATATGCACCCACAACAGCAGTATGCAGTGACAATACACAAACATGCCTACACACACAAGTAAGATGAAGAACCAGAAAAAAAGAACTGAGACATTGCTGTGCACACCCTGGTTGCACTTAATATTATGGATATTTCAGGGTATTTTTTTAATTCTGATCAGCGCTGTTTCAGTGGGTTTGACTACAACTTATTGTCTGTTGTCGCTATGAGCGTTGCCCCTAGGCCCCTCTTTCCTTCAACCCCGACTTTTACATTACCCTTTTACGGCCGCCCATCGACATCAAAGCCCTAATAGATAATGATTTTTCATCGTTTCACCGTTAAATCCAATTAAAATACTGTTTAAACTTGTTAGCATAGAGTATGACAGGGGCGTCCTGTGGTATTTCATAACATGTCAGGAACTGTGGGGGATAGTAGTTGTGTTCCAAAATACAATTTTTTTCTATTTTGAAGCACTGTTTCTGATTACTTGTTTGAATTCACTTATATAAACAAATCTATTCTATTTCATGGCTCTGTTTGTGAGACCTAAGACCTGATTCCAGCATGATATGTGGCGACTCAGTTCTCTATAATACCGCGCGATTCCATTCTATATAGATTAATAGCCTTGATGTTGTCTGTGATGATATTAAACACGCAGCTCTGACACTATGTAAATACTGCACGCCACTTTCTTTTTGCTAAAGACATATTTGTACATTGAGTACAGATTGTTTAATAACTGATGGAGTCTTTTTTTTACTGCCACCTGCTTTTAACCTGCGCAGACATTTTGTGAGGATGACGCTATCTTAACCCAGTCCGTTCTAAACTCCCTACTGATAATTATCTTTTTTTTGTTATTATTTTTAATTTACATTTCCTTTTTAAGAAGTACAACTGAGCAGCTATCTCGGAAGGTTTTCCAAGGAATAAAATTAATTGGAATATTCAAAGATTATCAATCCTTTCAAAAACTAAAGTGCAGATCACTGTTGCAGAATATTAATGTTTAACCTGGAACTGAATGTTGATTTCAACTTTAGATGCCTGAAATTGACACTTTTGTGTTGCAGTTGGCTCAATGTATTGTGTTTCAGTCGAAGTAAAACACTGATTGTATTGGAGATGACGAGCATATTTATTATTAAAGGTTGCCCTTTTCTTCTTGGCGAAATTGCAGCCCAGTCCAGTACTTTAATAATATGTGAAACCAGGCTCATTTAACGCAGATGGTAGCAAACAAATATGGCGGCCTTTAAAGGCTTTTACATACATTTAAGAAAACGTTTTCTCCTGTCCAGTTCCAGCCCTTGTGAAACAGCAAAGTCAAAGCCTCTTGGAGACATAATCTATAGCTTCTATCATCATAATTCATTAAACAAATCTGAAAACTTTGCAGTGTGTGGTCAAGTATTAATGATCTGAATAGTACGTGGATTATACTTCCGTATCCTAGAGGTTATCCTCTAGTTATTTATATTTGTATTATTTAATTTTTGTACTCTGTGTACCACATTGAGTTTTATATCAAAATGGTGAAATTTTAGTGTAATAAATCACTTTTCCACACACTACTGTTTACACATTTAAATGCTGCTTTCTGTTCCTTCTCTATTTCAAATAAATTCCTCTGCAAATGATTTTATTTCTATTGTAGTCATATTATTTGTTTTCTTCCCCAATAAATTCTTCTGTAGTTAAAAAATAGGATTTTCAAATTATTTCACTGAAAAAGGATGTAATATGCTATGAGGTTGTGAATTTTACCCATTGACTTTCCAGCATGGTTAATATGAGAGGGTGGAATGGTGTTACGCCCCAGGAACAAACTCTGAATAAAACTAGACCCGCAATTAAGAAAAAGACGGTTGTTTTATATCAGAATATTTCGAGGTTTCTCAAATTAAAATGATCCAAAGGTCCAGAATGCGCAAGAAGGGAGTTGTGGAAAAGTAAGGGTTGCCAGAGCTTTACATTTCAGCAACAGAAGCTGAAAAGCTGGCCTTTTGGTTGGAAGGGGGTGGGGCGGTTGGAGGGGGGCTTATATTGCTGTCAATGCATAAATTAATCTGAAAATGAGTATGAACAATTAAACGCAGGAAAAGTGTATGTGTTTAACTATGATGTTAGTGTACTTTTAATAAAACATGAAACCAGCTGTATATTGTTCGTGTAATAAATCATGTGCAGTTTGCAAAGATGTTTTATTCTTTCATGAAGCGTTACACTTCTAATTTTTAAAAGAGCAAAGACAAATTTGAGAGCTGTTGGATGCAGAATTCCATCTGTTTTCCCTTTTCAGTATTTGCCCTGAATTATCACAAACATTATCCCTCAATCTCTTTTTGCCCGAATTTTCTTTTAAACCCGCCGTCTGGTCTTTCGCCCTGTTTCTGTTTGAATTTTCTTTAACACGGGGTCTGGATTCTACTTTCTCAAACACAATCTTCCCTTTATTGGTTTCTCCGAATTGTCATTGAGCACACAGCCCTGTCTCTTTGCCTTCTTTTGCCTGATTCTCCCCTCAAGCATTGCTGGCTCGTCTCTTTCCCTACTTTGCCTGAATTCTCTCTTTTGGTCTCTCCATTCCTTTAAAACCCGAATTCTCTTCAAACACTTACTCGGTTCCTTTTTTTGTTTGATTGTCCCTTAACTGCACGATTTTATCTCTTTTTGTCCGAATTTTTACTTTCGAACGCACTACCTGTCCTATTCTGCCCCTTTTTTGCCTGGCTTCAGTTTTTCAAACGGGTTGTCCAGTCTTTTTTAAATGGATTTGAAGCTGCTGTTTGTTTAAAAAATCAAAAAGGGACTCCCTTAGGGATCTAACTATGCAAAGGCTAAGCACTGTCTGCCCGTCGTTTGAAACATTTCTTTTAAATAACTGTGTTTATTACAGTTCCAGTTGAGTGAAGTGAATTTATTTTCATTCCACCTGTCCATCTTCACCGCTTAACTCGGCCACTTCTTTTGCACCGTTTGAGCACGTTTTAAAAAAATAACAAATTAAAAAGATATTTGATCGGCCTGATTTTAAGCTGCAGAGCGAATCTGTTGATGTTGTATTCAATATGGTTTTGGAGAAAGCGAGGTCTTGAGATTAATCCTGAAAAGTAGTTTGTTTTAAAAACACTACTTAAATTGAACGCCCCCCCCCCCCCCCCATCGTGTTTGTCTAAAAAGGTGGTTTTATTTTACAAGCAGATGTCATTTGTCAAATAGGAAAAGTATGTTTACCTTCTAATACATTCCCATTTAACTTCTCGCATTTCCAAACCTCAAGTATTTTCACAAAACAAATCTATTAATCTCCATATGTGCACCAAAGTTAGGGCCTGTTCAGATTTTTCACTGCTGAGCTGGTGACCATTGTAATTGACTGACGTTTGGATTTAATGGCAAAAATGTGGGTGAAGGAGTGGAAACTAATAAAACTCTTTTTTTTAAATAGCGATTGCCCTGGGTACATGGCGTCTCCGTGTCTTTCACTTAGAGAGCCAAGAGTTTTATTCCTAAATGAGTTAAAGACCCATTTACCGATGTCGTGTTCTATTCATCAACCTACAAGTCGAGAGTCTTACATGAAACTATTTGTTTGCTTACACAACCAGCTGGGCGCAATTTCACGTCTGAGATATCTATCTGAAAGCGACTCTCATTTATTATCCCCACTTGTCAGGGAATACGTTTCAAACCCTGCACCGAAGAATCCGAGTTCCAGCGTCCACCCACCCCATAAAAATATCAGCCTAAAAAAAAGTTCACATCGCACATTTCACTATCTGTACAAGAGAGTACACAAGTGCACAGCCCAGAGTCTTGTCATGTCAGCTATTGGGGACTCCATTGCACCCTCCCTGGCTTATTCTCTGATTGAAGAGAGGCACATTCGCCATTTATTTGCACTTAGGAAAGAAGGCCACTGACTTTCAGACAAAAAAAAGTTTACTTGCCGCCAGTTCTCAGACAAACATAAAAAGCAGCCTGTCATTTTCTGGATATTTAATTAATCGAAACATTGTGTTAGCTTGAGATCTTCTGTATCTATGTTATGAATCATTGTCCATTCCATGATGCCTTCTATAAAATATGCAACATCAGTGGCTTGGCATCATATAAACAGTTCAGGGATTATTAAAATGTCTTAAGAAATATGGACCAGCCGCGTTAACACTGTAGGCAAAAGTGTGGGCTGGGGAGGGGGGTGGTGGGGGGGGGAGCCTTGTTAAGATGTATGTGAGGTTGCAATGTCATTGTCAAGCAACATGAAAGGATTTCTAAAAATGCTCAGCAATGATATGTATTTCCTGATGTATTATTAATAAAAATGAATTTATATAACCATCGTTTACATTGTTGACAAATTGATTTAAATAAAAATGTTGTACTGCAAAATAAAACAAGACTATGTGGGTTTCTTTCTCTCAGTAGACCAAACACAACCGGGCTATCAGGGACAAGTCTGTTAGCAGGCAAGATGATGGCTGTATAATTGTGTATATATCTTCCTGTCTACAGAGTCCTAGATCAAGCTGAGGCAATGGATCAAATGAAAGCTACGGGATATAAAATATCCCAATCGTGAAGGGCGTTTTCCAAAGTGGGTAGTGGGATGGCTTCTGTAAGCGAACCGTTTGTGTTGATTTAGGAAGACGTTTGCTGTATATAACATTCAAGGCTGATAATATCATTGCTCGCCCAGATAAAGCATTGCCCAAACCATTGGGTCAGCTATCGATCCCTGTGCACACACACAGCTCCAGTCTTCACTGCAAAGCCTCATTAGCATTCTCGGCCCATGGACCTGCATTGACAACTAACAGAGATATCTATGTCCTCACTATTTGTTCTCTCATTCCGTCTTCATTTTTCTTTCTGCGGGGGCTCAAATTTCCACACATGTTGCAAATAGTGTTTTATGGTAGAAATAATAATCGATGCAGTTTGGAGGAGAACGCAGCAGTGTCGCTGAGCTGCACAGAACACGTGTGTATGTGGCCTACATGATATTTCGCCTGGATTTGTCGTTTTCAGTTTCTAGGCTGATCATCACATGTTAAATGAATGAAATGAATAAAGCAATCAGAGCATTTTTTGGCACCAGGCATTAAATTGTGGTTTCACACGCTGTGTGACGCTGCCCATTTCTTCAGCTGTCACTATTTCGTCTGAGTTTCCCCTCATTTGATTTCCCATTAATAACTGCACTCATTACATAAGGACGGGATCATTATAAACCAAGTCAGCAGCAATGTGCTGAATCTGGGAAGGTACTTCACATTTTACCGGAACACATGGTCGCTTTAACCGTGCACTTGTAAACAATTTATTCTGTGCTGTCCTTTCTTCACTTTAACTGTTGCAGGTTTTAACCGTACTCAATGTCTTTGGGTGAACAACCCAATCAACATAGAATTGAAGCAGAATTCTCCCAAGTTTGCAATACACGTTGCCCAGGGTGTTCTGAAAGGATAGCAATTATTGGATATAATTTTTTAAAACAGAGATTCTTATCGCTCAGAAACTTCTCTTCCAAGTTTTTTTTTTGTTTCTCTAAGCCTTGTTCCTCGCTTGCTTTGTTGTTTTAAAATATGCATGTCGCTCAGGAATGCAAGTCACGAGTCCAAACTTTGTGTCCAACCTCCCACATGAAATGATCCTTTTATAAGGAACCCGATATGTCTCAATCTGCACTTAACTGAGAGCCTTTGGGTATGGGGCGCGCAGTCCCTTCTCAAAAAAAACACAGCACCGAGATTCTATCCAAAACCCCAGGCTTTTTTTTTCACAGGGAAGAAATCTAGCACACATAATTAAAGGAGGCAGCGGCCAGAGGGGAATGTCTGCAAAAAGTAAGAGTTTTATTTCTTTTGAGATTGGATTTAGGTTGTCATTAAGTACAAATTTATCAACACGTGGCATTTGCATCTCAGTGATATTTGTATATGTGTGTGTGTGTGTGTGTGAGAGAGAGAGAGAGAGGGGCAGGCCGAGATGGAAAAAAAGGCTGCAAAAAAGCGAGGAAGAACAAGGGAATTGATTTATAGCACTGCGATTATGGAATAATGACTAAGTGAATTCACAAGGATACATATTTTTGAAAAAGTATAAATTGGTATAAGAAACGGTTCTAAAAATACTCTAAAAAAGAAAATAAAAGATACGAACACAAGTGAAAAGCAAGGAGATGGGGGAAAAGAAGGGCTTTTGTTTGTAGACCCGGGGTTCAGTGAATGGTAAAGTAAATGGAAATATGCAGATGATAGAATAAGGGCAGAGTGGAGAGGTTTCACTTGAAGATCTGACAGGCACAGGAGATGCTCTCGGCTGGAGTTTCTCTGCAGCCTCAGTACAGCGAATGTAAACAGAATAAAACCTTTAACAGTCAGTGGGAATGTCAGGAGATTCCTTCTGCTGTACACTCTGATCAGCAACAGTGACGTCAATACATTTTAAAGACATCCTCTACAGAGCACAGATGTGGACATATTTGTTTCAATAAATATGTAAAAGGTCTCCTTCTTGCATAGGCCGCACTAAGTATGTAGGCAGAGATGTGGTTTGGACCATGGTGTGATTGATGTGACACCTTTCCTTATTTTCACTACATTCACATGTGGAAAACTTAACATGAGTAGAGGACTTACTGGGGCTGCTCACACCTGGGTTTTCTTCAATAGTGCCGGAGCGCTTCGAGTACACAGCAGCCAGTCTGTGACTCTGACTCCATGATCAACTATCTCTTTAAATGTTATTTGGAAACATTCTGTTGCAATTATACACCATGCTGAGACCAATTTTATTAGTGGCTTGTTTTAATGCAGCCACATTGCTAAGTCACCAGCGCTTGTATTTCATAACGGTCTCTCGCTCCCTCTATAGATTAATACATATATACAACTAACCCGAATACTGGACTGTCACCATCCAATCACATACAGTGAATTAAAATTTCAATCTGTTTACTTTTTCCAATAAAATAGTTGTTTAACTGCGCACATATTTGTGAATTGCATTGTTCGTTAATGCAAATAGAAACATGATTACATATTGGGAGATAACTAAATCTAGAAATAAACTACACATACAACAGATAACGTTTTCAATGAGGACGAAGGGACACGCGATTTACATTTGAACATTTTAATAATTTCTCCCGAGGTAAAAATCACAGATGCTTGTTTGATAGATCTGATTTGCACTCCAGTTTCTCTTGAGTTTAATATATCTGAAGTAACAATCATTTAGCAAACAATATGGGCGGACTGGAACATTTCCAACGTAATACATGTACCCAGTCACTGTATGAAACGTGCAAAAATAACATCTGCCTTTCTGCAATGACATGTGCGAGGTAGGTCTATTGTAAATGTTGAATCGTTTTAAAGGGAAGAGGAATTGATGAACTGGCACACATACGTTTAGTACATTCAGGACAGTTTTATGACATAAAGCTGGAACCATTCATATCGTCCTTTAGATTTAATATTACACAAACCCAGAAACCCAGTGTTGCTATATCGGAGCTATAACAGAGAGAGGAGAGAGGGAGATTTTTAAAGTATAAACTACACCATAACCAGCAAATGTTCAAATGTGAATTTGCTTTAATTTAATTGCACATCAGGACAGACAGGCGTGGAGCTGTGTGAATGATGTTGTGGTTAATATTCTTCTAATTTAGAATTTATTTACCTAATTTCTCAGCATGGCTCCTATTTTTCTTCATAATGGATGGCTAGAGTGTTTTGTTAGATTTTTTTCGTCTTCACGTTTTAGCTGCAGTGTTACAGATTGAACGTGTAGCCAGCAATACATCATGATATAATCAGTCCCCCTCCCCCTTGCGAAGGGGGGACGCGGACTCTTACTAATTCCCCAATATGTCTACAATAAAAGCCGTGCAGCCTTTGGTGAATTAGTAGCCTCAATGTTTCGCAGATGTGCCACTTAGACCAGAACTTGACCCTCTGATTCCCTCGTAAATAATCCATTACTAAACGTTCCCGTCAACATACATTTTCCTGCATAACCAAGCAAGTCCGTAAAAAAAATAGAAAGAATGAAAAACAAACAGAAAATACCTTCAACAGCACATTGCCAGCGAGGCTTTTTTAAAATATAGATGCGCCAGGTAATGACTCTTTGCCGGCCACATCCCACACTTTAATATATTTTGCTTATTGCTGATATTGAGTCAGCCATATTTAATTTTAATTCATAGAGAGACTTGCTATAGAGCGAAGCAGCAACAGTCGATAAAAATCCTACAAGCCCGAGACTCGAACGCTCCAGGGAGGACATCACTAGCTGTTTGGTAGCACTTTGTGGCCTACATACCGTTGCTATGATTACAGAAGCACCTCGTTTTCTTGTAAAAAGCCAAATCTTTAATCTTTGTAGCATGTTGCCTTAAAGCCAGCCCGGACCGAGGTTTGTTTAGAGTGAGAGTGAGTGAGCGCTGTGGTTGTGGGGAGGGGGAGAGGGAAGGAATAGCCCTTTTCTGAGTGACATGACCTCTCTGTTCAAAGGCCAAGCAAGAAATAAACGCTCCTAATCTGAATGGGGCGAATTTTTTTGCAGGTTTGAAACCCTTTCTTTTGAAATGGGATGAATTTAGAGTCAAGGAGCAGTCTTTCTTACTCAACATCGGAGCATTTAAGGAGGTTCTAAGAACATACTTGCAAAGGACGTTGTCTGTTTTGCATTTTTATGAAAATTAATTCTGTGTACGTTGACAAAATCATTAAAATTATGTTAGCAGACATCACGTGGGGGGTTCTAGGGACAGACTGGACACAGGGTGGACAGAGACAGCAGGGGCATGCACGCTTTAAGACAGGGGGTCTTTATTAAGTTGGAGCATTTAGAGAAAGAAAAACGAATATCTTACAAAGCTCTCACTATACTACTGACAACAAAACCTGTCAGATCTTCGCTCTCTGTTACTAGAAAGGAGACAGTGTCCTCATGTGAACACCTTTCAAGGCGCTATTTAGAGACGTCTTTGTGAATACTCACTTTCTGAAAGGGAGTCTTAAGTACAAAGGGCAGCTACGAAAATTCGCTCAAACTAAAGTTTATAAGAAAGTTTCATTCACAGTTTAACCAGCCTTTGTGTTATCACGATTATTTAACTTCAGACCGATACTTCCGAGTAGTCTTCTCATGTTTGGTAACGATTCAAATGCTGCACATATTTCAAATATTCTTTCCGTGGAGGACGAGAAAAAGTTTTAAAAAAAATCTGACGTGTCTGTGGTTATTCTTTCCTATTCATTCAGACAGTTGAACTCGGTTTACTAATTGTTGCTCTTCGGATTATACATTAACGGCCCTCCGAACTTTGCACGTGACTGCTGTGTGAAAATTTAACTCACGCTTTCCATAACATTATACAGACAGCACAAGGAAGGACAAAGGACAGTTTAATAAGCTATCACTGGACAGAAGGAATGTGGTGGTTTTAATAAGAAACAAGAGGAGGAGGGGGGAGCTAAACATTCAGGTGAAGTTCAGTTTTTATGAACCACATCAAAGTAAGTTTGAAATCCCCTGCGTTCAGCACCACGTAGATTTCGTAAGTGGGGATGTTTGATATATAGATGAGAGTGTTAAGGTAAGGCGTGGTGTCACAATGCACTCTTGTTAACAGTATACAATTATACACTGCAAGACTGTACAGCAGAGGCAAGCATGCACCTTCAATTTAAGCTGTAATTCTTTATTCATCTCCTGCAGAATATTTAATGTACAGATTGCCTAATATGGAATTGCAAATATTACAGCGCCGGCAGCACGAAGTTAACACCTTTTACTAAAAGGAACATTTCGACAGGCGTTAAGCAGTCTCTTTATATTGTTTGCAATTGATCTCACTTCTGTTGCCTTATCTTTTTCTGTAACATTCTCCATTCATTTGCCAACAATACTTCAAAACACCAATAAAACGAAAGGAGAAATCAAACAATTTCTGCACGATTGTGAAACAATTAATGGCAGTTGTCACGTAATCATTAGAAGAATATTTTCTGACGTTCTGAAGAAATAAAGCTGAGCGCCGCTGGCATCTATGCTCTTTGCTTTTTAATACTATAAACCGCTGTTAATCCACACTGCATTCACTGTGTTATAAAAAGACTGGTGTACAGTTATACTGATATTGTCTTGCCTCTTAACTGTGAACCTATTTTGAAATCTATATGTATTCGAAGCTTAAAATGTGACTTTCTTTACATGTTAGTGAACCAGTTTGGATTTTTTTTAAAGAGGCTTTAGGTGAAGGTTATTGACATTGTCGCTATAAAATTGCAGCAATTTGCTCAGTATGCTACTCAACATAATGTTGAATCTCATTCTCTCTGTGCTGTGACTTTTGAGATGGGGAGAATGTAAGTAAATGCTTATTGTTTTAAAGGAAGTGTTTGCTTGCATTGGATTCACACATGGGATTTATCACTGGTGTCTGGTCAAAATAATCACACAATATGAACGTGTCCTTCCTTTGCTTAAATACCTCGAAGGAGAAAATAAGGATAATTGCCATAGGAACAGTAACTATCAGTCTTGAAACAAGCCTTTTGGTGGCCAGTATTTCTGAATTTATAGTTCTCTTTTCATTCCTTTGTTCAGTCGCTTTTTTTCCATATCTGCTAAATAAGACTCCACGACATGCTTTCCTGGCGCAGTTTGATGACCATTTAAGTCAATTTAAGCAAGCTCCTGGACAACATAGCACTAAATGTATCACTGTGTAATATTTGTGGGAATTTTGTCTCCATTTGAGTAGACGAAGGAACAAATTATTAAACTCATATATGGAAGTTCGTGACTCCGGTTGTGTAAAATTATTACTTAAAAAAAAACTTGAGCCATAAACCATTCCAGCACAGTACAGTACAAAACAGAATAGAGTCTGATTCTAAGGGAATCAGATGCGTTACATCAGTTATGTCACTGTGCTGCTAACAACTTTAAGATGAAATAATTATAATCTTCAATAGAATAAGACCAGAAATCATTTTCAATGTTTTATGAACTGATGAGCTGCTATTCAGTGTAAATATTCCCTTTTTAATAGGGAACTCTTTCGTGCAATGTAATTATAAAAATAAAACGTTTTACATTGCTAGATATATTTCACTATCAACCAACCTTGTCCGAAGAAGACTCGTATTACAGCTATATATTGCTGAATAAAAGATTGGCAGGTCCGCTCTTTTATTTCATTTATTTCAATACAGCATTTTGAGTGTCACTAGACCGAAATCAGCTATTTCGGTTCGACTTTATCCTACCACAGTAGAAGATTTTCATGAACATGAAATGCAAAAAATTATCGAAGATACGTATAAATTTATGATAAGCCAGATTAATAACTGTACCCATTTTCAAAATTTAGGTAAATGAAAATGCTTTAAATAACAAATAAATACTTACAATGCTATTTTATTTTGGCTATGTGTGCTATTTTAATTCACCTTACTGACGTATTTGACAAAGAAAGGTGGGAAACACAATTCAGTGCTTTCTTCAAGTGGTTTCATGGAAAGATGGATCAACAAAGTTCGAGTTGTTTTGGAACGATTTTCTTATATCCTCTCTGTTGGTATGAGCAAAGCTACAAATGCAAGATCACTGAATTGAAATATTGCAGAGAACAGATATGATATTCTTTTAGTTAATAAAATACTAATCAGACCATTTCCGTGGCACAGATGTTAAGTGTCGACATTTAATATATTTGTACGATATATTTTTTTAAAAAGTAGTCACGAAATTCAGATCACTGCAAATACCCATTCAGTTTTCTAATTAGGAGCATTAGATAGCAGGGTGTCGCTTTTCATCACATATATTTCAACTAAAGAGTCCATCTTGTAGATTGGCTTTGTGTTTTAAAATTGAAGATTCAAAGTAAAGTCTACCAACTACATGACACAATGCTTATTCATTTGTGATAGTTGCATTTCGTATGACGTTCACTGTTTTCACTCATGAAACATAGATAGATAGATAGATACCAGGACTAAACACCTTTACATAAATGTATATATATCGTACATAACTGGATGTCTATGATTGACTTTTCGAAAGATCGTATTTGTTTAAATAATTTTTAAGCACTAGATGTTTGCCCCTATGCATTCCATTGGTGTATTTCCATGTAGTATTTTCATAGTTGATAGACTGTTTGTCTAAATGTGCAGTGCTGTGATCTTCAGCGACTGTTCTTTTCCTGGTCTCGGTTTGAAGCCCGCGTCCCCCGGTGCTGCGGTGTAGTTGCGGATCTTGTGAGCTAGATGGCGCTGTATTTCGAGCGCACAACACCAGCCGCACGAGTAGACGGAAACATTGTTTCAAACTGTTTTGCTTTAAGATTTATTTTAAACACTTTCACGCACATGCCCAGCTGTCCAGGTGTTTTTGATTTTAATGCAATCACACTGTCCAGTTCGTTACATCGCGTTTGATTTTTTCCCCAAATACACAGTCGATGTAGCTCACAATGAATTAGTTTCTGGCTCAATAATTGTTTCGCTATATTAGATTTCACACTTAAAAAAAAACATCTGTAGCTGTAGGCACTTGAGACTTTATTGGCACATCTGATTCACAATGGTCAAAAATATCTTAAACAATAAACATACTTGCATATGATACATTTTATATCTATGAACATGAAATGCTATTGAAATGAAACACTTCTACATTTATTATAAATTATTTTCATCACTTAGACATTTTGTCTTTCAATTGTCCACTTAAAATCTCAAACAACCTGTGACTTATTCGGCAGTAACACTGCAGTAACGTCCCGTTCGAGATCGAGGAGGTTAATTATTGAGCGTTTAACCATGAGCTCAGTATAATTTTAATTGCACTGGAACTTTTTCGAGAGTCAGCCAACGCTGCCCAATCGAGTGCTAAATACATTATTTGCTTGCAATTGATAAACATGGAAGTAGCTTCCCGTACAGAAATGCATCAGATTTTGGTAAAAGTGATTTGCCAGGGGGTTGCAGGAACTAATTGTATTTATCGATCTGGCAGAAAAATTCGATTTGTAATATCAAATGAAGCTTTGAATAAAGATCGCAGAATTAGTCTTTTCGCGTCGGGTGTTCTCTTGAACCTGAAAAAGAACAAGCAAATAAATGGCAGCGAGTTTCAGTTTGAAGTAAATGTAAACCATATTCTTGGGTCAGAGAAAATGACTAACTCCCACGTTAGCGGCTACCAATCTCTAGTTACTGTATACACGGGCTACAGGGGGGATTGTTTAATTTTCGCACACAATCAATCGTATATTGTTAATAAAACATAATAAACAGAATGTTTTAGAAAAAGTAAATGTTAAGTACAGATCGGCTACATTTTATAAATATCATTCTTGGACCCCTATTTGTGTCTTTTATAAGTAAGTCATGGCAGAACGGGACATTATAAACTGTTTCAATGAATTTACAATCAATCTAACTTTTAAACTGCTTTAATTAATCTGCTTAATGTGCTTGATAATATAGATAGGTATTTTGTGCGAAATAATTGAATCAATTTGTCAAATGTTATGTTTAAACTCAAAAGGTAGCGCCCGTTATTTTTACAATCATGCCTAATTGTTCTATAGAAGGTGAGATAACGGAATATTCGCATATACACCACATGTTTTAAACGTATTCTTTTTAATGCCCATTTTATATTTCATTCCGAATTTTACACTTGCTTCTCGTTAACTGTCGTGAAACGGGAAACAATACACAACCGTCAGCAGCTCCAATGTTAACTAGGTGGCACTGAAAGCCATAGCAGAGTGCAGGATGAGCCGTAGCAGAAGTGCAGTCGCGCCTGCAATCTCACACCGCAGCAGCCGGGGAGTGGAGCCTGGATCGCGGCCACTGCACACCTGCACACGGGGCCTTCCTCCCACAGCAACTGCCAACTGCATGGACAGCAAAGTAAACACAAAGTTAATTCGATTTATTGGATGATTAAATGTCCTGTTAAAAGACGCCAAGGGTTAAAGTTATTGTTAGTTATAAAATTATTTATATAATATATTTCAGATATCTTAATTAATATTAACATAAAAAATTGACGAGGTCTATTAATTCAATATAGATTTTTAATCCATTCTGAGATATTGAATGACAATCTCCCTTATTTGTCTTGCCAGAGTGCAAACGGCGTTAACACTATTATTATCCACAAATAAATGGATCAAATCTTCAGTTATAACATTTAAACAAAAATAAGAAATATGTAACCGTTGTTATTTGCTTTTCCATCCACTTCCAGCGCAAAATTATTTGAAATTATGTTGGCTGCTTTGTGTCACTAAAGCGACGAATTCGATGGGATAGCTCCAAAGCAAAGTGGTTCAATCTATCGATTGTGTGCACAAATGAACTAAATAGGTTTGGGATATTTTGGAAGGCAATGAATCTGAAAGGAGTTTGACAAAAGTTTGAAAAACTTACGCTTTATTAATATTATATTTAGAAATTCCAAATATCAATATAACATGTACAAAAACAAACTATTAACGAATGTTTGTTACGCGGCTCTTTAGTCATCGGTATGACACCATTTGTGTTCAATTCTCATAGAAAATTATCTATCGAAGTTAAAGTTAGGCAAACTTATAATTAATATGCATTGTAAAATTAAGCTATGTAAAATAAAAGCTGTTCCGAGTAGCATTAGGAACACCAAAATCAGTGTTATATTAATGAGGAGAATATTCTTTCCAATTTACACGTGATTTTTTGTCTGAGATCAAACAGTAACATCTTAAGATTGATGTTATCAGTTATTAGAACCCAGCTTGTTCCATTGTCATTATTCACATCAAAGAATAGAAATAGCCCGTTATGTAACGCGATTATCAGACGGTAACATACCGTAACCTGCTTAGGCCTATTTTGTGCTCTAAGATGTGCATTTTATTGGACGGATAATATTACCATGAAAAGAACATATATTTTGGTTTATTTTTGACATTAGACTAACTTGAGTTGAATGATTTCTTTAGAGGTTATTCTAATATAGATGTTGAGACGACATTTTCAGTTTCTCGAATTTAAGAATCACAATCGATGAAAGAAGTATTACTTTTCATAAATTCAATAGTTTTGAAAGCGGTTCATATACTTGGTAAAGATTTGGGATATGATATTGATTTCCACGAAAGTATCAAGGAAGCTTTTCCCTGTATAGCATCACCATATACTGGGCAGTTTACTTTCACTAAATAGAGGCAAGTCCATCTTTGACGTTGACAAATGATCTACACAGAACAAGAGCCATTTAGGGATGACTTTGAAGGGTTGCAAGAGAAAAAGTGCCCAGGTGAAAAGGGTTTAACCAGGTTCAGTGGACACATGACAAGGCTGTCTCCAGCCAGAGCTTGTGAAGCAAGATCTGAGGTTAATAGAAGAAAGAAGGCTTGCTATTTGAAATGGCTAATCACTGAGGAAATAAACAGGACGATGTGTTTGTTGAAAAGTTAAAATAAGTAATCATATAAATGTTCAAATTACTAAAGCCAGTGGAATTTTATCCGAATGTTCTGGAATAATTATTTTTTGTGGGGGCGGGGGTGAAATACTGATCTGTTCAATGTGTAAGATATAAGGATTTCAGAGCGCGGTGCGACCATCCTCCAGTTCAAATAATCAATTCAGTTGAAGAATTGTATGAAATGATTAAACACACGCAATTCAACAGGTCGATGTATATATATATATCTATATTATAGCGAATTGATGTACGGTGCTGCTCAATGTGTCAGAACCTTCTTTTGCATGGTTTTAAAAGAAATGCGCAGACAATTATGAACAATTCTAGGTTCGGGAAAGCAAAATGCATTTACAAGTTTGTATTGTAATCTTGAACGCAAGATGTTTACATTTAGAAAAGTGTAAGACAAAACGGTTTGAAGATTGCCGATTCCTACTTTATATATAGATTCTAAGTGTTAAAGGAATATGGGGTGGCTGAAGAAGCTGGGTGAGAATTGGGATTCAGGAAGAGAAAGCGGAAAGGGGGAATAGATTAGGCATTTTTGTTTTGTTTTTATTTTACTGTTGAATCTTGCTGGGTTGCTGTCAGGATCTGGATATTTAGCACTGGCTTGATACGGACGGTGGCTCCAGAGGCTCATCTCCAGGGGGCTTTAATTAACAAGCTGTCGGGAAGCTGCAACTCCCATCAAACAGCTCCTGCCCAAAAGTAAATCCGCTCACAAATTCCAGGTGTAATTCAACAGATACCTAATTTCTGGATCAAGCAAGCTCACCGGTACTAAAGTTTTCTTTTAAAACTTTTTTAAATATATAATAAAACCCAATAATACTTTAGGGATTGAAACACCTATTTTCAATTTAAAGCTTCTGTTGGCATTTGAATGGTAATAAATTGCAATCAACAATAAAACCCTTGGTTCGAAACCCTTTGGAAAACGCAGTGAAGATTGAACGTCCAAGAAAGACACGTAATATCAAAAAAGGCAGAAATGTGCATCAGACAGGCGATATAGAAAAGTAGTCCAGAATATTAAAATACAATAGTCTGCAATAATTAAGAAAATAAACGGAGAGAAGAGAGACAAAGGGTGGTGTGGATGGGTGCGAAGTGAGGAAATCAGTGGAATCAGACTGCTGAAAATAAATAAAATAAGCAGCAAATCAAAACACAAAAACAGTTATAAAAATAAACATATAACTAGCGAGGGCTACAAGACCAATGGGACACAATGGCAGAATGTAGAGAAATATGCCTCTTAAAGTATGTACATATATATGAGGAACATATATGTATTCTAAATTATACTATATATTTATATAAACTTTAGATGAGGAACTTAATAAAGAAGTTCTAGGAATTGTAAATATAATTTGTTTCTGTCCCTCTTTAAGAATGCTATGATGTAAATGCCTTATTTTTTTCGCTTTACTGGTGTTTGGCGAGAGATCTGTGGAAACTGTCTGCTTTATGACAGTGCTGCACTGCGCTGTCCATGGTGCTGTGCTACTCACCGAGCATTCAGTGCCTGAGATCGCAGTAACTGAACGGTGTTTGACTCAGCATTCTCCCCACTTTCACTCCCAAATTCAAAGACATGCATACCCCTGTGTTGTAAACAAGTACATGGTACATGGCGCACTACTCTTTAATGTTTCCATTTGTCAACACCTCCCAAGGCTTTCTGTTTCCGAGAGCTGACAACAGGTTAAATATTTTTATTTGAAATACAGCATTTAATTTTTAGATAAATGCGATCTGCGTGTGATGAAATATAATTTCTTCTAATGTGTTATTTTACAATAATGTTCTCAAATATGTATTATAATTTCACATTCAATGTTCCTTTTTTGACATGAGTTTTCTTTCAGTTTTCACTGAATGTCATTTATTATCGACTCCCGTACCTAACATATATATCTGTTTGGCGCATCAGGATGTCATTAAAACATTATTTTATGAATTAAACTACACTAAATAACTATAGCTATAGTTTCTGACTTTCAAATTTCATTTGATTAGTGCTGTGAAAATATGTATTTCACAAGTTATGTTCCGTGCAAAATATCTAATCTAACAAGACAGTAAATAATCACATTCAGTGAGCATAATAAGTAATACAATTGGTGCACTCATTCCCTACTCTAGAAAATGGGTACATTTAAACTTTTTATTTTAAACGGCAATAAGTTGGCGCACGAACGGTCAGCGTAAAGCAGCACAACTTTAATGGAAATAGGGCTCGCTCTCCTATATAATATTTAAAACATTTATATTTAATGTTCATACATATATAAATGTATATATCTATCTAGTGCTCCAGTTTAATTGTTGTCACTATATCCTCTGTATACTGTGCGATGTGAGATGTGACAGAGTAAATGAAAAAATACAATCAATACTTGGTACTTTGGTCATCACTCCAGATATTAAAACAAGTGCCCTGAACGTGGCAAAACTTCACATACTGCTGCCGGCGGTATAGCAGAGTTTTAAAATACTGGCCAAAAGCAGAGGTGACAAATATAAGCGAAAAAGGAAAACATATTTTTATTTAAAAAATGTATCCATTTATGCTACAATAAATAATATCTGCTTCAAATGAGTTGGAGTTTAGTAAAGTAAATTCAATTGATTAATTATATGGCTGTAAATAACCGGAGCTCTTGGACTAGGAGGGACAAGAGGTCGGAAGGTAAACCTTACTGAGCTGTCCAGCTCCCAATCTCCATTGCCCTCTATTGTTTTCGCATTAAATTTCCATCTCTCATGATGAGCGCAAAGGAAGCCTGAGCCTTATTTGTGAAGTTAACGTGCCCCTCTAATAAAGTCTGGTAAAAACATCCCTAGTAGCTGAAATGTATTTAGTTTCAAGATGAGCTCTTCGAGGACAATGGCACCTGTGCACCAAAATGATATGGACTCATGGATATTTTAACCTATGTTTTATTCAGAGACCACTGTGAGTTAAACACACCATCCATTTATCTAATTCTGCTTTGAAAGTTCACTCCCAGTAGTCTGTAGGAAATCGATGTGTAGATGTTACAGGACAGGACTATTCGAAGGGAGTTGGCGCGCGTTGGGTTGACATCAGCGACCCTGAAGGCGACGAGAGTTAGATCATTTTAACTAAAGGTTTGGTTTGAAATCCCGTATACATTGAAGCGAATGCAACTCATTTTGCTACAATTTAGCGAGAAACTGGCTTAGACTACTGGGCAAAAAGTCATTCTCATTGGTGTTTGTGGTTCTTCGGAGTCTACATTAATGGCTTGTGGATGACGATTCAATTCAGTGTTGTGAAAAGAAGTTCGTTTAGTGCAAATCAAATGGTTTGGGAAAACTTTCACTCTGCTTTGAGTGTGAGATAAAACCGATCTGAAAACACAGTCAGTGGGACAGTAACAAGGTGGAAGCTGTGCGGATATTTCTCAGTATTGGCACCGAGACAAAAACTTCCCACTCAGGTGAGAGCTGAACCGCCTGAAAGGGAAGAGAAGGTGGCGGTGGAGCTAATTACCAAGTCTGGAGTGCAGTCGAGCAACAGAGCAGCAAACACCTGAGCTCCATGAAGAACTGGGGCGGGGGAGGGGAGGGGAGGGGGAAGAGCAGGAACTGCACGAAGCATCAGCCCACACGTTTTAGAAGCAAGTGACCTTCTAACACTTTATCAGTCTACCTGCACAGCAGCAGCCAGTAACCAACAAATGTCCTTTGGCTAAAGCTGTAATGTCACATTCTATAATCCTTAACAACACCGCATCTCAGAACCACATAAATGCGTTACAGGATAACTTCTATCCAACATTGCGCATCTCCCTACCGCGTGCCCTGTGCATTTTTATTTGTAATTGTGACATTTCACACAGTGTAGATGATAGCAGTATCGAGATACTAAATATATTTGAACTATTAAAATAGGAGGATTTTGGACATCTATGAGTTTTTAAAATATTTTTCTCCATATAAACGGGCGCGTTGATGGGATTGTGGCGTACAGTGTTATTCGGGATCGCTTCCAGATACAAGCTGCATAGTACTTTTGAAAATAACGTAAATTGGCCTTCTGCTGACATGTCAATGAGGGTGAGAACAGCTGTTGATCAACTATCCATTGCGCATCAACCAGGAATAAGGTTGATCAGGTAGTCCAAAACGGAAGCCTGGCATTTAGGTTGTTGATCAATTTCAGGGAAAGTGACCTGCCGATTTATTCTGCAACGTCACCAAAAAGCTAAAGTTTGAACACAGATACAAGTTACACTTGACATGAATAAGAAAATAACCCTAAGATGTTCAGCGACACCTGAAAACGCTACTGGTGTGTGTGAGAGGCGCACAGCTGCATAGGTATGGACAAAGAAAGGGCTTTTGATGGAAATATACCAAATCAAAAAAAAATATACGAAAATACATAAACTATTCTGTATATTAAAGTGTGGAAAATTTAGTGCTCTTCACGCTCCTTTAAAAAGAAAATGTATTTACGAAGGATTTATTTTTTATATGATAGTTCGAGGTGGGGGAGGGGAGCCTCGCTTATTTCTACATATTACAATAGTATTTTACTCTTTAATATTTGTAATGTTAAGTTTTATTTTATTTCAAAATACTGAACCTGTACGGTTTTTTTTCTGAGCGCGGATAATAAACAGGCATGTTTAAGAAATTGAAATAAACTGTAGTTTTTTTAAAACTTGTATATTTAAAATTATATGTTTCACATTTCCTCAAATTACAAGGATAATTCAATCCTTGTGAGATGAAAGAAAAAAATCCAAATGAATGTAATCGTGTTTTAGGAGCTGTACTCAATAAATGAGCATGTTCAAAGAAAATGTTTATTGAAAATGCAAAAATAAACCAAGCATATAAGGTCAATATCAATTAATAATTTGGCCGTTTCACCAATATTTAAAGCAGGTTGACAAACGAACATACTGTTAAAATTATTATATAAAGAGTATTCTAATTTTGGTTTGAGAATATATTTGGAATTGTGTATAATGTATAAAATATACATCTACTTTATTTCATTATAAAGTACATCTGTAGTTAAAATCATTCATCGAATTAGTTTGTACGAAATAATGCATTTAACCCGACTGCCTCTGGTGTAAACTGTTAGCTGGTTTATACTAGGAACCGTATTTTACGGAATTACTTTGAAGTAAAAGTAAAAAGACTGAAATCCCCACGTACATTTTAATCTCCATTATTACCGACTAATAGATTTCAGTTACTAAGAAGCGATGTAAAGGTTTCTACATCTCTTGAAGAGACACAAATATTCTTTTTTCTCTCCGAGAGACAGAGAAAAAACAAATCCCTAAGAAACTTTATATAGCTTCTTAGATTTTCCTTAGCATACGTGATAAAACATTGATTGTTGCAGCTTGGTGACCCATGAAATTTGGAGGTTAGTTTTCACTTCAGACTATAGCATATAATTATGCAAATAAAGAGCTGTCACTGATCTAGTGAATAAACTCACAAACACGAAGAGTGCTAGCACTAAAAAGGTTGAATTTAAAAGGTGAAGCTTTCGCCTATAAAAATATATGTAAAAATCACAAACGTTAATGTTAATAGCATTTAGACACATGGCATAATTGCTACTGGAAGATCTGCTAGAACTTTTACCGTGTGCTTCAGTAGTGTCTGTCAATCAATCAGAGGTACATTAAACTATTTTTTTTTGTATTTTTAACTGTCCTGATTGTTTATCGGAGCGATTTCATTAGTGTTCCTTTATAAAGACAGCTCGGTCTGCAATCGGATACAACATTTTGTCTACCATGTAATAAACAATCTTGATAATTCTCACGCCGACGATTTTTACTGGCACAAGGCACGAGGGCCACCATCCATTATTATCCTTCACGTTCTTAATAAAGGTGGCACGTATTTAACAATCATTTTAATTAATTTTAAATATTCCTTAAGTATCACACAGAAGCTGCCAATCCTTGTGAATGCATTTGACCACTTCCAACAAGTGATATGGACCTATGGATTATACCTCACTGACATATATAAAGTAATGATTAGCAGAGAATTATTAAATAGCGCCAATAAATTCATAAAGTACAACAGTTATATATGAATGTCATCTGAACTCCAAGATGTGCCTCATAATTTCTTAATGTTATTATTCACGAAGGCCATTTATGTTAGTTTCCTGTCAGCAGCTAGCTTTTTTGCTATTGTGTTTTTATGTTGGTACAAAAATAATTCTAACCTTGTTAGTAATACAGGGTAATAGAGATTTCACAGAAGGCGAGTATTTGTTTCTTTTTGTGCCATAGCTTTTGAGCTACCATGTTTTATCCTGTCCTATTTTCTACAATAAACTAACACCTGAGAACAGTTCAGTAAAAGCATGTTTATAATAGAACAATAAAAAGGCCTGCAACGTATCCTTTGTAGGTTTAGAGAGTGTACATATTTTTATTATTTGTAGTTGTTCTTTTTTTTAACTAGTTCCTATCTTCACAGTTATTGACGCTAATTTTACCCTAACGCGGCGGACTGACATGATGTCCACCAGATTTGAACATGTTGCCCATGCATCATGACAGGATGAGTTAAAATTATTACACTATAACAGAATTTAATAATGGTATTGACCGGACATATAAGCTATTCGGAGAAATCATTTTTACAGGGGCAGAATACTCCTGCATTTATTACAAATCTATACATTGTGTTATATGGACAGTATAGCTAGAAATCAATAGCTATAAGTTAATTCATATTCATATAGGTGATTGAGTTCTGGCATACTGCTTCAGGCCTATAGGTCATTGCATATTGATATGGGTCAAAGGTTCTCCCGTCCTGAAGTTTATCGTACTATTAGAGATCTGTGGGCGATAGAATTGATCCTTAACCTTTTCTTACAATAAACGATGCTTACTTAATTTCAGGTATATGGAAAGTAAGGTAGACAATAGTTCTGGTTCTATTCAAAACTTATATTTGCTCTAGAAGGATATCTCCATTTCCTGTTAGATGCAGTAGGACTGCATCGAGAGATGGTTTCATACTTAAACCTCAAACTCTGTAAACATTTGTTGACAACACCTTGCTCTTTTGTGTCTCCGCCTTAACAACCAACATTGCGAAATATTTGGGAGATTCTCTCAAGAAACAAACCTACTTATATTAATTAACTCTGCAATTTTGCCGATGTTGACAATCCAGATTTCATGACACAATTCAGAAGTCCTGGGGTGTTAAAATACAGAAAAGCGAGAAGGCTGGTCTGCTCAGCCTGACCCTTCTGGACAGGTAGGAAATGAGTGGGCGAGATTCTCGCCCGAATGTGTGTAGTTATATTTCAAAATCAAAACGAAAAGGTTTTATTTTATTTTTGCGTGCATAAAGAAAACGTATTTGGAATATTGCCTGTGTTTTGAGCCAGAATCAGGAATTCCCATTAAATTTCTAAAAGCCACGCGTTTTTCTCAGCGTTGAATTCGAGGTAGTGCTTTCATCACCTTTCATGAGTTAAGGACACAACATTCCAGGCCACATTTTATTTCTTCAGAGACATCGGTTTTCAATTGTATCAAACCCAATATCAAAACCTCTTGGAAGTAAAAATGAATGTTGGTTCAATTTCAAATGGAGGCAACTTTAACATTTCATATAAATGAAGGGAACGCGTCCTTTCCTGTAAATTATACTTTGAACCTAAACAGTATTTTCTTCTTTTCCCAGATGTCTTACTAGGGTAAAAGGAAGAAAGGACTCGAAGGCTTTGTTCCCTTTTGCACCAAACAACCAAGAGGGATTACTGGGTTTGAAAGCAATCCCGGCACTGAGGTTAAGAAATAATTGAGTTAAATGAACTTTCGTTTCAATAATCCCAACTGATAACACTGCCTGAAAGTGCCAAGCCGTTTTCATTTTCAGTCCGGATATCTGAATGTTCAGGTGATCTCACTTTTCCTGCTTCCATCTTCCAGACTAAATTTCACTCTGTCTGGAGTTAGCCATGCGATGGGCCTGGGTTAAGCAATCAATAGAATGGTATTTTTCTGGATCTCACAAAGACTCGAATGGTTACTAATTTGAAAGCATAATTAAGAAACAACTGTTTTGAACTCTTGCGCTGAATATTGGTCTCCCGCCTACGAACTTCCTATTGAACATGAGCAACTTTGCTTCAAATTCAGGAAGTAACCTGATAGCATGAACTCTTCCAACTGACTTGCGACACCAAGGTCCAGCAAATTTATCAACTGTGAAGTCTTACTCCCCTTCCTAAAACCGACTTGCTAGTTAATTCAATTGGGAAATTAAATAAAAATGTCAGAAATCATCATAATAAAAAGATTCGGCTTTTTGTTGAAAGAATTGTGATTTCGAGAGCACTTTCGACTTAAAGGTATTTCTAGGTTAGAAACGAAGATAAATGGTTATTCTACTGTGATACTAACCACTTGAATCTGCCATTATATTTCACATGCTGCCTTCTGAGTTCCAATGATTGTTCTATTCAAAGATTGAGTCATGTCTCATGTCAACAAATTACTCCGTTTTCTGATCGAAAGTTTTTAATAAATGAACACCACTGACAACAAAGGCACTGAAACTAAAGGGGGGAAATCTTTATTTCGATTCAGCTTTTTAACATTGTCATTGGAAAGTAAAATGCTTTAAAATCAGGGTCATCAATACAGCTTGATAAAAGGCAGAGTTGATTTATGCACTGGAGAACGCAACTTTTCATTTCAGTGCTTCAGTTTCATAAGATGGATTTCAAAACTATCACAAATAAAAATCACGGCTCTGCTTTAAAGCTTTTTGGTTTGAAAATTCATTTTCCTTTAGATTTTCCCCCCACCGCCCTGGTTCACAATTGCATGGAAAGCTCCTATTCACTTAGTGCTGTCAGTCATCCTCAGCCTTCATCGTGTCGAGGTGATTTCTTTCCTTTATGATAGTTTTCAAAAGTAAGCCTGTAATATTTCAAAATCTGACTAGTTACATTTGCGATTACAAATACATGTACAACATTTAGAGCTCAATATAAAAAGGACTCCACAACGTAGCGGATTGTTTAAATGTAACCATCACACTGTCCATTCCTTTAAAAATTAAGTCTTAGAAAGTAAGTGACTGAAGGCTATTTTACAGATACTAATTTTTCTTTCACTTTCGTCTTAATGCCGAAAAATTAAAATCCATTTAAATCTACAAATATTTCATTGGCCATTTCTGCATTTTCTTGACTAATATATAACTGTAAAAAACAATGTGAACCAATTTTGATTTGTCTGGAGATTAACTGATGAAGTCAACACCATCAATTAAAATGCTTGAATGCTAGCTTAGTTCATTTTACAATTTTCACACTTAAACTCTTTGCACACCTAAAGAATGGAGGGATAGGGCACATGTTCTGCAGGGACCAGTGTCATTTGGCAGAAAGTGCTGGAAATGTCAAATGACTTTAAACTCCAATCAAAGCTCCAGCTGCAAACCTCCTATCCTGCCTCTATGGGAGTGAGCTGCACATGCGCCAAAGGAGCGACCAAAGGCTTCCCCTGGGTCCTTTTTGCCTATTCACATAGCCTGATGGAGCTCTCCAGCCATTCAGAGCACTAGCAGCATTATAAACTTGAACAAATCACTTGAATTAATCACTTTGTATGCTGCTTTGCGCCAATTCATATTTCTGAAACTTTGTATTGCTAAATATTTAATCAAAGGCACGTATTTTAATTCTCATCTAGCATTTTAGTGCTGTCTTTCTGACTTATGTCTATGCAATGCATAACAGGAATTTGAATATTCTAAATAATCTATTCTCTGTTTTGTATTCGATCATGTTCTAAAGCACTACAAAAAGCTCCAATTTACAAATGATTAAACAAGGTAATGAGTAATTACTCTAAGGATTTTTGAAAGCATGTCCTAAAACATACTTTACATTACTCAAATTTTACCATTTGTGTGTCCTAGATTTTAGCAGAATCCCCAAGCTACTCTATAGCCAATGATTCACAGCTCTGCGAGCAATAACTAGCAAACTGTAAAACTGAAAAATGAACTTCCACATAGGATGGTAGAGCAGGACCTAAACTAGTATTAACAAGCATTTTCTTGTAATTTGGAGCGTTACTTCCTTATAAAGCAATTTCACGATTACCATGACGTTTGAGTCATTAAAGTCCATTTTTAATTCTGATACAATGAGCTGAAACTATTTTAAATGGACAATGAAATATCATTTAAAACAAGAATTGGAATGCACATTTCATATGAGCTCAAGGAACCAATATATATTTTGCAGTAAAGAGTTTAAAAGACTATCTTTAAAACAAAATGCACAGCAACTAGCTAAAAGCAAGATAAACGTTCTGACAACCATAGAATGAAAATATTTACAGGGGTCTTTTAGCTAACAGTTTTATGTTTTGAATGCTCTGAGAAAAAAATGCCATTGCGGCTCCATTGTTTGCACTGTCCAGTTTTCAACCTAGTTTTAAAAATTCAGCTAGTCATTTCCGAGGAGTAGCATAATGTATAAATATGCATTGATCAGATCAGATAATGGGTACATACCTCCTGATTTAGATATTTAATTATTACCCTTTTAAAAAAAAGATAGCTTCAGTTTATGTTGGCCAACAGACAGAAATTCACAATGAATCAAATTTTCTCAACATATCTTTAAACATCCTCCAGTTTTAAGAAGTACTGTTGGTTTATTTTGAAAAACAAACACACAGTTTCAATAATACAAAGCTATTTTTTAAGCAGACACAAAAAGTGACAGCTGGCATCACCAAAAACAACTGTCATCTTTAGCGACTTAAATGCATTTGAAGTCCCTTGAAAATTATGACAAGGCTTGAGTACGTGAAAGGAAAATGTTGAGTGACTGTGATTCCTGGCTATTTTAAAAGCGGCTGTACATAGGCCGACAAAAGAGAGGCTGTCTCTTTAATGAAGAATAGTTGGCAGGCGTTAGGACATGGGGGAAGCCAATAGCCCCATGGCATTAGCTCAGTGCAGGGCTGTGTCAGGGCAATTAGAGCCGCTCTGTGCTGCACTGTGCAGAACTGCTGTCACTCTTAATCTGCGCACCGATCGGTGGCACCAAATCTGAGCTCGGGACCACAGGAAACACAACCGGCAGACCCATATTGCTTTGACAGTTGCGCTCATCTAGAAATAATGCAAAACGCTATTTAGATGTATACACCGTGACCCTTTGCTCCAAGAAGAAAACAATCTAATGAGGGACTGAGGGACTGCCAGCGCAAAAAAGGCAGGAAAATGCCACTTTGCTTCATAATTCTTCACTTTTCTTTCGGTTGGAGCTTCTTGTTGTCACCGTTGGCTTAGATTTTGCTTCAGTGTTCTGTGCCTCTAAAGCTTGAGTAAAATACTTGAAAATAGAATTAAAACTCTTCCAGGAAGTTAGCTCGTGCCGTTCTGTGCCTAGAAATGGGTGAAAAAGGAGTACAGTTAGTGTCTGTATCCACCGTCTGTGTGGTAGTGTTAGATACAGGTAATCCTGTGGGGAAAATACCTTCCCAGTTAAAAAGTCCTTTCTCTTTGTTTTGAACATCGAGAAACAACCCATATATGAGGCCCCAATAATAAAAGAACAGCACTGTTTGGCTGACTAGCAGTGTTCTTTTTAAACAAAAAATTGCACCCTTAATTGTAGCTCATCTAAAACATTCATCTTGAGTAAAAGAAGACATCAAATCTAGAAATCTACAATTGTTTTACATGTTTAAATAACTACCACATTTTAGCACTCAGAGAAACACATCCAAAGCATAATATTACTGACGTAAAGATCCACAAGTTAATTTGCAGCAGGTCAACCAAGTCTCAAAAACTGAAACCCTGAAAGATGAAAATACCATCAGGCCAATTCAGGATACTCAAAACGGAGGAGATTATTGTCATTTTACTGAACACAAGAACACAAGCTATTCCAAACAATAACAACATACTCCATGAAAGGTGTCATTGGATATCACCAAACTGGCCCCTTAGAGTTCTTGGAGCTGAAATTCTGTGGGGGCTACAGAGCCGGAGTTGTGGAGAGAGATCGGTGGAACTCCAATACAATTTCAGCCTGCTTATCTCACAAGACTACACAGGTCATTTGATACTGGAGCCTTTTGTGTGAAGGAATTGTTTTACAGTTGACTCCAAGTACCTCATCCAAGCAGAACTGCACCCCAAGCACAGAATTCCAATATAACAAACCACTTCCCATTCACCTATTGTGTCGGATTCTTGATCCAAGAATAACTGTGAAATACAAAATCCTGATCCAAGCATAAAATGTCCTGTAATTATCTGCTTTTAATGCTCTGCGCATGAAATTTGGCCAATCCACAGCCAAGTTTCATCTAGAGACAGAAGCACATTCTCAAAGTCTAATTACTTTTGTGTAAAACAAAGGATTTTGTTAACTGTTTTCTGTTTTGTTTATAGTGAATTGCCAAATGAATGATTAAATGGGCTGTGGCACAAAGATTAGCAAATTGACTATTTTTATCTGTGGTTTACAGAAATCCTGATCCAAGCATAATCCTGATGCAAGCATCACATTTACAGGCAAACTAGTTATGCATTTATTAGGATCCAACTGCAATTTAAAAAAAAAAGTCAGTCTGTGTATTATTTCTACAGCAGAGGATGCTCCTGCCCATTTCTACATAAGATGTGCCTTCATTTAATCATGATGGCAACAGTAAAAGAACAAAATAAATCATGATTTAATAAAGGACTGAAATTTTTATTTTAGAAATTAGAAGAGGCAGTTTAAAGGTTAAGGGCTATAGCTAAGATCAGAAAGCAGATTAGTGCTGTGCCCAGTGGCAATAGGTGAGTGCTGATTTTTCTCTCTGAAAACTTTACATGCAGTTGAAGTGCTCTGGGCTGCTAGGGACAGCAACTGTCATTAAATATCAGCGTCCATATAGCAGTGCTCACAAGATGGCAGGCCTCGCTACATTTTGTGCATTTACATGGATTTTGAAATAAAAAAGGACAATTTTTTTAAGTTGATGCCACTGCAATCTTCAACCATTTAACTGTCAGACTGCAACAACACTGATTTTAACAACTGAACAGTAGCACTCCTGTAAGGGATGACCAGCTGTCATACATGCTGGCATCTGACTGGTAACATTCTGATTCATACGAACACTCCTCATCCCTGTATTAACTATTCTAGGTACTTAAATGCCTTTCTCAATCAGCTCGGCTGTTCGGCGTAAAATACAGTATCCAGGCTGAAGGTCAACTATCTATGAGCTGTAATGGTGATTGACATGCCAGGCTTGGTTAGTGACAAAGCATGCTGCACTATCAATTAAGGCCGCACAAAACTAGGCCAAAGCCGTGTGATGTGGGTCAGTTCTTGTGAACAGATGCTGGACTAAACACCAACACCCAAGGTCTGGCTTGGCAAAATGCAGCACAACTGTCACTTAGCAGCAGCAAGTGATTTTGTCTATCGCTTACAGGTGCGATACAGGATGTACATGTCAGGGACTCACTGCTTGAAAAATCAAAGCAGTTTTCCAAGTGATTCAGTCTGCACGATCAGTTCACTAATCTGTCCTCGGTTTATCCAATAGTTTGTTGAACCAAACGCAGACCACATGTCACTGCTAATTATGAAAAAAATCTGCATGTCACATCAAGAAAGAAAGAACAGGAAAAATGTAGCTTAAAGCTGGCAAGCATATGATATTTAAAGGAGATTTCAATGTTACATGCGGCAATTACACAAATCTGAGTACAAAAGAGGTGTCAGAGATCGCAGCAACATTAATTCAGTAAAGTTAACTACTAGGGCTCAGGCAATAAACTTGTAGCGATTTAAGCAACACCAAGATGACAAGTCTGTGAATGTGGTCATGTAATGCTTTGGAGTACCAATATACAGCACGATGTAGTGGCTGCATAACAACTTCAATCCCCAATCCACCGGGCTCCTGATCTCAGCCTCACTTATGTGAAGAATAGAAAATCAGAGGTTGTGTACTTCCCACCCAGGAGTGGGAAAGGGAGGGAATAGGGGAAATCAGAAGAGGCATCCCTGGACCATTCTCACACACTATCTGGTGGCCAGCACAAGAGTTATATTGGCAGAGATCTAGGGACAGGTTGCCTGCCTCTTGGCTGCAGTTGATGTGTGGCCCAGGAGACCAGAAGAAGAGAAGCAAGAAAATAATTTTAAAAATACACGGAAATTTAATTTCAGAAGCAAAAGAAAAGAATGAGTAACAGGTCAAACCTGTATAAATCTCTGATATATGGAAGTACATTACAAAAAGAATACTAGCCTGAGGAGTTATTTACACATTAAATTAGGATAATATTAAGTGTCAAAATTAAAAAGACGGTATATATTTGTTGGCTAACTAAGCTGCAAGAAAGAAACATTTAAAATGCTAGGCTTTAAAATTCCGTTCGAATGTTATTATACATGGAGCAGCAAATAAAGATACAAGAGACCTATTAGTTTAGGATCATGAATGCTTTGGTTGAACTTGCATCATCTATACTGGCCATAAAATTCTGTGCAGCTTCCGGTCGTTGGCAGCAGTCACGCCAATAATCAACTGCACATGATCAATCCATTGGCTTATGGTAATGATATCACAATCATTAATTCTTCATTGTGAGTAATCATCATGCATCAATAACATAGAACACACAAGAGCCGGCATCTGAACTGAAAGCCATTGCCAATGCAAAACTGAACCCAAAACTGAATGAAACCACCACATAAAATGAACAATATATTATTTTACAAAAGATATCCAGGAGTGATTTCAAGGAAATGTATCTAATCTGAGGATTCAGATGACAATTAAAAACTGCTTGTGCTATGCTTTTGTGGCTTTTGATATCATCTAAAATACAGATTAGATTAGTGCCTGCTGCTAATCATTCTTATGCATCCATTATTCTCTATATAAAACACTTCTAATTTTTTCACAGGTTGAGAGAGTTAACAAAAGATTTATCAGGGCTTCATCATAGATTGTTAATGAAGTCCAGGAAATCAGAAAAATATTACCTCAAAACATTTACACAGGCTATACATTTGAAATTGTTATCAAAAATATATTGTAGATCTATAGCCATTTTGATTTAAAAGAGACTCCTAATAAATGTAATACTGCAATTACATTTGTGTTGGAATGAAGTTACTGGTTTTTCAAGTGCTTGAGCTCTTTTGTAGCCTTTGAAGTAAATAATTTATTTATTTTCAATAATGGCTCGTAATTTGCGGTCAGCAGTGAAGCAAAGGTGCTCGCTGCTGCCCCGAAGTAAGCTTTCCACAAAGATCACGCGATCTCTGTGGTGAGAAGTTTGGCTTTTCCGACGCATTATTGAAATCAACACAAGTTAATGGAGAATCCCGAACACAAGCTGCTGTGACGTCAACAAGCTGTCTAATCAGCCAATCAAAATGCAGAATTTTCACAGCCAGCGAACAAGGAAGTGGGTAAGTTCCTTTAAATATAACTTTTTAAAAATGTTAAAGAGAGCAAAACAAAGATTGGGGCTCTCACATGGGGAAAAGGCAAACCTGAAATAAAGATGAACAAACTTAAAAAAAAAATTAAATTTATTTTTAAAGTTTCTTAAAATTTTATTTTTATTAAAATGGATAAATTTAACACTCCGCAAAATTAAAATTAGTTTTTCAGGGCCATAACCTTTGTTTAGCAGTCAATCCACTGTTAAAACCCCAGTTACACCTAATCCAAAAGGGTCTAACTTTTAATGGGGTATTTAACAGTGGTATTACCGCAGAAGAGCCGAATTTTTCATCAGTTTCCATGATTTGACAGATTACGCTGATTGCCGGCTCTGTGGCGGGGGGGGGGGGGAAACCCAACCAGTGTTGGAGCAGTGAATGACAGACCGCAACTTCAGCATTTCCGCATTAGGCTGTGCATGCGCTAAATCCTGAAGTTGCGGTCAGTTTCAAAGGCGAAATGACGGCGAAGGCTGCCAGTTCGCCATCATCAGGACCACAAGTTCTGGGCCATTGTCTATTTTCCCAAAATTTCTCATTTTGTATATTTCTAATGTTGACCATTTGGAGGCATAAGACAAATATAGAGTCCCACAGAACATTTATTTTTATCATATATTTATTAATATATTTGCATGTTGTAATCTTGTTAGATCTTTTACACGATGCAAAAATATAAGTGAAGCCCTCGAAAGGTTAAACACTAAAATTTGAAACTCTTAACATCTGTCCAGAAAAATTCAATGCAACTAGAGTTTAGTACTTTCTAGTAGTGCCCCTCACGCTTCTGGAGGTCGCTGTGGTAGACTAACAGAAGTTAGCAGACTGTGAAAATAAATTGTACAAATATTTTTGCTAGACATGATGGAGTGTGATGACAGCACTATTCAAAAAACATAGTTTACACTTTAATGGTAGTAGTCATTAAAAAGAATGGTCAGCAACATCCCTGAATTATATATTGCTTTAATGTTGCTCACCTAATTATGTCATTATTATGCAAGGTCCAAGTTCAACTAAAAGTTAATTCGCCAGATTCTTTTAAAAAATTACCAGTCTGAAAAAGTTAAAATTTATTATAATATAAAATACAGATTATATTTGGAAACACCCTGTAGTAGGTGAATTTTCACTTTAAAAGCTAATATTGAGGCATTACATTGTGACAATTTTATCATATCTCTGCGTAAAGATGGAATTGGGTAAGCAATTTTTGTGAGCTTGACTGTGTGTGGGTTCAGTGGACACAGAAAGAAACATTTGCTTGCTATATTTTTTCTTCCTGTTTCAAGTCACCCACCCTCAGGGTTACATTTTTTTATGACTTTATTGTTCTACAAACGTCTATACACCGATGGTGCATGTGTTGACCTTCTGTTTATTAGATTGACCTCTTGCTAGCCTGTATTAATGAACAGTACTGAAAAAAGAAAAAAGAGGGGGAATAAGCCCAACCGTTTAGGATTTTATGGACACTACTGGTCACTGCCTTCAGTCAACTTCATAAACCTATAATCTTCCAGTTAATAACCTCTGTGCTAACATCTTTTACCCTGCTAGTCTTAGAAGAATGATCATTCTGTAACTTACTTACATATTTCAGACAAGTTATTTATAATTTATATCCAATTTGAAGCTCTGTGTTTTTTTTCTGTAGGGCAATACAATCAATGGTTTCTCCAGCCTTCACAGATCTGCAGTGAACTGGAGCTGCAAACCATCATACAGACAGTTTCAAGCAGATCAAGTCATGACCGCTGCAGCTGAATTGCAAATGAATAAAATCTCCCAACAGGTCTGGAATGCGTCAGGTGTACTCATGTAAACAGAACAGACTCATTTGCTTTAAAACCAATCACATTTAGAATTTTTTCAGCTGTATCAGCATTATGCAGCATTTAAAAATAACTAAATAAAAGTTCTTGGTGAAAAAAATATTTTCTACTTATAGTTGATTTAAGAAAAATATATTATTTATTTTGCTGATGGCTTTGTGGGTATTATGTTAATAACAATTATTATTTAAACTCTAATAGCATATTTTGTGATAAATCTTCACCCTGACAAAAAGAGAGTTTTACTCAAATCATTGACATACATTTTTGTATTTAATGATCAGGGAAATACCTCCATAATTCCATCAACAGATGCCAAACAGTCACCTTCTGATCCTTGCTAATGTGCATTTTTATCACCAGAAGAACAAAAGTAATTTCATAAAAATGAACACTTTGTGATCTTGTGGGTGACAGATTCTAATTATGATTCATCTTCATTTATTTACATACGAGTACAGGTTATAGTAAGGGAGAAACACTCTTAGCCTGGGGCCACATCTCCTCCAACAATAAGCATGTGACTTGAAACATAATCACCAATATTTTGACACTGACCTACCAACTATGTTGCAAAACAACTTTCTAAGATGCTTCAACCATTAAAATATATTGAATGTAATTTAAATGTGTGAACATGGAAATATGAGTCTAGAAATTACAGTTACTGATGTTAACGGATAAACATTTATTGTATATGTATGATATTTTGTCCGATATTTTAACGGAGGCATTAACTCATTTAAAATAAATGATTAATGTTTGTATTAAAATGGTGGGTAAAGAAATGTCATAGGAATACATTAAGTGTTGTCTACTAACATCGTTAACGGTAACTTCTAGACTATTTTTGTTTATTATTACAGTAGTAGTGCTGCAAGTATTTGCCTAAATTTCCAAGAGATCGATAACTTAGTGTGGCAATTTGGATACTCCAAAACAGTAAATCATATTGAGTTGCACATAAGTACTCAGAAATCTTAAGAGCTGTCTAACGTAACCACCATATATGACCACTATGTCAGCTTGCTATCAGTTATATATATGAAGATTGCTCTAAATTCAGATCCATCTAAAGAGAAAGGTCTTCCAAACTTTCAGTCCAGAGGCATATGATTAATACGAATGGGTTGTACTACTTGATAAAACGCAATATCATGGGAACAGGGAGGGATATAGAATGCTTTAAAATTAACCTTAATGATATAATAAACATAGCAGTGCAAGATGTACCTGGGATAGCTAAAACTCTCACTGACCCCCGCCCCAAAGGCTCAGGTTACACGCAGTGCCTACTGTTATATGAAGCCATACAGACTGGTAAGATCTCAGATTTTATGTCCAATCTGTGTTGAGTTAGTGGCGGTGCTGCAATTGTCTTTTTTTTACCCAAATGGCCATTGAAACTGACAGTATACATGGATTCGAGAGACAACTGAAGGTATTTCTGGTGAAAAAAAGGGCTGAGAATATGGTGAGAAGGCAGATAGATGGGGTTGATCTCTGAAAAAAGGGCAAGTTTGTTGGGTGTAATGGACTCTTACTGATCCTAAAATTTTTATGTTCATATGTAAGGGCAACCAAAACAATGGTGTATGTTAAGGGATACAGTCAGCACGTCGATTTGTGCCACTAGTACTTTCAACATGGGTTCAGGCATTGGGCCTAAGAGAATTCAGTGAGGAATAGACAAAGCAGGAAGATAAATTTTTCAGGGCCAATTTTCCAAATGTGAACTATGGCAGGGAGCTTCACCTGCTGGCCGTACATACCAGAACATTGTGGGTGCTCCGCCATGCTTTTGCATTGATTAATTTCAATGCTGATTTAATGCCTGTGATATGCACAGCTGACGGGTGAGGCTCCCTGCCAGTAACACGCATTTATAAAGTTGGCCCTTTGGTGCCAACTTCCATTCCAAATAAATTACATTTCTCTTACGAGAAAGAGTGAAGTACAACAATCTTGATTCAATCCTGGATGAGTCAATCATGCTGGGCTGGGAAAGTGGGGAGGAGAGAAGGTGCTGTAAGTTACTGAGAATTTCTATTTATGTCTTCCACTGCAAACACCATATATAACCTTTTTGATTTCACGTTGTCTTTATTGCTCCTTTCCATTTTGAACAGAGCTGCTGCTGAGTGTCTGCAATGATAGAAGACTTCTCTGGAGAACTGAAATCAATGTGTGGCAGCATAAGGCAACATTGGTGATAGAGGGAAGACTTTACCAAAGGGAGAAAATATCATTCACTTCCGCAGGCATTTTCTGAGTTTATTGAAGAGCTTACAAAAGATGCTTTGTTTACAACCTGTCCACTGAAGAGAATGCATGTGTCTATGAGCTGCAGGAGCTTCCCTTGGTGGCACATTAATTTTGGTTGAGAGGAGTGGACTGAAGACCTGTACTCTTTGTTGAAGCTGCTTTATGAAGGTGGGTGAGAGCTGTCTGGGTGATGTCCTGATTTTTTCCTCCTCACTCCTTCTGTATGATCTCTGCTGAAGAATTGTGGGAATAAACTCGCATCCTACCCATCTAATGCTTGGTGCACTATGAAAAAGGGTGGGTAAAATTGATGTATTAAGGATAACTTAATTGAAGAATAAGAAATATTAAAGCCAAAAATTAAGTAATTTATCTTTATCCAATAGCTAATTGTCCCAAAGTAGTTCTACTTTGGGAGAATGAACATCCTGTTTGTTACAATCTCAAAGCTGAGGCTAGCACAGAGCTAAAAAACTATGGCATCAAACTTCCTCGGAGCTGCTCACACTCCACCGCCATAAATTCACCGGAAGTGTTGCAGACAATTGTTTCCATCGCACTTCCAGCAGCGGAGCAGGAGCAGTTGAAAGGAAACTCACCCCATATACCTTTTTCTTTTGCAGTTATAAGCAACAAGTAATACTTGGCAAAAGGTTGATGTTTATTACATGTGATCGCTTTACTGTGCTAACTGATGCCAAGCAGCAGTTATAGCTTGTGTGTAATGGCCCTTTAATTTGCCAGCTGAACTTGAATGACAAAAAGCTGTGGTCCAATGGAAGGTGCCAGTTGTGATTGTTAGCAACAAGATATTTCTTGCAGTTGATAGATATGCTAAAAATACTTGGAGTAAATATATTACTTGCCATTAATTTTCTCCTCTCCCCATCTCTCCTGAAACTGTTGACCCTTTACTGGGGTACGAGTTCCACAGGCAACAATTATTCTCCAGTACCATACTCATTTGGTTATTATTCACATGGAAGGCTTTACAGTGAGTGTTGGCTGGCTATTTAATTACAAGGGACACTGCAGTCAAGCCTGACCTTCTCCTCACCCAACATTCACACATGCACTTCCAGCAGTGGTGGCTTTCTAGTGATCAGGAGCAGGAATCCTGATTGATTTTCCCCTCTCAAATCAAGCACTTAGATCAACTGTGTAGCATCCCTCCCACCACACCAGCTTAGATCAATTAACTCAGCCCAGACAGGAGATCAAACCTAAAACCTTCCTGGTCTGTACACCACAGCTCACTGGATGAACTTGCTGAGCAATTAGGGAAGCCTCAGTAAATCAAATATTTTTTAACAAAAAGCCAAATTGAACTTAAAAATTATTTTGCTTTTGAACTTAAGACGTCTGTCAAAGAATTTTTTTTCTCTTAACTCATGGGATCAGTACAAAGATGGCAACAAGTCAAAAATTGTTGATGGACTCAGAATCTGCAAGTTAACAAATAAAGAAAAATCATAACTATCTCTTTTTTAAGATAACAATTATTTATTTATTGCCTTTAACCTAAGAGATTACATAAAATTGGCCACTAAAGCAGAACTAGAGAGAACAGTGGTTCACTCAGTATTTAATAAAGGTGGAGGAGTTAAATAGTGCTTTATTTCACAGCTGAAGAACAAATGACAACTTCTGTTGGGCCCGCTTTACATAGGAATAAGCAATGGTTAGCTAAAGGATTATATTTCACTTAAAAAAAAATTCCCAAAGTGCTTGCACAGAACCTAGGAATCCCAAATGTGCACGGAGAGAACATGAGTATTAAACAGAACGATGAATCTTTGTGACAAGATCTAGGTCAGTAAAAATTGAACTGTGTAAGCATAACCATTTTAGAAGTAACTAACCTTTTCAAGCTTATGATCTGATGTGTCCCAATTAAAGATCGATTTAATAAATGAAACCACCTGTAGCCGTGCTTGAAGCTGGCTTTTGTTAGTCATCTTGTCACTGTTCTGCGTAAACCACTCACATTTTTGGCTAGTAAGGGCCATCTGACCTGTCAAGGGCTGTCAACTCACTATGCTAACACGGCTCAGACTTGTTCAGAACATACAGCAGCTCTCAGTATGAAACTGATCGAAGCTCAATTTACTGGTTGGTCAGTGTGATTCGGCTTCAGTCACTGGATATGACTTTGGTTCGTCATATTAAAACTGGATTAAGAATCTGAAAATAATGCTTTCAAACAGCAAAGTTGACAAACACCAATGTGGATAAATAATTCAAATGCATTAGCAAATACTGCTGCAAAAGCAGAACTGCTGGATTAATATGTCAAATTTACACAACAGTTGATGAAATGCATGTTTGCAATCTGTCGCAGTTGGATTAACTAAAAATCATCTGCAAATATCAGACTGTCAACACCTGTGATCCTTAAAACAGTTTAAAGCATTTTATTACTATGATGAAAGATTTCTATTAATGTCATTATTTCCAAGACATGTTTCAAACAAAGCCTGGGTGTATAGTTCTAGAGAACTGTTATGTTGTTAAAAACTATGCACTATCAAGTTCATATTCAGTATATAAAACCTTTTTATTGGCAAGTTCCAGGCAACATCCTGGTGTCATACTGTTTCGCAACATATTATAAGTTCCAACTATGTCTGTTAGACAATAAAAATTGGTATAACTATCTTGTGTATACAAATTCAGTTATTTGGTAATTATTTGTCTCCATCCTGACCTATGCACTTGATAGGATTCCACTGTATCACATTAATGGGCCGGATTTGCTCTCAACGGTGAACAAACAGTGCCAGCTGTTCATTACACTTGCACACAGACTTTTTAAGGGATTCTGCACTGGAATTTACTGTAATTAGAGACACCTTTCGGCACAGCGCCCTCTACACGGGGATCTGGGACCTGTGTGAACAGGTCAAGCAACTGTGTATCTCCTTAACCAATCAGAATGAAGAATCGTTAATGAGCAACACAGAATCTGGACCGGGAAGTGTGTTATAATATTTAATTCAATGTCAAATCATGTAAAGAAACTGGAATAAAGGGAAAGAAAGATGGGATTAAGAGAAAGATAAAAGGGACCGAAAAAGTAAAAAAAAAAATTATTAAATTTTTTTATTTTTTTAAATCGGCAACAATAATAATTACACAGTTGTAAAAGTTAATTTTCAGTGCCAGAGAGGTTGTTTGGAAGTAATTAAGACTTATCACGGCGTTAAAAATTTACTTACACTGGAATGGACAACCCCTAACATTTTCTGGCGAGTTTAGTGGGTATCTATCACGTAAGTACTGCAACTTCATGCCGTTCAATGTATTTCAATGGCGAGTCTCTCGGCAAGATACTGTTATAGCGAAGCTTCTGGAGGAGCAGGGCAACTCGGACAGCAACTTCTTGATTTCTGTGTTTAACTGTGCATGTGTGGTCACGGTCCAATTTACACTTTAATAACGGTGAGTGCTGTTAGCCTCACTGTTATTTCTACAGCAAAATACAGCCCAAAATATTCAATTAATGTGTTCTGGCAATTTTCAACTTAATACAAGAAGCAATATTAAAGAAAAGCATATAACAGCAGGCAGCATGTTGGTACTGTGTCAAAGTAATGGGTTAAGAAAGGATCACATTTCCCTCAGCCTTGTCATTGTGGAGATGAAGAGAACGCCTTCCTTCAAAGAGGGAGGGAAACTCAAAAGGAGAGCATCCCCTCTGCTGAAGGTTGCTGAACGGCATTAGTAGAAGGCCTGCTTGAAAGTCATCCATCTACCCTATTGGAGTAGAATGGTGTGTAACATGGAAAAAAAACTGAATAGGGTAGTGAAAAATATATTTTTTTAAACTTTGAAAAGAGTGGGATGATTGGGCAGTCCAGTGCTCCCCACTGGGAAGCTGCGCTCACACTGCCTAGGGCATTTTAGGAGCCAGGGCTACAACCTAGGCTCCCTGTGAAGAGCGTCGGATCTCAGAATCACCCATAGATTTTCATTCTGGAAAAGAATGAAAAAATGCTGCAGATTCCGGTTATACCAGCTACAAAAGTGATGATAAAGTTTTCAATTTCATGAGATATATATATATATATATGTAACCCAAACACCATATAAAATTAATAATTTTACAACAAAATGACTATAATATAAGTCACTCAAAAATTGAATTATTTTAGACATTTTGATCACACTGGCTATTTAGGGGGATTGTGAACAATTGCACCCAACCAGTTTGACAGTGGATGTTTTTGGTATGCCATAAAGTGCATAGAGCAGTCTTCTACATTAACCATTTGCTGAGTGCCTGGGGGGAGAGAACATTATCTCTGGTCAGAGGGATTCTATCTTACCAGCAAATATCCATAAATTATCACTTTTTTATGATTTCAAACCACACATCATTTTGAATATTTCAATTTACAACAGCAACTTGCAGTTGTATAGTAAAACGTCCCAAGGATCTTTGCAGAAGTGTAATCAGAAAAAAATGAATGCCGAGAAGCAGATATTAGGAATGACCAAAAGCTTGGCCAAAGAGATAGGTTTGAAGGAGGACCTTAAAGAGCTCCTAGATTCACTTCCTCTCCACAACGATCTCCAAGCCTGGACATTGGTCCCTTGATGCTCCAAGCTAACTCCATCTTGTCTACAAGTCAACTGCATCCTACCACAGGACCTCAGATATTGGGCTCCCTTCGTATTATCACCTCCCTATCCTCTGTTTATCATCCGGGCATGTCTTACCTAATCTCTGCCATGCTGATGTAACCTGACTTCCCTCTGTCCTTTCGCTTGTGCATTTTGGCAGCCATTCTGGGCCCGAGTCCATTACTTCTATCTCCCTTTATTTTCTTTCTCTTGGCCCCTCTGGGTCTTTTCTCCTATCTCCTCCCCCTCCGGTCACCCAGTCATGCCACCTTTCATTTCTCACCTCTTGGGCATTTTGCCTCCACCTAATCTGTACCCCAAGCCACCACTACTCGTCTCCCTTCTTACTCTCCTGCTACCATGCCAGGATTGAATCCGCCTCGGATAAGCTCACAGCTAGCTTCAGTGCCTCTCTTGGCATTCTGTGAAAGGCCTATCGAGGCACTACCGCCGCCTCCCTACGAGCAGCAACCATAACTATCCCATTTTCCTCTGTTGCTGATCACTCCCGCTTCTCCTGGCTACAAATTAAGGGAATTAAAAAAAATTGTACTTTTTCTTCAGGGGTCCCTTCAGTGGTGCCTAAAGGGACTGCTGGTTAAGCTGCTGTGGACCCGGAAAAACTGAGGAAAGCATTCACAGCAGGTGCTCTGCTCAGTTATTGCTGAATTTTGCATCAGAGTATAAAACAGGCGATGGGCCCCTGATTAGCATATTCAAAGGGTCTAACGCTTGTTTTAGGCACAGAAATTGGTCACCCTAATTCTTTTTTAAACACATTACAATGGATTGTTTTTCTGTTGAAATATGTACTTTTTCCATCAACATGTGACTTTTGTTAAATGTTACAATTGGGGATTCAGAAGGTAAAACACTGCAAACTTTTCAATTAAATATTATAAATCAAAGTACAATTTAAATATTAAAAAAAAATTAAATTTTTATTTATTTATTTTTTGAAATATCAACATCCAATTGGTAGGAGAGAATTACAATATTTTAACAAGTGAAAGCTAATTGTAGATATGTTTTGCTGGGATTGACTCCCCCATCAGTGTCAATGACATTGTGGTTGAAAATCTGTAGTCCTTCCATTGCACTCCTGCGGTGGAATGTGGAGAAAAGTCTGGGAATTAAGCAGGACTGGTTATATTGGGTCCCAGCTATCCCCGTCAGTTTCCACGGGGTCTTGTTTGGGCAGAACCTCCACCTATCCCAAACATGGTCCCCTGTGTCAGGTGGGCCATTGCCAGGTAAGGGGACTCTTTAAATTCATGCTAGCAGTATGACTCACTTGTGAAAGAGGCATATAGGATGAAAATGGGCCAGGGAATTGAACCTCCATTAAAGGGATTTTCAAGATGGTAGCCAACTGGATCAAGAATAAAAAGGCAACTCATATGGCACTATCCATTAATTTGTTCTGATCACTATTAAAACTAAATAGAGCCCTGTTTATTTCACCCCTAAAGAAGACTCTTTGAACTTATTTGTGACTCTGTTACCTGCAAATATATGCCTGGAATTGCCAGGGTGGGGGGGGGGGTGGGAATGGGGAATTCTCTTGAATTCCTGCCATTTTTCAGGGGTTTTCGTCAATCTTCTGCCGAAGTTAGATCCTTCGAGGACTCTAGAGGTAATGGTGTGGGGGTGGGCAGAGAAGCCATTGCTGGAGAATCCATGCATAAATTATACCCCACAAGCCTTGCTTGTTTGAGAAATAAACTCGGTATTCCAATATTTCTTATTATGCATTCTTTATGTGTTGCCTTATTTCTAAGATAAAGGGGGTAATTTTGACTTTATACAATAGAGTAAAACATGGACAGTTTTGTAGTTTTTAACTGAAGATCTTTGCATGGGAAGTTGCGGTGTTAGGTGAAGGAAAATTGATAGAACTAGTCCTGTCATTCAGGATCTCATCTCTAGTGGCCAATGACAGAGCAACATTGAAGTCTGCATTGAAGTTCTCGTGGTCTCTTAACTGAAGGCCACGATATTGTGGTAGGAAGCACCAGTGGGAATATGAAAAGTTGGTAATGAGGGAGAATTCCCTAGAAGCAATTGGTTCTTAAGCCAAGGATAAAAAGTTTCTAAAATAGTCCCAATCAGTAACAATATTCCACTTTATTGTTAGGATACTAAATATGCAGTATGGTTTGTTCAGCTTTTCTACAATGATATTGTCTGGAAAAAAAATCTAACAGCAAGTACATAATGATGAGGCCTTCCAGTCTCTGTGATAATCTTTGACAACAATACTAACACTGTCATTCTGGCCACGAGAGAAACATGCATCTACTAAGCCCTGACCCTCTGAGCCTTTTATCTGTGTGTGTACTCTCCACAGGCCGAACAAATAAAGGCTAACTGATAATTTACACATGAATCAACTTTTTCTGAAGAGTAGGCACCAGAGACAGTCCTTTTCTCTGTAACTGAGAGAATGGCAGCCAGGTCTAAGATTGTCTCAGCAGCAATCATACAAGTAAAACAGCAATACATTAGAAAATAGCAGATCAGCAAAGGGAGGCAGTGCGGTGAGACAGATAAAAATGACAGTATTAAAGGACGAGATGAAAGCAGACCTCATGGAGTGTTAGACCTACGTCCAACTATAACAATGAGGTTCTCTTCAACTTTAAAGCAAAGGACAGGTAGAGTTTTACACATTTAAAAATGGTACCATTATACTAACAGGCTGCAAAAAAGATATACAATAAAAACAAACAGGGACTCATACATTCTGAAAAAGAGAAATAATGAACCTTTAAGGGCAAATTTTGTGGCGCCAAATGCTGCCAGTGGGGCCTCACACGCAGCCAGTGCATGTCAGAAAATGTTGGTTGTATTGACCACGATTATCCGATATGCACTGGTTGCGTGTGAGGCCCTGCCAGCGGCACAGAATTTTATTTGTAAGAGGTTTAAATAAATTTTTTAATTTGACCAGCTTCTGCAGTAAAACTGAATTGCACAAACTAGGTAGGTCTTGTTGCAAAGGATATCTTACATAATATTAACATCACAACAGCAAACCTGCTTTGCTTCTGGCAATAAATTCCATCTATTTAGATGAAAATTATGATTTAAAATTTATTGATAAATACCTTGAATTTACTGATATATTCTCAAAATACTGGCTGGGAATTTCCTCGGAGCTGATCCCACTCCACTACCATAACTTTGCCATCAAGAAAGTTATACCAAGGTGCGTGATACAGTATAGAAATCATGTTGACAGTACAAATTTCTGGATAGTAATCATTTACAAAAATACTACAAATGTGGGATAAGACTTAAGAATATATTGTAGTTGGAATGTAAAATATTTGGTCATTTCACTGAATTGGGTTGTATGAGTATTTGGTTGGATTCTAGTACTTAAACTATTGCATCAGATAACCACGAAGAATCCTACTCAACCCATTCAATCTCCGGAGGGAAAAGATCTTAATAAATACTCCCTGATCCCCAAAATTGATTCAGCAAAACTGCAGAATATTCATCCATGCCCACACTTCCACTATTCAATGCTGCCTGATGCCTTCCACAGACAACATAATCTCCTCCTCCCCCACAGAACTGTGGTCTGTGGAGTAGTTGATCTTCTCAGTCTACACGTATCTCTATATGTCTTCCAGTCTTATTCACAACCAGATATTTATCCAGTTCCTTTTTGAAGGAGTTGATGGACATAGATAGCTTTAACTACTTTTGCATATCCACTACTTTGTGGGGAAATAAGTTTCTTCTAGTCTCCAGTCTCACCAGAAGGTGGTTCATTTTAAGCCTGTGTCATGCAGTTTCTGTGCATGCAATCTAAGTCAAATAGCCATGTTATATTTGAAGACCTGGATCATTTCTTCCCTCAATCTTATTTTCTCTATAATGAAGTTCAGCTCTGTAAGCCTGTCCTCTTAACTTCGGGCCTCAAATCCTCCTTGATGCTGTTTTCGCTGAACCTTCTTTCAAAACAACAATGTCCTATTGAAAGCAATGCTAAACTTGTACCGAACCTTGGTTAGACCACACTTGTGGAGTACCGCGTACAATTCTGGCCACCATATTATAAAAAGGATAAAGAGGCACTGGAGAGGTGCAAAAAAGATTTACGAGGATGATACCAGAAATGCGAGGGTATACCTATCAGGAAAGGATGAACAGGCTGGGTCTCTTTTCTCTTGAAAAGAGAAGGCTGAGTGGTGACCTAATAGAGGTCTTTAAAATTATTAAAGGATAAGAGTAGATACAAAAAGAGTGTTTCCACTTGTGGGGAAGAGCAAAACTAGAGGCCATCAATATAAGATAGTCACCAAGAAATCAAATAGGGAATTCAGAAGAAACTTCTTTACCCAAAGAGTGGTGAGAATGTGGAACTCGCTACCACAGGGAGTAGTGGAAGCGAATAATATAGATACATTTAAGGGGAGGCTGGATAAGCATATGAGGGAGAAGGGAGTAGAGGGTTATGCTGATAGATTTAGATGAGGAAAGACGGGAGGAGGCTTGAGTGGAGCATAAACGCCAGCATGGACTGGTTGGGCCAAATGGCCTGTTTCTGTGCTGTATATCCTATGTAATCTTATGTAAAAACTGCATACAGTATTCACAATGTGATCTCAGCAGTGATTTGTTAGGTTAAAATAACTTATTTGACTTGTAGTCAAAGATAATTCTTTGCATTTGATCAGTTTTGTTCATTACAGCACCACACAAGTATAACTGTTGAATTAAGGTAGCATGGAGTACAGCTGCAAGGGTAAAATACAGGACATATCTATGTGACCTGCTAGGTTAAGTAACACACATATGACTGGTATAACTGTCAGGTTAAAATGATTTGGAATAAAGCTGCTGCTAGATTAACATGTACAAGTAAATGAACAGTGAAACTTTCCACTGCTTCGCATGCAGTGGGTGAACTATCAGAAAATCCTGGGTGCTTTGCCCACTGGTGCTTGGACATGAACGGATGGAAAATTAAGGGTAACGCACCTACAATTTTGTGATAAGTCACTTGCTCTGCGCGAGGCACTGCCGTTGGTAAAGGGCTTCAGAAAATTCTCCTCGCAGGATTTAGTTAGTACAGTTACCAGGTTAAAGTGATACAAAATAAAGCTGGCATGGCAAGGTAATAACAAGATACAGTTTCTTTAGTTGCCAAGTTAAAGTGAAATCTCACCCATCTGGTATAACTGCTAGGTAATGGCAATACTGTGGATAACTTTTCATTCATTTGTTCTTGGGATGTGGGTGACACTGACAAGACAGTAATGATTGCTCAACACTAGTTGCCCTGAGGGCAGACTTGATTAGGGTGGCAGCTTCTCTTTTCTGAAGGACATTAGTGAACCAGTTGGGCTATTTTAAAACAACAATTTAGCAGCTTTCATCGTCATTTTCTCATACCAACTCACAAATTCAATTTCATAACTTGTCATGGTAGGATTTGAATTCATAACGTTTGGGTTGCTAATCCAATACCATAAGTAGGTTACTGTAACTCCTAAATAGTTGTCAGGTTAAGGTGACACAAGGTACGGCTGATGTAGCTACAGAGTGTGTGAATTTATTTCATTTTTTTTGTTTCGCTATGTCTTTAATTTCTCTCATTATGCCTCTTATTGGCTCATGTTTCTGCCATTTAACCATCTCGTGTTTTCCATTTAAGCACTTTATAGGCCATTCTAATTTTTCGCCTGTACATGTGTTTCTACTCTCACCCGCCACGCCACCCCTTGTCCTGTCCTCTCCCTTTTAAAATGCTGTTCACATGTAATATCTTCCACTTCTCACAAAGAGTTTGCACACTCAAAATGTGAACTTGTTTGTTCTCGCCACAGATGCTGCTGTGTGTTTCCAGCATTTTGTTTTTGTTTTAGACTTTCAGCATTTGTAGTATTTTGCTTTCCGTTCATCAGTAATTGTCAGTTGATTCAAATCACTTAACGTCACATCCTAATTAAGATGAATTTAAAAACTGGTAGATCATAAAAACTTGCTTTTAAAGTTTTTTCAACTGTTCTTTATCAGTAGGTCTTAAAAATTGTGATAAATCAAAAAGAGTTGATTTTCTTATATGAAGTACGTGATATTTGTACAATTTCTTATGTGAACTGAAGTTGAACACATAGGGCTGGATTTTATCAATGGAGGCGAGCAGGAGGCGGGACTCCCACTTTTGGGATTGTAGTCCCGCCTCCATCGAGTTGTGGCCAACCCACTCGATTTTCCCTTGATTGACCTTGTTGAGCCCGTTCAGTGGGCTCAGCAGGCCAATTAAGGGCCACCCGGCAACAGGTGACGTCACAGATTGACATTTCATCTGTCAAGAGCTTTTGACAGATGAAATATCAGCATTTGACAGCTCTTTGAAGCTGTCAAACACTGACAATCTGTCCTCCAAGTTAATTCCTTCCTCTCAGGCTGATTTAGAGATCTCTGCAGAACAAAAAGCAGAGGCTGCAGCTTTTGACAGCTCAACGGCCATTCTGCTTTCTGTGCTGGTGAGATTTCTGACTCCTGAGACCTGAAGGGCTGACACCTGCAGGAGGAAGTTAAGGTAAGTAAAACTTTTTTCCACACTTTACACTTACCTTACACACTTTCCTCTGCGCACATGCACCCATCACTCACCTGCCCACCGGACATATCGACCCCTCCAACCCCTGCAGACCCACGGTCCGCCTCGCTAAAACTGCGTGGTTTGGAGCCGTCGGGTAGCCCACACTTCAGGGCTAAAAATAGGAATTAGGCAATAAACTGCCTGTTAACTACCTGTTAACAGGCAGTTTATTGTCACTAATCCCCTTCCCGCCTCGGGGAGGCGGGTCCCAGCACAGGTCACGTACCCGCCTCCAGCGAAACTGGCATGGAGGCGGGTTGGGGGCGGGATGGGTTCGGGACCCCCGAATCTGCTATTTTCCCACCCCACATGCCTCCAAACCCGCCTCCACGGGTCAATGAAAATTCTGCCCATAGTTTGTATCTATCCATTATATTATTAGTTTCTGTCATTTTAATTTGTACCATTTTTATTATTCCCTCTTTATGCTTAATCATATGCTGCCCGACAAAGTAGTTGTAAGTAAGTTTGTTTGAACCCCATACAAGAAAAACAATATAAAACATTTTATGAAATTGTAATGGGTTTTAAGAAGGAACTAGAGAGGTTCTTGTCCATATAAGGGTTAAGGGTTATTAGAAAAGCATCAAGGGAATACTGTGGATAGGTGGGCTAGATGGACCAAAGGTTTTCTCCTGCCCAAAACTGTTACCAGGTTACTATAATTTTTAAACACATAAGGAGTAATTTTCTGAATTTGTGCTCCAAATGGTTAGCATTGCCCGCTGAGAGTGCACATCAAACATTCCAATGGTGCCCGAATTTCCGATATCCACTTCTGACAGCCGAAGTTTCCTACTGAGGGGGCGATCTTGCCAGCCCTGGGGAGGCGGGACTGCCGGAAAAATGGCAGATTTTGGGGGCTGGTGCCCAACCCGCCTCTGTGCCATCTTCCCAGGAGGTGGGTAGCCGTCCCGTGACGGGTCCCGTCTCCTTGGAGGCGGAAAGGGATTAAAGCCTATTAACTGCCCGTTAACAGGTAGTTAACAGGCAGAAAATAGGATTATCCCCTTTTTGCCCTCACAAGTGCGGGCTTCCCGAAGGCTCCAAAACACGCCAGCGAGGCGAGGCGAGGCGAGTACTGGGTCTGCGGGGGTCGGGGGGGTGCAAAAGTGTGGTGTGAAGGTAAGTGATGGGTGCAAGAGTGTAGAGGTGAGTATCTGAGGTAAGTGCAAAGTGTTTTTAAAAGTGTACTTACCTTTGTTTCTTCCTGCAGGCTTCAGTCGGTTTGTATGCAGAGTCTCTGACCTCCGCGTTGGGATTGACAGGTGGCCGCTGCATTCACAGATCCAACAACCATCTCAATTCTGTTAAAGAAAGAAGTTTGATGGAGTCTTGTATGCAAGACCTCATCAAACTGCAGAGAATGTCAGTGTTTGACAGCTTCACAGAGCTGTCAAAACGATGACAATTCATCTGTCAAAAATTTTGACAGATGAAACGTCATACGTTGACGTGCTCTGCTGGGCGGGCTTAACAAGGTCAATCAAGGGAAAATAGCGTGGGTTGGCCACAAATCGATGGAGACGGGACATCGACCCGACAAGCAGCGGTCCCGCCTCCAACGCGCCCCCAGTCACAAAATAGCCCCGAGAGTACAAAGTTGGGAAATTGCCCCCAAAATTAAATATATATTAATATAAATTATACTACAAAAAGTAAGATTTACCCAATTAAAGTTGTTGAAATAATCAGTTGACATATACAGAATCATAACATGGTTTCATCACAGTACACATTTGACCAATCAAGATTGAAGCATATGAATCGTGATCTGACATATTGGCCGTGACTTCTCCTACCTCGGCGGGTCTGGTGTGGCCGGGGTTGGTGGCGGGTCCCGACCTCGCTGCTGGCTCTAGCCCGCTGTCCAAAGTGATTTTATGTTGATTGGGCCACCCAGCGCGTTTGCCGACCAATTGAAGGAAGCGGGTCTGATGAGGGAGTCACAGCACACAGGGAGGTTCTCTTCCCTTCCAATGGGCGGAAGAGACCTCCCCAGGAGATCAACGCAGCCTGGTTGCACATTGCACAGGAGGACACAAGCAGGGATGTCGTCAGGAGGACCAGGCTGCAGTGGTGCAAACCTTTCAATGATCTCAGTAGATCACGAAATGTTCCTGCAAAGCCACACTCAACCTCATCCTGCTGTGCCACTCATCACATCCCCATCATTCTGCTTTCCCTACCCTACTCCTGCACATCCTTACTCACACCAACTTTCCTTGCACCTCCACCCATCCCTCTATATCTGCATTATAACTTCCCCATCTCACTAGCCACCCCTCACACTCACCCTCATCCTAGTCCAATCATACCAACTAACAACACACAAGGGTAGGCACTTGAGTGTTTTAGCCAATGTTCATGTAAAGTTTCTGTTAATGTGCTGTCAAACATTGAAATCTTTATTTTCAATACTTTGCGTTCTTGGACAGATCTGTGTGCACCTTTGGAGGTGGCTTAGTGAGTTGCAGTGAATGGTGAGACAAAACGGTGCCCCCCGCAATGGTGGTGAGTGTGAAAGGAATGGCTTGGGCATTGTAGGGATGCTTTATGGTGTTGGTGTGGGGTGGTGCCAACCTGGCGCATCATGTGGCAGCCAGGGTGTACAGTGTCAAGTGAAGTAAATCTGGCTATGGCCTTCCGGGCTGCAATGTGGTCGGGCGCTGATGCCCTGTGTCCTGTACAGCAGCAGTTGATTGCGGAGAAGGTTGGTGTTGTTGTTGGTGCTGTTGGTGTGCCTGGTGCTGCTGGTGTTGGGGCTGATCGTGGTGGGATTCTGAGGACCAAGGTGAGATAGTTTCAAGTGCACCGACGCTGATATAATAGATGGCAGGTGAACTTGAGATGACAGAAGCAATCTGTCAATGGTGAGAGAGGTTGTTCCAATGAGGTGACACTGGATAGAGAGTTTACTCCAAACACTTGCAACCTGCATAAAGCTCAATCTGTCTTCCAAATTCAGTAAGCAACAGCTTCTGAGCTTGGAAAGTGAACAGCTATGAGATGAAAGCTTTTATAGCACAATTGCAGCTGTCAAGTAGAGATGATTTCATGGTAACACAACTTCCGACCTGCTTACCTGACGTGATCCCCGAGTAGCATAGACCCTGTGGGCGACCTCGTAAAATTTAAAGGTGAGCTCAAAATACATTTTAAGTGGCTGTTAACAAGGTCATCATGACCTAAAATACCAACAGAAAATGTTGGAAACACTCAGCAGATCAGGCAGCATCCGTGGAGAGAGAAACAGATTTATCGTTTCAGGCCTGTGACCCTTCGTCAGATTTCCAGCATCCGCAGTATTTTGCTATTGTCATAATGACCTAAATTGCCTCCCCCGCTGCTGCATGTCGGGTCTGTTCAGCGTTGACAGACCCAACATCTGGGAAAGTCGCGTGGTGGCGGGTTGACAGCAGGTTCCCGACCCACTGTCAAAAAAACATTTTTTCCCACCCGACCCGCCACCAAATACGCCCGCTGGACCCCCGAAAAATGCCCCCCATTCTGACTGATTAAAAATACAAGTGGAACTTTCAACTTTGGCGGGGCGTAAAACGGGTTATATCGGTTCGATTGGCTGCTATACACCTCGCCCAATCTTCCTTTCTATTGAAGTCAATGGAAAGTAAAATCGGGCAGGGTGCATAACAGGAAGCTGATCTCGTGTCGCCCATTTTACACCGACGCCGACCTTGAAAGTTCTGGTGACAGTGCATTTACTGTGTCAAAGCATCACTTTGAAAGCAGGTTCTGCACTCCCAGCTTGTCGGTACTAGGTAAACGAGGCCTGGCCCTCAAAATGACTCAGGTCTCTTGGCAAGGACTTTGGGAAGGCTGTATGAGTGCTGCTTCGCCACCTGCCCAAAGTCCGCCCAAACTCAGAATTATCCCATTTATTTGCAGCCGGCACGATATCATCACGGCATAACGGAGGTGCAGACCGGCAGATTTATACACCTTCCTTCTGATCAGAAAAAAATGGAACTGTTGTTGTCAAATAAAACACATCAGACTCAGTTGCTATGTCACCATAAAAATGCTTGATAATTTATTCATTGCTTTTCCCATCACCCCATACCAATTTACAAACCGCTACAGTAGGCATATGCAACTTCACATTGGTAATATGAAGGCATGCATTACAACTAAAAAGCAGAAGACCACGCAATAACCATTTAGTACAACAGTTATATACATGAAGACCTAGAAATTGGATAAGGCCCAAAAACGGGCAGGGCACCGCCCAGTGCTATTTGCCTGCGCATGCAAAATTCGTGCTGCCTGCTCATTTACATGATTGCAGCGCTGATCTCAGCGCTAAACGCGCTGCTGATTAGCTGAGCACTCAATGGGGAGACCATTATTGGGTGCAGTCTACTGGCCAACAAGGTTTGGCCTAGGCTCTCTCCACTACTTTAAGGGAGGTGTATTGTTGCAGAACTACCTCATTGTCAGGTGAAAAGAAGCCATGGCTCAATACCTAGAGAAAGGCTGAGACGTTTCTCACAGGAGGCCTTGGTCCTGGGGGTCCAACATCAACGGGATGTCCTATACCTGCATGGGAGCAAGAGGCCTTCAAAGGTAATCAGCAGAATGATCTGGGAGGAGATAGCGCAATCCGTCACGGCGACGAGTATTGTGCCCAGGACCTGGATCCAGTGCCGCGAAAAGTTTAATGACCTCACACGGCTGGTCAAGGTGAGTGAAGGCTTCAGCAAATGCCATATCCCACCATCTGCACCGCAAGCCTCACACACTGCTCAATGCACCACAGCCCCCATCACTCATCTACCAACAATCTCCAGCTATCATCACTCATACCTCACAATCATAGCTTCACTTCACCCTCACACACTTACCACTGCTGCAACACTCACACCAACATCTCACACCTTGCACGCAACGCCAGCTATTCAACCATGGCAGGCACATCACCGAAACACATTGCACGACACTCACTGACACACTTCCCTTTCTCTTGCAGGTCAAGGTGGCACACAACTGCCGCGAGCAACAGCAGACAGGAGGCGGCCATGCGAGGATTGAGAACCTAACCGACCTGGAGGAATCAGTGCTGCAAATAATTGGAGGGGCTGTGGTGAACAGAGAAGTTGAAAGCATTGCTGATGATGACGGTATGATCATACTTAATCCTTCTTCTCACATCCCACTTACCCCTCATCCCACAATCTCTTCTCACTTACAAGCTGCTGATGGTGTATGCATGGACATCTTGATCCCCCCCTCCTGTCACCAAAACTCGACCCTTGCGCCTTTCTGCTTTCAGATACCGATGACCTGCCAGCAGCCCAGCCTGTCCCTGAACATGAGGAAGACACTGATGGAGTAGAAGAAGAAGAGACACCAGCACTGCATATGACACTCGCAGACACCAACTCAGAAAATGACACTGCGAGGACTTTAGAGGGTAGTATAGAGGCAGGATCTGCACGTGGTGAGTCAGCAGGCATGAGTGGGCTGCAACCAGGCCAGGGGGAAAGGGTAGCTCGTGTGCCAGCTCCCCGGAGGATGAGTTCGTGCACGAGTTCTGCTCCACAGGTTTCAGATGATGACCTCGATGGGACGGCCTTCAGAAGAAGGGTGATGGGCATGTACACGGAAATGCTTGGTGCAATGGCAGGTCTGCCAGAGAGCCTCCTGTCAGTATCAAGGAGCATGGAGGAGTCCGGCACCAACATTGCACGGAGCTTTGTGCAGAGCTTGGAACCCATAATTTCCAGGAGAGACCTTGTGGACCCAAATAGACTGGTGGGTGTGATGGGCGATCTTGCAACTTTCATTGCAGCACAGGTGGAAGCGACCCAATGTCTCACTGCTGCAGTGGAAACTCAGACTGCTGCCATCGTCGCTGGGTTTACGAGTATCGAAAGGGGCTTGCAAAGTGTCACAGCAGGCCAGCAATCTGTCCTCGAACAGATTACGAGGACTGCTGAGGCACCACCCCGGGAGAGTGGAAGTGGATCCATGGAGCAAGAACCTGCTGTTCTCTCTCAGGATGACAGCATTCCTACTCCTACCACTGCCACTCTGCTAGTGCCCTTGCTGCTGCCTGTCAGCCAGCCAGCCAGCCCAGGCTGCTGCCGCCCATGCCGAGATGGTGCAGTCTACAGCCGGGCATTTTAGGTCCAGAGCTGCTCGAGGTCGTCCTGCAAGGCCATCTGCAGTCTCCAACACTGAAAGTCAGCAGCCTTCCACCAGACATGCTGCAGCCGCTGGGGGAGCACTTCACAGGAGCACTAGAGTAGGAAAAGGCACACGAAAGACAGACACTAAGGGTGATTAGTTGACTTTGTTCTTTTGATTTGAATTTGATAAATTTATGGTGGCTCTCATTTCAGCTTTGTGCCCAGGAGGATGCTGTGATGTTCCGTGACAGAGGGATCGTATGATGGGGATCTGGGGTTTCATTCACTGGAATCGGTGTCTGACGAGGTGCTCATGGACAGCCATCTGAAATGGGCTAAGCCCCTGAATTTCTAGGCCCAAGAGTTCTACAGTTTATTTGTCAAAAATGGGTGACATTGATTCAATGTGTGGAAACTTTTTACTGCCTGTAAACTTAGCAGCTCCAATGCCTAAACACTGTATTTCTTAATTTTAACTCCTGTTATTAGAAGATATGGCTGTTACAAGTTCCTTATAAGTTAAATCACTGAAATTTCACTTGAAATGTGTTTGCAGCATTTCATGAGATTTTATTTTCCATCTAACTAGGACCATCTCTGGCAATAAAATAGTAAATGATTTGATAACCGTAAAAAGAGAGTAAGGGTGGAAAAATAGTTCATTTTTCTGTATACGAGTCAAATTTCACCTTATTATACTGCTAAGGTGAAGTAACACTGGCACAGGTGCTTTAAGGTTATCTTCCAGTCATTATACAGTTATGACGGTGCAATACAAGTCATTGTTCATGACATTTAATGTCACTCAAGTTATAGTGTAAAGTTTGATCTATGCTTAGAAATAAATCAGCATTGTTATGTTACACAACACTCTTAGAATAAATATAAATATATGCACATTATAGACTTGAAGCCCTAATGTACCAGTCTAGTGAATTGTCTCTGAAAGAAAACAAGAATCTTAAAATAATGAGAGATATGTTGCTGCAAAAATAGGAGACATAATTATAAGTTAAAGGCGCTGTGTGCTAAGCATAATTTAAGGATTTTTTTCATGCTTAGAATCATTTGGATGTAGAACAGACTGTCATCTTGTGCAATAATTACTGACTTAGCTGAAGCATTCAAAAAGGAATACCACAGATTCCTGATGTTGCAGGGAGTGCAGGTATCTGTTTATGTCGGAGAAAGATGAAGAATGCTTTGTTCCATCCCAGTTCTTGAAGTTTGGTGCTGGCTCAAGTCTCAGCTGCCACTGAACTTTTTATTAACATTGGAATACCAGGATTGACATCCAGGACTAGGGAGGATGCCATTTCCCATTCAATTTATTAAGAATCATCACTAACGGATCTGCTGTATAGTTTCAGTCTTTTGAACTTTAATCGAATTTTAATCTTAATGCTAGTATTTTAGTCCTGTGTGTCAACATAGGAATGTGTACAAGATTATTTTAAATAAGTTAAAGCTGATGGGGTAGGGGAATAAGAAGCGACAGGAAAAAATGAAGGAAAAGAAAGCCCTATACGCAGGCTAAAGGTCACAACTGACTGGTTCTCTCACTTGCTGTGCCAGCCTTATGGTGTATGTTAGCAGCAAGTGTCCTTATAGCATACGAAACAGCACGTGGCTCTTCTGACTTAGATGCTGTGAAGATGCTTCCCACAGCCATTCCCAGGTAGGTGCAACAATACCTGCAAATACAGTTGGTGGTATGTTAGCAGTTGTGGCCAATCAGGCTAAGCTGGCTGTTGATCACCCTGGTATGCCTTCTCGTGACATGCTCTGATTGTGATCTTTTCCCAGCATAACGATTAGTTAGACTTTCACATATATCTGTGCTATTGTACTGCTGTCACAACATACCTTGGGAGTTGGAGCCTCTGCATGCACTAATCATGTGCCAAAGCAAGGTCTAGCCAGATTTGCAAGGTCTAGCCAGATTTGTATGCAGAAACGGGTTAGGGTTACCGGCAATGGGCACAGAGCATCTCTCATGCACCCTGACCCACATGTCATCCCTTTGGTGGTCCTTCACTTCTTCTCAGTACATAGAATTACATGGAAACAGGTCATTTAGCCCAACCATTCTGTGCTGGTGGACATATCTTCCACATGAGCAGCAGTCCTAGTCCCATGTATCTCACATTGGGGATTTCCATTGTTAAATCTATTGATGGCTGTAATAGAGCTGCAGAAAAACTAAACTAAACAAAACAACTGGCACAAAAGCTTATTCAGGGATATAAATCGGCCAAGACACCAGGAGAACACCCCTGCCCTTCTTCAAATAGTGCCATGGGATGTTTCACATCCACCTGAGAGGGCGAACAGGCTTCGGTTTAACATCTCAACTGAGAGACGGCATCCACGATAATGCAGCACTCCCTTCAGTAGTGTACTAAAGTGACAACCTAGTCTATGTGCTCAAGTCTCTGAAGTGGGATTTGAATCACAATCGTCTGGTGACAAATAGGTAAAAAATAATCAACCTAGTGGGTCAAACTAACTTAACAAAATTATTTGAGTGATTTGATTGGCAGTTTAAAAAATGGAATGATCTGATTGCTCAGTTTTCTGCTGCTTACTCATTTCTTACAAATAGTTACTGATTGAATCAAACTGCTTTTGATTTGTTCACAGTTAGTCAAATCAAATATTTGATTGGTAACAACAGTTAAGTCCTCATTTAAGTCAATCACCTACTCTTGCCCTCCGCTGTGTGACACCCTGTGGTTTAATGCCCTACAATATGGAACATGAAAAGTGTGAAGCAACGGAAATACGCTAGATGCAAGAGTTTTAATTATTTATAATATATTGTTTCTCAAGTGGTTTATTCAGTTTTGGATTTGATTTTGTCCTAACAACAGGTGTCAGCATGATGTGACTTCCAGTACATGCCTTGTCATCAAAGCACGCTGACATTCATAATTACATATTAACAACCTTGACATTGTTAGTGAATATTTATTGAGAATCAATCTTCAGGTGATAACTGGAAATTTCTAAGTGCCGTGTATACATTATATTCCACAGTAATGTAAATTATGGCCAGGAATTTCCTGCTCCCGATCGGTCGCCATAACTTCGCCGGAAGTGCGGCAGAATTCCTGCTTACGTGTATAAATGGGGTTTGCGCTGCATTTCTGGTGAAATTACAGTGGTGGAGCGGGAGCAGCTCCAATGAAATTCTTGGGCCTTTATGATTTAAAAACACTGCATTTTGCTCCCAAGAAAAGAACCAACAAGGCCTCCTGATGGTTCAACATAGAATATAGTATAAAGCCATACAGACCAGAGAGCCTAGATTCTGTACTGTTAGCTGATCTCAACTGGGGCAACGGTGTGGGAACTACAATTGGCCTCAGATTCCTCATGCTTGACAGGAAAAAAGTCAGGAAGGATCCCTACAATCATTCTGGAAATTCCAGGTGTGTGGATTTTGGGCAAAGATTGGGCAGGTGCAGCAGGCGGTGAAGAAGGCAAATGGTATGTTGGCCTTCATAGCAAAAGGGTTTGAGTATAGGAACAGGGATGTCCTGCTGCAGTTGTACAGGGCCTTGGTGAGACCACACCTTGAGTACTGTGTGCAGTTTTGGTCGCCTTACCTGAGGAAGGATGTTCTTGCCATGGAGGGAGTTCAGCGAAGATTCACAAGGCTGGGATGGCAGGAATGACATATGAGGAGAGATTGGGTCGATTGGGCTTATACTCGCTGGAGTATAGAAGAATGAGAGGGGATCTCATCGGAACATATAAAATTCTGACAGGTCTGGACAAACTAGATGCAGGAAGAATGTTCCCGATGGTCGGAGAGTCCAGAACCAGGGGTCATAATCTAAGGATAAGGGGTAAGCCATTTAGGACAGAAATGAGGAAGAATTTCCAGAGAGTGGTGAACCTGTGGAATTCTCTACCACAGAAGGTAGTTGAGGCCAAGTCATTGAATATATTCAAGAATGAGTTAGATATATTTCTTAAAGCTAAAGGTATCAAGGGATATGGGGAGAAGGCAGGTACAGGGTACTGAGTTTGGATGATCAGCCATGATCTCATCGAATGGCGGAGCAGGCTCGAAGGGCCGAATGGCCTACTCCTGCTCCTATCTTCTATGTTTCTATGTTTGTCTGTGATGCCTCCAATGATTAAGTAGCCTATTGGCAGTAATCGTCTGGGCTGTCACACAAAGAATGGATACTTGGATTAAAAGAAAGAACTTGCATTTATATAGTGCCTTATCACATTTCTCAGGATTTCCCAAGTGCATCATATCCAATACTTTAAATTGCAGTGAAGTTATGTAGTGAAGTAAAATAGCAGGGTCTCATTAACAATAATGAGATGAATGGCCAGTTGACTGAAGGAAGAACATTTGCCAGGAATAGTGCCATGGAATTTTTAATGTCCACCTGAACAGGCAGATGGGACGTGTCATTCCACGGACGTCATCTCCAACAAAGCAGCACAGCTTCAGTGGTGCACTCGAGTCTCAGCTTACATTATATCTCAAATCCTAGAACAAGGCTTGAAACCACAACCTTCCACCTCAGAGGCAAGAGAGCTACCAACTGGGTCAAGCTGGATGAGGTACCAGAAAGCTGTCAATAGCCATAGAACTGGAATCTAATTGAGTCATGTGCTTCAGAAAAGAAATTGCAAAAATTGCAGAAAAAAAAGAAAATTAAGTCAGACTTGCAGTGAAACAAATACTTGAAATAACTTTGATGCATATGCAGAAGCATAAATGGCTACCTGACTGTTATAGAACAGTGTGTGCATTAGCAAAGATAAATCAACAATAGCTGCACAAGACACCTTGTGAATTAGGTTGTGAACTGAATCACTTCCTTGCTGCAAATTTACACTGAAATAAACTTAATGGCCCGGATTTTGCGGTAGTAATAATGGTGAAACTGTCAGCATTCGTCGTCATTACCCCTCTAAAACTGACCGTAACTTCAGGATTTGGCACATGTGCAGATAAACGCGGAAATCCTGAAGTTGCGGTCAGTCAGTCCCTGCTCCGCCACAGGTTGCGCTGTGGAACTCCCCATAGCCGGCAATCAGTGAGATCACTTGAACTGATGAAAACTTCCCCTTTTTCCCTCTAATATCGCTGTTAAACACCCCATAAAAAGTTAAGCCTTGTTGAAAGAGGTGTAACTGGGGTTTTAATGGTGTATTGACTGCTGAACGACCGTTCTGGCCCTGAAAAACTAATTTTATACTTGTGGAATGTCAAATTTCTCCATTATGATAAAAATTACTACATTTTTAAAATAATAAAAAATATATTTAAATTTTTTTTTGAAGTTTGTTTATGATATTTCAGCTTCTATCTTAAACCCATGTGTATGTCCCAATCTTTATTTCACTCTCTGTAAAAAAAATGTTTTAAGTAAATGATAAAAGTTGCCTTTTATTTCCTGGTTTGCTGTCTGTGAGAATTCTTCAATGTGACTGGCTGCTTAGAAAGCTTGATGACATCACTGCTGCTGTATGTTGGAGATCCCCGTTTGATAGCGGTACAATCAAATTAAGGTCAAGAAAGCTAAAGTTTTCGCCACAGAGATCGTGCGATCTTTGTGGGCAGCTTTCTTTGAGATCAGCGGTGATCGCCGTCGCTTCATCGCTGACCAAAAATTCCGGGCCAATGAGATATGCTTGTAATTGAATTTAGTACTTCTTTGCTCAATTAAATTGGGCCCATTTTTTCAATACCTACCTCATCAGCTTCATACAATGCCTACCATCTGCTACAGTGCTTTAAATGCTTGTGAAATCTCCTCGATTTGGATATAAAATGCGAACATAATTTCAATTTCTCTGCTCAATTAATTTTATTTGAACCCATCTTCATGACTCTGAATATCCAAACACTTGATTTTAACACCTATCTCAACACTTTTTAGGCGCTTCATAACTAGGACAGATTTGTAACATTTGATGTGTTTATCCAGGGATAATAAATTCCCTCCGCAAAGTTTGAGTGATTAAGACCGTGAGATAGTATCTGCTAGATTGGAGATGAGTTTCTTGCTATCTAAATAAGAACTAGCTGCTGCCAACTAGTCTTGCACTTGTAACTATAGATACAATTTGTTAAGTGGGAGAGTGGAGCTATCAGGTAATTCAAGTACTGCTGTCGTACAGTTGACTACTTCAGTCAGAAGCATCTCCAATGCTACAGTGCTGTATAAGGCAGATATTATCAAGTCTGTCCCCTGTGAGAAATACTTTCAATTAGTGCAATTTTTGTGTGTTGCAAGGCATAAGTGTAAACACAGATTTTTTTCCCGCTGAGGCTCCATCGGGAATATATGCACATGTTGTCCACATAGACAGGAATGCCTCCCTCTTTCCAAATAAGGACATTGGGGCCTAAATTGGATAAGAAATCTGCACAGGCAGTGATGTCCTGCTAAAGACAACAAGATGGTTAGAATACTGGAAAACAGTTAGAAGTTACTTTGTTTAAGTCAAGCAAGATGACCCACTGAGTGTGCAGTCTGTATCGTTCACTCCACTTGTCAATACACCAGCAGAGGAATATCCATCCTGGGAGATTTAGTAAATGAGTTTGAGGGGAAAACTACTGAGCACAAGTTGGGAAGCACAACTGGAGTGGCTAGGGGAAAAGCAGGAACCTGCTGGTTAGAGAATCACATCACATCACATCCTTCCTCAGCTGTAGAGCCCAGAGATTTGGACCTATGAGACCTGCTCATAAAAGAAGATAGCATTGTGAGCACATTCATATTATGATGTAATTTTAGGCTGTCGAAAGCACTTGTCAAGGTCTAGCAAAGTGTAGAGGAGTCCACTAGTTGCATTGTATGACATCCTCTGACTTGTAGTCTACTATTTTGGTAATAAAGCATTCTGTTTGCTTTGTTGACTGCTGCTCCGCGGTGACTGTCCATGTAAAATGGCGAGTCTATTAACTTCCACTATCATACAGCATGAAAAACATGGAACATAATTGCATTGAAACAACTCGTGGAAAATTGAAGCATTTCTGCCAAAAGCAATGCCGGTGTACATGGCCCCAATAGTTACTTGGGGCCGCGAAGAAAGGGGGGAGGGGGACGGATTTCCGGACGGGAAACCTGGAAGTAAGGGTTTCCCAGATGTCCTGCAGTATGTGTTTTGAATTTTCTCTCCAGGTTTCCTTCCCCATAGCCAGCCAGATTGACAGGCTGCCTGCCTTGCAGGCGGGAAAGCCTGCAGCAGAAGCACATAGCGGAGGAGCAGGTAGGTCTAGTGGTGGTAGAAATCGTGGGGGGGGTGAGAGATCACAGGGTGGGGTAGAATGTGGTTGGGGGGATATGGTGGCTGCGGGGGGGTAGATCGTGGTTGGGGGGGGGCGAAATGGTGATGGGGGCGAGATCGCTGGGGGTCGGGGCAGAGCAGTGGGAGTTGGAGATCGCGGGGGAGATCGGGGGGGTTGGAGATCGTGGAGGTGGGAGGATCGGACAGATTGTAGTGGGGTTTTTACAGGGTAGCTGGTTAAGCCTAGAGGAAACACTCCTGCTCCTCCTGGCCCACGAGCAGTGCTGTAAAGGCACTTACCTAATGGATCCAGCCCTTTTCCTCTCCTTTTACCTGGCGGGTTTCCCGAGGCCAGGGAAATCGGCCGACATGAGTTAAAAATGAAATCTTGTTGAAATGGAGGCATGCAGCCTCCTTAAAAGCTTTCAATGACTGACCCACCTCCTGAGAGCAGATTGGTCGCCCGCCTCCCCATCTAGTCTCCGTTAAAATCCGAAGTGGGCGGGTTCAAGGCATGTTGCGTTTGGGTTTGAAATTTTTTTAAATGTAACTTCCCACCTGACCTAAACCCACCCATTTTTGGGGGTTAAAATTACCCCCTTTTATCTCTACACCTTCGTTATTCAGTTGTTGGCTGGTTATGGTCCGAGAATGATGTTTGAAGTTATGTTTTGTTGCTCATTAATAAATAAAATTTTTGTCCATTTGTTAATTTATTCCAAAGGTCAAAATGTTGCAAGCCATAAAAAAAAACTTCAACAAATGTGTTTTAAAGAATACCTGAAAAGTATAGTTAAGCTTTGTGGGATTTTCTTTTGAATAAAGGAACCAGGTAGTCGAAACTATTTGCAATGTTATTAGGTTTGTCCAAATCCTGGTGTCTCTCACCCTTTCTACAGAAATGAGTCAACTGCAATAGCTGTAGCACTAATGGGTTAGGGTTGAGTACCTATGCCCCCAACCAACTACCCCAAGGTTAACTCTCAATGAATTACAAAACAGCTAATCTAGTCAAGGGGTATGTAACATTATAGAGATGATTTTCCACTCCAGGCCAAGTTTAGGCTTTTTGGCCGAGCTGCTGGTGCAAAGCTAGCCATAAGTTTGTGAGCTGACTGCCTACCATTTTGTGGGGTCAGCTCATTTAAATATTTATTCATAGACATCTCTGCCATTTTGGCCTTGTGCAGGGAGTTAACCTACTGGAGATGCACAAAATTTAGTCAGCAGCTCAAATTTAAAGGGATATGCATTTTTAAAGGTAAGTGAATGCATATGGGGTCAAATATTGTTTCATGCTTCATAAAGCTTGTCACTCTTTGCCAACGAGGAACAGAAGAATTGCCAATCAAAAATGAAGTAAAAGGATACCCAGTATGGAGGTTGATAAAGGATTCTGTGGACAGGTGATGGACAGCCTTCAGCTCAATTTGATGCCTAGCAAAATGAATATGCTGCTACAAGAGGGGTCTGTGAGAAAGGTTGTTGTGCTTGGCACTTCAGGGTGCCCTCCCCAGAACACAGCAGTGTATAATTCTTGTCAGCAGGTGGTGAACAGGCTCAATTGCATTTACAGGATCTTGGAACAGATGCATTAGATGATAGCACACTTTCAGGAATCTGGCAAGGTAGACTACCCTGCAGTACTTTGTATCGATTAGATGCTCTGAGACTGCATGCTACAAAGTGTTACCTGTGAACCTATTCTACAGTAACTGCTTGCCTATGCCCAGCCCTCACACAAACTGACAGCTCTTTCATTGTATCTCATGTATACCCACACCTCAGTAGGGCAGACATTCAAGGTGAAATGTATGATTAAAAGCCTTGCACACTCAAATTTTCCAAGGGCATCACACCTGAAGTTATTGTAATACAACTTAGCTACATGATTTGTCGTCACTTATTAATACTGAGGTTGGCCTGCAGGTTGTGCACATGTCAGCTACTGCATATGTGCTCCTTCAACTTCCAGCATCTAAAGACTACTTTTAAGTTTGTACAACAAGATGGCACATCAAAGACCTAATTCCAAGATGGAGGAAGATCTCCCTGGTGAAGCATAAGTGATGAAGATACATCTCCTCTGATATCCTGATATGCCCAGTAGCTTTGCTGGGGACTGTGGACTTACATATTTGGGTAATGGCAGGTTTGTGCAAACCGCCTCAGGTGCAGACAGAAATCCTTCTGATCACTTCTGTGCAATTCTTCCCCATCCTTAACATCTGAGGGTAACTGGAATTCCCTTTAGGACGCTTAATATGAATTTTAAGCTCCCTAAAATCTTGCAATTTGAAAACACAAACAAATGCAAAAAAAATCCACAAAACAAAACAGAAGATTAAACAAATGCACACAACAAAATCAAAATAAGTGGACCACAAAAGTTAAAAATTGCATTATGTTGGAAATTATCCTAAACCAGCACAACACAGTTTTAAGCAAAAGTATATTTCAAGGCCATTGTGTCTTTTTATTTCTAGAGCACTGCCTGCACATTTCCCAGGCAAACCTCAGGAAATCACGAGGCAAGGATATTTAAATAATTTTGAGGGCTTAATGAAGCTCTCCAGACTATTAGCCAGGCTACATTCTCCTGGTGCATAGTGGGCCAAAGTCCTACACTCAGTATGTTCTACTCCTCTGACTTCAAACTATGCCAGTTGCATGCTGGCAAGCAGGCGGTGCAGCCGAATGCATAATTTACCCTTATATGTTTGTTATTTGAACATAGTCAATTGGATTACTGCCTTAATTGTGAAAGGTTAACCTTAAATGAGGATCTCATTAAAATGGGAAAACTAGGGAAAATTAACTAGGGTTAAAGAAATTTTAGCATGACTCTTGACTTGATTGAAAAGATATAGGGGGTTATTTTGGCCAAAGGGTGAAAACAGGCACTAAATGGGTGCTGTGCTAATAAGACTAGCCTGTTTGAAAGTCGGGATTTAAGAACATAAGAAATAGGAGCAGGAGTAGGCCATTCGGCCCCTCGTGCCTGCCCCACCATTCAATAAGATCATGGCTGATCTGATCTTGGCCTCAACTCCACTTTCCTGCCTGTTCCCCATAACCCTTGACTCCCCTGTAGCTCAAATATACGTCTATCTCCGCCTTGAATATATTCAATGACTCCGCCTCCACAGCTCTCTGGGGTAGAGAATTCCAAAGATTCACGACCCTCAGAGAAGAAATTCCTCCTCATCTCCGTTTTAAATGGGCGACCCCTTATCCTGAAACTGTGTCCCCTAGTTCTAGATTCCCCCACGAGGAAAAACATCCTCCCTGCATCTACCCTGTCAAGCCCCCTCAGAATCTTACACATTTCAATAAGATCACCTCTCATTCTTCTAAACTCCAATGAGTATAGGCCCAACCTGCTCAACCTTTCTTCATAAGACAACCCCTTCATCTCAGGAATTAACCTAGTGATCCTTCTCTGAACTGCCTCCAATGCAAGTATATCCCTCCTTAAATAAGGAGACCAAAACTGCACGCAGTACTCCAGGTGTGGTCTCACCAGCACCCTGTACAGTTGTAGCAAGACTTCCCTATTTTTATACTCCATCCCCCTTGCAATAAAGGCCAACATTCCATTTGCCTTCCTAATTACTTGCTGTACCTGTATACTAACTTTTTGGCCGCGATTTTGTAAATGGATGCGGCTTGGGAGCAGGTCAGCTGGTTTCCGGGTTCCAGTCCCGTCCCCAACTGCATCCGGCCCACGGTCGTGATTTTCCCTTGATTGACCTTGTTAAGCCTGCCCTGCGGGCTTGCTGGCCAATTAAGAGGAAGCCGGTCAGATGACGTCATTTGATGACGCATCATCTGCCGGTTTTCTTAAAGGGACCACGCACAATTTTTTTTTGACTGCTCATTACTCAGTGTTTGACAGCATTGAGGTGCTGCAAACACTGGCAATCACTGTACAAAGGTGAGCTCTTGCACGCAGGCTCTCCAATGACTCCCTCCATAGGCTAGAACAGATGGCAGCTGCAGGTGAGGTTACAGAAGCGATCTGTCACTGGTGAGAGAGGTTCTTCTAATGAGATGGGACTAGACATCCAATTCAAAACTTGTTACCTACAGAAAAGTGTAAATGCATTAAAAATGATTTCCCCAACATTTTCTTACCTCTGAAACTCACCAGTGCACCATTCGATCCTTCACACCTCTTCTGCAGCTGTCATCAACGCAGAAACATTACAGCAGACTCATAACACGCCACACTTACCTGGCGTGGCGTCCGGATGTCGGGAAACCCGAGGCAGAAGCGGCAAAATTGAAAAAGAGCCTGTTAACAACTATCAAGTACCTGTGAACAGGCAGGTAAGTGGCTTTAATCCTCTTCCCGCCGCTAGGTGTCGGGTCCATGCACAAATCGGGGACCCAACACTTGGGAAGATTGATTGGAGGCGGGTTGACAGCAGGTTTCCTACCCGCTGTCAATCATTGCGATTTTGACAGCGATCCCGCCTCGAATTCTGCACTCTGAGCGCCGGCAAAATTCTGGCATCTGTGTTTCATGTACGAGGACCCACAGATCCCTCTGTACCGCAGCATTATGTAGTCTCTCTCCATTTAAATAATAATTTGCTTTTTTATTTTTCCTACCAAAGTGGATAACCTCACATTTTCCCACATTATAATCCACCTGCCAAATTTTTGCCCACTCACTTAACCTATCTATATCCCTTTGCAGACTCCTTGGCCGAAATTTTTGCCGGCGCTCAGAGTGCGGGTTTGGAGGCGGGACCGCTGCCAAAATTGCAAAGATTGACAGTGGGTAGGAAACCCGCTGTCAACCCGCCTCCACACAAGTCTCCCGGGTGTCGGGTCTGTCAGCGGAGAACTGACCCGACACCAAGCGGCGGGGGAGACAATTTTGGTACTTAAATGGCTTGTTAAGAGCCAATTTAAGAGTCTTTTGAGGCTTACTTGTAATTTTACCTTCTCCCCCACTGGTTACCCGCTGTTCGGGGAACACGCCAGCTCAACCTGGAGTGTTGTGAGTCTGGTCTGATGTCTGTGAAAAGATGACACCTGCAGAAGTGGTGTAAAGGATGCCATGTTGCACATGGTGAGTTTCAGAGCAAAGAAAATGTTGGGAACTGCATTTTTAATACATATACAGATTTCTTTAGCTTACAAATTTTTAAATCCAACTGTATGTCCAGTGCAACCTCATTAGAAGAACCTCTCTCACCATTGACAGGTCGCTTCTGTCATCTCACTTGCAGCTGCCATCTATTCCAGCAACATCGGAGCCAATGAAACAATCAGACCTTGGTCCTCCGAATCCTTCCACAATCATAGAAACATAGAATCTAGGAGCAGGAGTAGGCCATTCGGCCCGTCGAGCCTGCTCCACCATTCAATACGATCATGGCTGATCATCCAAATCCAGTACCCTGTCCTTGCTTTAATCCCCACAGTACACATCCCACCCTACCCCTGTAACCCCACGTATTTAATTCCCCCTAACATATCCCATCCTATCCCCATAACCCCACATATTTAATCCCCCCCTAACACTAAGGGTTAATTTATCATAGCCAAATCAACCTAACCCGCACATCCCCAACACCAACATCACCAGGCACACCAACATCACCAACCTTCGCCGCCATCACCTGATGCTGCACTGGACACGGCATCAAGCCTTGACAAAATTTCTGGCCGGGAGGCCAGCGATGGCATCACCATGGCCAGACTTTCTTCGCTTGATGCTGTAAACCCTGGCTGCCACATGATGCGCCAGGTTGACACCATCCCACACCAGCACCGTGAAGCATCTTTTAATGTCCAAGCCATTCCATGCACACTCATCACTATAGCGGGGTGGGGGGGGGGGGCGGGTGGGGAGTTATGACTGAATAATCACTGGAACTCAGTAAGACATTTCTCAATGTGCGCTCAGATTTGTCCAATAAGGGGCACTTTTTGAAAAAGAGATTTCACTGTATGACAACACATTACCAGAAACTTCACATGGACATTGACTAAACCTCTGAAGTGCCCACCCTTGTGTGTTGTTAGTTGGTATGCTTGCAGTAGAATGAGGGTGAGTGTGGGGGGTGGCTAGTGAGACGGGGAAGTGATAAAGTAGATAGAGGGTTGGGTGGAGGTGCAAGGTAAGTTGGTGTTCTGGGGAGGTCGCTTCTGCCCTTGGAAGGGAAGAGAACCTCCCTGCGTACTGTGACTCCCTCCATAAACATATGGAGGGAGTCATTGGGGAGTCTGGGTGCAAGAGGTCACCTTTGTGCAGTGATTGTCAGTGTTTGCAGCACCTCAATGCTGTCAAACACTGAAAAATCAACTGTCAAAATAAAATTGTGCATGGTCCCTTTAAGGAAATCGGCAGATGATGCATCATCAAATGACGTCATCAGACCCGCTTCCTGTTAATTGGCCGGTCAGTCCGCAGGGCGGGTTTAACAAGGCCAATCAAGGGAAAATCAAGGGAAAATCACGTCTGCAGAGCGGAGGCAGCTGGGGGCGGGACTGGAACCCGGAAACCAGCTGACCCGCCCCCATCCCGACCTTTGTGTCCTCCTCACAACTTGCTTTCCCACTTATCTTTGTATCATCAGCAAATTTGGCTACAGTACACACGGTCCATTCATACAAGTCATTAATATAGATTGGAAATAATTGAGGCCCCAGCACTGATCCCTGTGGCACACCACTAGTTACAGTTTGCCAACCGGAAAATGACCCATTTATCCCGACTCTTTGTTTTCTGTTAGTTAGCCAATTCTCTATCCATGCTAATATATTACCCCCAACCTCATGAGCTCTTACGATAGCAAAATACTGCAGATGCTGGAAATCTGAAATAACAACAGAAAACGCTGGAAAAACTCAGCAGGCCAGGCAGCATCCGTGGAGAGAGAAAGAGAGTTAACGTTTCAGGTCGATGACCTTTCGTCAGAGTTCTGACGAAAGGTCATCGACCTGAAACATTAACTCTCTTTCTCTCTCCACGGATGCTGCCTGGCCTGCTGAGTTTTTCCAGCGTTTTCTGTTGTTATCTCATGAGCTCTTATCTTGTGCAGTAACCTTTTATATGGCACCTTATTGATTGCCTTCTGGAAATCCAAATACACTACATCTACTGGTTTCCCTTTATCCACCCTGCTCGTTACATCCTCAAAGAACTCTAGTAAATTTGTCAAACATGATTTCTCTTTCATAAAACCATGTTGACTCTGCTTGATTGTATTATGATTTTCTAAATGTCCTGCTATTACTTCATTAATAATGAATTCCAGCATTTTCCCAATGACACAATTTAGCACACAATTTTGGTCCTAATTGCTGATTATCATAATTAGAACTTGCCCGGAGGAACTAAACCAGACACCTGCAGGCTTAGCACACAAGTGCTGATTAGATGCAATTTTTGTGGAGCAGTATACGTGGGCTCCTCGCACCCACTTTCACTGAAGGTGTGCAGTGCGCTGCTTGGCACACAGTGGCATGTTTCAGGATGACTCAGGGACCGAGGGAGAGGGCACACAGGTTCTCGGACGCAGCACTGGAGGTCCTGGTGGAGGAGGTCCAGAGGAGGAGGGATGTGCTGTACCTCCAGGGGGGAAGGATGCCACATTCCCCATCTCTCTCTCATGTCCCTCTCTCCTGCAGCAGCTGGTGCTGCTCTACCTGGCCTCATGTCCTCTTCCCATTCCTCATCCAGACCAAAGAGATTCCGAGCAAGATGCCCATGACCAAGGATTCCCTTTCTCCTGGTGACTCCTATAAGGTGGAGTAGCAAAGCACTTACAATTTTTAGGTGAAGTCCTCAGAGAATTTGTGGAATAAATGTTGCTAGAGTGTTGGTGAAGTCTTGACAAAGTGTGCCAGAAAGTCTCTTGATGTGTTTCAGAGGTCCTCTTCACAGCAGCAAGTGAACATGAAATGGTGAGTATCCCTTTAAGTAGCGCTTGAAATCCACATCAACGACCTGTTTACTCCCAATCAGCTGGTCGTTGTTAGAAGAGGGCATTAGGGCAAGTGCTAGCCACCAAAATGCCGTGCAGCCCCCTTAATGAGAGCCAGCAGGCATTTTCAATGGCAATCAGCCCCTTAACGAGCTTCTGGGCAGCCGTTCCTAATGCACGCTTCAACTCCTTTACCAAGATGGCATCCTGCGTTAAACTTGGGCTAAACTGGCTTTTCAACTCAAAAGTCTTGGCCACCTCAGAGGCTCTTTAGCGCCTGAACGCTATGCCGAAAATCGCCCCCATAGTATCTAGAAAAATCTTATACATAAAATTAATAGTTAACCTGAGCAAAATATATTTATATGCCTTCTCTGCTAATAAAAGCTATCAATTTTATTTTAAGGTGGAACTCTCGCCTGTGAAATGAGCACTAATAATATGGGGATGCCTATAAAAGAAATTAATCTAATGTACATAAATAGAAAGAAAGACTTGCATTTATATTGGCCCAAAAATTAGTCCCGCTACGCGAGAGTACGCACTGTGTACTCTCGCGTATTCTGTCTCCAATTGCCGGTTTTCTGCATGCACTGCGCATGCGCTGAAAACCGGCACTTGGTTTTTGGAAAAGGGGGCAGGTCCTAGGTGCACCGCGTGCGCGCTACAGGCTGCGCGCACGCTGTGCACTTAGTGGTTTCAACGCGCAGGTAAGTACGGAAGATTCTAGACATAAAAAAAGGAGGAGTAAGACCCACTTTTAACAAGGTAAGTAGTGAATTAAGTATTATTTTGAATTTTTTTTAACAGGTATATCTTTTTTAGAGACTTTAAAGACAGGTAAGTTTATTTTTATAACTTTTTAAAAGATTTTAAATTTTTTCAAAAATTTAATTTTTTATTTAAAATGGTTAATTTATTTAACTATACTTATTTTATTAATGTGATGGTTTTTTAAAAAAATTTAATTGAGGTTTAGCGGTTCTTTTGGGGGGCTATAGTATTCATAACTTTCACAGCACTTATGTGAAAGTTATGAATGGAAGATGGTGTGCTGCCATTGGCTCTAACTGAGTCACGTGATCCCACAGCTCGCACGAATTAACTACGCCGGTGGGATACGCAAGCCCAGCACAGCAGCTGTCCAGAACATCAAGTTCGTGCGAGCTGGAACTGAAAAAGCCAACGTGGAGTGAGAGATCGCGGGGAGACCTTACCCTCGCACGAAGGCTTCCTCACGAATTTTTGGCCCATTGTGTCTTTCACGACCTCAGGACATCCCAAAGGGCTTTACAGCCAGTGAAGTATTTTTGAATTGTAGTCACTGTTGTAATGTAGGAAACATGGCAGCCAATTTGCACACAGCAAGGTCCCATAAACAGCAATGTGGTAATGACCATATAATCTGTTTTAGGTGTTGGTTGAGGGATAAATATTCTTTGAATAGTACCATGGGATCTTTTACGTATACCTACAAGGGCAGTTGGTTTAACGTCTCATTTGAAACCTCTGTCAGTGCAGCACTCGCTCACTATTGCACTGAAGTGTCAGCCTAGATTTTGTGCAGAACCAACAACTTTCTGACTCAGAGGCGAGAGTGCTACCTCTGAGCGAACAGCTGACAGTATTTGACTGGTATGGTATCAGGGGATTTATAGCTTTAATTCACCAGGGACTATAGGGACATTTACCCATGATTTATCACTATATTTAATTCTTGGATATTGCATATCAAAATTATATCATTCAAAAGCATTTTACTAAAATGCAAACTTTCCCATTTCCCCACGCGCTATCGCCTCCCCCCACCCCCCCTGCTCCCAGCGCGTCTGCGCTTTAAAATCCAGCTTGATGTTCCAATAATTATTTTGGCCATCCTCTATTTGATAATTAAGCAGGTACCGGAGTTTGCTTGGGTGGTGCTAATATCATTTGTGTGCTGCTCGCTCAATAGGGCCAGTAATCTGATGGCCAGCTCCCCATATTGTCCTGCATGGTTGCTTGAGCCCTGCAATGTGTCCAGGATGTCTCAATGCAGCCAGCGCAAAGAATTCAGGGAGCCTGTGTACAAACCACAGGTAACACTCATTAAAGTCCCGAGAAAGATTTACATAACACGACTTGAGTGCTTAAGCAGCGCTCCAGCTACAACACCTGTTTGGAACGGGTGCTGAAGGGGAGGTTCCAATACAATTGTTTTTTAAATCTCCTGCCACCATTGCCACTCCTTCTCCCCTCTGGCACGCCTGCTCCATGCCACCTTTGCCCCATTACCCTCCACCCGTACCAGAAAATCCTGCTGGCTAGCAGCCTTTGACTGACTGCTGGCACCTGATACTATGGTCCCTGCTCCAAGCACATCATAAGTGACATGCCTAGAGTACCAGAAAAAGACTGAAATGAGCTGACCTTGCTTAATCCGTCGTGACAGCTACATACTGCGCAAAAGCAGCTTGCTCAGATTTTTCTTCTGATTTCTCTCCCGCCAGATGGCCTGATTGAGATCAAGAACTCACAAATGGGAAGTGAAAGGGAGAACCTGCATCTTTCCACCTTTATGCCACAGACTGTGCAATAAGCTACTGCACTATGAGGCCCTCTAATAAATTCATTTTTATACTAAAATGTTCTTTACATGCTGAGCACATATTCTGTATACAAAATCTGAAAATCAAAACAGGAGTGCTTTGCTTTAGACAACATCTTATTGCTTTTTGCAACGACTCAGAATGAAAATGGTTTTACATTAGCTTGTCACTGTGTATGGTAATCCTGTAAAGGAAGATGTTGCTTCAGTATTACTGAACTAATTTGTTACACAGGTACTCTCAACTTCCGCTGCATAATTGTTTATTAATAGATATATTTTGTGGCTTTCCTCGACAATTTTAAAGTTCTTATGATAGTGAATTCAGATGCTGGCACTTGAAAGCCAAACTGATTTGCTTTAGGAGCACTCTAATCACTGCACAGCACTCCCCCAAAACACCATTATTAATATAATTCCATTCCAGGACCAGTCCTAGAGTCAAAGTCATTACTAGAACAATTCCTCAGCTAATTATCAGACACATCCTACTTTGCATCAAAAGTCTCTAATTTTGTGTGATGTAGCAGAAAGTCAATTATCCAAATGTCAATTATTTGCACTACTCAGTCATTTGAATACCCTAAAGTGCTTTATTCTCCTCTTTATTTCAGAGGAACACATTACATTGCAACCACATGCACACCTACATTTTTTTACATGTTGGGTAGCAGTACAACAGGATGCAACAATACAAATGTCGCAAGTATAATTTCTGCAAGTCTTTCTGTCTCCCAGCAACCACTAGGATCGAATTTGTGAACATCTGTGCTTAATACAGTTTCTCACAGTGCACCCTGTAGTTATGTCATGTAATATACAAAGATAAACAACATGTAGCATGCTAACATTATTTGACCTAGAATTTGAAAATGTGAAATCCATTCATTCTCATACACTCTATGATTATAAAATTTGGAGCCTGTTATATTTCATGCTCATTTCTCAAGATTCTAGCAATGGATTCAAACGGTGGACAAAGTGGAACAAAAAGCTGTCCCTGTATTAAAGTTCTAATTTTACACGCCTTTATATTAGTATAGTTTTTAAATGTGATTATTTTATTATGCTGTTGTCATCTAAGGACTGAATTTACAAATACGTGCTTCTGACAAGAAGTCTCTCCTGCACCACGAGCATTTAGAAAATTGGCCTTCTGGTATAAGAACATCAATATTAAACCAACCTTTACTTTCTATCATACCAACAGGACACCTAATTCAGACATTTTGAACCTTTCCGTGGTGCCCATTTGGAATATTGGCAGTCTGCTAGACTCCTGGATGTGTGGCTCTGTCGAACATTGAATAACAGTAAATCTGGGAATTTAAATCCAAAGCAAACCCCTATCTTGGAGAGATGGGGGGGAATTATCTTATAGAGAAACTACTGTTTTCTGTCGATTAAGAATATTGGCCGGGATTTTAACCACCCCCCCTCCTCGCCCAGTGAGAATGATGCGTGGGAGGGGTTAGAATTTGAAAATTCTAGCTCCTGGCTCCAATCCACCATGTTCCCGGCCGCCATCAAGTTTATGACCAGAAGGAGCAGGAGCTGAGTGAGAGCACAGCAAGATAAATAGCGCGGCAGCAGAGGAGGCCCGAGACCAGAAGGAGCAGGAGCTGTGCGAGAGCAGAGCGGGATATAAAGCACGGTGGCAGAGGAGGCCCGAGACCAGAAGCAGCAGGAGCTGAGCGAGATATAAAGCGCGAGCGTCAGGGAGAGAGGTAAAAACACCTAAAGTGACGTCAGCACAATCGAAGGAGCTGATTGGTGAGTAGCTAGTGAGTGTTTTTTTTCTCCAGATTGGATCAGGGACAAGTCTTAAGTTTATTTCTGGTAAGTTTAGATAGTAGTCTAATAAAGAGGCATTTAAATTTTTTTTCCAGTGTTTTAGTGCTTAGTACAAGTTAGTTTGTAGAAAAAGAAAAAAAACTTACAACAAACTAGAAAGTAGATATAAATAATCTAGACTAAGATATGGCAGAGCAGGTTGTGTGTCTGGACTGCAGTATGTGGGAGTTTGTGGACAGCGATACTGTCCCGAGCGAACACGTCTGCAACAGATGTCTCCGTCTCGAATCTCTCCAGCTCAGAGTCATTGAGCGGAAGTGAGTTGGAGACATTCTGACACATAAGGGAGGGGGAGCAGTATCTGGACAGTTTGCTCCACACCGCGGGCACATCTCGTAGAGAGGTGCAAGTTCAGAACGGGGTTGGTGTGACCGATAGTGTAAGGGGAACAAAAATGCAAAAAATAGCACAGATCCTGGCGAATGAAAAAGATACAAAGAACAGCAAAGGATGACAAGCAGATAGTAAGAGCTACAAAAAGGGAATATGAAAAGAAACTTGCAAGGGATATCAAAATCAACACATTTTTTTAACAATTATATTAGAAAAATAGGGTGGTCAGGAGCAATGTGGGCCTCTTAAAAACTGATGATATTGTCAATGAAAATAAGGAAATGGCAGACATGTTGAATAGTTACTTTGTGTCAGTATTTACAGTAGAGGAAGAGGATAGCATGCTGGAAATCCCAAGGAAACGAATACTGAATCAGGGACAGGGACACAATAAAATTAATGTAAGCAAAATAACAGTAATGAAGAAAATAATGGCACTAACGAGTGACAAATCCCCAGGGCCAGGTGGCTTCCATCCCAGGGTTTTAAAGTAGGTGAGAACATTGCAGATGCCCAAACTATAATCTTCCAAAGTTCCCTCGATTCAGGAACCGTTCCTTTAGATTGGAAAATTGTGCACATCATTCTGCTATTTAAGAATGGTGAGAGAGGGAAACCAGGGAATTATAGACCAGTTAGCCTAACATCTGTTGTCAGGAAATTACTAGAGTCTATAATTAAGGATAGGGTGACCGTGAAAATTTCCAGCTGATCAGAGAGAGCCAGCATGGATTTGTAAAGGGTAGGTCATGCCTAACGAACGTGATTGAATTTTTTGAAGAGGTGACTAAAGTAGTAGACAGGGGAATATCTATGGATGTTATTTATATGGACTTCCAGAAGGTATTTGATGAAGTTCCTCATAAGAGACTGTTAACTAAAGTTGAAGTCCATGGAATTGAAGGCAAATTATTGACCTGTTCAGGAAATTGGCTGAGTGGCAGGAGACTCGGGATAATGTGCAGGTACTCTAAATGGCAGATGTGACTAGTGCTGTCCCGCAAGATCTGTGTTGGGACCTCAACTATTCATTGGATTTATTAACGACTTAGATGATGGGATAGAAAGCCACACATCCAAATTTGCCGATGACACAAAGGCATTGTAAGCAGTGTAGATGGAAGCATAAAATTACAAAGAGATATTGATAGATTAAGTGAATGGGCAAAAGTGTGGCAAGTGGATTTCAATGTAGGCAAATGTGAGGTCATCCACTTTGGACCTAAAAAGGATAGAACAGGGTACTTTCTAAATGGAGAAAAGCTAAAAACAGTGGAGGTCCAAAGAGACTTGGAGGTCCAGATACATAGATCATTAAAATGTCACGAAAAGGTACAGAAAATAATCAAAAAGGCTATTGGAATGCTGGCCTTTATATCTAGAGGACTAGAATATAAGGGGTTAGAAGTCATGCTCCAGCTGTACAAAGCCCTGGTTAGACCACACCTGGAGTACTGTGAGCAGTTCTGGGCACCACACCGTAGGAAGGATATAGTGGCCTTGGAGGGAGTGCAGCGTAGGTTTACCACAATGATACCTGGACTCCAAGGGTTAAATTACGAGGAGAGATTACAGAAACTAGGGTTGTATTCCCTGGAATTTAGAAGGTTAAGGGGTGATTTGATCAAAGTTTTCAAGATATTAAGGGGAACAGATAGGGTACATAAGACGTAGGAGCAGGAGTAGGTCATTTGGCCCCTCAAGACTGCTCCGTCATTCAATAAGATCATGGCTGATCTGATCTTGGCCTCAATTCCACTTCCCTGCCTGCTTCCCATAACCCTCGACTCCCTTACCTTTCAAAAATCTGTCTATCTCCACCTTAAATATATTCAATGACCCAGCCTCCAAAGCTCTCTGGGGAAGAGAATTCCAAAGATTCACGACCCTCTGATAGAAGAAATTCCTCCTCATTTCCGATTTAAAAGGGTGCCCCCTTATTCTGAAATGATGCCCCCTAGTTCTAGATTCACCCACGAGGGGAAACATCGGGCTGGATTTTGAATGACCCATGGAGTCGGGTTTGGAGGCGTGTGGGGGGTTAAATTTGTGGGGTCGGAAACTCCGACCCCATCCCGACTCCATCTCGCCTCCACGCAATTTTGACAGAATCAGTCTAGGGGTTCCCAACTCCGTCCCGCCTTCAAGAGGCAGGAGAGGCCATTAAAGCCCTTAACAAGCTCTAAATTGGCTCTGTAATGCCATTTTGAAACGCTGTAGCTAGTTTAACCCTTTTCTGACGTGAAGCACGCCTGGTGTGAAACACTCCAGTGAAACCTAGCGGGAGCACAAGTGGATAGCTGACTATCGGCTGCAGGCCCACTATTACAACGGAGATGTGATGAAGGTAGTATTAGGTCTGAACGTCGCCTCTGATGCTGCTGCATTGAATGTCTTCAGAGACTAGCTGGGAGGACTTGCGTGGCAAGAAAATTCTCTCTCTCTCTCTCTCTCTCTCCCCCCCCCCCCCCCATTTTTGCATCCAGGTCCACTCACATCAAAAGCCAGGCAGGTCCTCTCCCACCAACAGTCTCTGAGACTAGGCAGTCATCAGAGGCGACTTTCAGACTGAAAACACTAATTAGTTCATGGGTTCCCACATGCTCCAACTCAATTGCCCAATTAAGTGAAAATTGCATCAGGTATCCACATTAATCTGGAGTCGGGGGGGGAAACACGAAATGCGGATTACACGACCCCAACCCGACCCCAAGACAAAATCCAGCCCATCCTCTCTGCATCTACCCTGTCAAGCCCCTTCAGAATCTTATATGTTACAGTAAGATCCCCTCTCATTCTTCTAAACTCCGATGAGTATAGGCCCAACCTGCTCAACTTTCTTCATAAGACAACCCCTTCATCTCCGGAATCAACCTCGTGAACCTTCTCTGAACTGCCTCCAATGCAAGTATATCATAAGAACATAAGAAATAGGAGCAGGAATAGGCCACTTGGCTCCTCGAGCCTGCTCCGCCATTCAATAAGATCATGGCTGATCTAGGGCTCAAAGCCACTTCCCAGCCCGCTCCCCATAACCCTTCACTCCCTTATCTCTCCACTTTAAATGTATTTAATTTAATGACCCAGCCTCCACAGCTCTCTGGGGCAGAGAATTCCACAAATTTACGACACTCTGAAAGAGGAAGTTCCTCCTCATCACAGTTCTAAAAGGGCGACCCTTTATTCTGAGACTGTGCCCCCGAGTTCTAGATTTCCCCATGAGGGGAAACATCCTCTCTGCATCTACCCTGTCGAGCCCCCTCAGTATCTTATATGTTTTGATAAGATCACCTCTCATTCTTCTAAATTCCAATGAGTATAGGCCCAGCCTGCTCAACCTTTCCTCATAAATCAAACCCCTCATCTCTGGAATTAACCTAGTGAATCGTCTCTGAACTGCCTCCAATACAAGTATATCCTTCCTTAAATAAGGAGACCAAAACTGTACGCAGTACTCAAGGTGTGGTCTCACCAATACCTTGTACAGTTGTAGCAGGACTTGCCTGCTTTTATACTCCAACCCACTTGAAATAAAGGTCAACATTCCATTTGCCTTTTTGATTACTTGCTGTACCTGCATGCTAACTTTTTGTGTTTCATGCACAAAGACCCCCAGGTCCCTCTGAACTGTAGCATTTTGTAATCTCTCTCCATTTAAATAATAGTTTAATTTTTTATTTTTCCTGCCAAAGTGTATAACCTCGCACTTTCCCACATTATACACCATCTGCCAAATGTTTGCCCACTCACCTAGCCTGTCTATATCCCTTTGCAGATTCTTTGAGTCCTCTGCACAACTTGCTTTCCCACCCATCTTTGTATCATCCGCAAACTTGGCTACATTACACTCGATCCCTTCATCCAAGTCATTAATGTAGATTGTAAATAGTTGGGGCCCCAGCACCGATCCTTGTGGCACCCCACTAGTTACCGTTTGCCAACCAGAAAATGACCCATTTATCCCGACTCTCTGCTTTCTGTTAGTTAGCCAATTCTCTATCCATGCTAATATATTACCCCCAACTCTGTGAGCTCTTATCTTATGCAGTAACCTTTTATGTGGCACCTAGTCGAATGCCTTCTGGAAATCCAAATACACCACATTCACTGGCTCACCCTTGTCCACCCTGCTTGTTACATCCTCAAAGAACTCCAGCAAATTTGTTAAACATGATTTCCCTTTCCTAAAACCAAGAAACACTTCTACATATAAAGGGTGGCAGACGTTTGGAACTCTCTTCCGCAAACGGCAATTGATGCTAGATCAATTGTTAATTTTAAATCTGAGATTGATAGATTTTTGTTAACCAAAGGTATTAAGGGATAAGGGGCAAAGGCGGGTATATAGAGTTTGGTTGCAGATCAGCCATGATCTCACTGAATGGTGGAACAGGCTCGAGGGCTAAATGGCCTTCTCCTATTCCTATGTTCCTATTTTCCTATGTATCATGCCATTGACAAGGCTCCTGCTAAAGGCAGGTGGGGCCTACTTAAGATTCAAAAGTCGCAATCCGATAACATCATCGGCGCCGTGACATAATATTAACTTCACATCACGGGGAGACCCGCACTGCAGCCTGGTAGCAGAACCACGGCGGGAGGCGCCGATTGGCCAAGGTAAGTTTAATAAATGTGCTTCTTTTACAACTCCTTGTGGGCCAGGAGGAGCAGGAGTACTCCCCCAAGACCCCGCAAGGAGTCCTTGCCCCTCTCGATCACACTGGAACCAACCCCATCCCCTCCGATCACCTTCAGAGCCCTCCTCCCACTGTCTGCCGGGAACCGTGCCCATGTGTCTGTAGGTAGGAACTTCTGTTCACGGTATGAATAAGGAACCTAATATATTATTTAAATGTCTTGCTGGTAATATTCTTTGTTTAAGATGTAACCTGTCCCAGAAGAAATTAAAAAATCCAAAGAAAATTCACCCCTCTTTTTTTATCCAAGTGTTAATTTCATTGGTATGAACATCCTGGCTGGGAAATTAGAGCCGTTAGCGCCAGCCGTTAAGGCCGGTTTGGAAGAAAAAATGGCGGCCGGCTTGCTTCCGCCCACTTCCGGCACAGAATGCGACGGCCGGCATTTTGGACAGGTCGGCAGTGCCGCCATTGTCTGCGCTCACTTTTGCATTTTAAAATGATTCAGATAGTGACGCCAACTTGTGTGCAACGTCAGAATTGATGCATGATTTGGAATTTTGGGCATCGTTGCTCTTAATAACGCCCACTCCAAACCACGCTCAGAAGAAGGTGTGTGCAGCAGTACAATGAAGCTACTGCCAGCTCTTCTTAAAGGGACAAACAGAACTTCCAGGTAAGGAGCTTAGGAGAGCTAGGAGGGGGCATGAGAAGTCCTTGGCGGGTCGGATCAAGAAAAACCCCAAGGCTTTTTACTCTTATGTGAGAAATAAAAGAATGACCAGGGTGAGGGTAGGGCCGGTCAAGGACAGTAGTGGGAACTTGTGCATGGAGTCAGAAGAGATAGGAGAGGTGATGAATGAATACTTTTCGTCAGTGTTCACCGAGGAGAGGGGCCATGTTCTTGAGGATGAGAGTGTGATAAAGGTGGATAGGCTGGAGGTGGTAGATGTTCTGAGGGAAGATGTTTTAGCAATTTTGAAGAACCTGAGGGTCGATAAGTCCCCTGGGCCAGATGGGATATATCCTAGGATTCTTTGGGAGGCAAGGGAGGAGATTGCAGAGCCTCTGGCTTTGATCTTTGGGTCCTCACTGTCCACGGGAATGGTGCCAGAGGACTGGAGAGTGGCGAATGTTGTTCCTCTCTTCAAGAAAGGAAATAGGAATGACCCTGGTAATTATAGGCTGGTTAGTCTTACTTCGGTGGTTGGTAAGATAATGGAAAAGGTCCTGAGGGATAGGATTTATGACCATTTGGAAAGGGGCAACTTAATCAGGGATAGTCAACACGGATTCGTGAAGGGTAAGTCTTGCCTAACAAATTTGATTGAATTCTTTGAGGAGGTAACTAAGTGTGTAGATGAAGGTAGAGCAGTTGATGTCGTATACATGGATTTTAGTAAGGCGTTTGATAAGGTTCCCCATGGTCGTCTCATGAAGAAAGTAAGGAGTTGTGGGATAGAGGGAAATTTGGCCGATTGGATAAGTAACTGGCTATCTCATAGAAGGCAGAGGGTGGTGGTGGATGGAACATTTTCGGACTGGAGACCAGTTACCAGCGGTGTGCCACAGGGGTCGGTGCTGGGTCCTCTGCTGTTTGTGATTTTTATCAATGACTTGGAGGAGGGGACTGAAGGGTGGATCAGTAAATTTGCTGATGACACCAAGATTGGTGGAGTAGTGGATGAGGTGGAGGGCAGTTGTAGGCTGCAAAGAGACATTGATAGGATGCAGAGCTGGGCCGAAAAATGGCAGATGGAATTTAACCCTGATAAGTGCGAGGTGATTCATTTTGGTAGGGCAAATTTGAATAAGGATTACAGGGTCAACGGCAGGGTTCTGAGGAACGTGGAGGAGCAGAGGGATCTGGAGGTTCATATCCACAGATCTCTGAAGGTTGCCACTCAAGTGGATAGAGCAGTAAAGAAGGCCTATGGTGTGTTGGCGTTTATTAACAGAGGGTTTGAGTTTAAGAACCGTGAGGTTATGCTGCAACTGTACAGGACCTTGGTGAGACCACATTTGGAATATTGTGTGCAGTTCTGGTCACCTCACTATAGGAAGGACGTGGAAGCATTGGAAAGAGTGCAAAGGAGATTTACCAGGATGCTGCCTGGTTTGGGGGGGAGGTCTTATGAGGAAAGATTGAGGGAGTTGGGGCTTTTCTCTTTAGAGTGGAGGAGGATGAGAGGCGACTTAATAGAGGTTTATAAGATGATGAGGGGGATAGATAGAGTGGATGTTCAGAGACTATTTCCTCGGGTAGAGGCAGCTGTTACAAGGGGGCATAACTATAAGGTGCATGGGGGGAGATATAGAAGGGATGTCCGAGGTAGATTCTTTACTCAGAGAGTGGTTGGGGTGTGGAATGGACTGCCTGCTGTGATAGTGGAGTCGGACACTTTAGGAACTTTCAAGCGGTTATTGGATAAGCACATGGAGCACACCAGAGTGATAGGGAGTGTGATAGCTTGATCTTGGTCTCGGACAATGCTCGGCACAACATCGAGGGCCGAAGGGCCTGTAGTGTGCTGTACTGTTCTATGTTCTATGTATGTTCTATGTAAGTTTAGATTTTTGCTTTTGGACTGGTTTCTTTACATGTTATTGGAGTAGTGGCTTGGTGTAATACATTTAAAAAGTGTGCAGGGAGTGCTGCTGGACGTTTGCAAGGCTTTGGCTTTTAAAGGAAGGTCTCTGATAACACCACTTACTCTCAGTCCTGGGGGCTCCAGTCACAGTCCCCCTTTGGCTGCAGCATGACATGGAGATGGAGCAGAGGCAGCAAAAGGGACAAGCTGCTCGCAGAAGGAGGAGGTGGAGGAAGAGGAGCAAGCAGAAGAGGAAAATACAGAAGAGGAGGAAGCGGAAGGAAGACGACAACCCAGACAGCCCCTTTCTAGCCGGGATAGAATCATTTGCCTGCGGTACCAGTGAACACTATCTCAATTCCCCTTTCAACATTTATCCTACACATTACCTTCCCTCTGTTATTGACCATCACAGCGTTCTCTTGGCCACAATGCTGAAATAAAAGCCATCACAAAGCAAACTTTCCAATCCAACTTTATCCATATATGTATCCAATATTACATCAAAAAATCAACTAATCACCTTTGTGCATTCCCTTAGTGACCTTCTTGCGTGTGTTTTTGCCTATCCTAGTGCTCCTATGCAGTGCTACCCCAGTGGCTGCAGCATGGCTGGTGGAAGGCTGCTGACTTTCATTGGGGGACACTGCAGATGGCCTTGCAGGACGACCTCAAGGAACTGGTGGCTGGGAGTGTGACATCGAGTGATGGTGTTTCTTCTTCTTCGCTCTCCTCTCCCTCTTCTTGTTGACCCACTGGCTGCGCAGGCTGGATTTCTTGGTTGTCTGAAATGAGGAAGGCACAAGGGTAGGGTTGTGGTGAGGGGAGTGGGGGGAAGCAAGAGGTGCATGCTCACACCATGTGCAGCTTGTAAATCAGAAGAAATTGTGGGATGAGGGGGAAGTGGGATGTGAGAAGGAGGATAACATATGAGGATACCAGCATCTTGTATTCTTTCAGCCCCACTGCTGGCCAAGGGCTCAACTGTGCCCCTGTCAAGAATGGCCAGCACCGTCTCCTCCAAGGTGGTGAGGTGAAGCTAGGAATGGGAGGTGTGCCTCGTGTTTGGTAGAGATTGTTGGTAGGTCAGTGATTGTGGGGGGGGGGGTCTTGTATTGAGCAGTGTGTGTGGCTAGTGGTGTAGTTGGTAGGAGACGGTTTTTGAAGATGCATTCACTGACCTTGACCACTCGTCTGAGATCATGAAACTTCTTTGGGCACTGGAGTCAGGTCCTGGGACAACACAGCTGGCAGTGACTGCCTCGGAGATCTGGTCCCACATCCTTCGTTCTGGAGGGTCTCCTGGACCCTTGTGGGTAGAGGACCTCTCTTCCAGTGTTGACCCGCTGCACAAAGCTCGAGTGCTACGTCCGAGACCCTGGGGGCCCTTTCCCTGGCCTGTTGAGCCATTTGTGTTGGTGCTGAAGCACTTTTAGAATTTTTGATCAGCAGAAAGCAGCTCACCTTTAGGAGGTGCAAACTGCCTAGTGCTGAAGCACTTTTCCTTTTTTTTAATCTGCAGAAGGCAGCTCAGCTTTAGGAGCTGCAGACTGCCTTTAAGATGAGCAGGCTAGCTTTAATTAAGCTAGCCTCACTCGAACAACGCAAACCTCGGCCTCCTGCTGAGCACACGTTCAGTGCTAGACTGTGTGCTACAATCATGGTAATTAGCAGGCAGCCCGAAGTTGACGGGCTGCCTGTGCTTTTTTAACAAAGAGGCTGGAAAATTCAATACTGCCAAAAAATGGGCACAGGCACCGATATGCCTGTGCCCGTTTTTGGGCGATATCGAATTTCCCAGCTTCTTTGTATTCAATGCTTTGATTTTCAAAGATAATGACAGACAAAAATGTCATGGCATGGCTGGAAATAATGCTTTTGGGTAGTATCTTGCGGGGAGCTTGTGGTTGATTTTTCTACCTAAAGTGGACTCTGATAGCAGGCCACAAGTGGAAATTAATGATATAAGATTTGATAAGAATCCACCCTGATCCGGAATGCACACTAATAGCCTTAGATAAGGCACACCTGTGAACCTTACTAAAACACTTAACAATCAACTCCTCAGTCTTCCATCTACAAAGCATCCATGAAGAGCTGGATGAGTCCAGAAATTACTATACAACCTTTAAAAATAAAAATTACAGTAACAGTAAGTGTTTGCCTGCAAAATTTATTTGATTAAATGTCTTAAATGCCATAATGGAATCCTTATAAACTGTCGTTCTCTATGGGCTGGATTTTGCTAATGGGGAGCTTTTGGAGGCGGGACTCCCACTTGTCAGACTATCAACTTCTGGCCAATCCACGCTATTTTCCCTTGATTGACCTTGTTAAGCCCGCCCAGCGGGCTTAGCAGGCCAATTAAGGGAAAGCCGGTTACAGAGAACGTCAACATATGACGTTTAATCTGTCAAAAATTTTTGACAGATGAATTGTCATCGTTTGACAGCTCTGTGAAGCTGTCAAACACTGACATTCTCTGTAGTTTGATGAGTTCTTGAATTCAAGACCTCATCAAACCTCTTTCTTTTGTAGAAATTAGATGGTTGTTGCATTGGAGAATGCAACGGTCATCTGTCATCTCTGCCGCGGAGGTGCGAGACTCTCCGCATACCCATCGATTGAAGCCTGCAGGAAGAAACAAAGGTAAGTACACTTTTTCTAACACTTTGCACTTACCTCAGATACTCGCCTCTCCACACTTGCACCCATCACTCACCTCCACAGCGCACCTTTGCACCCCTCCGACCCCCGCAGACCCACTACTCGCCTCGGTGACCCTGGCGGGTTTCAGAGCCTTCAGGAAGCCCGCACTTGTGTGGGCAAAATGGGATAATCCTCTTATCTGCCTGTTAATTACCTGTTAACGGGCAGTTAATACGCTTTAATCCCTTCCCGCCTCCAAGGAGACGGGACCCGGTGCGGGACGGTTTCCCGCCTCCTGGCAAGATGGCACAGAGGCGGGTTGGGTACCCGCCCCCAAATTCTGCCATTTTCCCGGCAGTCCCGCCTCCAAACCCGCCTCCCCAGGGCTGGCAAAATCCAGCCCTAAATTTCTAAGAGAGTAAATCCATCCCACATTCAATCTTGTATGAATTATTTTTCATTTATCACCTAAAAAGTTTTCTGTTATTTGTCTAGTGCCATATGCATCATATAGTGATAACATACATATATATTATTCTTAGAAAACTGCTCTGTCTACATGCAATTGGGTGAGTACTTGAGAGATAGGGAAGACAGCCATGGTAGATGCTAGTTTAAATGAAATGCCAGCAAGGAAGGACATATTTCTGTTCCAGGACCATGTTGAACTATTTAAATTATGGGGTTAATCATTAATTTTGTCAATGATCAAGATATTGCAGCTACCTAGAAAGATCAGGGTCAATGGATCAGACAAAGAATTTTCTGATAAAGTGGGAAATTTTAACCCCCAAGGATGGGCGGCGGGTGAGGTGGGGGAGGGGAGGTGGGGGAGGGGAGGTGGGGATGCAGGTGGGAGGTTAAAATTTAAAAAATGGCAAACCCAACCCCAACGTGCCTACTTCTGGTTTTAACGGAGGCGGGTTGGGGGGCGGGCAACTAATCTCTTCGGAGGTGGGTCCATCCTTAAAATATTTTAATAAGGCTGCTTGCCTCAAATTTAACCTCTGTTTTAAATTTTATGCAGGCCGGCCAAGTTTCCCAGGCCTCCGGACATCCAGCAGCTGAAGGGAGGCGAGATGGAACACCACCCCGTGATCGGCTGACCACCCCCCTCAAGCCGGTCAGCCGACCCCCTTCCGATGTCAGCTCCCCTCCCGATGCCCGACCCCCTTCCGATGTCTGATGCCCGACACCCTTCCGATATCTGCTCCCCTCCCGATGCCCGATCTCCTTCCGATGCCTGACCCCCTTCCGATGTCTGCTCCCCTCCCGATGTCAGCTCCCCATCTGATGTAAGCTCCTCTCCCATTGTCGGTTCTACTCTTGAAGTCAGCTCCCCTCCCGATGCCCGACCCCCTCCGGTTGTCAGCTCCCCTCCCGATGCCCGACCCCCTCCGGTTGTCAGCTCCCCTCCCGATGTCAACGCTAAAGAATGCAGCTGTAAATCACCAGATAAAAAATTCTGTTTAAGGTAAGAAAAATGACCAAGTGGGATGATTTTATTTAGTCCATAAGACATCATTATTTAATGAGGTACATTTAATATAGATAATCTACCAAAATTGAGACATTTATTAAATTATGGATGAAGTAAAGGTCTTAAAACTGATAGGAAAACAGATTTATGTTGCCTTGCATTTTCAAAGGTTCGTCAGCCTTGTATTTTTCCCTTTTGTTATTTATTGAGGAAGGCATATCTGTTAAATGCATAAAACGTCATGTGTACTTAGCAGAGAAAGTTTGGTATGAAAACCTTGGAGAGATTTGAGTTACTTTGCTCTGTTATTATCCAAATATATGTCATCATTGAAGGAACAGAGTATTTGAGGTAGAGCAAATGGTTTACACAATATTTACCTATTTTACACAGCAGGGATGTGGTACTGGTTTATTCCAAGGTTAAATGATTCTGGTGGTGTGAAAGGTATATCTATTTTCTTAAGTGCACGGTAGTTAGTATAATCTGATACAAAAAGAATTCCAGCCTCTTCTGCAACTTTAGAACTTTATTTGGCAATACTGAATCATTTCTGAATGTCCTTGATTTCAATATATAACCAATCTACAATAAGTAAAAGTATAAGCCACACCCAAGCCATATTCATTCCAGACATTTAACATGATTAAACGATAACTTACTTTGTCCATATTCAGGTCCTTATCTCAATCAGTGCTGCAGCTTTTTTTTTTAGTTATGCAAATGATAGTAGCGAGCCAGAATAGAACTAGTCACTTTGCTAAATAATTTTTCTCTCAATAAACTTGTCAGTTTGGAGACTATTTATTGGCATATGAGGGATCGACGTCTTCTCTTGACTTCAATTTGTATAATTTTGAATTAATTTTCACTTTGTTAATAATCCTGCTCTTGCTTTCAGCTCAAGCTGCTGTAAAGGACGAGCTTACAGCACAATGTTCAATAGACAATTAGCAACAGTTAGGCCCCAGTTCATATTGTACATGAGAACAACTACTTCAAATATATTATAAAGACCCACATGCCATTGTTAGTAGTAGGTGGTAGGACTGTGCACAGAGGACCTGAATGGAACAGTCACAGTATGGGAGGGAGCTGCTTGAGAGGAGAGCACAATAGAGACTGGGTATCACTGGCTGACTTACTGATATTTCTCTTATGCCAACAGTTTGTCAAATAAAAATAATCACAAAGATAAGTACAGTTGAGAGAGGCTATTTGATTCAATATGCTCATTCTCTATGGAAACCTATGGTACCCCCCACAGTCTCTTCAATAATTCTAGAGATTTGCCTCCCAGATCCTACTCAGTAGAAATTTCCAGGTATTAGTTATCTTTATATGAAGAACTGCCTATGAACATCAGTTAAGAACTTGTCTTTTAATAGTTTGTATCTACGTCCTCTTGTCCTATAATCATGATTTAATTTGAAATAGTAGTGTAAATTTTCTGCTTCAGCACTCGTGGAGTAGAATCATGTCCGCTGGGAGTGCACATCAAAAAAAATGACGCACCTGCAGCCCACAATTTTCCGATGCTCCACAGAGACTGCAGCGGCACACTTTCTCAAGGGCAACTAGGTGTGGGCAACATATGCTGGCCAGCAACGCCCATATCCCGAGAATTAATAAAAAAATGTAACTCCCTAATTCTTTCTACAGGACCTGCATTCTACTTTCTCATGTCATTCTCATGGTATCCACATGAACCCCAATGTCTGGTTTTTCCATCCACTCTGTCATGTCTCTTACCCTGACACCTGGGAGGAAAAATAACTTTTCGGGACTCCCTTTCATGCAAATCCAGCTGTCTATCTCTCTCATTATGGAATCTCCAACTGCTAATGCATGCCTGGATAATATTATTCGTTTCCTCATTGGTAGCCCCTTGCGCCACAGTGTAGTGGTGTCCCTCTTGATTCCCTCTACTGTGCTTCTGTCCTTGTTCTCATCATAGGTGTCAAAGTTGTATATCAATGAAAATGATAATAGATTAATGACAAAAGGAGTCCATGTTACCCCTCTGACTTGAATTGTTTATTGTTAGTATAAGTTGTAGAAAAGCTATTTCTGAACTGTTGCAAAAGACTACGTACACTCTGAAGCTCTATCCAAGGCGGAAGCCAGGAGTGTTTAAAATACACAATAGAACAAATACAAAATAATACTGATTGAAAAAATATCTCTTAGTCGTAACTAAATGCAACATGAGAGCTAAGTACATAATAGTAGTTATTTCTGTTAATATTCAGGGTTTACAAAATAAGAATAAAGAAAATACCAGGAATTTTCTTGGAGCTACTCCCATTCTGCAGTCTGCGCTGCACTTAGGGCAGTACAAGGAAATTTCCTGCTTATGTCTTCCAGGATAAGCAATTGAAACTTTTCACCTATCTGTAACCTGTCATCTGCTAAAATGCACCTGCCTGATGTGTCAAACAACCTCTGTTGTTTCAGGATATATTTTCCGCTCCAGACTGAAGGACTCTGCTAGTCTTTGCAGCTTTTACAGTGGCTTATGAAGCAAATATTTCTACTCTTGAGTCTGGACAGCTCATACTTATTTCTATCCTCTACTAGGTAATTTTATTTTTTTACTGACAGATAATAATGCTGTATGAGTTTGTTTTAAAAAGATTTTTTTTTAAGATTTCAGTTTTCGTGACGAGCAGCTTAACCACACAACTGACACTAAGTGGGGATATTTAAGTCAGTGTGAGAATTCAAGTCAACTGTCCTACAGAACCATATGAAAGGCTGTGGTAACAGTTAATGTCCTTGTTAGGTGCCCCATAGCAGCATAACTCTGATGTGAATTCCGATTATAAAGCAGCCAAAACGTACCCTGATTTTGCCAGTTTGTGGCCAGTGAAACCACTGGTATACTAAGCTGGTTGGACTTTGATGCTGGAAAAACAATGGGGTGATTCTAGTATAACAAGTGGAGCTGACCTAGCATCCCAGAAACCAAAGTGCATTATGACATGACAGCATCATGACGAGCATCAAGACCAACCTGTTAACTAACAAAGATGTCTGATCCTTTGCCTAATGGACTTCTTCTAGTTACCAGACTTAAGTGCGTGCAGCCACCTGAAAGAGGTTGTATAAACTGGGTGCTTGGTTTTCTTCAAACATTGCAGCACTCGAGAGCGCACACAGACATATTCATGTAATGTTGTACATATGTATTAACGATGGGAAGTATAATTATGCTGGTGTGAGGTGGTGTTCAATGCATCTGATTTATACTAACCTTCTTCGTTTAACAAGGACATTAAACTGCACCAGTGATTTTCCTGTGACCATTTCACCTGATTCAAAGGAGATTTATGTGACACTCTTTACAAAGTTTAATTGCCGTCACTAAATTACACAGTTTTTTCTTCAAGGCTTGTATATGTTTTACTGGTTTTAAGTCAGTAAACCAATGAAAACAATGAATTAAAATTCTGTAACGTCAAGGTACAGTTTGTTCCACAGGCTACAATGGCACCTACATAATTTGTTAGCAGCATCTCTGGAAACAAATACTGTAAACAGTACTTAGTTGACCTGTACATTGTGTCTCAGAACCAGGAACCAGGGAATGTTGACGCGGGCATGTCTTATACTTCAACCTCTTTTTTAATTAGTTTTTCCCACTCCTAGCGTTGTTATGTGAATGTGAATCAAATATTTGCACTTCACTTCTACAATCTAAAATATGGAAATCACAAAATCTGGTGTTCTCTCTCTTCTTTTACCTCCATATGCAATGTGATTTTCTTTTTAAAAAGCAACTTTCAGAAAATATGTGATTAATTGCACATTGAGGAAATATGCAAAGAAAATACAATGGGCCAGATTTTGCTGTATCAGGACATATATAACGGCATCTGTCATTAGTTAGACTTGCCCCTGCACCTTTGAGATCAAAATATTTTTGCCCACAAAGTTGATGAAAGTGCAAGGGAATCAGGGCAACTGAGACCTGAGTGAACAGGACAAGCAACAGGATATCTCCTTAACCAATGAGATTTAAGGATTGGGAAATAAACACAGGTAGGGCTGAGAAGGAGGGTAAATTCAATGTCAAATCAGATATAGAAAGAGAAATAAAGAGAGGGAAAGAAAGATTGGATAACGAGAGAGAGAAAAAAGAGAAAAAGGAAAAGTAAGGAAAAAAATTAAAGTTAAAAATTTGACAATTTTAAGATCTCCCAAAAAATCTGACGGAATGAAATTGTTACACTTGTAATAGTAATTTTTGGTGCTAGAGTGGTTAATTGGCAGTCATTAACACTTATCACGTCATTAAAAGGGGACTTATTTACACTTGTATTGACAAGACTTAACTTTCTGTGGCGAGATTAATGGGCAAATACAGCAAGTTCCTAAAAAAAAAGAGAGGCTGAGGGCGACATGTCGTTTTCACGAAGCTAACGCTGGAGTGGCGCAACTCTGACAGCAACATTTGGATATTCACATTTAACCGCGCATCTGCTCCCCGCCTGAAGTTGCTGTACCATTTATCCATAAATAACGATGAGCACCATTAGACTTGCCATTATTTGGATAGAAAATTCTGACCCATTAAGAATACCACACAAACCCAGAAATTCCACTCTTTCTTGGGTACCTCTTCCATGTGGCCATCCTTTATGTATGAGCTTAGACAGCTGTCTATCTCTCTCATTAATGCCCGATCTTTACCTCATACAGGCACTTGCAACAGGGGTTAGTGGTCATGAGCACGAACCTTGGTCCCTTTCCCCTTCTCTGAGAACATTCTGAGGCGGGACAGTGAACAACCAGAGGTCATGGTCCATATCAGTACCAACGACATAGGTAGAAAGAGGGATGAGATCCTGCAGGTAGATTTCAGGGAGCTAGGAAAGAGATTAAAAAGCAGGACTTCAAAGGTAGTAATCTCCGGATTACTCCCGGTGCCACGCGCTAGTGAGTATAGAAATAGGAAGATAGCACAGATGAATGCATGGCTGGAGAGATGGTGCAGGAGGGAGGGCTTAAGATTCCTGGGGTATTGGGACTGGTTCTGGGGGAGGTGTAACCTGTACAGGCCGGACGGGTTGCACCTCAACAGGGCCGCAACCAATATCCTCGTGGGGAGGTTTGCTAGTGCTGTTGGGGAGGGTTTAAACTAATTTGACAGGGGGATGGGCACCAGGATGTAACATTAGAAAGGGGAAATAAAGTGCTCAAAGGATTGGGAGAGGCAGAGAGCAGTAAAGTAAGACATAGCAAGATATGGGGGGGGGCCGGGGGGGTCAAACTAAGAGAGAATACAGGATGGTCTAAGATGGGTTTACAGTGTATGTATGTGAACGCACGAAGCGTAGTAAACAAGGTAAGTGAGCTGCAGGCACAAATAGCCACATGGGAATATGATGTTGTGGCAATAACTGAGACCTAGCTAAAAAAAGGGCAGGATTGGGTATTAAATATTCCTGGTTATAAAGTGTTCAGGAAAGATAGGGAAGAAAAGATAGGAGGTGGTTTGGCAGTATTGGTCAAGGAAAATGTTAGTGTTGGAGAGGGAGGATGTTCTGGAGGGGTCAAAGACAGAATCTATATGGCTAAAGTTAAGAAATAATAGAGGTGCCAATACACTACTAGGTGTTTTCTATAGACCACCAAATAGTGGGAAAGATATGGAGGAGCAATTTTGCAGAGAAATTACAGAGAGGTGCAAGAACTATAGAGTAGTAATAATGGGGTACTTCAACTATCCAAATATAGACTGGGATCATAATAGTGTTAAGGGCAGAGAAGGGGAAGAATTTCTGAAGTGTGTTCAGGAGAACTTTCTTGATCAGTATGTTTCCGACCCGACGAGGGAGGAGGCATTGCTGGATCTGGTTCTGGGGAATGAGGTCGGTCAAGTGAAGCAAGTGTCAGTAGGTGAACATTTAGGGAACAGTGATCATAGTATCATAAGGTTTAGATTAGCTATGAAAAAGGACAGGGAGCAATCTAGAGTAAAAATGTTTAACTGGGTGAAGGCCAATTTGAGTGGGATGAGAACGGATCTGGCCCGGGTAAACTGGAATCAAAGATTGGCAGGCAAAACTGTAATGGAACAATGGGCTGCCTTTAATGAGGAAATAGTTCAGTACAGTTGAGGTACATTGCCACTAGGGGGAAAGGCAGGGCAACTAAACCCTGGATGACAAAAGAGATAGAGGATATGATGAAGCAGTAAATGAGCGTGTATGACAGATGTCAGGTTGCAAATAGATCTGAGAATCAGGCTATATATAGAAAGGTCAGAGGAGAAGTGAAAAAGAAAATAAGAGGGGCAAAGAGAGGGTATGAGAATAGAATGGCAACCAACATAAAAGGTAATCCAAAAGTCTTCTATAGGCATATAAGTAGTAAAAGGGTAGTAAGAGGAAGGGTGGGGCTGATTAGGGACCAAAAAGATGACCTATGCATGGAGGCAGAGGGTATGGCTGAGGAACTAAACGAGTACTTTGCATCTGTCTTCACCAAGGAAGAGGATGCTGCCATAAACATAGTAAAGGAGGAGGTAGTAGAGATACTTGATAGGATAAAAATTGATAAAGAGGAGGTAGTAGAAAGGCTGGCTGTACTTAAAGTAGATAAGTCACCAGGAGCGGCTGGGATGCATCCTAGGATGCTGAGGGAATTGAGGGAGAAAATTGCGGAGGTACTGGCCATAATATTCCAATCCTCCTTAGATACGGGGGTGGTGCCAGAGGACTGGAGAATTGCAAATGTTACACCATTGTTCAAAAAAGGGTGTAAAGATAAACCCAGCAACTACAGGCCAGTCAGTTTGACCTCAGTAGTGGGGAAGTTTTTAGAAACAGTAATCAGGGACAAAATTAACAGTCACTTGGACAAGTGTGGATTAATTAAGGAAAGCCAGCACGGATTTGTTAAAGGCAAATCGTGTTTAACTAACTTGATTGAGTTCTTTGATGAGGTAACAGGGAGGGCTGATGAAGGTAATGCTGTTGACGTAGTGTACATGGATTTCCAAAAGGCGTTTGACAAAGTGCCAGCAAAGTAGAAGCCCATGGAATAAAAGGGACAGTGGCAGCATGGAAACGGAATTGGCTAAGTGATAGGAAACAGAGAGTAGTGGTGAACGGTTGTTTTTCGGACTGGAGGAAGGTATACAGTGGTGTTCTCCAGGGGTCTAGGACCACTGCTTTTCTTGATATATATTAATGACTTGGACGTGGGTGTACAGGGCACAATTTCAAAATTTGCAGATGATACAAAACTTGGAAGTATAGTGAACAATGAGGAGAGTGATAGACTTCAGGAAGACACAGACAGGCTGGTGAAATGGGCGGACACATGGCAGATGAAATTTAACGCAGAAAAGTGTGAAGTGCTACATTTTGGTAGAAAGAATGGGGAGAGGACATATAAACTAAATGGTACAATCCTGAACCCCGGGGGTGCATGAACAGAGAGACCTGGGGGTATGTGTGCACAAATCGCTAAAGGTGGCAGGGCAGGCTGAGAAAGCAGTTAAAAAGGCTTACGGGATCCTCGGCTTCATGAATAGAGGTATAGAGTACAAAAGTGTGGAAATCATGATGAACCTGTATTAAACACTGGTTCGGCCCCAACTGGAGTACTGTGTCCAATTCTGGGCACCACACTTTAGGAAGGATGTGAATGCCTTAGAGAGGGTGCAGAAAAGATTTACGAGAATGATTCTAGGAATGAGGGACTTCAGTTACATTGATAGACTGGAGAAGCTGGGGTTGTTCTCCTTGGAGCAGAGAAGATTGAGAGGAGATTTGACAGAGGTGTTCAAAATCATGAGGGGTCTGGCCAGAGTAGATAGAGGGAAACTGTTCCCATTGGCAAAAGGGTCGAGAACCAGAGGACACAGATTTAAGGTGACTGGCAAAAGAACCAAAGGCGACGTAAGAAAAACTTTTTAACGTAGTGAGTGGTTAAGATCTGGAATGCACTGCCTGAAAGGTTGGTGGCGGCAGATTCAATCACGGCTTTCAAAAGGGAATTGGATAAGTAAGAACATAAGAAATAGGAGCAGGAGTAGGCCTCCACAGCTCTCTGGGATAGAGAATTCCAAAGATTCACGACCCACTGAGAGAAGAAATTCTTCCTCATCTCCATCTTAAATGGGCGACCCCTTATTCTGAAACTATGACCCCTAGTTCTAGATTCCCCCATGAGGGGAAACATCCTCTCAGCATCTACCCTGTCAAGCCCCTTCAGAATCTTATATGTTTCAATAAGATCACCTCTCATTCTTCTAAACTCCAATGAGTATAAGCCCAACCTGCTCAAACTTTCCTCATAAGACAACCCCTTCATCCCAGGAATCAACCTAGTGAACCTTCTCTGAACTGCCTCCAATGCAAGTATATCCTCCTTAAATAAGGAGACCAAAACTGTACGCAGTACTCCAGGTGTGGTCTCACCAACGCCCTGTACCGTTGTAGCAAGACTTCCCTACTTTTATACTCCATCCCCCTTGCAATAAAGGCCAACATTCCATTTGCCTTCCTAATTACTTGCTGTACCTGCATGCTAACTTTTTGTGTTTCATGTACGAGGACACCCAGATCCCTCTATACCGCAGCATTCTGTAGTCTCTCTCCATTTAAATAATATTTTGCTTTTCTATTCTTCCTACCAAAGTGGATAACCTCATATTTTCCCACATTATACTTCATCTGTCAAATTTTTGCCCACTCACTTAACCTATCTATATCCCTTTGCAGACTCTTTGTGTCCTCCTCACAACTTGCTTTCCCACCTATCTTTGTATCGTCAGCAAATTTGGCTACAGTACACTCGGTCCCTTCATCCAAGTCATTAATATAGATTGTAAATAGTTGAGGCCCCAGCACTGATCCCTGTGGCACCCCACTAGTTACAGTTTGCCAACCTGAAAATGACTCATTTATCCCGACTCTCTGTTTTCTATTAGTTAGCCAATCCTCTATCCAAGCTAATATATTACCCCCAACACCATGAGCTCTTATCTTGTGCAGTAACCTTTTATGTGGCACCTTATCGAATGCCTTTTGGAAATCCAAATACACGACATCTACTGGTTCCCCTTTATCCACCCTACTCGTTATATCCTCAAAGAACTCTAATAAATTTGTCAAACACGATTTCCCTTTTATAAAACTATGCTGACTCTGCTTGATTGTATTATGATTTTCTAAATGTCTTGCTACTACTTCCTTAATAATGGATTCCAGCATTTTCCCAATGACAGATGTTAGGCTAACTGGCCTATAGTTTCCTGCTTTCTGTCTCCCTCCCTTCTTGAATAGGGGCATTACATTTGTGGTTTTCCAATTTGCTGGGACCTTTCTAGAGTCTAGGAAATTTTGGAAGATTACAACCAATGCATCCACTATCTCTGCAGCCACTTCTTTTAAGAACCTAGGATGCAGGCCATCAGGTCCAGGGGACTAATCAGCCTTTAGTCCCATTAGTTTGCCTAGTACTTTTTCTCTAGTGATAGTGATTGTTTTAAGTTCTTCCCTCCCTTTTGCCCCTTGATTTTCCACTATTATTGGGATGCTTTTAGTGTCTTCTAATGTGAAGATAGATACAAAATATTTGTTCAAAGTCTCTGCCATTTCCTTGTTTCCCATTATTAATTCCCCAGTCTCATCCTCTAAGGGACCAATGTTTACTTTAGCTATTCGCTTCCTTTTTATATACTTGTAGAAGCTCTTACTGTATGTTTTTATATTTCTTGCTAGTTTACTCTCATAATATATTTTCTCCCTCTTTATTATTTTTTTAGTCATCCTTTACAAGTTTCTAAAAATTTCCCAATCTTCTGGCCTACCACTAATCTTTGCAACATTACATAGACATAGAAACATAGAAACTAGGAGCAGGAGTAGGCCATTCGGCCCGTCGAGCCTGCTCCGCCATTCAATACGATCATGGCTGATCATCCAAATCCAGTACCCTGTCCCTGCTTTAATCCCCACAGTACACATATCCCACCCTACCCCCGTAACCCCACGTATTTAATTCCCCCTAACATATCCCATCCTATCCCCATAACCCCACATATTTAATCCCCCCTAACACTAACATTGTATGCCTTTTCTTTCAATTTGATACCTTCCTTAACTTCCTTAGTTAGCAACGGATGGTTCATCCTTCTCGTAGAGTCTTTCTTTCTCACTGGAATATATCTTTGTTGAGAGTTATGAAATATCTCCTTAAAAGTCTGCCACTGCTTATCTACCATCTTACCTTTTAATCTATTTTCGCAGTCCACTTTAGCCAACTCTGTCTTCATACCTTTGTAATTACCTTGATTTAAGTTTAAGACACTAGTTTCAGACCCAAGTTTCTTACCCTCAAACTGAATGTGAAATTCTATCATGTTATGATTACTAGGATCCTTTACTATGAGATCATTAATTAATCTTGTCTCATTACACATTACCAGATCTAAAATAGCCTGTTCCCTGGTTGGTTCCACAACGTATTGTTCTAAAAAAAACTGTCCTGAATACACTCTATGAACTCGTCCTCAAGGCTACCTTTGCCAATTCGATTTGTCCAATCTAGATGATGATTAAAATCGCCCATGATTATTGCAGTACCTTTCTTACAAGCCCCCATTATTTCTTGATTAATACTATGTCCTACAGTGTAGTGACTGTTAGGGGGTCTATAGACTACTCTCACCAGTGACTTCTTTCCCTTATTATTTCTTATCTCCACCCAAACTGATTCTACATCTTGATCTTCCGAGCCAAGATAATTTGTCACTACTGTACCGATCTCATCCTTTAATAATAGAGCTACCCCACCTCCTTTTCCTTTCTGCCTATCCTTCCGAAATGTCAAATACCCCTGAATATTCAGTTCCCAGCCTTGGTCACCTTGCAACCACGTCTCCCTAATGGCTATCAGATCATACCCATTTATATCTATTTGTGCCGTCAAGTCATCTATCTTGTTACGAATACTGCATGCATTCAGATAAAGAGACTTTAATTTTGTCTTTTTACCATTTTTCCCTACTCTGACCCTATTTACTGGTGCACTCTTATGCTTGTACGCTCTGTCCCTTCCTGTCACACTCTGGTTATCATTACCCCTATCGCTACCCTGCACTATTGTCTTGTCCTTTCTCTTTACCTTTCTAAGTTTCCCCTCACCTGAACCCTCACCCCCCACTATTTAGTTTAAAGCCCTATCTACAGCTCTAGTTATTCGATTCGCCAGGACACTGGTCCCAGCACGGTCCAAGTGAAGCCCGTCCCAACAGAACAGCTCCCTCTTTCCCCAGTACTGGTGCCAGTGCCCCATGAATCGAAAGTATATGAAGGAAAGAAATTTGCAGGGTTACGGGGAAAGGACGGGGGTGTGGGACTAACTGAAATGCTCTTGCAGAGAGCCGGCACGAGCTCAATGGGCTGAATGGCCTTCTTCCGTGCTGTAACCATTCTATGATTGTATGATTCTCTAACCTGAGGGACCTGGGGTGCGGCTGAGGCCAATTGTAGAATCCAAATGCTGCTCATGATGAGATCATCTAACAACACAGGTCAAGTTGTGAATCTGGGACATCAGCTTGGTCTCTATGCTTTCACTAAACACTTGTTTAATCAGCTAAGCCATCTGGGGAGATGGATTTTTTGAATTTGCTAATGCAGAAACACCAGTCAATACTCAAATTTCTGACTAATTAGAATAAATTAACCTTTTTTATTTTGGGTCAATAAGGTCTATGTTGTATTCAGTGAAGTTGCCTGATACTCTAATGCATTAACATTGAATATTTTCTTATTCATTCTCAAGATGTGGGCGTCGCTGGCAAGGCTGATATTTATTGCCCGCCTCTAGTTGCCCTGAAAAGGTGGTGGTGGGCCTTCCTTTTGAACCACTAGTGGTTTTATACAGCTGAGTGGCTTGATAGGCCACTTCAGATGGTAGTTAAGAGTCAACCACGTTGGTGTGGGACTGGAGTAATATATAGGACAGACTGGGTTTCCTTCCCTAAAGGACATTAGTGAACCGATTGGGTTTTTACGACAATCTGACTGCTTCAAGGTCACTTTTACTGATACCAAATTTTTTATTTCCCGACTTTTTTTAAAACTGAATTCAAATTCTCAAACTGCCATGGTGGGAATTGAACTCATGGGGCTGGATTTTACCAACTTCAGTGGGTCCGTTGCGGGTGACGTCGGTGGCGGGTCTCAGCCTCGCTGCTGGCACCAGCCCGCTGTCCAAAATGATTTTCCCCTGATTGGGCTTGTTAAGCCCGCCAAGCGCGTTTCCCGGCCAATTGAAGGAAGCGGGTCTGATGATGTCATTTGATGACGCGTCATCAGCCGGTTTCCTTAAAGGGACCATGCGCAAGTTCACTTTGACAGTTGTGCTGTCAGTGTTCTACAGCATTGAGGTGCTGCAAACACTGACAATCACTGCACAGAGGTGCACAGCTGCACCCAGGCTCTACCATGACTCCCTCCATATGCTTATGGAGGGAGTTACAGCACACCGGGAGATTCTCTTTCCTTCCAATGGGCAGAAGAAACCTCCCCACAAGATCAACACAGGGCTGCACATTGCACAGGAGGACACAAGCAGGGATGTCGTCAGGAGGATCAGGCTGCAGTGGCGCCAACCTTTCAATGATCTCAGTAGATCACGAAATGTTACTGCAAAGCCACACTCAACCTCATCCTGCCGTGCCACTCTTCACATCCCCATCACTCTGACTTCCCTACCCTACCTTACTCACACCAACTTACCTTGCACCTCCACCCATCCCACTCCATCTACATTTTCACTTCCCCATTTCACTAGCCACCCCTCACACTCACCTCATCCTAGTCCAGTCATACCAACTAACAACACACAAGGGTAGGCACTTGTGTGTTTTAGCCAATGTTCATGTGAAGTTTCTGTTCATGTGGTGTCAAACATTGAAACCATTATTTTGAACAGATTTATGTGCACCTTTGAAGTGGCTTAGCGAGTTGCAGTGAATGGTGAGACATAAAGGTACCCTCGCAATGGTCATGTGTGAAAGGAATGGCTTGGGCATTGTAGGGATGCTTTATGGTGTTGGTATGGGGTGGTGCCAACCTGGCGCATCATGTGGCAGCCAGGGTGTACAGCATCAAGTGAAATAACACTGGCCACGGTGACCATCCCTGGCGTCGTGGGCAGCAATGTGGTCGGGTGATGATGCCCTCTGTCCTGTGCAGCATCAGTTGATTGCGGAGAAGGTTGGTGTTGTTGTTGGTGCCGCTGGTGTTGGGGCTAATCGTGGTGGGATTCTGAGGACCAAGGTGAGATAGCTTTAAGGGCACCTACGCTGATGTAATAGATGGCAGGTGAACTTGAGATGACAGAATGATCTGTCAATGGTGAGAGAGGTTGTTCCAATGAGATGACAGTGGATATAGAGAGTTTACTCCAAACACTTGCAACCTGCATAAAGCTCAATCTGTCTTCCAAATGCAGTAAGCAACAGCTTCTGAGCTTGGAAAGTGAACAGCTGTGAGATGGGAGCTTTTATAGCATATTTGCAGCTGTCAAGTAATGAGATGATTCCATGGCCATTCAACTCATGACCTGCTTACCTGACGTGATCCCCGAGCAGCGTAGACCCCGTGGGCGACCTGATAAACTCTGAATGTGAGCTCAAAATAGTTCTTAATGGTCTGCTAAGAAGGTCATAATTACAGTATGCAGACGACGCTTGCATCTGCACTCACTCGGAGGTCGAACTCCAAACCATCGTCAACACCTTCACCGAAGCATACGAGAGCATGGGCCTTACACTAAACATCCATAAGACAAAGGTCCTCGACCAACCTGCCCCCGCCACACAGTCCTGCCCCCCGATTATCAAAATCCACGACAAGGCCTTGGACAACGTGAACCACTTTCCATACCTCGGATGCCTACTGTCAACAAGGGCAGACGTCGACGACGAAGTCCAACACCGCCTTCAGTGTGCCAGTGCAGCCTTCGGTCGCCTGAGGAAGAGAGTGTTTGAAGACCAGGACCTCAAACCCGGCACTAAGCTCATGGTCTACAGAGCAGCAGTGATACCCGCCCTGCTGTATGCCTCAGACACATGGACCATGTACAGCAGGCACCTCAAAGCACTGGAGAGGTACCACCAACGCTGCCTCCGCAAGATCCTGCAAATCCATTGGCAGGATAGGCGCACCAACGTCAGTGTTCTTGCTCAGGCCAACATTCCCAGCATCGAAGCTTTGACCACGCTCGATCAGTTCCGATGGACAGGTCACATTGTCTGCATGCCCAATACGAGACTCCCAAAACAATCGCTCTACTCGGAGCTCCGGCACGGCAAGAGAGCCCCAGGTGGGCAGAGGAAACGCTTCACGGACACCCTCAAAGCCTCCTTGAAAAAGTGTAACATCCCCACCGACACCTGGGAATCCCTGGCCCAAGACCGCACAAAGTGGAGGAGAAGCATCCGGGAAGGCGCCGAACACCTCGAATCTCTTCGCCGGGAGCAAGCGGAAGCCAAACGCAGGCAGCGCAAGGAGCGCACGTCAACCCAAGCACCCCACCCACCCACCCCTTCAACCACCATCTGCCCCACCTGTGACAGAGACTGTAGATCCCGCATTGGACTCATCAGTCACCTGCGAACTCATTTTTAATGTGGAAGCAAGTCATCCTCGGTTCCGAGGGACTGCCTAAGAAGAAGAGAAGAATGACCTGAATTGCTTCCCCCGCCGCTGCGTGTCGGGTGTGCTCAGCGTTGACAGACCCGACATTTGGGAAAGGCGCGTGGTGGTGGGTTGACAGCGGGGTCCCAACCCGCTGTCAAAAAAAAACATTTTCCCACCCGACCCGCCACCAATCGCGCCCATTAACCCCCCAAAAAGTTCCCCCTATGTTCTCTGGATTACTAGTCCAGTAACATAACCACTAATGTTGTACCCTAGTTGTAAAATGCTGCAGTAGAAAATCACCCAAGTATTTTGCAGATGTTATAGGGCCGATTTTAACCCATGGGTCCCCAGTGGCGACCTGACCGCCCCCCTCCCCACCCCCAACCACCAATTTTTACTCTCGCCTGCTGACGATGATATCATTTCCACCGGCTTCGGGCGAGTCACTGTCAGGACATTAAATGAGGGCTGGGAATTAAAATCTGGGTCTCACGCTCCGGTGGCCTGGATAATCCATTACCCACTTTGGCTGCCACACCTCCCGATTCCCGCCCCAAGTTAAATTCGGCCCTGTGTGTCTACTACTTTTTTTCTATGTGAAATACTTTGTGAAATTTTTTACGTTGGTACGTGAGAACAAATAGCGCTAGATATTATTGCTACATCTTCTTTATTAAACATTTCTTTACATACTGTCTGCTGTTTACATCAATGGAAGTGTGTTCCTAGGTAAATATAACTTTAAGCACCATTTTATTTTAAGTATATAATTTCCCAACCAATACCCCTTATTTTCACTATTGTAAACATGAATTTCTGCCGAAATTGTTCCTCGACCTGCTCAGAGTGAGTCAGTGTAAATGTCCAATTTTCAGATCCTTAAGCAATCTTAGACTGCCTATGAGTGAAAATTTAAATGAGGTCTTCCAATATGAATCTGTATTGGTGATACAGCATAGTTTAGATCTACTCCTCTTTAAGTGGATACCTTTGGTAAGTACACCAAAAATCGCAAAACATCAGTTATAAACGATGTACATTTTGGCATAATGGTTAATATTCTATGTTTGTGGCACACCGGAATGAAGAGTCACTTGTTTATCATTCAGCAAAGTTAGACTCTTAAACTTATTAAAGTCTATTGTTCGAAATGCAGTTCAGAGATTGAAATATCTCCGCCTATATTTTAACTACTTTGTTAAATTAGCTTGCTTTGATATTATTGTCACTACAAAAGACTCTAAAATGGACACAGTTTCTAAATACCCATTGCCTTGAAATGTGCAATATCCCTGATTTACTCAAACATACATATGTTGTACAGTGTTTGGAAATAAAATCCTTTAAGGATTTATGCAGCTAGATTTCTTTACCAAAATATACAACTACAGTATATTTTTAAAAATACACCAGATTAAAACTTTTGAGTTGCTTCACAGAATACTGTGAATTAAAGAATGCTTTGTGGTTTGGATATATATCTTACTCAGTGTTCAGAAGGAATCAAAATGTTTTAGAAATGCTACATGAGAAAAATGTGCACACAGTTTTAAAGCTTAAAAGGACACTTAATCTTACATGGTTAATCCTTCAAATACATGTTTACATTTTACTGCACTTGAACAGAAAAAATGCTTTCTGACTAGCATTAAATATAATAAAAAGTAGCATGGCATTACTTGTAGGATTTTTTTTGATGATAATATTTCTCTGACTAAATTTAACTGCCAATGTATCCATGTTAAAAGACACCAGCATAGAGAAGCTATTGCAGACCTTTAAGAGATTAAAAGAAGTGCTCAATGATACAAACGCATTCTGCAATTTATTTCTAAGGTTTCAAGAGCGAAATCTGCACTAATTCTTTCACCATGGCAAAGCCCCATAAGGAAGGGTCAGCCCTTCCTGTGGATAAACACCACAGTCGCCTCTAGTGGAGCTGTTATCTTTTTTTACAAGGGGAGACATTTGGCACAGCCTAAAGCTAGGGCATGAACCCTGGCTAAGCTTAAGATATTTATCTGACAACATCAGCTGACACTCCACAAACAGATTCACTAGTTGTGACCCTGCAGCATTTGTGATTAATCAAAAAAAGTATCTTGGATCTGGAGGATGAAATACAACAAGCAGACAAAAAGGGATACACTCTCGATCTTGCTCATCGACTGGCAAGGTGTATTGAACTCAGACATAGCAAATAGAATAAAATGATCAATATGTTTTCACTTGTCAGTGGGAAAAAGCAAACTTTAACCCCAAAGCAACTCACATTGATCAGGTAACATTTTCAAGCTGTCTTCAGATGATAACCATAACATCTGTAAACTGGCATTGTTTTACTTTAAGAGCTGGGATAAAAGTGAAATTCTGAAGCTTTGAATCTGGTGTAATAATTGCAGAAGGTATTTGATTTAGCAGTGTTGTTATAATTCTGCAACAGAGATGCCCTCTAATTAGTATGTTGGCATTGTTTCTGTGATCTAAATGGCAACTTGTGCTTCAAAGAATCTCTTTGTTCTGATGTGCCATTTATACATAACAATTTAATGAAGACTGAAAGGGTACACACCATCAAGGACTTTGAAAAGTTAATGTAGGTGCGCTAACATGTGTAGATGTTCTAATACAAACTAAGAGGCTGCGATTTTGCTGACCTCGGCGGGTCCGTGGCGGACGATGTCGGGTCCCGACCCCGCTGCTGGCTCCATCCCACTGTCCGAATGAATTTCCCTTGATTGGGCTTGTTAAGCCCACCAGCGCGTTTCCCGGCCAATTAGAGGAAGCGGGTCTGGTGACGTCATTTGATGATGCGTCATCAGCTGGTTTCCTTAAAGGGACCATGTCCAACTTTATTTTGACATTTGTGCTGTCAGTGTTCTACAGCATTGAAGTGCTGCAAACACTGACAAGCACTGCACAAAGGCACAGGGCTGTACCCAGGCTCTCCAATGACTCCCTTCATATGCTTATGGAGGGAGTCACAGCACGCAGGGAGGTCCTCTTCCCTTCCCATGGGCGGAAGAGACCTCCCCAGGAGATCAACACAGCCTGGTTGCACATTGCACAGGAGGGCACAAGCAGGGATGTAGTCAGGAGGACCTGGGTGCAGTGCCGCAAACGTTTCAATGATCTCAGTAGATCATGAAATGTTAGTACAAAGCCACACTCAACCTCATCCTGCTGTGCCTCTCATCACATCCCCATCACTCTGCCTTCCCTACCCTACTCCTGCAAATCCTTACTCACATCAACTTACCTTGCACCTCCACCCATCCCTCTCTATCTATATTATCACATCACCATCTCACTAGCCACCCCTCACACTCACCCTCATCCTAGTCTAATCATACCAACTAACAACACACAAAGGTAGGCACTTGGGTCTTTTATGCAATGTCCATGTAAAGTTTCTGTTAATGTGGTGTCAAACATTGAAACCTTTATTTTCAACACTTTGCATTCTTGACAGATTTATGTGCACCTTTGGAAGTGGCTTAGTGAGTTGCAGTGAATAGTGAGACATAATGGAACCCCCTGCAATGGTCATGAGTGTGAAAGGAATAGCTTGGGCATTGTAGGGATGCTTTATGGTGTTGGTGTGGGGTGGTGCCAACCTGGCGCATCATGTGGCAGCCAGGGTGTACAGCATCAAGTGAAGTAAATCTGGCCATGGTGAGGCCAGGGATGGCCTCCCGGGCAGCAATGTGGTCGGGTGCTGATGCCCTGTGAAACATCAGTTGATTGCAGAGAAGGTTAGTGTTGTTGTTGGTGCTGCTGGTGTGCCTGGTGCTGCTGGTGTTGGGGCTGATCGTGGTGGGATTCTGAGGACCAAGGTGAGAGAGTATAAAGGGTACCCATGCTGATGGAATAGATGGCAGATGAAGTAGAGATGACAGAAGCGATCTGTCAATGGTGAGAGATGTAATAAGATCAGACTGGATGGAGACTTGTGTAAAGACTTGCTGCATGGTGAATCTGTTGTGGAAATGCAGTGAGGAAGAGCTTGTGGCTGAGGGAAGATATCTCTGTAAGGTGGGAGCTTTTACTTGACATTTCAAGCTGTCAACTCATCAGCTGATTCAATGGCCACTAACCTCCCGCCTCAGCTTCACAGACGTGGTCTAGCAATAGCGTGAAACCCATGGGCGAGCTGTCAAATTCAAACAGTACGTTTAAAATCATTGTTAAGTGGCTGTAAACAAGCCACTAATCATTTAAATTGGCTCCCCCGATGCTGCCTGTCGGGTGTGCTCAGCGCTGACAGACCCGACATTGGGAAAGGCAAGTGTGCGCGATTTGACAGCGGGTTCCCGACCTGCTGTCAATCAATTCACATTTAACTGCTGACCCACCACCGATCCTGTCCGCTGAGCACCGGCAAAATTCCGGCCAGAGTCACTGTAAGTTGTCTCCAAATGCCACAATTACATACATAATTTATTTCTGAATTAGGAAGCATTTTTCTACCTGAACTTTTCAATGACATAAAAGGCACTACAAGTTATTCAGAGCACAATATTAAAGATTATAGGCTTGAATTTCTGTGGGGCTTCTCCTGATCTACTGTCGGAGTTATGGCAGGAAAACAGGAGAAACCCCATGGAATTTCAGACCCATGATATTTATGTCCAGTCTAGTGTGATATAGGCTAACTACCATAATGTTTGTTTAGATTCTTACATGACTGTGTGAAATTATCTTCAGCAACTTTACAGAGTGGATAATTTAATAAAACTGTCAAGTATATAGATGTTACAATAAAGCTGGAAAGAAAGACTTGCATTTATATAGCACCTTTCATAACCTCAGGATGTCCGAAATCACTTTCCAGCCAATGAAGTACTTTTGAAGTGTAGTCACTGTTGTAATGTAGGAAACGCAGCAGCCAATTGTGCACAGCAAGCTCCCACAAACAGCAATGTGATAATGACCAGATAATCTGTTTTTACTACGTTGATTGAGGGATAAATATTGGCTAGGACACTGGGGATAACTTCCCTGCTCTTCTTCGAAATAGTGCCATGGGATCTTTTACGTCCACCTGTTAGATCAGACGGGGCCTCAAATTAACATCTCATCTGAAAGACGGTACCTCTGACACTGCAGCACTCCCTCAGCACTGAACTGGAGTGTCAGCCTAGATTTTTGTGCTCCTCTGGTATGGGACTTGAACCCACAACTTTCTGACTCGGAGGTGAGAGTGCTACCCACTGAGCCACGGCTGACATTCAAAGGCATGACTAACTTTTTTATTCATTGTGTGATGTAGCCAGCAAGGCTGGCATTTATTGCCCATCCCTAGTTGCCCTTGAAATGGTGGTTGTGGGGCTACATTTTGAACCACTGCAGTCCTGATATACCAGTGAAGGTGTTCTAACAATGCTGTTAGTTCCAGACGTCTGACCCAGTGACGATGAAGGAACAGTGATATAGTTCCAAGTCAGGATGGTGTGTGACTTGGAGGGGAACTTGGAGGTGATGGTGTTCCCATGCGCCTGCTGTCCTTGTCCTTCTAGATGATGCAGGTCATGGGTTTGGGAGGTGCTGTCGAAGAAGCCTTGGCAAGTTGATGCAGTGCATCCTGCAGTACACACTGCAGTCATGATATGCCGGTTGTGGAGGAGGTGGAAGTTTAGGCTAGTAGATGAGGTGCAGATTAAGCGGACTGCTTTGTCCTGGATGGTGTCAAGCTTCTTGAGTGTTGTAGCAGCTGTATCCATCCAGGCAAGTGGAGAGTATTCTATCACACTCCTGCCGTGTGCCTTGTAAGTGGTGGAGAGGCTTTAGGGAGTCAGGAATGTGCTACTCACCGCAGAATACCCAGCCTCTGACCTGCTCTAGTAAACATGGCATTTATGTGGCTCATCCAGTTGAGTTTCTGATCGATGGTGACCCAATGGAAGTTAATGGTGGAGGTCCCGGCCACTGAACGTCAAGGGAAGATGGGTAGGCTCTCTCTTGTTGGAGATGGTCATTGCCTAGCAGTTGTGTAGCCCGAATGTTACTTGCCACTTATCAGCGTGAGCCTAAATGTTGTCCAGGTCTTGCTGCATGCAGGCATGGAATGCTCCATTATCTGAAGAATTGTGAATAGAGCTGAAAACTGTGCAATCATCAGTGAACAGCCCCAGTTCTGACTTTATGATGGAGGGAAGGTCATTAATGAAGCAGCTGAAGATAGTTGGGCCTCGGATGCTGCCCTGAGGAACACCTGTAGCGATGTCCTGGGACTAAGACTACTGAAATCATGCTGTCACTCATCTTACCACAGGTCTGGATACCTGTTAATCTTATATTGGGCCACTGTGCTAAAGCAGTAATGATTTAAAATATCAAATAAAATAAATTACAGTTTGGAAAATGCACCCAATAACAATAATAGTATGAGACCAAAAGAGGATTAAAATATTTAAAAATACATTTTAATTTAAAATGTTTGGGTTTGCCAAAATGTTCGCCAATGTGTAATTTATGATTTAATTTTATATTTTAAATTGTTACAATTTCAGGCTCGTAATCCATCATAATATTAGTGAATACATTGGTCTTCGGAAATACTGTGACTTCACTGCTGAACAGCTCGTCATGAGGACATCTGCCCTCTAGCTTTATTAAAGAATTTCTATGGTGTTGGATATTACTAGACAGCTGTATATAGCTCCAAACTTAAGAAAATGTTCACTCTACTCAATAATCAAAATGACAAATAAACAGATTCATCCATATAATACATGAAAGAAGAATTTGCATTTATATAGTGCCTTATCACGTTTCTCAAAAGCATTTCGAAGCACTTCAAATACGATGAATTATGTTGAAGTGCAATCATTATTGTTAAATAGACAAAGCCATTTAGCATACAAGGTCTCACAAACAACAATTAGATGAATAACAGGCTACTGTTTTGGTGGTATTGGTTGCGGAAGGAACGTTGGCCAAGACCAGAAGAGCTCCCTCTTTTTTTTCAAATGGTATTATAGAATCTTTAACATCCTTTTGAACCACCAGGACAAGTAGATGTGGCCTCTGTTTAATGTCTCATTAGAAAGATGGAACTTCCAGCAATCCCTCAGTACTGCACTAGAATATCAGCTTACATTATGTGCTCAAGTATTGGGATGTGGTTTGAACCCACAATTTTCCAACTCAGAGTTGAGAGTTCTATCAACTGAACCTGGGTGATAATGAGTGAATAAGTGGTGTGATTAGCTGGCTTTCCATAGGGAGCACTTCAGTAATGGCTTTTAAGGGACAGGCCAGAGTCATAGATCTGCTTCATACCCCAGACAATCCTTGAGTAATGGCACAGGAGATCCACTATTTCTATTTTTAAATAATAAAAAATAGTAATTTTCAAGAATTTGATTTCAAGCTTGTACTGTAATCTCATAGTTCAAATGATAGCAATAAACTGAGCCTCATTCTTACAGTTTATGGCATCTTATGTTCTCCTTGATTAATGCCTTACAATCACTCCCAGATATCCAATATATTTTCCATAAAACTTCTTTAACTACCACCTTGTATTAGATTTATCATCTTGTATTAGATTTACGCTGAATGATTGGTCAGTTTCACTAATCTACCAACAAAATTTTTAGTTACATTTTTTTCTGGAATAACTGTTACTAGGTAATCATGAAATCAGTATCATCACAGTGAATGGCTTACACTGTGTTGTAAATCCCTTGGAATATTCATTGAGAACAGATCAGACTCCATAAATGTTTCATCCATGCTTGTCCATTTAAACATTCTGCCCACTGCTTGTGTAACTACAGCTCCTTTGACATTGCTATTGTGCAGTCGAGGCTGGTGTGCCACTGCCAGCACACTGTAAAATGATGGAGATCAACTCAGCACTTCTGATGTCATCACCCAACTTTTCTGAGGTCTTATGAGTGGCTATCAATGGTGTGAAAAACGCAGGGTTCCAGCAGAGACAAGTGGCACACTACTAAATGTGAAAAGGGGAGAGTGGCACTCAAAGGTTGCAGGCTTCTGCTTGAGAACTGCTTTCTCAGCATCAATATAGAAGTGCCATAACATTCATTTACGATTGAAATGCTATCTACAGTTGTCAAATGTCATCTGTTATGGTATCAAACACACCAAATCAGTGAATCTGTTTTTTCTAGTGGGATATAATGGTATTAATTAACATGAAAGTGTGTATGTACTGGAAATTACACACCACTGGCTATTTTTGCATGAGGTGAAGCTAAAAGCTAAACAATCACTGGAATGATAAACCCCTCAATATATGCATGCCTTATCATTCATTATTGCCTAAGCAGGAGGTGCCACATTGATGCTGCTGCTAGTATGTAAGTAAAGTGCTGCCTGAGTTGAAATAATGCTTTGTGCACTATCTAACATCCAATTGACAGTAAAAAGTATTACTAAATGTGCTGTCACAGATGTACATAACATTCCATACTTGATATTTATGCCATCAGCCAACCATTTGTTGTCAGTCTCTGAAACCTGGACATAAGGATTAAAACATCAGCCTACCACTTTCTGAATGATATGATGAACGTGTTATCAAAGTGCAAATGACTGACATTGTGAATGACCAACTACTGACAGTCTTGACAGCTGATGGTGACAGGCAGGTCATTCTCCACAGAAGAGATAAAAACCTTTAGCATTCACGTTACAATTACATAAGGTTCCAAGAAACTAAATATTTCTTCCAGTTTTCAATGTTTTCCAGATGGAGTATTTTATTCATTGTTTCACAGTTTTGATATGCATACAGAATTTTAAAGCATGAAAAAGTATAGGGGGTAAAAATTCACTTGGTTGCGCCTCCCGTTAGCGCCTTAAGAGGGCGCTAATGGGGCGCAAAGCCGCTAACGCCCGGGCGCAGCGATGTTTGCGCCGCTCGAGAACTTAACTTGAGATTGTGCGGCGGCGCTAAAACTTACCGCTGCGACCACCTGTGCGCGCAGATTGTGACGTCATTCCATGGTGCAACGCCCTTGTGGCGCCCCGTAGCGGAAATTGAGTGGCGCCCCCTGCCTTACCGCCTGGCGCTTGCAACGACCAGAAGACTGGAACGCTATCAATCGCTGTGGGGCTGGGGGGGGCGCTATTTAAAGGGGGCCTCTTCCTGTCTTTTCTTGTTGGTGGCGTTTTTGAACTACGCATTCTGAGAGAGAGAGGGAGAGACTTCTGGAGAGATTCAACGTTGTGTGAAGGAGTTTTGGGTACTGAGCAGCACTTTGCAGGTTCATTTTGATTTGCCATTCCTTGTATCGATTTAGCAGAGACTGTGGGAGCTGCACTCTGAGCTCTTTGCCTGGTACTTTCCATTGTTCTTTCCAGCACATTTGATGTGCAAGTCTCTCCAGGCCGAGATTCAAGGCAGCAATGAACAGGATGTGGATGGAAAGCAAGATTAACCATCCCCTTTAAGAACTGGCCCGTGCCATTGTGTGTGTGTTCCATTGCTGACTGACATTACATGAGCTTCGCCAGCGCTCCGAGTTAGCGCCTCACTGCTCGGCCTTTGCGCCTTAAGAGAGGTGTGCAGCGCCTGCTTTAGCGCTCCACTCACCTCCCGGGGCGGTAAAAGTGAAGTTTCCTGTCAGTGCCGATAATTAGCGCCAGGCGCTAATATTTGCGTCCGGACGATATTTGCGCCCCAAATGGGGCGCGACCTAATTTCTACCCCTAGGTCTTTTGCAATTGGTTAATAGAGACACCAAAACACCATATAGAAGTGGCACCTCATTGCCTTTTCACCTTTGCATTAAACTTTATAAGTATGAAAATATTCATACTGATATCATTCCATTATAGACAGGAAATGTGGGCTGTAAGTTATAACAAAAACAAGTGAACAAAAAATAGCAGTACTTGTAAGTCTGTTTAAAACTTCTCAGCTAAGAGGTTGTTTAAAGAAGTGAGTGCAGCCATACAAAATGGAACGCATATATTTTCTCCACACAGTCCAGCGTAATATTGGGATATATAAATTACACTACAGAAAAAAAACATGGAACTCTGAGTTCAATTTAACAGCACCCGACTTGCCAACATCTCTGGACTTCACAATGTGCACACCAGAGATTTACAGGGGAATATTCAACTTCTGTCCGAAATGGGAGCAAAGTCGGCAGAGCGGCTGCGCCACTCACCTGAAGCCAGCGTCAGGATGCCCGAACCCGAACCGATTTTCCGCCTTCCCACAACCGGCCACTTGCAGTGGAGCGGAGTGCCTCTTTGGCGCCCGCAAGGTCCGATTACATTCAAATGAGGCCTGAACCTGAAAATGAGGCAGTGGGCGATTGAGAGGCAATGGGCCAGAATTTGCTGGGAAAATAACGGAGAAGTTTAATACACACGCCATTATTAATGTGTAAATCGTCCAACAATTTATGGTGAGGAAGAGATGCCCCGTTAGTTGAGAATCGCCAGAAACTGCTGGACAATTTGCGCTGCTCCGCCATTAGCCTCGTGAAAATGGCAGTTCGCTCTCAAACTCCCCGGGAGTTGCAAGAAATTGCTGCACTTGCACGGTAAATATGAATTAAACTTGCTGCAGCTTAAGGACCCTTTTAATGACGAGATTTATGTTCCAGCAATGCCACGCAACCTCTCTGGCCCAGAAAGGAAACAATTAAAACTGTGGAGTCTCATTCCTGCAGGCTCTTAGAGATTTTTAACATTTAAAATTTAATTTTTTTTCTTACTTTTCCTTTCAGTCTCTTTTTTTCTCTCTCTTAATCCAATCTTTCTTTCCCTCTGTTTATTTCTCTTTCTGTATCTAATTTGACTCTAATTCACCCAATTTCCTTCTCCATTGTTTCTCTATTTCTTTCTCTATCCTTAAATCTCATTGGTTAAGGTTCGAGCTGAAAGGTGAGGGAAAAAGTATAACTAATGGGGCATGCGCGAGACCCCCCGCTCCAGCAAATTCTGGGCCAATAGTTCTTCACGTCAGCAAGATAGAGCGCTGGGTGATTTCTGGTCTTGAAATTTCCCTTCCTAAATAAGTATTCTGATTGAAAAATTCAATGGGCATCAAAAATGGGCTGCTTGGCTATCAGACGTAAAGCCTTTTCCTGGTATCCATTTTTTTCTTTTTGGAATATATACTTTGTAATTCAGTATATATATGTCATTTTCAAATGTAAGTTTTGTTTTGTACCAAAAGTAGCTATTAGTGCACACATTCCAGTTGCCAATATGCTTTATGGTCCTATAATGATGCTGCGGATTACTAATGTGCAAATCCTTAACGTTCACCTGACATTCCTCTTTCCACTATTTAGTAAAGATTTATTTTAAGCAGGTTAACAGCTTACTAAAAAACAGAGAGAGGATTTTCAGATGAACACATTAAATGTTGGTATAATAATTTCAGGACATGTATTCTTTATGTGGATAACACTCAGAAAAGGGTATTGTAACGTGTGATGTCATTACTGCAGCTTTAGCAAGAAATAGTATGAAGTTAATGCAAGGAATTTCTATATTTAGTCTATTTTTTAATGTTTATGTCTTTGCCCAGAAACATATCTCTCTGCAGTAAAATTAAAAATGACAGATCACTGCAATGAATTATTATCTAATGGTCCAATCCATGAGATCTTCCAGTAAGGGCTTAAAAGTTAACAGCCATGGCATATATAGAATATTACATAACTATCGGTCTCTTGCAAATATTCTTTCATTCGTGTAAGAACCCATCATAACTAACTGCAGCCTATGATGCTTGCAGTAATGGGTCATATACATCTGTGATAGTGTCTTATAATAGTCGTGCCATTGATGTGATATATAGACTTGCAAGCACCTTAAATATTTTTATGTAAGAAAACATTTAGGCAGCATCATTTTCATGGGTACTTGTTTGCTATTTCAGATACAAAACAAAAAGAAATTTGCATCTTTTAAATAAATGTCACAACTATAATAAATAGAACCATGGATGAGAGAAAATGTTACATTGATCTTTACTTCACTCATGAGAAAGACGTATATAATTCTCTCATGAAGTCAAAAATCTATATCACATTTACTATCTTCTATTAGTCTTTATTTCTTTCTGTGATAGCAATTAAGCTGATTTTCTACATGATGACTGTATTTAAAGAGTCTTACATGCTGAAATGGATGTATTAACAAAACTGCAACAATGTATTTATTAGAAAAATTCCTTGTGTTGTCAAACTATAATATACTGTAATGCTGAAGTATATCACCACCTAAGGAGATGAGCGCACAGACAGATATGAACCCTTTGGAAGCTACTCAAAATTCATTCTATCAATTAAAGAAAATAAACTGTTAATGCCCTAATGTCCTTTCTGGTGTCATAAAAACGGAGACTTATCTATCCTTGCTGTCTTGTGTAGAATGTCCTCAGGCCCTTCTTGTCCTCATTCATTTTCCAGTTCCCTCCCATGAAGAATATGTAGCTCATGGCTGGCAGTGGGTCGGTGTACCAGGGGCTCGAACTGAGGTGGTAACGATCAGTAGAATACTATGTGTATGTACTGTAGCCACTACTGCAAATCATCACCTAAAGCAGGTAGGATATGCAGCAGCCCACTATGGCCAATAAACCCACTGAGAACTGCTATGGTTTGTACACAAGAATTATATTTTTTAAATGTTTTACAAATAAAATGCTTTTCCCCACTAATGATATAGTTTAATAAATGTGTTTCTTTGCCTATTTCTCTAATTCTCTTTTATTATACATCAGGCAGTAAAAAGTTAATAAAAATTATTTCTTTAAGTGCTATATGATAGAAAATGTGTATATTTTGAACGTTCGAAATGACATTCTGTTTTCAAAAGTTAAACTTAAATTTACATAATAACTATAAGCAGTGTACAATCATGAACATTTCAGTGTTATTTTTGTTATTTAATCAATATGATTGTTAGTTAGTATTTAATTACCAAGTAAAATAAATATAGATACTTTAGTCTATCTGACTAAAATCTTTGCTTTAGTTATTAGCTACTGTTAATGTTGGCTTTCCAAGGGTGCGTGACTGAGAACTATGTACTAATAGTCAATTACTAAGACTACATGATTAGGGAAAGAGAAAAAAATGTCAGTTGATTGGCATCGCTTACTAGGGAAAAAGAATTGAAGACGAGTATGTGCGTGTCTGGTAAATAATGTTATTCGTGATTAAATTACGGCTAAAGTAATTCTAGCGTGTATTATTTATCGCCACTGCACACCTTTTCCTTCATTAACTGATACCTATAAAAAGTGTCTCTGGACACCATTAATGTAGACAGGTTTTCATCAGAGGTAGGCTTGTCAGTAGCCCAGACCCAGAGGGACAGTATTCCCTACATTAAAAAATCCAGCTAACCTTGACTTTCCATCAACAACAAAAAAAAAATAATTGCTTATTCCTGTAAGTATTTTGTCAGTTATGATAGTGAGGATTATTAATGTTCATTCTAATATGATCACTTCCTTCTATGATCAACTTTTTTTTTCTCATAACCTAATATTTTCCAATACATTTTGCCTAACAGAAGCTTCTTCCTTGTCTACAAAATAACACTTGTGAGAGTATTAGAATTATTCAAACTGTGCTTTAATGATATCAGCTTATGACAGAATTCTTATTTGAACATATTTTCTCTTTTTCTTTAGTATATTTATGGATGAGTGGTCTTATCTATAAAGTTTTAGCACATTGGGCTGAGTATTTAGTTTTTTAAAACTTTTTTTTGCTTATGTAATGACTATCAACCCCCAAACTCTTGCAGTTTCATATCGATGAGTATTTTCACTATTACTAATGTGCCTAAAATACCTTGTTCCACAGATGAGTAGCTTGGCACCTGCTGCATGAAAAATAGCCAATTACTGCTCAGTGTCTCTAATTTTCTGATTCAATTAGTATGCTCCAGAGCTTTCCACTTTAATAGCAAACTACTTCACAGTTAGCTTTCTGATTAATCATTGCCCATCTGCAAACTGTCGAAAAGCTTGGTGGAACAAATTTGTGTACTTTAGAATGCTGTGAGCTTAGCAAATCAAACCTGTTTTGCTATATGCAGCGTCAATTCTATTTACACTTTGTCTGCTACACTACTAACGAGCATTGCGTTAATGATAAGGAAAAGCCTTTACTATAAAAATCCTATATCATTATACAAACAGTAATCTGCAGACAAAGTGTCTCTTGAAGAAGCAGGTCAAAAGCCTAAATTCTTTTAGTCATAATTTTAGTTTAATTTGTAAGGAACAACTTTTTAAAAAAATTGTTAAGATTTTTCTCGACCACGTTTCCTCTTAAATATAAGTTTATAATGTTCATATTTAAGAGCCATTAACAGTAATACAACGATTAATTATAGCACTACTATAACACAAGAGGAAACAGAGAGAACATGACATAATAATTTACCTTAGCAATTTATATAAAGTATTAGTAGTATTGAAAGGAAGTAAACTCAGGAGCAAAAATGAAAGACAAAATCAAAGCAAAGGGTTAAATCTTTAAACCTCATAATTTTTTTGTAATTCTTGTTTTGTACTGGCACTGGGACTTCAGGGATGGGGAAGTGGCACTTAAGTCTTGGCACAGCAATGGTTTCATTCATTCTCGGGATATGGAAAAAGCCTAATGGGGGAAAAATTTGTTAGCGACCATTTTGGGTTTCTAAATTTAGCGCCCGACGAAAAATAGCGCCGGCGATCGCTAACTTCATTTTTGCGCACCAAGAGGGAGGTGGAGCGCTAATTCAAGCACTCCACTTCCTTCTTAGAGCGCTAGCCCCGAATATCGGGGCGGTGCGTTCTGCAGCGCTATGTACTGGGCCACGTAGCACTGCCACATGGAAGGGCTCTTCTCTTCATTAAAGGGGGGGGGGGCCCAAGCCCACAACTCTGCGGGGCCCTACCTGGACCAACGGGGAGTGGGGTGCTGTGCCAGCAGCCCAGCACTCAAGAGGAGTGCTGGGCTGCCAGATCGTGGCACGGACCCCGCGTTGAAAGACACAACGGGCCGCAACAGGTAAGTCGGACGATTTATTTTTTCCACGTCTGCCACCTCCCCTTTAGTTAGTGCCCCGCGAGCCTCCTGCCACTCTGTTCCCGCCCCCTAAATTGGTCGCTGTCATCGCCCGGCGCAAATTCAGGGGGCATGGGCCAATTTTGCAGGCAGGGCGAAAACAGGGCGCTGCGCATGGTGATGACGTTGCCATCACCTGCGCAGCGGAGTGGGGCGCCACCGGTTACTGCCACCACTAAACTCTCACTGAATTTAGTGGGAGTCATTAGCGGCGCCGCACCCGGGCAAAAACCCGTTTGCGCCCCGCTCTCAAATGCACCGAATTTCTAGCCCAATTTCTTTTAATCTCATTTTTAGTTTAATTTTTAAGAACATTTGTTTTTTTTAAACATATGAGCGTTATTACATTATTACGCATTTGTAGACCACTTTTCCCCCTTAAATTTATGTTTATCATTTTCACATATAAGATTATTTTCGATTTAATTCTCAACCAAATAAAACTTCAAACATTCGATTTTGAATCACGTTTAGGGTTCATGGGTTTATATACAGCCTTTATTAGTTTTATTAATCAATATTATTGTCATATTCACAGACTTAGATAGTGTTAGATAAATATACCAATTATTATGATTTCTATTCAGATATATACATTATTGTAACATATTCAAATAGTTAGGATGATTTTGATAAGCTATGTAAGCAATGTTTTAAAAGCCTTTTATCTCTTTGAAAAACTAAGGGCATGTTACAGGGCTTGCTTACACGCATGCTTTCTGTATAGTTTGCATTCTTTACCTTATTTCTGAGATTTTCTTCTGACGTTTATTATCTTATTTTCTGCACGTACCAGACTATCACACCTGCGGCCATTATGGCTACCAAGTAGACTACGACACTGAACTAGAAAATAAAATGTGCTGCCTTCCCACGTTACAAGATAACAATGTTGCACTGAAAAATGAAACACTCTTTTACAGAATTATAATATGCCAATATATATTACAACATATTAAATGTTAATTGAGCTATTTTGAATATTTCGATTGACTGTATTTATATTCTTATACATCTTTCAATGCATATTGTCATGTTATTTGTCTAGGTGGATAAATTCATTTATTATGGTACTGTTTGTTTTTGTTAGTATTTAATACATGGTATATAAGTATTTGCATATTAATATGCCAATGTTATATCTATATATAGTTTGTCTATTAGTTTATGTACACTAGTCAATCTAGTGGGTGGCATTGGGCCATCAATGAGGGAGGTAGGGTGCAATGGGTCAGGGTCTATTTTCTCTACCAGAGGGGAGGGGTACAACCTTTTCTCGGGGAGGGGGGGGGGGGAGACTAGGGGGGAAAATTCGGTTGATTAGTGCCTCCCGTTAGCGCTAACGGGGGGCAAAGCAACTAGCGCCTGTGCGCGGCAATGTTTGCGCCGCTCGCTAAATTGACCAGACATTTTGTGGCGGCGCTAAACACTACTGCCACGACCTCCTGCGCCTGCAGATCGTGACGTCAGTTGAGCGTGCAACGCCACGGACTGGATATTGAGTGGCGCCCCCTGCCTTTTCGCCTGCTGCTAGCACCACCAGGTAGAGGGGAACGTTTTGCAGCCGGGAAGGGACTGGGGGATTTAAAGGTGGCGACATTTTTGCACCACGCATTCTGAGAGAGAGAGAGAGAGAGACTTCTGGAGAGATTCAACGCTGTGTGAAGGAGTTTTGGGTACTGAGCAGCACTTTGCAGGTTCATTTTGATTTGACCTTCTTTGCATCGATTTAGAAGAGACTTTGGGGTCTGCACTCTGAGCTCTTTCCCTGGGCCTCTCCATTGTTCTTTCCAGCAGAATTGATGTACCGGTCTGTCCAGGCCGAGATTCAAGGCTGCAATGAGCAGGGTGTGGCTGGAGAGCAAGATCGTCCCTCCCCTTTAAGAACTGGCCGGCGCCAGTGTGTCTGTGTTCCATTGCTAATTGACATCACATGAGCTTCGCCAGCGCTCTGAGGTAGCACCTCGCTCCTCGGCGTTAGCTCCTTCAGAGAGGTGTGTAGCGCCTGATTTAGTGCTCAAATCACCTCCAGGGGCGATAGAGGCCAAGTTTGCAGTCGGAGGCGATAATTAGCGCCAGGCACTAAACTTTGCGCCTGGCCGATAATTGCGCCCCAAAGGGGGCGATACCGAATTTCTCCCCCCTGGTTTTTCTTCAGTATGGGAGGGAGGTGTGACAGGGCCCAGTTTCTTCTCAGTGTGGGAAGGGAGGCGGGCAATACCCCAGGAAAAGTTTTCCTCCTAGTGGTGGTGGGGAATAACAGGCCCTTGTGGCTTCTGGGTGGGGTGCGGGCAGGTAAGGATGTGCAAGTCCCTTCTTAGTGGGGTGGGGGAGGGGGGGGGGGCGCGGAGAGAAGCTGGATATGCTTTTCAGCGGCTGGGGGAGGGGTGCAAGTTGGAAGAGCAATTACTTCTCCATGGTGGTGGCGGGGGCCGGAGGATGTTCGTGTTGCTTCTCAGAGTGGTGGTGGTTTTGGGTGGGCGCGGAGGGAGATGCAAGTTGATTCGCAGCGGGTGGAGGGGAAGGGGGAATAGACCATAGGTGCCTCTAAGTGGGGAGGGAGCTGTTTCTTTGCGAAGGGAGGAGTGGTTGGGGCGCTAAATTTGCTTCTCAGCGTGGAAGGGGAATTTCAATCAATGATTCATACTAGGCCAAAAGATGAAGGAGGTGGGTGTCAGAAGCATGAGGTTCATTCGAAAATTAAAATAGGGTCTGTGTCGAGGGAACTGAATCACTCTTAGGGTTCTGGCAGTTAGTCATGCATCAAGCTACTATGGGGTAACTTTTCATCTTCATCACATAGGGGGTAATCTGGTGGAGCGGATCGCTCGTCCATTATAGAACCCATCCGATTTTCATTCCATTTCTGGAACAAAAATCGGCCGGGGTCTGTAATAGGCGGGTGATCCGCTCCGCCAGGTTCTTCGGGAAGATGAAAATTTATCACCACTTCTCCAAACTGCTTGCCTGCGTGGATATCAAATTACTTCAGTTTGTATGTTGTGATGTTTCAGTTCACTTCAAATGAAGTATCTTTGTAGATTAGAATCTGTACCAACTGATGGGTAGGAACTACGAGAGTACAGTGAGACTGTAATGTTATATTAGGCTAGCCCAACTATACTTAATGGGTCACATTACACGAGCCTCTCAATGCCATCTAGTGGCACAGTACTGATGGAATGTTGCAGCTGCTCAATTGTTTTAAATATCTTAAGAGATTATTGTGAGTCCATTATAAACTATTTATAACATTACATTAATCATACTAAATATTAAAAAAATTCAAACACAGTATCCCAAAGTACAGTTTCATATGTATACAGCATTATTAATTGCCATATTAATTAAATTATATGGCTCGTTAACTGATAGACTGTTCCAGTTTGGTAATTCTACCTTATAAGAGCATAAGAAATAGGAGCAGAAGTAGACCATTGGGCCCTTCGAGCCTGATCTTTTATCCCAACTCCACCTTCCCGTACTATCCCCATATCCCTTAGTATCGAGAAATCTATCGATGTCTGTCTTGAATATACTCAGTTATTTATGTGTGCTTTCCTCTTTCAGTCTGAACACTGCTATCCTTAACATTTTGCTTCATCCACTGCCACCAACTTGTCCAACTCAGGGAGCATTTCAGCACAGTTTAAGATTAAGAAGTAATTGAAGCACATCTTACACTTTCACCATGAGGAGAAGCATTGGTGTAGGAAATACAGGCCTGGATGAGTGCAGCTCCAACAACACTCAAGACGCTCAACACCATCCAGGACAAAACAGCCTGCTTGATTAGCATCCCATTCACCGCCTTAAACATTCACTCCCTCCACCACCGGCACACCGTGGCTGCAGTGTGTACCATCTACAAGATGCACTGCAGCAACTCGCCAAGGCTTCTTCGGCAGCACCTCCCAAACCCGCGACCTCTACCACCTAGAAAGACAAGGGCAGCAGGCGCATGGGAACACCACCACCTCCAAGTTCCCCTCCAAATCACACACCATCATGACTTGGAAATATATCGCTGTTCCTTCACAGTCGCTGGGTCAAAATCCTGGAACTCCCTTCCTAACAGCACTGTGGGAGTACCTTCACCACACGGACTGCAGAGGTTCAAGAAGGCAGCTCACCACCCCCTTCTCAAGGGCAATGAGGGATGGGCAATAAATGCTGGCCTCAGCAGCGATGCCCACATCCCATGAACGAATAAAAAAAATCATCAGAAGCCATGGGGTCACTTTCTACATGTATACTGATTACACCCAACTCTACCTCTCCACCATCTCTCTTGACAGGGCTGCACCACGCCGGAGGTGACACCCCCAACACAGGTTATACAGGCAAAGGATGAGCTTCTTCAACATGACGGAGCAGCAGTGCCAAAGGAGGCTCAGGCTATAGTGCCAGTCGTTGCCGGCTTTTGCACATTGTTGGAGGAAGACCTGCAGCCCAGAGGAGTGGGTGGACAGGCCTTACCAGTTGCTGTCTAAGTCACCAGCGCTCTCAACTTCTTCGCCTCAGGCTCCTTCCAGGGATCTGCAGCAGACATTTGGGGCATCGCGCAGTTGGCCTCCCACAGATGCATCACACAGATGCCCTCTTTGACAAGCCAGCCAATTATATCGACTTTGCCACAGATGAAGCCAGTGTTACTGAGCAGGCACTTGGCATTGCCACTCTGGCTGGCTTCCCATGGGTGCAGGGCGTCATCGACTGCACACATGTGGCCATCAGGGCACCCCATCATTACCCCGGAGTCTTAGTCAACTGCAAGGGCTTCCACTCCCTCAACGTGCAGCTCGTCTGCAACCATAGGAAGATCATCATGCATGTGTGAGCAAAATTCCCTGGTAGCTGCCATGACTCTTTCTGTCCTGCGCCAGTCCACCCTCCCTCAGCTCTTCGCTCCTCCAAACAGACGTTCCGGCTGGCTGCTTGGAGACAAGGGCTATCCACTAAAGACGTGGCTCATGACACCCTTGAGGAGGCCAAGTACTGAGGCCCAGGAGAGATAAAATGAAAGCCACATTTCCACCAGATGTGTCATAGAGCAGACAATAGGCGTGCTGAAAATGCGCTTCAGATGCCTTGACAGATCTGGAGGAACCCTTCAGTATGCACCAGCCAGGGTCTCCAGAATCGTCATGGTCTGCTGCACCCTGCACAACAGGGCGCAGCAGCAAGGATTAGCGCTGCATGAGGAGCAAGGCACTGAGTCTCTTCAAAGGAGGAGGAGGAGCATCAGCTGGAAGATGAGGAAGAGGAGGAGCAGGAGGAACCTGCGGTACAGATCCCACCAGTACTCAAGCACATTGCTGCCCGGGAGGCCAGGGGTGGGCTCATCATGGCCAGATTTACTTAACTTTACGCATTACACCCAGAACCAGAAAGTAGTGAAAATAAAGATTTTAATCTGTGACATCAATAATGTAATCTGTAATGGAAACTTTACAGAAATATTTAATAAAACACTCAAGTGGCTACCCTTGTGAATCTACTTGTGTTTCATCTTTCTCTTATGCGTGCTTCTACGAGATGCTATCCCTGTGGCTTCAGCAGAGATAGAGGCAGCCTGCTTACTTCCCTACTGCGACTGCACAGACCCTTTTGGCGGACATGCTCTGGGTTTTGGAGCCTATGATGGCCCCGCCAAAGTCTGCTCCTCCTGTGACTGTGCAGGGGCAGACTCGGCCATCGCGATCCAAGGAGGCATCTGGGGCTCTGCCTGGGGGGGGCAATGGGGGAGAAGTGTGAGCGCTTTGAGAGAAGCCCCCTCTCACCATCATCCCTCTCATGGGCCACCCGCACTTCCCTGCTAACAAGGAGTTAGAGAGCATCTTGCTGCACAGCAGTGGGGCCATGAGGACCCACTTCTATGTTAACATCCCTCCTGGAGAGGAGGTCTATGAGCCTCTGCCATCTATTCTCCATAGAGACCATGTGCTCCTGTGAATGGCACATTAGCTGCTCCATGTAGGTGGCCATCCTATGCATAAAAGAGCCGACAGTCACCATCGCCTGCGACACGGTGGTGCTCATGTTGGAGATGGACTCCTCCATTCTTTGGACATTTGCAGGCATCATGGTCGCAAAACCCGTCAAAGCCTCCTGCACTTCTTGCTGCACCTCCAGGAACGTCCTCTTTCTGGATGGCCCCTGAGGCTCAGCAGCTGTATGCAGCTGAGCAGAGCTGGGAGCGTCCTGCACCCTCTGGCGAGGACGCTCCACTGCTGTCCCTGTCTCCACCATCTGCTCTTGCTCACTTGTGAGTTGTGAGACACCAGGTGACAACACTAATCTATCTCACGTGGCACCCACCGAGGTGTGCTTCTCTGCGCTGGTGCTGGGTGCGCTTATGTCTGGTGATGGTGCGCCCTCAGAGGCTGGAGGCTGCTCTGAAGAGTCGTCTTCTTCTTCCTCCTGGACAGTGGTGGGGGGGGGCGGGGGAGCGGTGGGGGGGTCTCTTGATGGACCTGTGAGAGAGTAAAGAGATGAGTTAGATATGTCATATGAATAATGGGTACAGATACCATTATGCACATGATGACCATTCAATGGCTGATGACATCAGTCCCCATATGAGTGACTGATGTATGCCATGTGGCTGTATGATATGTAATTCTGTCACCAGGTTGCTGAGATGTCCCCCTCTCTCCGTCTCCCACCTCCAGCTGCTCGGCGACTCCAGAGACTTCCAAGGCAGCCTCCTCTGCTGATGTTAGGGTGGCCAATGATGGAGTACCACCTCCAGTTCTTTCCCTCTCCCTCTTATTGTGGGATCTCTTTTCCTGCAAGGAGGGAAAGCAGAGAAGGTTGAGTGAGAGTGATGGAATGAGTGTAAGGAATGAATGGGTTACATCTGTAGAGGGAGATTATGATGGAGTGGGGTTGCAATGCCAAGTGTCCTCCTTGTGTTGTTAGTTGGTATGATTGCATTAGGATGAGGGTGAGGGGTGGCTCGTCAGCTGGGGATGTGATAATGTAGATAGAGAGGGATGGGTGGGCGTGCAAGGTATGTTAGTGTAAGGATATGCAGGAGCAGGATTGGGAAAGCAGAGTTATGGGGATGTGATGAGAGGCGCAGTAGGTTGAAGTTGAGTGTGGCCTTGCACTCACCTTTCCTGATCTAATGAGATCATTGAAACATTTGCAGCACTGCACCCAGGTCCTCCTGACCACATCCCTGTTGTTAACCTCCTCTGCTATTTGGCGCCAGGCTCCTTTTGCCTCCTGTGGAGGTCTCTTCCGCCCATTAGAAGGGAAGAGGACCTCCCTGTGTGCTCTCATTTCCTGCACAAGCAGATGGAGGGAGTCATCGGAGAACCTGGGTGCAGCCCTCTGTCTCAGTGCAGTCATGTTTGGCACTCTTTGTAACAGTCCAATTGTGCAGTGTGCTGCCTGCACACTCCTAGATGAGCCTTCAAATGCAATGTGGCCAAGACTCCTTTAATTATCCCGGCTGAAAACACGTCATCACTGGCATCATCAGACCCGCACAATTTAATAGGGCCAGGTAACGCACAGGGCGACTTTAATAGGCCCCATTAACGGAAAGTCGATCTCAGGAGCGGGATGGTATGAAGAACGGGGTCGCGCCCTGCCATGGCGACCGCCCGCATCCGACCCGCCCAGGTATAGAAAATTCCGGCCCCAGTCTTGGATGAGCCGTTCCTTTCTCCAGCTAAACACTAGAAACACCAAAGCCAACATCTTGCCCCCACCCCCGCCACAAACACTGGTCCCTCGCCACTGACTCCACCCCTTTCCATGTCCACTGTCACAGGCTGAACTATACTTAGTGTCATGTTCGACCCTGTGATGAGCTTTTGACCTGATATCATCTTCCTCAAAGACCACCCACTCCTCTTTCTAAAATATGACCTGCCTTGTTCACTATTTCAGCACATCTGCTGCGGAAGCTCTCATTAATACCTTTGCCAACTTCAGACTTGATTATTCCACTACTCTGCTGCTTGTCCACCTAACTTCCACCCTGTATAAATTTCAGCTCATCTAAAACTCTGCTGCCCATATCCTGTCCCACAACAAATCAAGCTCACCCATTACATCTTTCGATACATTGGCTCCCAGTCCCCGAACGTCTCAAATTTAATATTCTTATCTTTGTGTTTAAACCCTTCCACGCCATTCCCCCATCATATCTCCTCCAGCCCTACCCCCGCCCCCCCTCTATACTCTCCGTTCCTCTAAAACCAGCCTCTTGCGTAAACCTCTTCCCTTCAGCATTGACAGCTTGCAGCCACTTCCCACTCTGTGGAATTATTCCATAACCCTGGCCGGAATCTTTACCTTGGAGTCGGGCTGCGTGTGTGCGGGCCGCGTAGCGGGTCAGGAACCCGAAGATTTGAACAACACGTTCTGCACTGCGCGTTTAACTCAATGGCCCCAATTAAAACAGTCATGTGCATTTCCCGGGAGAGGCAGAGAACCGGAGGTGTCCCTCCAGTCTTCAGTCATTTGACTCCAGCAGAGGAGGAAGCCCTAGAGATCTCTGGAGTTGCAGAGCTGCTGGCGGTGGGAGACGGAGAGAGGGGGACCTCCCAGCAATCCTGGTGACAGAATTAAATTTCATATAGCCACATGGCATACAACAGTCACTCATATGGTGACTGATGTCAGCATCCATTGAAATGTCACCATGTGCATAATGGTAACGTTACCCATTCTTATTATAACACTTCTAATTCATCTCTTTACTCTCCCACAGGTCCATCAAGTGCCCCCCGCCACTGTCCAGCCTCAGGAGGAAGGCAACTTCTCAGAGGAAGCTCCATTCTCTGAAGGTGCACCGTCAGCAGACTCACGCGCAGCCAGAACCAGCACAGATACGTGCACCTCGGTGGGTCCTGTGCGAGATAGAGTAGTGTTGTCACCTGGTGTCTCACAGATCACAAGTGAGCAAGAGCAGATGGTGTTTACAAGGACAGCAGTGGGATTCCTTGCCGGAACACGCTGAACCTCGGGGGCCATCGAGAAAGAGGGTGATCTTGGAGGGGCAGCAACAATTGCATGAGGCTCTGGCATCTTTTGCAGCTGCGATGTGTGCAAATGTACAGAGAATGGAGGAATCCATCTCCAACATGAGCACCAGCATGTCGCAGGCGATGGCAATGATGTGCTGTTCCATGGAAAGGATGGCCACCTGCATGGTGCAGCAAATGCGCCAGTCCAACGAGAACATGCTAGCTGTGGACAACAGATGGCAGACACTCATTGACCAGGAGAGATATAAAACGTAGACTTGGGCCTTCATCGCCCCACTGATGTGCAGCAAGGTGCTCTCCAGCTCCTTGCTAGCAGGCTAGTGCTGGTGGCCCATGAGAGGAGACATGGAAGTGGGGGCTCTTCCCAAAGCGCTCATACTTCTCCCCCATTGCCTTCCCCCTCAGTCAGAGCCTCCCATGCTTCCTCAGATCTCGATGGCCGAGTCTGCCCCTGCACAGTCACAGGAGGAGCAGTCTTTGGCGGGGCCCTCTCAGGCTCCAAAACCCAGAGGACATCCGCCAAAAGTGTCAAAGCAGTCGCAGCAGGGAAGTGAGCAGCCTGCTGAAGCCACAGGGGTTACACCACGTAGAAGCACGCAGAAAACAAAAAAGACACAATCCTAGATGCACAAGGATATGCACATGAGTGTATGAAAAAATGTTTGTGATATGTTTCAGTTCTATTTATGGCGCACATAAATTTATTTCTTTGCACCACTTTCCAGTCTTGTCCATTTTTGCCTGCTATGTCGGAAGTGGCCTTATGACTTGGAGTGAATGGTGAGACATCACTTAACCTGGAGCTATGGGGGTTTGGGTGAGAGGAATGGCTTAGTCATTGTAGGGCTGCTTTGTGGTGTTGTTGGTGGTGGTGGGGGGGGAACTTAGTACAGCATGTGGCAGCCACATGGGTGCACTGGAGCAAGTTAAGTAAATCTGGCCATTATGAGGCTAGCTCGGGCCTCCTGGGCAGCAATGTACACCGCTGCTGGTGCCATCTCTACCTCAGATTCGTCTTCCTCCTGTTCCTCCTCCTCGTCTTCCACCTGTTCCTCCTCCTCCTTTGAAGAGGCTGTGTACTCTGCGCCTTGCTCCTCCTGCAGCTCCAATCCTCGCTGCTGCGCGTTGTTGTGCAGCGTGCAGCAGACGACGATGATTCTGGCGACCCTGGCTGGTGCGTACTGAAGGGCCCCTCCAGATCTGTCAAGGCAGCTGAAGCGCATCTTTAGCATGCCGAGTGCTTGCTCTATGACACATCTGATGGACATATGGCTGTCATTATAATGCTCCTTGGCCTCAGTACTAGGCCTCCTCAAGCGTGTCATCAATGGATAGCTCTCGTCTCCAAGCAGCCAGTTGGTAAGTCTGTTTGGAGGTGCGAAGAGATTAGGGAGGGTGAACTGGTGCAGCACGAAAGAGTCATGACAGCTGCTAGGGAATCTGGCGAACACATGCATGATGATCTTTTTATGGTTGCAGGTGAGCTGAACATTGAGGGAGTGGAAGCCCTTGCAGTTAACAAACACTCCTGGGTAATGTGGGGTGCCTTGATGGCCACATGTGTGCAGCCGATGATGCCCTGCACCTGTGGGAAGCCAGCCAGCCGCAATGCCGAGCACCCACTCAGTAACACTGGCATCATCAGTGGCAAAGTTTACATAATTGGCTGACTTGTGAAACATGGCATCGGTCACCTGGGTGGTGCATCTGTAGGTGGCTGACTGCGAGATCCCACAAATGTTTGCTGCAGATCCCTGGAAGGAGCTTGAGGTGAGGAAGTTGAGGGCGGTGGTGACTTTGACAGCCACTGGTAAGGCGTGTCCACCAGGTCATCTGTGCAGCAGGTCTTATTCCAGCAAGCTACAAATGTCTGTGACAACCTGGCGCAATAGCCTAAGCCTCCTTTGGCACTGCTGCTGAGTCATGTCCAGGAAGCTCATCCTCTGCCTGTATACCCTGTGTTGGGGGTATCACCTCCAGCGCCATGCAGCCCTGTGTTGACCCCCTCTCTCCTGTGGAGCATCAGGTCGTTGAGGAGAAGGCTGGTGTGGTTGCTGCTGCTGCTGGTGTTGTGGATGCTGCTGGTGTTGTGGCTGCTGCTGCTGGTGTGGCTGGTGTTGTTGGTGCTGGGGCTCATCTTGGTCCGATTCTGAGATCCAAGGTGAGACAGCATAAGTGACACCCATGCTGATCTAATAGATGGCAGGTAAAGTGGAGATCAGAGGCCCAATCCCTCAATGTTCTGAGAGTGACTAGCTATGTGGTGAGAGTGGCTTCCGAGGTTGCAGAAATGACCTGCAAACTCCTGACAGTTAAATCTCTGCACAAAATGGAGTCAGCAAGAGCCTTTCCCTTAGGCAAGGAAGCAGGTGTAATGTGTTTTTCCCAGATGTCAATTAATTGACTTGTACAATGGCCACTGATCTTCTGCCTCCACTTCACAGGCGAGGTTTCCAAGGTGCGTGAATCCCGTGCTCAAGAAGTTAAAGCCAAAAGCTGCTGTTAAAAAGCCTCTTAAGGGTCTCTCAACAAGCATTTAAGTACTTCAATGAAGTCGCCCACTTCTCCCAAGCGGGTCCGCGGTGCGCTGGGAAACATGCCCGAGTTAAATGCGGAAGTTGGCGGGTTCCCGACGCGCTGGCAATTTCCGTGATTCTTACTGCTGACCTATCCACAAACCCGCACGCTCGGGACTGGGAAAATTCCGGCCTCTGTCTCTCCCCCTCTCTCCTCTTTAACACCCTTGTTAAACCCCATCTCTTTGACCAAGCTTTTGGTCACCCCCCGTCATTTCTCCTTCTTTGGCTCAGTGTCTATTTTCCTTACACCTCTGAAGTGCCAAATGACATTGGTCTACATGAAAGGTGCTATATAAATGCAAGTTGTTGTTATCGATTTGCCCCCAGACAACTAGCAATTATACCAGAAGTAACAAGTTTAATTGAACATATACCACATTGTGTGCTTTAGTGCACAGGAGCCTCTTTGCATGGCTGCCATATGAAAGGGTCCGTTCAGCAATTGGGAAACGTACTATCCTGTACTCCTAACTTTGCTGCTGCATTTTCCTGAATTATCACCAGTAAAAAGCTTTCTGCTGATAGCTATTTCTAAGCTTTAGAGATAGAAAAACTGAAACGTCAAAAGAAAGAATAAAACTGGGCAAATTACAAAGCAGGAGAGAGCTAAAATATGAAGCAGTGAGTGAATTAAATCTGGTAGCAACTAGAAATGAGAAAGTAGAACACAGCTAAATGGCACAGAGAACTGGTCAGACTGAGGGATGAAATGAGAGTGATACGGAGCCAAGATGAAATAGAGAACAGAGCACAGATAAAGAGTACAGCAGAGCAGAAAAAAGGGTTAGCTGCCAGTCAGTTTAAGAAATTACAACTTGTTAAGTAATAAAACAAACATTATTTTACATTTTTATTGCTCTGATGTGTTGCCTGACTAAAGATTTCATGAGGTTATAGGCCCTAATGTGCTTATTCAGCATGCCTTCACACATCATTCCTTGCTGTTCTGAATGTAAGATTACTATTCAAAATCATTTCCGTACATTTTTTAAACTGTTTATGGCTTTTTCAAAGATTTACATACTGAGCAAAGCAAAACACATAAAGGTCTGCTTAATAAACATATGACGTACTAGATCTTAACCCTTAAGCCAGTAAGTATGGTATGATTTATATGAAGTCTGAAAGCAAAGTAAATTACATCAAGCATCCACTCAAACCAATAGTCATAAAAAGAGAGAATGGCCAGACACTGTTTGCAGTCTCCCTATCCACAGAGCCAGGTGATACAGACATTAGCGATCAGTCTACATCATAGATGAGTAGCGCATGACTACTAGCCTATAAATTATGGAATACAAATATAAGTATAGACAGAGATGATATTGAAATCTAGTTTAGGGAGCAAAATCGACATATATATATATTTTAGAAAAAACGTGAACTGTGTAAGCATGAAGGTTAGTGTGATAAAAATGGATAAGGGAAAAGGAGCTCAACATACTAAAGAAGCTCCCCCCCACCCATCTCTATAAAGGGAAGTCATACCTTTTGTATCCCACTGAAACACAATTTCTGCACATTTGCTTTGTTTTGTTGTGATAATGTATTTGCTGAATTTCCACATATATTCTGTTTGGTCAAAATTTGCATTGTTTTAATAGGTTATTGACAGACCGTCGGGTGTATGGACTAAGGCATTATTTTATAATGACTAAGTGTAACAAGTTTATTGCAAAGCCCCCAAGGTTCACTCACCCCCAGCAATTCAGTCAATAACCAATTTTTCTACTCCCCCTCCCAAGTCCAAACCAATGCTCTCTGACTTTTTAATTATTACAATATCTTACAAGCATTTTCATGGAAATCAATACATGTGTGATCTATTAACTAAAACTGTGCAGCTTCACTCCACAAATTTATTAAAAATATTGATTAGGTGCACCACTAGTGTACTCATTGACTTCAGTGTTTGTGAACAGCAATAACAGAATTCAAATAGCTTTTGATAACAAGTATATAAAGAAATTCCAAATGTAGAACCAATAGCACAATGTGTAACAAAAATGACAGATAATATCATATGGTATAAATTGCTGGACATACATACATACGAACATACGAATTAGGAGCAGGAGTAGGCCACTCGGCCCCTTGAGCCTGCTCCGCCATTCAATAAGATCATGGCTGATCTGATTACTCCACATTCCCGCCTACCCCCGATAACCTTTCACCCCCTTGCTCATCAAGAATCTATCTACCTCTGCCTTAAAAATATTCAAAGACTCTGGTTCAGCCGCCCTCTGAGGAAGAGAGTTCCAAAGACTCACGACCCTCTGTGAGAAAACATTTCTCCTCATCTCTGTCTTAAATGGGCAACCCCTTATTTTTAAACAGTGACCCCTAGTTCTAGATTCTCCCACAAGAGGAAACATCCTCTCCACATCCACCCTGTGACCCCTCAGGATCCTATATGTTTCAATCAAGTCACCTCTTACTCTTCTAAATTCCAGCGGATACAAGCCCAGCCTGTCCAACCTTGGATTACTATATGAACTACTGTAAGTGAAATACTAACATTGCAGCTAGTTGAGTAACTTTATAAATATTATTGAATCTGCAGCGCTGCAATATAATACAAATAAGATGCAAAAAATTGTACATGCTGGAAATCTGAAACAAACCAGAAAATGCTGGAAACACTCAGCAAGTCAATCAGCATTTGTGGAGTGGACAAGTTAATGTGTCATCATGTGGTTTTTTTAGTCTTGGGATGTGGGTGACGCTGTCAAGGTTGCATTTATTGCCCATTTTCTAATTGCCCTAAGAAGGTGGTGGTGGAGGTTCTCCTAGAACTACTGCAATCTTCGTGCTGATGCTGCTCCCACAAAAGGTGTTTGGTAGGGAATTCCAGTGATGATAAAAGAACGGCAATATATCAAATGGTGTGTGACTTGGAGGTGATGGTGTTTTTTGCTGCTTCTGTACTTCTCCGTAGTAGAGGTGCTGTTGAAATAACTTTAGGTCCTATGTATCCTGTAGATCAGACATGCTGCAGCCATAGTGTGCCAGGGTGGAAATTCTGTCCAATAGCGGGGCACCAATTAAGCTAACTGCTCTGTCCTGGATGGTGTCTAGCTTCTTGAATGTTGTTGCGGCTATTCCTACCCAGCTGAGAGGTGAGTATTCCATGACACTTCTGACTGGAACTTTGTAGGTGGTGGAGAGGCTTTGAGGATTCACAAGGTGAACCACTTGTGCAGAGTGCCCATGGCATTGCTGAAGAGGAGTTGAAGGATTCGCTGTTTTATAACAATGGGCTGTTATGTGCACCAGGCCTGGACAATGTTATCAGCTCATGAGTATTACATGTTATAACATCTCGTTGAGCACAGGCTGTGCTTCTTATCGTTGTATTTTCGCAGAGTAAGTAGGAGCACTCCTGCTCCTCTTGGCCCCACAAAAATAAAAGGAAGAAAAAATTGCAGCCCTTTAGTGGAGTGGCCACTAGAACTGCTGGTTAGGCTGCTCACCACCCAGTACAAAGGGCAGAGCATGCGCGTCACATGCTTCGCCCATTTCTACTTCAAAATTGCAATCAGGATCCTACAATGATGTTGGACCACAATTTGCATATTTCAGCAGCCTCCCGCTCAAAACAGGAGGGCATGCTGTTCTCCCATTTACAAGCCTGCCTAAAAATTGAATCAGGTGGGCCTTGGGCATCCTAAGGTGCCCCCTAATTCTTAACTGCTAGACACCCGCTTTTCAGGTGAGAAATGGGCGGCTGGTAGTTGAAAATCTTCTCCACTGGGTCCCAGCTCAGGCCGCCAATTCCTGATTTGACTATTTGAAGTGTATTCTTAAGTGATATTATACGTACTATATAATTAATAATCTATGAACACTTGATTTTAACATTTCAAGAATCTTATTAATTATGAGGAATAAATAGAACATCTAATCCTAAACAAATACATACTCTAAATGTGAAGCTTTTAATACGTAGATAGATATGTATGTTAGAATGTCAATTCAATGATTGCGAGCACACATATGGACGCAAGTTTTTTTTAAATTCGTTCATGGGATGTGGGCGTCGCTGGCAAGGCCAGCATTTATTGCTCATCCCTAATTGTCCTTGAGAAGGTGGTGGTGAGCCACCTTCTTGAACCGCTGCAGTCCCTGTGGTGAAGGTACTCCCATAGTGCTATTAGGGAGGGAGTTCCAGGATTTTGACCCAGCAACGATGAAGGAAGGGCAATATATTTCCAAGTCAGGATGGTGCGTGACTTGGAGGGGAACTTGGAGGTGATGGTGTTCCCATGTGCCTGCAGCTCTTGTCCTTCTAAGTGGTAGAGGTCGTGGGTTTGGGAGGTGCTGTCGAAGAAGCCTTGGCGAGTTGCTGCAGTGCATCTTGTAGATGGCACACACTGCAGACACAGTAAGCCAGTGGTGGAGTGAGTGAGTATTTAAGGTGGTGGATGGGGTGCCAATCAAACAGGCTGCTTTATCCTGGATGGTGTCAAGCTTCTTGAGTGTTGGTGGAGCTGCACTCATCTAGGCAAACAGAGTATTTCATCACACTCCTGACTTGTGCCTTGTAGATGCTGGAAAGGCTTTGGGGAGTCAGGAGGTGAGACACTCGCCACAGAATACCCAGCCTTTGACCTGCTCTTGTAGCCACAGTATTTATGTCGCTGGTCCAGTTAAGTTTCTGGTCAATGGTGACCCCTAGGATGTTGATGGTGGGGGTATCGGCGATGGTGATGCCGTTGAATAACAAAGGGCGGTGGTGAGACTCTCTCTTGTTGGAGATAGTCATTGCCTGGCACTTGTGTGGCATGTATGTTACTTGCCACTTATCAGCCCAAGCCTGAATATCGTCCAGGTCTTGCTGCATGCGGGCATGGACTGCTTCATTATCTGAGGAGTTGTGAATGGAACTGAACACTGTGCAATCATCAGCGAACATCCTACGTTTGACCTTATGATGGAGGAAAGGTCATTGATGAAGCAGCTGAAGATGGTTGGGCCTAGGACACTGCCCTGAGGAACTCCTGCAGTGATGTCCTGGGGCTGTGATGATTGGCCTCCAACAACCACAACCATCTTCCTTTGTGCTAGGTATGACTCCAACCAGTGGAGAGTTTCCCCCTGATTCCCATTGACTTCAATTTTACTAGCGCTCCTTGATGCTACACTCAGTCAAATGCTGCCTTGATGTCAAGGGCAGTCACTTTCACCTCACCTTTGGAATTCAGCTCTTTTATCCATGTTTGGACCAAGGCTGTAATGAGGTCTGGAGCCAATGGTCCTGGCGGAACCCAAACTGAGCATCGGCGAGCAGGTTATTGGTGAGTAAGTGGCGCTTGATAGCACTGTCGACGAGACCGTCTATCACTTTGCTGATGATTGAGAGTAGAATGATGGGGCGGTAATTGGTCGGATTGGATTTGTCCTGCTTTTTGTGGACAGGACATACCTGGGTAGTTTTCCGCTTTGTCGGGTAGATGCTTGTGTTGTAGCTGTACTGGAACAGCTTGGCTAGAGGCGCAGCTAGTTCTGGAGCACAAGTCTTCAGCACGACAGCTGGGATGTTATCAGGGCCCATAGTCTTTGCTGTATCCAGTGCGCTCAGCTGTTTCTTGATATCATGTGGAGTGAATCGAATTGGCTGAAGACTGGCTTCTGTGATGGTAGGGACCTCAGGAGGAGGCCGATATTACATAAGATTACATAGGATATACGGCACAGAAACAGGCCATTCGGCTCAACCAGTCCAGGCCGGTGTTTATGCTCCACTCGAGCCTCCTCCCGTCTTTCCTCATCTAAATCTATCAGCATAACCCTCTATTCCCTTCTCCCTCATATGTTTGTCCAGCCTCCCCTTAAATGCATCTATACAATTCGCTTCAACCACTCCCTGTGGTAGCGAGTTCCACATTCTCACCACTCTTTGGGTAAAGAAGTTTCTTCTGAATTCTCTATTGGATTTCTTGGTGACTATCTTATATTGATGGCCTCTAGTTATGCTCTTCCCCACAAGTGGAAACATTCTCTCTGTATACACTCTATCAAAACCTTTCATAATTTTATAGAGCTCTATTAGGTCACCCCTCAGCCTTCGTTTTTCAAGAGAAAAGAGGCCCAGCCTGTTCATCCTTTCCTGATATGTATACCCTCGTATTTCTGGTATCATCCTTGTAAATCTTCTCTGCACCCTCTCCAGTGACTCTATATCCTTTTTATAATATGGCGGCCAGAATTGCACACAGTACTCCAAGTGTGGTCTAACCAAGGTTCGATACAGGTTTAGCATAACTTCCCTACTTTTCAATTCTATCCCTCTAGAAATAAACCCTAGTGCTTGGTTTACATTTTTATGGCCTTGCTAACCTCTGGCGCAACTTTTAGTGATTTGTGTATTTGTACTCTGAGATCCCTTTGTTCCTCTACCCCACCTAGACTCGCACCCTCCAAGTTTTAAGTGACCTCCCTATTCTTCCTACCAAAATGTAATACCTCACATTTGTCTGTATTGAACTTCATTTGCCAATTACTTGCCCATTCTGCAAGTTTATTAATGTCATCCTGTAATTTGTTGCAGTCCTCCTCAGTATTGACTATCCCCCCCCAATTTGGTATAATCCGCAAATTTAGAAATTGTGTTTTTGATTCCAAAGTCTAAATTGTTAATGTAAATTGTGAACAGCAGTGGTCCCAGCACTGATCCTTGTGGAACACCACTACCCACCTTCTGCCACTGTGAATAGCTACCCTTTACTCCCACTCTCTGCTTTCTGTCTTGAAGCCAGCTAGCAATCCATTCTGCTACTTGTCCTGACTCCGCATTCTCTGACCTTATTTATTCGACTATTATGGGGTACCTTATCGAAGACCTTTTGAAAATCTAGATAAATTACATCTACTGCATTACCATTGTCTACTCGCTCTGTTACCTCTTCAAAAAATTCAATAAGGTTGGTCAAGCAACATTTTCCCTTTTGAAATCCATGCTGACTATTCATTATTATACTTTTCGTTTCTGGATCATCCACTCGGCACTTCTGGCTGAAGATGGTTGCATTGTCTAATAAGCTTATTAAATTATAATATAAACATTTCTAATTTTGTGTGCAACGAGATGTAGAGTAGACAGGATGATAAATTGGCATTGGCATTTACTTTTATAAATAACTCAAAACCCATAAGTCCTAACTTTACAATTGGAAACAATTATTATTATGCTGTTAGAGATTACATATTTATAAATTATGCTAATTGAATGTAATCTGGTTATGTAAATTAGGTCAATTCAAAAATAAATTGATCACAATTGGGCACCAGCATATAGGAGTAGAAAAGAAGAATAAGGTGCATAAAAGAGTGATTGTGTTGGAGAGTACTAGAGAAGATAGTACTGGAGGCGGTAGTAGTACCATATTAGATAGGAGCAGACTAAGAAAGACTACGAAAAATTCAAAAATGGTTTTAGAATGCATGTACGTAAATGCACAAAGTGTGGTGAATAAGGTTGGTGAGCTACAAGCACAATTAGCCGTGTGGCAATATGATGTGGCAATAACGGAAGCGTGGCTTAAAAATGGTGAGGACTGGGTACTTAATATTCAAGGGTACAAGGTGTTCAGAAAAGATAGGGAAGGGAAAAGGGGAGGTGGGGTGGCAGTGCTGATTAAGGAAGACATTGTAGTGTTGGAAAGGGAGGATGTTCTTGAGGGGACAAGGACAGAATCCATTTGGTTAGAGTTGAGGAGCAAAAAGGGTATGATCACGCTATTGGGGGTATTCTATAGGCCTCCAAATAGTGAGAGGGAGGTAGAGGAGCAAATCTGAAGGGAAATCGCAGAGATATGCAAGCGCTATAGAGTGGTGATATTGGGGGACTTTAATTACCCAAATATCGATTGGGATAATGCTAGGGTAAAGGGAAAGGAGGGGGAGGAATTTCTGAAATGTGTTCAGGAGAATTTCCTTGACCAATATGTTCTTGGCCTAACAGGGAAGGAGGCATTGCTGGATCTGGTGCTGGGGAATGAGGAGGGCCAGGTCGACCAAGTGTCTGTGGGAGAACACTTAGGTACGAGTGATCATCGTATCATAAGACTAAAATTAGCAATGGAGAGGAGCAAGGAACAATCTAGAGTGGAACTTCTAAACTGGAATAGGGCTAACTTCAATGGGATGTGAAAGGATCTAGCCAGGGTAAAATGGAACCAAAGATTGACAGGAAAAACTGTAACGGAACAATGGGTGATCTTTAAGGAGGAGATGTTCCAAGTACAGGCTAGGTACATTCCAACAAGAGGGAAGGGTAAGGGAACCAAAGCAAGGGCTCCTTGGATGACTAGGGAGATTGAGAAGATGATGAAACAAAAAAAGAGGGTGTATGATGCATGTCAGATGAATTCTTCAAGGAAGAACCAGACCAAAATACAATAAATTGAGAGGGGAAGTGAAGATGAAAATAAGATTGGCAAAGAGAGAATATGAGAGTAGAATGGCGGTTAACATAAAAGGGAACCCCAAAATCTTCTACCGGCATGTAAACAGTAAGCGGGTAGTAAGAGGCGGGGTGGGGCCTATTAGAGACAAAGAAGGTCATATATGCTTAGAAGCGCAGGGCAAGGCTAGAATACTCAATGAGTACTTTGTATTGGTGTTTACTAAGGAGATGGATGCTGACAAAACATCGGTAGAAGTGGAAAAGGTAGAAGCAATGGAAGGGATGAAAATTGATAGACAGGATATACTAGAAAGGCTGGGTATGCTTAGAGTGGACAAGTCGCCTGGTCCAGATGGCTTGCATCCCAGGTTGCTAAGGGAATTGGGGGAGGAGATAGCGGAAGGACTTGCCATACTTTTCTAATCTTCCCTAGATGCGGGGGAGGTGCCTGAGGATTGGAAAGTGGCAAATATGACACCATTGTTCAAGAAAGGGAGTAAGGACAATCCCAGTAACTACAGGCCGGCCAGTTTATTTGATAGAGGTGTACAAGATTATGACGGGTTTGGATAGGCTAGATGGGGAAAAGCTGTTCCCACTAGTTGATGGTACAAGGACTAGGGGACACAGATTTAAGGTTTTGGGCAAGAGATACAGGGGGGATGTGAGGAAAAACTTTTTTACGCAGCGAGTGGTGATGACCTGGAATTCGCTGCCAACGGAAGTGGTGGTAGCGGAGACACTCAACGTTTTCAAGGGGAGACTGGATAGGCACTTGAGGGAAATAAACTTGCAGGGCTACGGGGATAGAGCGGGGGAATAGGACTAACTGGATTGCTCTACAGAGAGCTGGCACGGACTCGATGGGCCGACTGGCCTCCTTCTGTGCCATTATGACTCTATGACAAACAAGTTCCATTGCCCAGCCCTCCTATTTTGCAAGTCATTTTTGCCACTCTCCACCTGTGCCATACATCATTCCCCTGCTCACTGTTAAACTGGCCACAATAAATGTCATTGCAAGTGATAATATTTTACTCCTGGAGGAAGTACTCCTTGGTTTCATATATATTAAGTGTTCTGAAAAAAATTAAGGAATATGTTCGGCAGCATGTGAAATTAGGTTAAATGTTGCTCATTTCTTCTATTAGTACATCATACTATCAAAAAGAAATACTCGGCAAACCAGTTTGATGTCCATTCTGACTGCAATTCTCATAAATTGCACAATACATTGACAGAAATACATGCTAGGATTTGGGGAAAATTTTCTTTTCCACACATCATTATTTGAATAACTCCAAATTCTACAATGCCTGTGGATTTCATGATTGAAGGAGCTTTAAATGCTGACTGTGAAATTTATATTCATCAGCATCTAACAGTAGGCCATAAAAGGAAACATTCAACAGGTGGTTTATTTTAATTGTATAGATGTCAACTGTTGCCTCTGAGTCAGAAGATTATGGTCGTTAAATTGGATAACCCCTAAACACAGGCGCAGGGATCGCGATGCATGATTAACCCACGCCTGTTGATTGAAATGCAGACAGGACGCCAACTTCGTGCTGCCTGCACATTACCATGGTTTCTGCATGCAGCCAGCGCTCCCCGCGATTTTCATTGGCTGCACGCATCAGCAGGGGGCCCAATATCGTGAGTGCCTAGCACTACTTAAAGCTAGCCTGCACCTCTTAAAGGGGAGGTGCATTGTAGCTACTGGAGGTGCTGAGATCATTGGGAATAGTGTGCTGTGCAACAATCAACAATGGTTGACCATAGGAGAGAGTGGGCACTATGGTTTTTGGATGCTGCACTGGGGTTCTTGATTGAAGAGGTGGAATGGAGGAGAGATGTCTTGTAGCCTCAGGGAGGCAGGAGGCAGTGGGAAGAGATAGCCACGGGGGTCAATGCCAGGAGTACAGCTCCAAGAACATGGATGCAGTGCAGGAAGAAATTTAATGATCTCACATGAGTAGTCAAGATCAGGAGTGCATCTTCAAATGCCATATCCTACCAACTGCACCACTGGCCTAAGCCACTGCTTAATTCACCACACCCCCAGCATTCATGTACCAACAATCTCCATCAATCAGGACTCATACCTAACATTCAAATGCTTCACGTCATCCTCATACACTTAGCACTGTTGCAAGCCTCAAACCCACATCTCACAGCTTGCGCACACTAACAGCTATTCAACCATGACAGCCACATAACACAAACAGATTGCACGTCACTCAATGACACACTTCCCTCTCTCTTGCAGGAGAAGGTGGCACATAATTGGAGGCAACAGGAACTAACCGGAGCGGGACAGGCACACCTGCATGTTGTAACCCCTATGGAGGAGACGGTGCTGGCCATTATGGGAAGGGACATTGCTGAGGCCGTGGCTATTGAAGCAATTGAAGATGAGGGTATCCGCATACCTAATCCTCCTTCTCTCATCCCACAATCTCCTCTGATTGAGAAGCTGCTGATGGTGTAAGCATGCACTTCTTACTTTTTCCTCTCCTCTCACCACAACCCAACCATTGTCCCTTTTTCCTTTTAGATACCCAAGAACTGCAAACTGCCCAGGCAGTGGAGGAAGAGTAAGAAGATAGTGAAGATGAAGACACACCGTCACTTGATTTCACGGTCGCAGCCACCAGCTCAGATACTGAAACTGTGTGTAACTTAGTGGATAGGATAAAGATGAGATCTGCACATGGTGAGACATCGGGCACAAGTGCGCTACAGCCAGGGAAGGGGGAAAGGATAGGGCAGGTGCCAGCTCGCCAAAGGATGAGGTCGCACAGTAGTTTTGCTGCAGAGGATTTAGATGATGACTTTGATGGGCCAGGCTACAGAAGAAGGCTGATGGGTGTACACACCCAGATGTTTGGTGCACTGGAAAGCCTGCGTTCAATGTCAAGGAGCATGGAGGAGTCTGGCACCAACCTAGCACAGGGCTTTGCGCAGAGCTTGGAGCCCATCCTTTCCAACATGGAACGAGTGGCTACCTCCATCAGCACACCTGTGGAACCAACCATGGTGCAGCGTCTGATGTCCGATGTCTCAGCTTCCATTGCAGCACAAGCAGCATCCACCCAATGTCTGAGTGCTGTAATCGAAGCTCAGACTTCTATCATGCAATCTCAGCTTGCTGCCAAGCAATCTCGGACTGCTGTCATCATGGCTCTGGAAACCACTGTTCAAACGGTCTTCCAGGGCGTCATAGCACTCCAGCAATCTGCTCTTTAACAGGGTACTAGGATTGCTGAGCTGCCGCCCCGGGAGAGTGGCAGTGGCTCCATGGAGTATGAACCTGCTGTCTCCTCTCAGGATGACAGCATTCATGCTCCCACCTCTGCCACTCCGCCAATGCCCTTGCTGTTGCCTGTCAGCCAGCCCAGACTGCTGCAGCCCAGGACAAGATGATGCAGTCTGCAGCCGGGCCTTCTATGCCCAGAGCTGCTTGAGGTCACGCTCCAAGGCCAGCAGCAGTCTTCTCCACTGAAAGTCAGCAGCCTTCCAACAGCCATGCTGTAGCCGCTGGGGAAGCACCTCGCAGGAGCACTAGGAGCAAAGATACACGGAAGAGGCACTAAGGGAATGCACAAGGGTCATTAACTTATTTTTGTATGCACTATGGAATGATTCAATTTATAAATTTGGATTGGAATGTGTAATTTTATGTTGGCTTTTATTTTTGCATTGTGGGAAAGAGGACGATGTGATGGTCAGTGACAGAGGGAAGGTAAGGAGTGTGGTACTGTTGGTGAATGGGGAACTGAGGTTGAGGTTACTGGTATCGCTCATTAATTATTTGTTCACGTAGACCCCAGGCAGAAAGGGGCTGTCTAGGTTGCAGCTTCCCTTCCTGTTCCTCCTCTTTGACCCCTTCCTCCTCCACGTCCACCACCTCCTCATCGTGCTCCTGCTCCTCAGCTTCTCGTCTGATAGGTGGTGGCAAGAGCTGTTCCCTCATGATGGCAAGGTTGTGCAGCATGCAGCATATCACAGAAAACGTGAGACCTGCTCAGCTGAGTACGGCAGGGCACATCCAGTGTGGTCCAGACAGCAGAATCGTTGCTTTAGGACGCCAATGGTCTTCACTATAAGATTTCTTGTGGCAGCTCGGCGCTTGTTGTATACCTGCTGTGCAGGTGTGTGTGGGTTGCGGACCGGAGTCATGAGCCATGTGGTGAGCAGATAACCCTTGTCGCCGAGTAGCCACCCTTTGGTTTGACGTGGTGGTTGAAATACAGCTGGCACAGAGGAGTGCCGCAGAATGAACACATCGTGACTGCTGCCAGGATACCGGGCTTTGACCTGCATGATGCGCTGCCTGTGATCACATACCAGCTGCATATTGAGGGAGTGGAATCCCTTTCGGTTCAGGTACATGGCAGAGTTGACATGAAACGTATGCAAAGCAATGTGCATGCAGTCAATGGCACCCTGCACCATGGGGAGGCCTGCAATCCTTGCAAACCCTCGAGCTTGCTCCGCATGTTTCTCTCTGGCAAGAGGGAATGAGATGAAGTTGTCTCTCTTTGCATAGAGAGCTCAGTGACATCCTTATGCAGCAGTGCACTGCAAACTGAGAAATGCTGCTTATATCTCCAGCAGCAGCTTGGAAGGAGCCAGATGCATAAAAGTTCAGAGCCACAGTCACCTGGACAGTCACACGCAATGTGGTCCTTGCCCTGCTCTGATGTTGGGAGTTGTGGCTGCAGCAGGTGGCAGATTTAAGTCATGACCTCTTTAGTGAAGCGCAGACATCTCAAGCATTGGTCGTCGCTGAAGTTCAGGTACGAGAATTGCTCCCTAAACACCCTTTGCGGATATGGCCTTCTGCTACGAGGTTTCTCCCCCTCCTCCTCCCTCTTCTAGCAGCTTGTCCTGCTCTGTGTGGCCTCTCTTTATTCTCCCAGTCATGCTCAATGCCAAGGGGAAGGCCTACTAGTGCACCCATGTCTGGGAGCAACTGGTCTGTGCAGAAGCCTTTAAGTCAGCAAAAAAGTACTTCAGCACCTGCCATACCTCTTCCTGTACACTACTGAAACTTTAACCAACTATAGAAAGCACCCAAAATGTGTAGCATTGCAGCAACAGCCAGAAGAAATAAACCAGCAACGAACCTGCAAGTAGTTAATGATCACATTAAATAATGCTGGTGGGGAGGACTTCATGCGGTTTAACGTCGTGCGCAGCTGTGCAAGGTTAAGACAGGACGTAGCCTGGAGCCTGGAGTTCCAAAATGGCAGCGCTGGTGTCAAATCAGCGTTACACACTGATTGATGTGATGATCTGCCTGCTCTGCATGCTGCCGACGGTCGTTAGGTGCGTGCGCTAAAACCTTTACAAAGATTTTCGACACTTAAGGGGCCTTGTAGTGCCCAAAAAACGAGCGCTACCAAGCCCAATTTCACCCCCTACGAGTTTAAACTCCACTGCAGAGATTTAGGCTGACACTTCAGTGCAGTACTGAAGGAGTGATGCACTGTTGGAGGTGCCATCTTTTGGATAAGATAAGTCTGCCCTCTAGAAACATAAGATCCCACGGCAGTATTCAAAAAAGAGCAGGGGCGCTCTCCTGGTGTCCTGGCCAACATTTATCCCTCAACCAACAACAACAACTTGTATTTATATAGCGCCTTTAACATAGTAAAACATCCCAAGGTGCTTCACAGGAGCGTTATAAAACTAAATTTGACACCGAACCACATAATGAGAAATTAGGGCAGATGACCAAAAGCTTGGTCAAAGAGGTAGGTTTTTAAGGAACGTCTTAAAAGAGAAAAGAGAGGTAGAGAAGCGGAGAGGTTTATGGAGAGAATTCCAGAGCTTAGGGCCTTGGCAGCTGAAGGCACGGCCACCAATGGTTGAGCGATTAAAATCAGGGATGCTCAAGAGGCCAGAATTAGAGCAGCGCAGATATCTCAGGGGGTTGTGGGGCTGGAGGAGATTACAGAGATAGGGAGGGGTGAGGCCATGGAGGGATTTGAAAACAAGGATGCAAATTTTTAAATCGAGGCGTTGCTTAACCAGGAGCCAATGTAGGTCAGCGAGCACAGGGGTGATGGGTGAACGGGACTTGGTGTGAGTTAGGACACGGACAGCCGAGTTTTGTATGACCTCAAATTTACGTAGGGTGGAATGTGGGAGGCCAGCCAGGATTGTGTTGGAATACTCAAGTATAGAGGTAACAAAGGCATGAATGAGGGTTTCAGCAGCAGATGAGCTGAGGCAGGGGAGGAGTCGGGCGATGTTACAGAGGTGGAAATAGGCGGTCTTAGTTATGGCGCGAATATGTGGTTGGAAGCTCATTTCAGGGTCAAATATGACATCAAGGTTGCGAACACCTAAAATAGATTATCTGGTCATTATCTCATTACTGTTTGATGGACCTTGCTGTGCACAAATTGTCTGCTGCATTTCCATACATTTCAAAAGTGACTACACTTCAAAAGTACTTCATCAGCTGTGAAGCACTTTGGGACATCCTGAGGTTGTGAAAGGCGCTATATGTATGCAACTTTTTCTTTCTGTACAGCACACGTTACTTCCATCACCTAATATCGTGGTGTGACTAATTGGTGTGCAGATTGTTATTACAGCAAAGTTCCTGTCCATTGTGAGTAAACAACTAAATAATTATCTGCTGACAATACTATCTGAACTGATAATAAGCATTTGACAAACAATTCTGATAGAGGCATCCTTTATCTGTAATCTGCCATCCTTTAAAAAGAACAAATTTCAAACACTTGTTAAATTTTTACTCATTCACACCAACTGAGAAGGTGGGAAGGCAGCATAGACATAGGTTTTAGTAATTTCACTCTGTAACCAGCTGCTAGAAGTTGAACCAAGCTGCTGTTTACTTTATGATTTGTATATTTATAAAGAAAGTAATTGGAAAATAGATGTCCCCATAATTTACACAACGAAAGTTCTATTTTTGCTGCCTTTTAGGGGTATACTTGCTATTGTAATACAGCACGTTTATGGAATATGCTAATTATATTTAAATTAAATATGCAAAATATATTAGTTAGAAAATAATCCACTTAAATCAGTTGCTTATAAATACGAAGATTTATGCAACTTGGACAATATAATTGTTATATCATGGATACCATTTTGATGGTTTATGCTTTGCGCCTAATTTACACATGCATATTTTGTTAATTAGCAAACAAAGGTTAATCTACTTTATAGGGTCTTCTTTATGCTTTGAATGAAAGGCATCCTCTGCACTCTGCTGGAGTGGGACTGGTATCGATATTGTTCTGTTGGGATAAATCACAAGGGACAACTTTTCAGATGTTCCGATGTCTTAATGTACATGATGCGGACTATTCCATGAGGAAACCGTTTATTTTGACTGGAAGAAGCACAATAAGAAATAATGAAAGATTCAATGAACCTACTTTATGCAAGGGCCAGAGGGGATGTCACGGTTTGATACAAGAGGACTGACAATTATTTGAGCCAATTCCTTAAAAACCCAGGGATGAAAGTTATTATAGTCAGGAATCTTATCTAACTTGAGCTTCAACAACCTCCCCAATATATCATCACAGGAGGTTATCTAGTGCTGTGGGGAGGGTTTAAACTAATTTGGCAGGGGGAGGGGGACCAGGATGAAGCATTAGAGAGGAGATACAAGATGCACAGAGGACTGGAAGAGACAAACAGCATTAGAGTAAACAGTAGTTTAGAAATAGGAGGGATCAGAGAGGGGGAAAATGCGAGGCAGATTAAAATGGATTTAGAATGCATGTGCGTAAATGTCCAGAGTGTGGAAAATAAGGTTGCTGAGCTGCAGGCATAAGTAGCCACATGGGATAATGATACAGTGGCAATAACGGAGACCTGGTTCAATAAAAGGAATGAATGGGCATTTAATATTCCTGGCTACAAAGTATTCAGGAAAGACGGAAGGAAAAAAAGGAAGGGGGTAGCAGTATTGATCAAAGATACTGTACAGCACTGGAAAGCGATGATGTACTTGAGGGTTCAAAGACAGAATCTATTTGATTAGAATTAAGGAACAATAGAGGAGCTATTATGCTGCTGGGTGTATACTATAGGCCACCAAATAGTGGGCAGTAGATAGAGGAGCAAATTTTCAGGCAAATTGCAGGAAGACGCAAGAACTTTAGAGTAATGATAATGGGGGGGACTTCAATTATCCTAATATAGACTGGGAAAATAACAGTGTAAAGGGCAAAGAGGGGGAGGAATTCCTAAAATGTGTACAAGAGAACTTCCTTGATCAGTATGTTTCCAGCCCAACGAGGAAGGAACTAGTGCTGGGTCTAGTTCTGGGGAAGGTAGTAGGGCAAGCGGAGCATGTTTCAGTGGGAGAGCATTTGGGAAACAGTGGTCACAATATCATTAGGTTTAGAGTAGTTATGGAAAAGGACAAGGAAAAATCAAACGTGAAAATATTCAATTGGAGGAGGGCTAATTTCAGTGAGCTGAAAAAGCATCTGGCCCAGATGGATTGGAATCAAAGATTAGCAGGTAAAACAGTAAATGAGCAATGGGAGGCCTTCAAAGAGGAGATAGTTTGGCTACAGACAAAACACATTCCTATGAGGAGGAAACAAAGGGCATCCAAAGCTAGAGTTCCCTGGATGACTAAAGATATAGAGATTAAAATGAAACAGAAAAAGGAAGCTTATGATAAATACAAAAGCAAAATACTGCGGATGCTGGAAATCTGAAATAAAAACAGAAAATGCTGGAAATACTCAGCAGGTCAGGCAGCATCTGTGGAGAGAGAAACAAGAGTTAACGTTTCAGGTCGATGACCTTTTGTCAGAACTGGAAAAAGTTAGAGATGTAACAGATTTTAAGCAAGTGCAGGGGCAGGGAAAGAGGGGAGGGGAGGAAAGAACAAAAGGGAAGGTCTGTGATAGGGTGGAAGGCAGGAGTGATTAAATGACAAAAGGCATGATAGTACGAAGAAAAAGGAGATGGTAATGGGACAAGTAAAGAAACAAAAGATGAGTCTAGAAGAGGTGTAAATGGGAATGGCAGAATCATCAACAGCTGCCATGTGAAAAAATAGGGGCAGAGGTTATAGTCTGAAATTGTTGAACTCGATGTTGAGTCCAGAAGGCTGTAAAGTGCCTAATCGAAAGATGAGGTGCTGTTCCTCGAGCTTAGGTTGAGCTTCGTTGGAACAGTGTAGGAGGCCGAGGAGAGAGGTCAGAGTGGGAGTGGAGAATTAAAGTGACAGGCGACCAGAAGCTCCGAGTCATGCTTACAGTCTGAACGGAGGTGTTCTGCAAAGCGGTCACCCAATCTGCGTTTGGTCTCCCCTATGTAGAGGAGACCGGATCGTGAGCAACGAATACAGTATACTAAATTGCAAGAAGTATAAGTAAATCGCTGTTTCATCTGGAAGGAGTGTTTGGGGCCCTGGACAGTGGGAAGGGAGGAGGTTGAAGGGCAGGTGTTGCATCTCCTGCGCTTACACGGGAAGGTGCCGTGGGGAGGGGAGGGGGTTTTGGGGTTGATTGAGGAGTGGACCAGGGTGTCGCAGAGGGAGCGGTCCCTTCGGAATGCTGAAAGGGGAGGGGAGGGGAGGGGAAGATGTGTTTGGTGGTGGGATCACGCTGGAGGTGGCGGAAATGACGGAGGATCATCCGTTGAATGTGGAGGCTGGTGGGGTGAAATGTTGAGTTCATAATTCAGTGAAGAACCAAGTTGAATATAGAAAGTACAGGCAAGAACTAAAAAAGGAAATAAGAGGAGCAAAGTTCAGTACTAGGACCACTGCTGTTTTCGATATACATTAATGACTTGGACTTGGGGGACAGAATTTCGAAATTTGCAGATGACACAAAACTGGGAAGTGTCGTAAACAGCGAGGAAGATAGTAATAGAAGTCAAGAAGACATAGACAGGCTGGTAGAATGGGCGACACATGGCAGATGAAATTCAACGCAGAGAAGTGTGAGGTAATACATTTTGGGAGGAAAACTGAGGAGAGACTATACATACTAAATGGTACAATTTTGAAGGGGGTGCAACAACAGAGAGACCTGGGGTTGTTTGTGCACAAATCTTTGAAGATGGCAGGACAGGTTAACAAAGCAGTTACTAAAGCATATGGGATCCTGGGCTTTATAAATAGAGGCACAGAGTACAAAAGCCAGGAAGTTATGATAAACCTATATAAAACACTAGTTCGGCCCCAGCTGGAGTATTGTGTCCAATTCTGGGCACCACACTTTAGGAAGGATGTGAAGGCTTTGTCGAGGGTACAGAAGAGATTTACTAGAATGGTTCCAGGGATGAGGGATTACGTGAATAGACTAGAGAAGCTGGGGTTGTTCTCCTTGTAGCAGAAAAGGCTAAGAGGCGATTTCATAGAATAGAATTACAGAATAGTACAGCACAGAAGTTGATAGAGGTGTTTAAAAACATGAAGCGTTTAGACAGGGAAACTCTTTCCAATGGCTGAAGGGTCGATAACGAGAGGGCACAGATTTAAGGTGACTGGTAAAAGAACCAGAGGTGACATGAGGAAAAACTTTTTTACGCAACCAGTGCTGTACTATTCTATGATTCGATAAAGAGAGTGTAAGAGAATAGATTAGCAGGTAACATAAAAGGGAACTCGAAAGTCTTTTATAAACACATAAATAGTAAAAGGGTAGTCAAAGAAAGAATGGGACCATTAGGGACCAAAAAGGAGATCATCTTATGGAGGCAGAGTGCATGGCTGAGGTACTAATTGAGTACTTTGCATCAGTCTTCACAAAAGAAGAGGATGCTGCCAATGTAGCAGTAAAGGAGGAGGTAGTAGAGAAATTGGATAGGATAAAAACAGATAAAGAAGAGGTACATAAAAGGTTGGTAGCGCTCAAGTTAGAAAAGTCACCGGGTCCAGATGGGATGCATCCTAGGTTGCTCAGGGAAGTAAGGGTGGAAATTGCGGAAGCTCTGGCCACAATGTTACAATCCTCTTTTGATATGAGGGTGGTGCCAGAGGACTGGAGGATTGAAACTCTGGGACAAAATTAATTGGCACTTGGAAAAATATGGGTTAATAATGAAAGCCAGCACAGATTTGTTAGAGGTAAATCATGTTTGACTAACTTGATTGAGTTCTTTGATGAAGTAACGGAGAGGGTGGATGAGGGTAGAGCGGTTGATGTTGTGTATATGGACTTTCAAAAGGCGTTTGATAAAGTACCACATAATAGTCTTGTTAGCAAAATTGAGGCCCATGGGATTAAAGGGGCAGTGGTTGCGTGGACATAAATTTGGCTAAGGGACAGAAAGGAGAGAGTAGTGATGAACGGTTGTTATTCAGACTGGAGGGAAGTGTGCAGTGGTGCCCCCCAGGTCCCGTGTTGGGACCATTGCTCTTTTTGATATACACTATATTAATGACCTGGACTTGGGTATACAGGGCATAATTTCAAAGTTTGCAGATTATACGAAACTCAGAAATGTAGTAAACAGTGAGGAAGATAGTAACAGACTTCAGGAGGACATGGACAGATTGGTGAAATGGATAGACACATGGCAGATGAAATTTAACACAGAGAAGTGTGAAGTGATTCATTTTGGTAGGAAGAATGAGGAGAGGCAATATAAACTAAACAGTACAATTTTAAAGGGGGTGCAGGAACGGAGAGACCTGGGGATGTACGTACGCAAGTCTTTAAAGGTGGCAGGACATGTTGAGAAGGCTGTTAAAAAGGCATATGGGGTCCTTGGCTTTATAAATGGAGGCATAGAGTACAAAAGCAAGGAAGTTATGCTAAACATTTATAAAACACTGGTTAGGCCCCAGCTGGAGTATTGTAGCCAATTCTGGGCACCACACTTTAGGAAGGATGTCAAGGCCTTAGAGAGGGTGCATAAGAGATTTACTAGAATGGTACCAGGGATGAAAGACTTCAGTTATGTGGAGAGACTAGAGAAACTGGGCTTGTTCTTCTTAGATTAGAGAAGGTTAAGGGGAGATTTGATAGAGGTGTTCAAAATCTTAAAGTGTTCTGATAAATAAGGAGGAACTGTTTCCAGTCACAGAAGGGTTGGTAACCGGAGGGCACAAATTTAAGGTAATTGGCAAAAGAACCAGAGGCGACATAAGGATTTTTTTTTTAACGCAGCGAATTGTTATAATCTAGAATGCACTGCCTGAAAGGGTGGTGAAGCAGATTCAATAATAACTTTCAAAAGGGAATTGGATAAATACTTGAAAAGGAAAAATTTGCTGGGGAAAGAGCAAGGGAGTGGGACTAATTGGATATCTCTTTCAAAGAGCCGGCACAGGCACGATGGGCTGAATGGCCTCCTTCTGTGCTTTATCATTCTATGATTCTCGTGATTTTAAAATGTTTCAGTCTACATTCACCTTTAAACTGTACCCCCAATTATGACATTTCTCCTTCTATTTCTTTTGTGAAAAATAACAATTAAGTACTTCAGCAATTTCTGTATCTTCGGACACTACTTCCCCATTGTCATGTTTTAGTGGACCAAACCCTGTTTGCAACCTTTCTTTACATACTTGAAGAAGGCTTTACTGCTCTGCTTTATGTTTGCAGCTATGTTTTCCTCGTGATCCATCTTTGCAGCCTTTATCAGTTTCTTGCCATTCCTTAATCTATCTTTATAGATTTCCTTATCCTGTTTCTTTCCTGAACATTTAAACATTTTATATGCTTTTTCTTTCTCTCTAATGCCTTTCATAACTGGTCTTACTCTTATTCTGTCCCTGACTTATTTCAGGGATAAACTCCTTTTGCGTCTTAAAAATGATCCCTTTGAAACTATTCCACATGTTTTCATTCCAGTAACTCTTCCCATTTTACTATTCCCATGCATTCTCTCATACCCTTAAAACCAGCTTGTTTAAAATTTAGCTGTTTAATTGGCTTCCTTATGTTTTCTCATGTCTATCTTGAATGTCAGAACATTATGGTCACTAGATTCCAAATGTTCTACTTTACTTATTGTTCTTCCCTAATTCATTAGAACTGAATCCAATATTGCATTACCCCTTTTGGGTTCCTTAACGTAGTCTTTTAGAAACAAATCCTTCATAATTACAATAAATCCACGCTCACATATACACTGTTCCCACTCTGCATTCCAGTCAATAGGAGGAAGATTGAAATCCCTGGAATTACTAATGAAGACTTGCCATTAGCCTCCCTTGGGTTATTTGGTGGCTTGTAGTATATTCCTATTGCTACCTTTTTCCTTTTATTCTCTTTTAATTCTATCCAAAGCGACTCAGTACCTTTTCCAGCATTCAACTTTGTTGTACCTAGTCCTTCTCTAACAAATAATGTTACTCCACTTTCTGCTCTACCTTCCTGGTCCTTCATAAAACATACAAAGTTAACTCCCTAATCATATAAGCACAATTCAGGTTTTCTTTAATATCCCACTTTCCTAATTATTCTTAACCTACAGTCTTTTCTGCTTTTCGCTTCCCCTGCCATACTAGGTTTAATCCACTCCAAATGCATTATTTACATTTCCTGCAAGCAAATTGATACCCCTCCAGTTCAGGTGAACTCCGTCCCTCCTGAACAGCTTCCTCCTGTCCCAGAACTGGTCGCACTGTCCTAGGAATCTGAAAGCCGCCTTCCTGCACCATCTCTCAAGCCACACATTAATGGATCTAATCTGTCCTTGGCTAACCTGCCCAGCGCATGGCACAGGAAGTAATTCTGAGATTATCACCCTTGAGGTCTTGCTCTTCAGCCTTGACCCTAATTCCTCATACTGCCTCTGGAAGACCTTCCTATTACTCATTCCTAGGTCATTGGTTCCCACATGGACTATGATTTCTGGCTGCTCTCCTTCCCTTTCCAAAAGTTTTCCTCCCACTCTGTTATGTCTTTCACCCTGGCATCACGGAGGCATCACAAAATAAAAACTGTGGCCAATTCACATAAAACTCTGAGAAATTCAGACTCTATAAGGAAATCAAGCAAGCTCCAGGATAGTGTGGTACAACAACAACAACTTGCATTTATATAGTGCCTTTAACATAGTAAAACGTCCCAAGGCGCTTAGCTCATAACTCCTCGTAATCCCAGTTGCCTACAGATTTAATATGTATGCCTTCTAGTCCTTCCATTGCTATGCCTCTCAAATAATCTATCCAATTCGACTGTATCCAATCCCTTCACCATTTTAAAAGCTTAAATCTAAGCCTCCTAAGCCTGCATTTACCTAAAATAAATAGCCCTATCTCTTGGAGCCTTTTCAGATAACCAAGAGTCCTAAGGCTAGGTTTCATTCTTTGTTGCACTCCTCCGTATCTTCTCTGGTCTTACTATCCTACTGCAGGTGCAGGTCAAGCTCCGCCTCCCAGGAAAACCCTGGAAATGCCATGTCGCCACCCCTACTTCGTGGCCTTTGCACCTGTGCATTCTTTGGGGGAAAAGGCCAGGAACATCCACCTTCTAATCTTTTCTAAAAGCCTTCAATCTGGCACTTTATTGAATGATTTTTGGATCAACAGTAATGCCATCACCCAATCTTCTGGTCGTTTCGTCAAACAACTCCATCAGGTTAGTGAGGCAAGAATTACGTTTCCTAAAGCCAGTCTGGGAATCCCTAATAGCTGCTGAACTCTCGAAGTGATCATAAGTCACATCCCATGTTATGTTTTTGAGCAGTTTAACTATAACTACATCAACTGACAGGTCCATAATTCTCAGGGTATGATTTCTTTCCCTTCTTTAATAATGACTGCATCTCTTGGGCTAAAAACTACAAATTACCAAGTAAAATTAAATAGAAGCAAGAGGAAACACAACAGATTTTACTGGATCACAATAAACATCTTGAAACTTTAATAATTCTTGTAACTTGGAACACACAACTGTGAAGAAAATGTATGAAATTGGATATTTAGAGAGTTTCTCGAGCCCCTGCTCATTCACTGTCTAGGCTTGCATACCATCTTCAGGGGAATTTACCCATATCACTAGGAGGACTCCAAGGTAGCACCATGAAAGGGTTATTCAGTCCTCTCAATTTGCTGGATTCCCCAGAGTTCAAGGGACAATAGATGGCACCCACATTACACTGCATGCTCCTATTGTGGAGCCATTGGATCTTCTGAATAGAAGAAGATTTTACTCCCTCAATGTTCAAATTGTCTGTGACCAGCTACAATGAATCCTGCATGTAAATGCCAAATTCTGTAGGGAGTTTTCATGATGCTTTTGTCATGAGGAACTCCAGCCTCCCAGCTCTATTGAGACAAGACAGTGAAGTGTCACAATGGTTTCTGAGAGACAATAGATACCCCTTGCTTCCATGGCTCATTGACCCAACTTCAACTGCCCAACTTACCAGCAGAACATCGCCACAACAAGGCCCATGCATCCACCATTCAGAGGAGTACTACAAGAGTTCTGAAGGCAAGGTTTTGCTACCTTGATAGATCAGGAAGGGTACTGCTATATGCTCTCAAGAGTGTCTCTTGCATCGTGGTTGCTTGCTGTGCTCTTCACAACTTCACAATACAGAAAGGACTGGAAATGACATGGAATGGCAGGTGGGCCCAGATACAGAGAAACCTGGAGCTCAATGCCAGGAGGCTTAATATTAGGCCAAGTCTCTTCCGTGTTGGCTGCCAAAGACATTCACATGGAGAACATTATCAGAATATTCTCCTTGAATTAAAGTGGTTCCCTTTGAAATCTTTGCTCACTACATAGCCCTAGAATTCCTGTGAACTCCAATCAATCCATACAAAAACATTTATCTTTCTGGACCCATTAAGAAAAAAATAACTTATCACTCCCATCAGACCTCGTAAATCTTCATGATCTCACTGAACAACAAAACCAAATCCAAGTGTAAGATCATATATATTTAACTATTGATCAAACCTACTTATCACTGTGTTTCCCCAAGGTGCCAAGAAATACCTATCCTCGTGCCACCTGAGGGCCAGTGTTGCGAGAGATGGTTACCTGCGATTCTGCTACAAGTCTCTTGGGGCTGAGATGGCCCTCGTTTCATGACAGTTGAGACCTGGGAAGGACCCACTGTGGGCTGCATCTCTTGTGCGACTGCCTGGGCAGCCTAAATCTGCCTCCTATGTGCTTTTTGAGTAGGCCTCTGTGGGGCTACGGTGGAGGCATGGCATATGCTGCTATCCTGAGAAACAACAGCATCGTGTTGCTCTACTCTAGTTGTGCAATTGGAACTGCATCCAGCTTCAGAGTGGACACTAATCAGTGGGATGGCAGATCTAATGGTTTCCACCAGATTATGAAATCTCTGAGAGTCTGTCTTCTGCAAGCCAGCCCCAAGTGTCTAAAGTCCAGATTGAAGGTCTCTCTCAATTCCATCCCCAAAGTGCTACAGGGCCACAGTCGTTATTTCTGATGAGGAAGAGGCATTGACTGGTCTTGGAGTGCTGCTGAGGGAAGGTGGATGCAGCCCACAGTGGGTCCTTCCCAGGTCACAACTGTCATGAAACGAGGGCCATCTCAGCCCCAAGAGACTCGTAGCAGAATGGAATGAAGCTGTCACATGCTTCATTCGTCCCTGCAATGGGGAAAAAAAGCTTTCCCAATATTGCTGCATGTAAAGTCAGTGGATTCAATCAAAACTCCTGTTCTATGCCCATCCTGGAGAACTATGTCAGTGCCTGTGCATAGTTGTGATATTTGTCAAAAATCCTTCTTTTCATAGCAGGACCCATGATATCTAAATCCAATGCAGTCTCAGCCAAGGGAAGGCATCTCTGCAGCCTCCGCTGGGCAAGGGCTGAGTCTTTATTCACTCCCCGTTCTTCTGGCTCCTTCGTTCTCACTAAGTCACCCGGTGCCATATCCTCATCTGCACTATCTTGATCCCCTGGAAAAAATCTGGAAATGAGCTGGTGTGAGGGACAGATAAGACAGGTGATGAACATGGTGTAATAGAGCGAGAAGGGGCAGGGGTGCCAAAGGTACATTGTCATTATCATCATCATCATACTTTTTATCTTTTTCATCGCCATTGTCATATGGGCAGAGTCCATAGCCTGACAGCCTTGGGTGGAGGGTTCTAGCAAGTGGCAGTAGTGAGAGCACCGGAGAGGAGGCCTAAGATCTAGCAGAATTGGGAAGGCTCTTAGGTTCATAGCACAATTGGGAAAGTAAATCCTAGGAATTGGGAGCAATGGGAGGTGAGTTCCTGAAGACTGGCAGCATAGGGAAGACAGGGAAAGAATCACTACTCATGTCTTTGGGTCTCATATATGTATCCATGGCTGGTGTCCCTGCACAATTTTGGGGAACTTATATTCTACTGTTTTGGTGTTGCAGTTTAACATCCTATTGGCTTTATTGATTGCTGCTCTGGATTGGTTGGATGCACTTAGCCTCTTCTTTACTAAGACATTTATATCTCTTTCAACTTCATCCATAGCTATTTCAGCAAAATTCATGGAATATGTATTATTAGCTGCATGGATAATTATGCATGTTGTCTATTTTTCTTCATATATGTAGCACTTTACACGTTTCTACATTAAATAAAGCTCCCATTGTTCAGCCCACTTACTTTTGTCCAACTCATTTTTTCATTTCTGATCTATATTTAGGTTTCTATTAGACTCACTGGGAAGAATTTTAACATCAAAGAGTGGGTGGGTTTGGGAGCAGGTAGGTGGTTAAATGCACTGAAATTGACAGTGCGTTGGGAAGCTGGCTCCAACCTGTTAATTTTATTCAGGTGATGAGTATCAATTGGGTGTTAATTGTATTCAGGTGATGGGTATTAATTCATATATAAGGGAGCAGGCTCAAGAAGGAAGGAGTTTTATCGAGGGGGTGCATGGTATGTAAGGTGTGTCTCTGTAAATAAAGTATTCTATCCCTCACCACCTGGCTATCCGACTTTTACACAACCCGCCGACTTCCGCATTTCACTTGAGCGCATTCGGCTGTGTGCGAGAAACCCCCTTGGGAGAGGCGGGTTACCAATTGAAAGCAAATTGAGGTAGTTAAGAAGTAGTTAACAGCTTTTTTAACAGGGGTTTTCAACTTTCACTGTGGGTGCATGGGTTTCCCGGGCTTCCTGGACCTCACCAGTGAAAGCAAGGCGAGAGCATAGCAGCAATTGAGGGGGCTGAAGAAATGACAGTCAAAAAATCGTTAAGTACTGAGACCTCACACCTGCTTCCTTGCCTAAGTGAAAGGTTTTTGCTCACAGCACTTGTTCTGAGAGTTTGCTTTCAGCACTTTGCAGGTGATTTCTACAAATTTGGAGGTGGTTTCCAATACTTTGGAGGTGACTTTCACTACATTAGAGATCACTCTCACTACTTTGGAGGTTTGTGCTTCTGATCTCCACTTTACATCTGTCATTTTTCAAATCAGCATTGGTGCTGCTTATGCTGTTTCACATTGGACCTCAGATGAGGACACGATGATCAGCAGCATCAACAGCACCAGCAGCAGGAGGACCAGCAGCAGCAACAGCACCAGCAACATCAGCAGGAGCAGCAGCAGCCTTCTCCTCACAGACCTGCCGGTCCACAGGAGAGAGGGGATTAGCACAGAGGTGCAGCTTGCAGGAGGCGATACCCGCAACACAGGATTTCTAGGCACAGGATCAGCTTTCTTGACATGTCTGAACACCAATGCCTCAGGAGGCTCAGGGTATCGTGTTAGGTCGTGGCAGACATTTGCACCCTCCTGGAACAAGACCTGCTGCCAACTGGACCTGCTAGTCATGCTTTACCAGTGGCTGTCAAAGTGACCACTGCCCTCAACTTCTTTGCCTCAGGCTCCTTCCAGGGATCTGCAGGAGACATTTGCAGAATTCTGCAGTTGGCCGCCCTCAAATGCATTACATAGGTGACCGATGCCATGTATGCCAGGGCAAGCAATTATGTACACTTTGCCACCGATGAAGCCGGTCAGAATGAGCAGGCACTCGGGTTTTCGGCTCTAGTTGCAGGTGCAGGGCCCAGGAGTGTTCATGAACCATAAGGGCTTCCACTCCATCAATGTGCAGCTCGTCTGTAACCACAAAAAGATCATTATGCAGGTGTGTGCAAGATTCCTGGGGAGCTGCCTTGATGTATTCGTCCTGCACCAGTGCACTCTCCCTGATCTCTTCGCACCTCTGAACAGAATTACCGGCTGGCTGCTTGGAGACAAGGGCAAGCGACTCAAGACGTTCCTGATGACACCCATGAGGAGCCCAAGCAATGAGGCCCAAGAGCGCTACAATCAAAGCCATATGACGACGAGATGTGATTGAGCAAGCAATCGGGATGCTGAAGATGCGCTTCAGGTGCCTCGACAGATCTGGAGGCGCCCTTCAATATGCACCAGCCAGGGTCTCCAGAATGATCGTGGTTTGCTGCGCTCTGCACGACATAGCACAGTAGCGAGGATTGGAGCTGCAGGAGGAGCAAGGTGCAGAGCGCATTGTCTCTTCAGAGGAAGATGAGGAGGAAGAGGAACGTCATGTAGCCATGGCACCAGCAGCGGCGTGCATTGCTGTCCGGGATGGACTCACCATGGCAAGACTTAGTTAGGTTGCACCACTGTACCCATCTGACAGCCACATGCTGAACCCATTTGCCCCACCCCCCCCTCCTTCAGCACAAAGCAGTCCTGCAACCAACAAAGCATTGCTTTTACAGACATCCATTGCTCAGATTTAAGTCTTGTCTTACCATTCATCAGAACTGAGAAGAGCAGTTGTCAGGCTGCAGGCAAAAATGGGCAAGACTGGAAAGTGGTGCAAAGAAATGATTTTATATGTGGCTCAAAACTTATACATTAACTTATCATTGTAACATGCCGAACACACCCATGTGCAACTACTAATCTTTAATCTTCCTTTTCCTACAACTCCTATGTTGTGCAACCCCTGTGGTTTCAGCAGAGGTGGAGGTAGGCTGCTCACATCCCTGCTCTGATTGCTGAGATGCTTTTGGCCGATGTCCTCTGGGTTTTGGAGCCCGTGAGGGCCCCGCCAAAGACTGCTCCACCTAAACCTGTGATGGGGCAAACTTGGCCATCGGGACACGAGGCAGCATGTGGGGCACTGACTGAGGGGGGGCAACGGGTGAGAAGTGGAAGCACTTTGAGCAGAGTCCCCACTTCTATGTCCCCCTTCTCCGTCTTCCCTCTCATGGCCCACCCGCACTTCCCTGCTAGCAATGAGCCGGAGAGCACTTTGCTGCACATCAGTGGGGTGCTGAACAGCCAAGGCTAGGTTTTGATTTATCCTAGTTAAGGTGGCATTCAGAGTGTGCAAGCCATTGGTGAGGGCAAGCATGCACTCGTTTGACTGCCGCGTTTGATGCTCCATGCAGGTGGGCACTTTTTCCATGGTCGAACACATCATAGCTAAGGCCTGAGACCAATGTTCCCCCTAATTTTTTTTTGGGTCTGCGGTCCCTTTAACGTAATCTCGCATTGAAAAGCCGGTAACCAGCCTGCGCTGAACCTCTAGACAGCCGCACAGCTTAGCGGGAACGTTGCCTGCGACATCATGCCACTCATGCTTGAGACGGACTCCTCCATTCTCTCTGCAAGTGTGCACAGTGTGGCTGGAAATCCTGCCAGAGCCTCACACATGCTTAGCTGCTGCGCCAGAATCATTCCCTTGTCGATGGCCACCGAGGTTCAGCATCTGCGTCCAGCTGAGCAGCGCCCTCCAACAAGGACTCTCCACTGATGTCCCTGTCTTCACCATCTGTTCCTGTGCACATGTGATGTGTGGGACACTATGTGACAACACAACTATCTGTCTTCCTGCTCCCACCAATGTGTGTGTATCTGCGCTGGTGCATGATGTGCATGAGTCCTGTGATGGTGCACCTTCAGAGTTAGCGACCTCCTCTGAGGAGTCATCTTCCTCCTCTGGTACCACCTCTTGTGGGACACTTGAAGGGCCTGTGGGAGATTAAGGACATGAATTATAACTGTCATGGTAAGACTGTTTTAAGTTAACATTATGCACATGATCATATTGCATGGGCTGCAGACATCAAGTCAACATGAGTGACTGTTGTATCAAATGTGGCTGTGTGATATTTAATTCTGTCACCAGGTAGCTGGGAGGCCCCCATCTCCCACCGGGAGGCACACTGACACTCCGTTTATCTCAAGTGCATCCTCCTCTGCAGCTGTGAACGTGGCGATGACTGGAGAGCCACCTCCAGTTCTCTGTCTCTCACTGGTGTTCTGTGCTCTCTTCTCCTGCAAGGAGGGAAACAAGAGACCTTTGAGTGAAAGTCATGGAATGAGTGGAAAGGATGGATGGACAACATCTGTTAAGGGTGACTATGAGGGAGAGGCGTGACATTGCATTAAGATGAGGGTGAGTGTTAGTGGTGGATGGTCAGATGGGGATGTGAGGAAGTGCATAGACAGAGAGGGATGGGTGCACCTGCCAGGTACGTTGCTGTGAGAAGTGGTGTGCAGGAGTAGGCTTGGGAAGGCAGAGTGAGGGGGTTGGAGTGACACACACATCAAGATTTAGTTGAATGTGCCACTGTGCTCACCTTTCCTGCCCTCATGAGGTCATTAAATCGCTTCCTGCATTGTATCCAGGAGCGTGGCACCACACTCCTGCTGCTCACCCCATCTGCTATCGCCAGCCATGCCTTCTTCATCACTGAGTCTGGTTTCTTCCTCCCATCAGCAGGGAATAAAATCTCCCTGCAGGCCCTGACACCTCGCAGTATGAGGTCTAGGGACGCATCACTAAAGCGAGGCGCAGCCTTTGATTGCTGAGACTCCATTCTATAGAGCTTGCGATATTTCTCCCACCTCCACAATCCTTCAATTGTCTTCTTTGCAGTGTTCCTTTAAATATCTCAGCTGAAATAGACCCATACATGTTGTCATCACGCCCACTCATGCTAATTGGTTGGGAAACCCGGAAGTCAGATGCAAATGCAGTGGCTCGGTTAAAAAGCCACTGTGAGACGCGTTGCAGCTACTTCCGGGTTTCCCGCGCGCTACCGGACCCCCCCCCCACCCCCCATGTCACCAGGTAAATATTCTGGCCACTGTGAAAGCACTGGATTCTATATTATATATCAAGTAGTATCATTCAGCACTAAAATCAATCAAACAAAATGATTTAATCTTTACAAAAATAAAATGGAGACAGAATTGACCAGTCTTAAATATTTTTAAAATCATAATTTTTATGGGATGAGATAATAAAAAAGAACGGCTTTTAAACAGGTATGACTACTTACTCAAGATGGGTATTTATCTCTCAGAAAAAAAGTATGATTAGTTTCAGCTGCATGGATAATTATGACACCAAGATCAGAAGACAACAAACATTAGATTAGACCGGTTGACAGAACAAGGTTCCTGGCTGTGACATTCACCCTGATTAAAATCAACCTATTTATGCTGCATCCATTTTCTTAAGTTCTTCAAATATGGTAATGAGAGATTATCACTATTATTTTTAAATTGTGTAAAGATGCTACTTTAGGCTCGTACTAAATTAACTTTAGGTCAATTAAGATGATAGAAGAGTCCATTTAGAATCCACATAAAAAATACTTTAACACCATATTTTTCTGTTAAATAATTGACAGTTTTACTGCACAGTCAGGAGCTGGGAGTGGTGTGTGAAGGAGATCCAAACTGAAGAAGTAAATGAACTCTATGCCTTGATTATTCACAGTAATCTTGTTAACTTTTTCTTCCTACATGCTAATTCAGTACTACTGCCCTTGCACTTCAGTAAAGCAGATACTCTAATGTAATTAGCCACTGGTAGGCAGTGTTTACATTAGTTCTCAGAAGGTTAAGAAGTAGATTATAGCTAAAATTAGATCTGCCTAGGGCTGTGGTGGTTGTATCCTAATCATATTAGACAAGCAGGCCAGAATGCCACCTGACACAGGCAAGTGGATCATTTTTTTAAAAAGGATTTTTATTAACCCCTGAAGTCTATCCGTGTAACTTCTATACCTTAAAGTTGTTATTAATGTAACTGTGTATTCTATCCGAAGATTTTCTTTAGTATCCTATTTGCAATGTGGAATTTCTTCAGGGCAGTGGGATCTCTGCATTGACCTTTTCATCACCTGACTTTGACCTTGTATTGGATTTTGGTTAACCAAACAAGACAAAGACACATATTGCCAAACAGCTGCAGATTACTCTTTGGTGTTCTATAATGTCCCCTCATATTTATTTATATGGATTGATGGTATTTATCTGGATCATTTTTTGGTCACTTGGTGCATGCAGCAATGTTCATTTTACAACCAATAGTTTGTCCTGGGTTATTGAGGGGGACTCTTGGAGCTCAAAAACCACAGAGTACGTTCTTACATGCAGCAGAATCATATTTCTTATATGTCAAACCTATGTACATGTAAGAATTGAGAATCACAACCAGTGATTTGTAAAACTCTGGTCCTTGATCAGAACTGCTGTCATATATTGAAAAATCACTTTCCAGCAAGCTCAGTTTGATGGCACAATTTTTACAGTTCATTTAGCCTGGTCATGATCTATGAAAAGAGTTTGTTATTTCAATGGATTATCTCATAAATGTGAATTATGAGAGTTGCCAAGTTTCACTGTTTGCACAGTCTGTAAACCATGTTAATCCAACAATCTAAAACAAATATATATGTCATATTTTCATGAGATTGCATGACTGTATATTACATTTCTATGCCATGTGAGACATCAATAGTCAAACAATAGGACAGTCAACATTAATTCCTTACAGTTTTTCACTGAACCTGAAATAACTGAACAGCTGCTTTGCATTATGATTTATAACCAAAGTAACATGTTACTTCTGAAATTACACTAAATTAAAAACCACACAAACCCCCAAAGATATAGGGTACAATTTGTCTCTTGGAAGGGGATTTTTCTAAAAGCCATGGTGGCCGAACAACATAAGGGTAAAGGATTTGTTTGTTTCCAATAGCGTTGAGGACCACAACCATCTGTCAATCTCACTTCTCTTTATTTCAACGTGGCTGCATACAATAAAGATTTTTATCAATTGGTTTGTTTGTCTTCTTTTGAAGCACTTTTTTAATGTACCTACTGCAACACTTCAGTGGCTGGTTCTGGGTTATGAGGGAAGTTTTATTTTAAAATGTTTGTGAATAATCTGCAATATTTATAGTACAGGTTGAACGTCCCGAATCCGGCAACCTCGGTACTGAGGCCGAGCCGGTTTTCGGGTTTTTCCGGACTTCGGAACGTGTTTGTGATGTCCGAAGTCCGGAAACGCCCGAGCCCAGGTTGCGATATTTCCGGACTTCGGACATCAGAAACACGTGCCGAGTCCGGAAATGCCTGGGCCCAGGTTGCGCTATTTCCGGTTTTTGGTAAGCCTCCTTCAGGGTGTCCGGATTCCGGAACATTTTACGGATTCCGGACCCCTGCCACCAATCGTCCCGGAGTCCGGATTCCGGAACTCCGGATTTGGGACGCTCAACCTGTATGCAGTTTCAAATGGTAGATTTAAAAAAATATGAGAATCACTCAATGGTTCAATGGATAACCATAACAAAGTATTGTGATATCTGAGCCATACAGACCAGGCGGAACCAGGTTCAAACCCTTTTCTGCGCTGAGTTCGCTGATCTTAACCAAGGCAGTTGCCTTACCCCTGGGCTAGGTGGAGCATACATGAGGTAGAGTTCTCCACTAGATCAGTACACACTGATCGCTGATGAAACGTACATATATGAAAAATGGGTGAAGAAAGGGTTGGCTTCGGCTACAATAGCCCACCACGATCAAATAGCCTGCCAACATTCTCTATGTCGTCTCACAGGGAGACTAACTATGTGCTCATTTTACTGAAGGGCTGCCAACATACCTAGAATGCTACATATGATACCATGTTTAGAAGAGAGAATGGGAAAAAAACTAGAAAAAAAAGTTACAAAGCGCTGATTTTAGCTCAGAGCGGGAATTGGCGAGCAGGGGCCGAGGTGAGCACCAAGCCCCGTTGACCTTGCCAATTTTAACTCTTGGGCCTCATCTATATGCCCCCAGTCAGTTGCCGCCCAAAACTAGGAATATGTGGCAGCTGGCCGGCGTGCCGGAGTGGAACGTTGGGCGGCAGGAAGCCGCAAGCCAAGATTGAAGGAACGGTCCACGGCATTCTGATAAGTCTGGGGGCGGGGATGTCGGTAGGGTCTTGTGATTGGGAAGGTGGGGAGCACTCCTGCTCCTCCTAGCTCGCCAAAGGAAAGTTAAAAAAAAGAAAAAAAAACTACCTCTTTGGGTCTCTTTTGGCCTCTGCTCCTTTTTCCTCCAGCTTCACCCTACTCAGGCCACCAGTTAAAATAGCTGTCAGGGTGAAATTATGTCATCGGATATCTGTATATTTAAAGAAGGATCCCTCCAGTTTTAGGCAGGTGTCCTTGCCGTCTGCTCAGAAGAGTAGGTTAAAATAGAACACTGCGGAGAGGAAGCGGGACATGGGTAAGTCTCCCAGCCGATTTTAACTGCACATCTGCCCAGTTTCCGCCAGCCAGGCAGGGGTAAAATCATCCCTTAAGAATCTGCATTTGCCAAATCTTTGGTGGAAATTTGAAATATCATAAGAGTTTGCTAAAAAAATAAATACCACTTTTCCACAAACCAATACAAGTTCACAAAAAATGTAATTTGTCTTCCTCAAACCTGCATGATTGATGATGGATGTGCAGTATGAACTTTGGTACAGCAGACCACATTATCATGAAAACTGGCACTTGCAAAGCTTTTACCTTAATCACCTGAGACCACAACATTGGAATGATATGCACCTTCATTTTTATGGTAATAACAACATTAGCTGCAGATGTCTGCTCTAGATTTAAAAAAATGTTCATTATCTTAGGTACCTACCAATTAATATGGCTTTAGAACCTGTTTGATTGTAATTATAGCAATACAATTACATTATACATAAGTAAATTACTGTTAATTCAAAAATAAAACAAAAAATTCCCAAGTATGTTGCAGCAAATACTTTTTAAGTTTGGTTCCTAATTCTAATTTTACTGTTACTTCTTATGGAGTGACACTAATATCAACCACATCAGAACAGGTATGACTGGGTACTCAAAGACACTGTATTTATCTCTCATACAGAACAAAAAGCAAAATATCCTTGACAATAAAGTATAATTAATTTCAGTTTCACAGATAATTATCTTGCCAAGACCAGAAGATGTAAAGATTTTAATGTGATCTAAAATAATACCACTTGCCTTTTAAGTGAACACTTCTGCATTATAATTCAAGGAATCAAGATGTTATTAATATTCCGTAAAGTATTGACAGCACAATTTTATCTTTTAAACTTTTCTACTTTAGTTTGTAATAATTTTAGTTTAGTGTCTGGTGCAGGAAATTACTTTTATGAAGGAACAGGCAAAAAATAGGATGACTATAGAGTCACGTACCAAAAGCTCCAGGGAACTGGCTGCAGCTAATGATTTTCAGTGGTTTCCGTATGTTCAACTGACCTCAAACATAAAACTAAATGAATAAATGAAGTATGGAGGGATACTTGGAGTTGCTTTGTAATAGTTGTTGCCAATAGATCAGACAAACACCACACAGATTGAACCATCAGAGCCCCATGATCACAGCAAGTGACTGAAACTGATGTCCAAATGTGATTGTAGTCAGAAAACTAAGGGGGAAAAATTTGTCTGATTTGCGCTTCCTGTTAGCGCCCTAAGAGGGCGCTAACGGGGCGCAAAGCAACTAGCGCTCGGGCGCGGCGCCGCTAACGCCTCCCGCGAAATTCAGCGGGAGGTTAGCGGCGGCGATAACCGTTAGTGCCCCGCGGCGTTGTGCCTCCGGTGATGACATCATCGCTGTGCACAGCGCCCCGCTCGCGCCCGGCTGCGATCTTCGGTGGCGCTCCCTGACATACCACTGGACGCTATGTCCAACAGGGTCAAGGAGGCCTACCTGCGGCCAGGGCGGTGCAAATTAAAGGGGAGGTGCCGGGCGGCCATTTTTGTTGCTGGCCGCGTGCCAGCACCTGCCCCCGTTGCTGTCCCCGGCCTCCTGTGAAGCCTTCCCGTGAAGTGCCGGCTGCGCTCCGTGAGCCTGGCACTCCTCTTGGGTGCGGGGCTCTTTTGCCGGCACTCCGATCCCTGGTGGCCCAGCTGGGCCCCGGGTCGCGCTGCGCTTTAATAAGGGGAGGAAGGCCTGCAGTACCGTGGCACGACATTCACTCGCAGCGCCCCAAGAGGGAGGCGGGGCGCTTCCAGTAGCGCCCCGCCTTCCTCTTCGGGCGCTACCAGTGAATTTTGGCCGCGGGGGCGCTAATTCTTTTGGGTAGTGCCCCGGTGAAGTTAGCGCCCCAGAGGGGGCGCGGCCAAATTTTGCCCCCTATAGCTTCTGAATGATAAAATCACCTAACCATTTCTATTGGCCTTCTGTGTTCCTGTTCATTTGAGATCCAAAATGGGTTATTGGCTTGGAGCTGGACTTGATATTAAAGCTTCAGTTCATTCTCAGAAAATATAGTCATATGTGGCTTCACAGGTTACAGTGCAGAACAAGACAACCTTGTTTTCACAGTTAAATTCATTTAACATAGCAGCATTCAAAGAAAATTACATGAAGATTACCATTACATGGTCAAGAATTTGTTTCACCTGTTTTTCAAGTAAAATTAAACATAACAAGAACTTGTATTTACATTGCACCTTTAACGAGTGGGTTTTTTCAAGAGTGTGGTGATGGTGGTTTTGAATGGAAGGGGGACAGTACCTGAGTAGAGGGAACCATTTACAATTTCAGCTAGCATGGGCCAGAAAGGGAATTTGGGTGCAACGTTCCCGCTCAGCTGCGGTCTGGAGGTCCCGCACAGGCCACTCACCGGCTTTTATATGGAAGAAACTGTGCATGCGCGAAAATTTGAATGGGTCACGCAGCCAGTTAAAGGGAATGGGCACAACAAAAAGAGAGAACATTGGTTGGGTGGTCAGCAGTTTGTGGGAATAGGGTCACAGGAGCAGAAAATATATGAAGTAGTAAACAAGAGATTTATAAGCGAGTAAACAGAAGGTTATTGTATTCAATACCTGCATACACTTTAGGATATATGGTTTATGGTGCAGTTTGGTGTTGTTTCGGAATTTTGCATTGAAAGTAAGATAACTCTGAGATCATCATCTCACAACATTGACTGCAGTCTAACCCCAACTGGTGTGAAGCCAACATTTTAAATTGTGGTTTAAAAAGAGTTGACTAGACCGCTGCCTTTAAGTACTGGCACTGGCAGTGGTATGCAGGCTTGATGGGGAGACTCCATGACTAACTTTATTGGGGCCAGAAAAATCTTAAGGCCAGCTATTGTAATAATACAGGCACAAACATTCCTTCATAGAGAGAACAGCAGCTGTAATTTGCAAGTAGCAGTACCTTTCTTCTAATATACCTTCTTCAATTGTTAGTAAAAGCCAATGATTTTGATACATAGAAACATAGAATCTAGGAGCAGGAGTAGGCCATTCGGCCCGTCGAGCCTGCTCCACCATTCAATACGATCATGGCTGATCATTCAAATCCAGTACCCTGTCCCTGCTTTAATCCCCACAGTACACATATCCCACCCTAGCCCCGTAACCCCACGTATTTAATTCTCCCTAACATATCCCATCCTATCCCCATAACCCCACATATTTAATCCCCCCCCCAACACTAAGGGTCAATTTATCATAGCCAAATCAACCTAACCCACACATTTTTGGACTGTGGGAGGAAACCGGAGCACCCGGAGGAAACCCACGCAGACACGGGGAGAATGTGCAAACTCCACACAGACAGTCACCCGAGGTCAGATTCGAACCCGGGTCTCTGGCGCTGTGAGGCACCAGTGCTAACCACTATGCCACCGTGTTGCCCTTAGGTCATTTCCATTAGGTCACTACTGAAGATGAAAAACAGATTAGGATCAAGCATGCTTTCCAGATGCATCCATTAAGACAAATGGCCACTTTTCATGACCTGATGTTCACGGCCACTGAGGAAGTTCTGTATCTATTTCAACAGCCTGCTAGATTATGCCATAAGAGGCTGGCTCAATGAGGCAGGAAACCAATAATAATTGAAAGTTCCAAAAATGGTGACTTTTACACTGAATTTGTGGTGAGGATAAAGAGAATCACTCCCTTTTGGACCATGAGACTGAATGAATCACAAGCTGATTTGCTCTGAAACCAAACTGGCAGCAGATACCTGGATGTTGTGATTCAAATGTTGTAACAGGCTCTCATTCACTATGGTTTCCATGAAACTTGACATAAAAAGAAGAAACATACCTTTTTGTTGGTGGTCCCCAGCAGTCCCTTTAAGGACCACTGGTTAGGCCACAATAAGAACAGGAAATTTGGAGTACAGCATGCCCAGTGCGTGCTCTGCTCAGCGCTGACCAATTTCCGAGAGGGGTTTTTAAATGGGCGCAATAAGGTCTAATTTCTCCCCCAGTATCTTTTAATGCATGCCCATACTTAATACAACACAACCTAGCTACATGATGCATGGTCAGTTACTCAAACACAGGATGGATGGCAGGCTGTATCACTGTATGTACTCGTTCTAACATTTGTCCTCATGTTAGGACTGGAAGAGTAGTCTGACAGCACTGCCAATGGCAGAGAACAAGACAGAACCTCCCACCACTCTACTTCACGCTCACCGACATTTGCAAACATCAGCAGAGCTACTCACATCCTGGAGGATACTGCTGGTGAACTTGAAGATATACTATTGGGTGAGCCACAGTGTACAGGTGAGAATGAACAGGAACCTGCTGTCTGGATGGCCACAGGGATGCCATCAATTAACCCCTGTACAATGGAAAATGCAGTGGTGCAGTGAAATCAGGGAGCTGTGTCATGCTTCTGTTGCTGTTCAGTGGGAAAGGAGATGAAAGTGCTGGTCAAGCTGACCAATGCATCAGTCAGCTCCTTGATATATTTATGGGCAACACTTTGGTTGATCCTGCAGATGATCCCGATGCTAGTAGAAGGAGGCAGATACAGAAAGGTTGAGGACAGTGGTCAGTAGTGACTGTCATCTCCATGTTACAGGTTGGCTACAGCAGATGGCAGAACTCTGCAACTGCCTCCCTGCAGTCATTACCAAGTAGGTGTGAAAGGTCCTACAGATTTAGCTGGTGGAATAATGACAGGTGCAAATATTCCTGTTCACTTTTTATAACTTCAACCATAAATTACAGTGTTTGGGTTGCTTTAAAAGAAACTCCTCTTTAATTTAAGATTGACTTGCCAAGTCGCATAGGATTTTGTGGCTTACAGTTAGATGCCTTGTCAGTTTTTGATGTACAGTGACAGTTTGTCTTCTATGAGTCCCTTTTCATTTCCCCTCTTCTTATGATCTTCCTGTTCTGTTGAAGTCTTGTAAATGCTTCAATTACAATCAGCTTTTCAGTAATTTTGCAGACAATATTCGGTTGCTTTTGTTTCTACATAAACTTTCCTTATATATTCCAGAAAAGAATAAAAATCAGCAATAAAAAGCCACTGAAAATGCTTTAAGTGTTTCTTTGCATATAGAGCTTCTCTTTCTGCCCATTCCAGTGGGCAAGCAAAGTGCAACATAATCCCATCCTAAGAGGATGGAAGATTGTGTAAAGGGTCATTTCCATTCATTAGCATATTATAATGAAGAGGCTGGCTGGAAGATCGCATGCATTGTGAATTGAGCAGTGATCCAACAAGATGAATTCCCCACCCCACGCCAGCCAGAAAATCCGCTCCATGATTGCCTTTCAATACACTACTATAGTCTTTGTATATCTTTGCACATTACCATACTGTCACCATAACAACACTGTAGTGCAAAAAAAAATCATATGGTTTGGTTGTTATAACTCATCTACCTCTTTTTATTTCCTGTTTCTAATTTTACTCTTTTCTTCCAGTTTCATAAGATCAATTAGTATCAATAATTTGGGCCAGGATAAAAAATAGTGTGACAACTGGAGGCATTCAATGTAACAAAATGAAAGAACAGGGGTAATTTTCACCTTCACCGTCTGAGCAGTAATCTGGCAGAGCAGATCGCCCATCCGTTGTAAAAGCCAGCTGATTTTTTTCCATTAATTTCAATGGGATGAAAACCGGATGGGTTACCGCTCTGCCAGATTACCGCCCAGACGGTGAAGGTGAAAATCTATACCAGTGAAATCTAAACATTATTTAAAAATCTAATTTTTAACACTAATCCAATGAAACGATGACATGATTAAACAGTTTCAACTTTAAAAGCAAAGATTTCTGATGGAACACCTTCTGCTTATCAGACAAATAAAGCAACTAAGAACTGAGACTATATTCATAAATTGCTGCAGCACATCTGCCTCTGCAGTAACTGTTGAAAAACACCTCTCAGGTCACATTTTAACCAGCAATAACTTCACCAATTTAAATTTTAATTCATGCACCTGAAAAATGTGTCAGATGAATGAAAAACAACATAACATAAATATGTTAAGGTAGTACCCTAAAAATATACAAATATCAATATTGTAACCTTTTAATGCATAGCATTGAACCCATCTCCAAAACTGCTGATGTAACGAAAGAAGCTCGAGGGTAGAATGTTTTTTGAGATATTACAAGAACACAAGTTTGTCTAACAAGTCAATTCCTTCCATAGATTATATACAACCTGCTGCATCAGGGATTCAGTCCAATTTCTAAAAGTCTGTAAAGGGGAAGTTCTACAAAATTTGTTCTGATCTTCTGGTGCTTGCCCACATGGGGTGTTCTTGGGGGGTGGTGGAGGGTTGCCCAAGGCACCCTTCTCCATTCCCAGCGAAGTTCCCCTTGGAATGGGCTGAAGAATAGCAGATGGCCCATAAAATTCGTGGAGCCATTTATGATGTTCTTGTGCTCCTGAGGTGGCACGTCCGCTGCTTGTGAGTTCCAGTGCTGGAAATCGTGGCGTTAGCTTATTTATATAGTGATTGACATTGATGCAGTGCACCACTTGTGTAAAATGGGATGAATGCACTAGTAGGTGTGAAGAAGTAAGTGAGAACAGTTGCGGCAAACTGAAGGAGCAGCTGGTAAGTAGTTACAGCTCTAACTCTTTGGATTTTGTCTTAAAAGGGAATTTCTGCAATTTTATAAGCCACGTGGCTTCAACTTCAGAAACAGCTAGAGGGAACTGAAGAAGGGCTCAGTCCACTGCAGGGTAGCAAAAAAATGGTCAGACCATCAGACCCATCTAGCAGAGATGCAAGTAAGGAGAGAAAGACTGTTAGGTTCTCATGGTAGAAAACCCCCAAAAAGTGTCTCTTGAGCCATGTGGAAAGTGGCATTGGCAGAGTGCGACCTCTCTCACCCCTGGAACAGCAGACCAGTGCAAGAAAAAAGTTCAATTACCTAATGAGGCAGGCAAGAAGAGAGATGCCACTGCCCCTTTTTCTCTTGGGCACATTGATCATCCTTCAGGTCTCTAACACTTCAACCTGAAACTTGTGTGGCCATCTCCCCTCACAAACTTTACTTGTGGCCATCTCCCCTCACAAACTTTACTTGTGGCCATCTCCCCATACAAACTTTACTTGTGGCCATCTCCCCTCACAAACTTTACTTGTGGCCATCTCCCCTCACAAACTTTACTTGCATGCTTTTTTCTTAAAAATCTAGTACATCTGTTAACATGTTAGCCTTCACCTAATGCCAGCAATCTTGTTTCGGGAAAACTGGCTCATAATACCTGTGAAAGTCAGGTGACTCAAAGCAGCACTGCAGATATATAAGAGCTAATCCCGTACAAGAAGCAGGCAATCAAACTCCTGGGGAGACACTCAGCTCTCGCTGTGCGAGATGGCAAGATCAATGAGTCTGTGCAAGGTACAGGTTAGCTGGTGCAAATCTTAATATTTACCAGCTGCAGCCCTTTAAACGATCAAGCTGGCAGAAAAATCCGGACCTTTCATTGTTTCCTCATTCTCTGGATGCTGTACACACATTATTACCTTGTGTCCTCTTTTCCTGTAGATCTATCACTGCAACTGTGGGCGGAGGAAGATGACTTGGAAGATGATGATGATGAAGATGAAAAGGAGGGTCCTCATCAATGATGATGAGGATGATAATAATGACCAGGAAACCTTAGAGTTACTTGATCTGGATCCTACTCCATGTGCCTCTGCCCAGCCCCCTCAATATCATCCTCTGTATCACTCACTTTTTCAATTTCATGCAGCAGCTCAGATACATTCACCCATGGGAATGTAGGGATGTAAGTGGGTGGGGGTCACAGAGCTCCAGGGAACCGGAGGAGTGGGGAATGGATGAAGACACACCTATTGTCCAGCAGAGGTGCAGATAAGTTGCCCTTGGCTGCAGAGTCAGTTGATTCAGATCTTATGAGTCCTGCCTACTAGGAAGGCTGTTTGAGGAACATAAACCAATGTGTAGGCACTGAAGTCACTCTCCAGAATGTGCAGGAAATGACGGGTATGACTCCGGAGTCCGCAGCCCTCACATGGGATAACATTATGACAGCATTTACCATGTTGCAGATATCAGTGGAACATGTGGCAGCTTTATTGGAGTCTGTGACTAACCCCAACTCAAAAGTGGCCCTGGGCAAGTTGGTGCTTCCTCCTCCATGGAAGCACAGAGTGCAGCCCTAGAGGCCTGGGCAAAAAGATCAAAGCACACAATTGTTGGTAACTTTGTGACATGGGCTGGTAATTGGTTGAGAGGTAGGAGACAGAGAGTAGCGATAAGAACATAAGAAATAGGAGCAGGAGTAGGCCATTCGGCCCCTCGAGCCTGCTCCGCCATTCAATAAGATCATGGCTGATCTGATCTTGGCCTCAACTCCACTTTCCTGCCTGTTCCCCATAACCCTTGACTCCCCTGTAGCTCAAATATCTGTCTATCTCCGCCTTGAATAAATTCACTGACTCAGCCTCCACAGCTCTCTGGGGTAGAGAATTCCAAAGATTCACGACCCTCTGAGAGAAGAAATTCCTCCTCATCTCCGTCTTAAATGGGCGACCCCTTATCCTGAAACTATGCCCCCTAGTTCTAGATTCCCCCACGAGGAAGGGAACATTCTCTGATTCGCACGATGTGACAAGTAGTGTTCCCCAGGGATCTGTACAGGAGTTTCAGCCTTTCACCATATATATTAATGACTTGGATGAAAAAATAGAGAATTTTATATCCAAGTTTGCAGATGACACTAAGTTAGGAGGCATAGTAAGTTTTTAGATGGGAGCAGGAAGTTACAAAGTAACATAGGTACAGTAACAAGCAAATGGGCAAATTGATGCCAAATGGTGTCCATTGTGGGGAAGTGTGAGGTCATTCACTTCGGATCTGAGAAAGAAAAATAGGAATATTTTCTTAATGGTGAGAGACTAGGAGCTGTGGAGCATAGGAATTTGGGTGTCCATGTACACAGATCACTAAAATCTGGTGCACTGGTACAAAAAGTAATCAAAAAGGCGAATGGAATGCTGGTCCTTATCTCAACCAGGTTGGAATACCAAAGTGAGGAAGTGATACTTCAGTTGTACAGAGCCTTGGTCAGACCCCATCTGGAGTACTGCATTGAGTTTTGGGCGCCGTACTTCAGTAAAGATATATTGGCCTTGCAGGGGGTGGAGCACAGATTTACCAGAATGATACCAGAGCTTACAGGGTTAAATTATGCGGACAGGTCGCATAAACTTGGTTTGTATTTCCTTGAGATTCGAACAGTTGAGGGGTGATTTGATCGAGGTGTTTAAAATGATAAAGTGATTCGATAGGGTAGATACAGAGAAACTATTTCCTCTGGTGGGGGAATCCAGAAAAAGGGGGCATAATCTTAAAATTAAACCTATTAGGGTGAAATCAGGAAGCACTTTATCACACAAAACGTAGGGGGCATCTGGAACTTTGTCCCCTTAAAGGCTATGGATGCTGGGTCAATTGAAACATTGAAAACTGAGATTTGATTTTTATTAGGTAAGGGTATGAAGTGATATGGAGCAAAGCTGGGTAAATGGAGTTGAGGTACAGTTTAGCCATAATCTAAGCACTGTATTCTGGACTTCAGATACTTAGGGCTAGGTTACAGACCAGATTCTCTCAGGGCTTTCAGGCTCTGGCTGGAACCATTAGTTCAACCATTGGAGGACAGCAGTATGATCAACTGTATCAAGCATTGTGGAAAGATTGAGGAGGGATATTGCACCATGGTCAATGTCACAGAGGATGTCATTGATACTGGACATTTTCTCATCAATGTTAAGTTAACGAGTGTATAATTTCAAAAAAATCTGATTATTGCGGCAATATTACTCTGGTCCTCAGCTCTCATTGAGATCCTAAAATATTAACCATTTTCTCTTTAATATGTTTGAGGATTCTATGTTAAAATGTATCTGATCCATTTTGAGTTGTAAATACATAAATCATTTTGTTCTTCAACTTAGTTAGCTCAGTCCTTTAAAATATAAAATAGCGTCTAGTGAATGGGCCGAGTAATTAGGGAGATAGATTACAAGAAATAATCCAAAGGAGGGGTGCAAATTACTTTATAAAGTGTAGGAACAAAATTTCCAGAGTTACTTTTTACAATATATGCTGTAATTATATTTTAAAAGATAGAAATGACCCATTGTTATCTGTTGCTGTCTGTGGAAGGTGGGAAGCTGCAGCTGCAAATGTGTTGTGTGACTTTTTCCCTAGTGTGCCTTGTATGAAGATAATTTTATTTAAAAAATGTAAAAAGTAAGTATAAATTTATAATAATAAAAGGAAACTTTGCTTAAAACATTCAGTTTCTTTAAAATGCATTGAAAATCAATGTTTAGCATAATTAATGATGCACTGTTTCTTCCTAATGATGTAGACATCTTATTATACATGCATGCTTCGACTGGAGTATTGTCCCCGCTGAAGGATTAAATATTATAAGAACATAAGAAATAGGAGCAGGAGTAGGCCATTTGGCCCCTCGAGCCTGTTTCACCATTCAATAAGATCATGGCTGATCTTCTATCTCATCTCCACTTTCCTGCACTATCCCCATATCCCTTGATTCCCTTAATATCCAAAAGTCTATCGATCTCTGTCTTGAATATACTCAGCGACTGAGCCTCCACAGCCCTCTGGGGTAGAGAATTCCAAACATTCACCACCCTCTGAGTGAAGAAATTTCTCCTCATCTCAGTCTTAAATGGCCGACCCCTTATTCTGAGACTGTGACCCCTGGTTCTAGACTTTCCAGCCAGGGGAAACATCCTCCCTGCATCTACCCTGTCAAGCCCTGTAAGAATTTTGTATGTTTCAATGAGATCACCTCTCATTCTTCTAAACTCTAGAGAATATAGGCCTAGTCTACTTAATCTCTCCTCATAGGACAATCCCCCCATCCCAGGAATCAGTCTGGTGAACCTTCGTTGCACTCCCTCTATGGCAAGTATATCCTTCCTTAGGTAAGGAGACCAAAACTGTACACAGTACTCCAGGTGTGGTCTTACCAGGGCCCTATATAATTGCAGTAAGACGTCTTTACTCTAATATTCACATCCTCTTGTAATAAAGGCCAACCTTTGCTTTCCTAATTGCTTGCTGTACCTGCATGTTAACTTTCAGTGATTCGTGTACAAGGACACCCAGGTCCCTCTGAACACCAACATTTCCCAATCTCTCACCATTTAAAAAATACTCTGCTTTTCTATTTTTCCTATCAAAGTGGATAACTTCACATTTTTCCACATTATATTCCATTTGCCATGTTCTTGCCCACTCACTTAGGTTGTCTATATCCCCTTGAAGCCTCTTTGCATCCTCCTCACAACTTACATTCCCACCCAGCTTTGTATCATCAGCAAATTTGGATATATTACATTTGGGCCCCCCATCCAAATCATTGATATAGATTGTGAATAGCTGAGGCCCAAGCACTGATCCTTGCGGTACAGCCTGCCAACCCGAAAATGACCCGTTTATTCCTACTCTCTGTTTTCTGTCCGTTAACCAATCCTCAATCCATGCTAGTATATTACCCCCAATCCCATGAGCCCTAATTTTGTTTAATAACCTCTTGTGTGGCACCTTATCGAATGCCTTCTGAAAATCCAAATACAGGAAACTTTTGTTTATCCGGCACCCAAATATCCGGAATTCTCGCTTAACCGGCAAAAATCATCCTCCGAAAACTCCTCTCAAATAACCGGCAATGTTGCCGAGTCGCAGTCGAGTCTCCGCGAATGCCGAGTACTCCGAAAACTCCTCTCAAATAACCGGCAATGTTGCCGATCCCGAGTCCGAGAACGCCGATTTAGTCAGTAGGGGTAGTTTTCAAAAGTGCCACTACTCGGCCTCCTGGCGCTGTCGGAAGTATACTGCACATTTCTTGATTTATTTATTTTTCTTTGTTAAAAATAGCCTCGGTAGATATAACTCTCCGTTATCCGGTACTTTCGATAAACCGGCACCACGCCGGTCCCGTCGGAGCCGGTTAATAAAGAGTTTCCTGTACACCACATCCACTGGTTCCCCCTTATCTATGATGTAATCATAGCAAGATTACCAGAATTTAATGTGGCAGAATCAGTAATTGAGCATTGGGAAATAACACTGTTGAATATGTAATACTAATGCTGCCATTTATTGATCTATTCCCAGAATATTGTAAATTAAGAAGTGTTCCAGCTCGGCACACTTCTATTTTATAAAATTCAAAATCAGAATTTTATAAAAAAAACGTTGATATTTATTGATATGAAAAGGTGCAAATTAAAAAAAAAAACTATTGGCAAATAACAATACCTCAAATCTGTTTAAAATCAGGCACACCATAGCAACCTGAGAACATCTAATCCAATACTGTTCGTTTTCGTACAGGCATTTCACACGTATATATTTCCATTAAAAAAATCCAGACAATTTTGTTTGAACTGACACAAACATGTTGAATGTACACACAATAGCAAAATGAAATGGCCGCTTGACATAATTTCAAAATCTCCTGGTGACAGACAAGAATGTCAAAGAGGTTTAACTTGTAATCTTTCATCTGTAATAGAAAGCTGATCATCTGTGCATAGTTTTACATGAACTCTCAAATGAAGCTGTTGTACACAAAGCCTCATGGGCACTGAAACAGAAGGGAATAAAAAACACGGGGAGTAACACCTCAAAGTCAGAGGTCACTGAAGATTTTGGCAAATCTCAGCAGACATTGCGTCAGATTAAACAAGGAGAGAGATTGCCCTCCAACCTCAACCTGTTAAGACCCTTAAATCTCACGGTGACCTAGCTGAACATACTACTGTTTCATATGTGATGTTAGCTTCACTAATTATTGTCCCATGGTGTACTAGGGCCAGGCAGGTTGCTTGCAGATTGAGGTGAAAAACCTAATTGTTGATAGCAACCCTACATGGAGTTAGAAAAACATTATTATGCATAAAAAGTACTGTATTTCAAATTAGGAATGGAACAAGGGACTTTTCAAAATTTGCTAATGCCAATAGTGTACTGAACACATTCTGAGTTACCAAATGCTGCGATAGCGTAAAAAATTCTAACTATACTTGGCAATAGAATCTTAACTATGCCAAACCATTTGGAGATTATTTAAAATAACTACAACAGGTCTTAAAGTTGCACTTATGAAACTGCTGGTGTCCAGGTCTTAAGAGTACTTAGTGAGTGCAAGACAATGTTCCAACAGAGAGGTTCCAACTGCTTATGTCATTGGTGCAGTTGCAATTGCATTACAGAACATAGATTTTTGTAACCAGTGGAAGAACTCATCTGTATATTCTATGAATATGAAACAAACAAAAAGTGGTAGCATCTGGGAGGTAGTAGTAAATAAACCAGTAATCTCACAATGTACAGGATTCAGTAAATCAGATTGTGTCAAAGAGACAAAGCAGGGATTTCAAGAAATAGCATGATAACATGATAATTCTTCAGTACAATAATGATGACTACCCTAAACCAGCTTAGAATTGCCATACACAACAAATTAAATCTAAACCTTTCATAGCTTTTAGCAGTTCCTACACTGTTTAAACAAATATGTACAAGTTTACTTTTCTGTTTGTGCACAGCTACACTATGTTGCAAAATGCAATTTTCTGCCATGGATAATAACTTGGTTTAAAGCTGAGGTGGAACAACGCACATCTTGAAACCACAGATGAGAGACTTTGGGCCAGATATTAATGGGGAGTTGGGGAGGGAGCGGGAGGGCAGTCTTGCGGTTGGGAAACACGGAAGAACGGGTTTCCCTCAGGTCCTGCTAAATGTAACGGCAGGACCTGATTACTGTTTTTGAAATCTGTTTCCTGGCTGCAGCTAGCCAGATTGAGAGGCTGGCTGGCTGTTGGGAAGGTAGGCCTACAACAACATGCCGCAGCCGAGAAACGGAGAGGAGGGTGGGAGAGATCGGAGGTCAGGGCGGGGGGGGGCGGCATTGATGGGGGGGCCAGGAGAGATCAAGGGTCGGGGGAACATCGATGTAGGGATCTGGAGAGATTGGAGGGAAATTGATGGGGTGGCCAGAGAGATCAGGGGAGGAGGGAGAAGATCGCGGGAGGCCCACAAAGGACATGGGGGGATGGACCTGAGAGGAGATTACAGGCCATGGAGGACATCGGGAGCGCATCGGATCGCGCGGGGTTGTGGGGGGTTTGTCCGATCGCTGGGGAGGTTAACAGGTTTGCTTGGGGGGCTGCACTCCTGCTCTTCCTGTCCCACTAGCAGTGCTGGAAACGCACTGACCTGTTCCATGCAGCAGTCCTTGCCTCGTAGTAGTTAGGTACAAAAAATAATCAAAAAGGGTAATGGAATGTTAGCTTTTATAACTAGAGAGCTAGACTATAAAGGGGAGGAAGTTTTGCTACAGGTATACAAAGCCCTGGTTAGACCACATCTGGAGTACTTTGTAAAGTTCTGGGCACCGCACCTTAGAAAGGATATATTGGCCTTGGAAGGAGTGCAGTGCAGGTTCACTAAAATGTTACCAGGGCTCCAAGGATTAGATTATGAGGAGAGATTACATTAGCTAGGCTTGTATTCCCTGGAATATCGAAGGTTAAGGGGTGATGTGATTGAGGTTTGCAGGATTTTGAAAGGAATTTATAGGCTAGATAGAGATAAACTTTTTTCGCTAGTGTGGAGTCTAGGACAAGGGTGCATAACCTTAAGACCAGAGCCAGGCCATTCAGGAGAGAAATTAGGAAACACTTCTTCACGCAAGGGGTGGTAGAAATTTGGAACTCTCTCTCACAAAAAGCAGTAGATGCTACTCAATTAATAATTCTAAATCTGAGATTGATAGATTTTTGCTAGCCAAGGATAGTAAGGGATATGGAGCCAAAGCAGGTGGATGGAGTTAGGATACAGATCAGCCATGATCTCATTGAATGGCGGAGGGGCTGAATGGCCTACTCCTGTACCTAGGTTCTATATATTTTATGTGTGTATTAATGGAGAAAAATCAGATGGGACTCTTTACCTGCTGTGCCTGGGGTAGACCTAGGAAAATCTCCCCTTATATTTCCTATTACCTGGCTTGTCCTGTTAGAAGTTTAGAAAAGGCTATCCTTAGTGTTGCCTTGCTGGTGGAGAAATCCTAAATCAGAACACCAAGGTCTGATAGTATCCACAGCTTGATTATGTATGCAGTCTTTGACAGAATGCTTATACACTCATAGCAATGTTCCCGCTAAGCTACGCGGCCGAGGTCCCGTGCAGCCCAGGACTGGCTTTTCAAATGGGAGATTTTGCGCATGCGCGGAATTTTGAATGAGCTACGCATCCCGTTAAAGGGATCGTGCACCCAAAAAAAAATTAGGGGGAACATTGAGTCATAATCTAAAGGATATAATTAATGACAAACAATATTACATGAAACTTGCATATATGTTTCAAAGATAACCAATAAGTTAAGGGTGGTATCATTCAAAAAACACTATCCTCAAGTTGCTCCACACATGGGGCCAAAGCGCCAAAATGCCAGCAATGGCATCTGTCTTTTAATAATACCAGGATGTAACAGGATGATAAAACATTAACTTAGCTACAGAGGCTGTTCTACAACCACAACAACAATGTGCGTTACATAGCACCTTTAACGTAGAAAAATGTCCCAAGGCACTTCACAGAGAAGTAACCAGACTAAGATTGACGCAAAGCCAGAGAAGGATATATTAGGAGGGGAAACCATCAGCTTGGTAAAGAAGTGGGTTTTAAGTGGAGTTTAGAGAGGGAATTCCAGATGGTGGGGCCTAGACAGCTGAAGGCACTGCCGCCAATGATGGGGTAAAGGGAGGGGATGCACAAGATGTCAGTCGGAGGACTGGAGAGCTCCCGGTTTGGGGGATGGGGGGGTGGAAGGGACTATAGTGCTGGAGGAGGTAGGCACGAAAAATATAGTGAAATAAATAAATGCATAAAACAAAATGAATTGTTTTGATATATTCATTGTATTAGATAAATATAAACTATTTCTAATAATCGTCAATGGTTAATATTTTCTTGTAATCTGGAAATATTGCAGATATATTATTAAGTATAAGTCTGACATATTTCACCATAAATGAACTGTACTATGTCTGGATCACCTTTCCATGTTGTAATATAAAATCTGGTACCTTTAGCTCTCTAGGTGCTTCATTCTACAGTAGCTGACACATTAGAATTTTGCATATAATTGAAATATGAACTTGTGTGCATCTGTCAACATCTCACAGAGTATTTTGGCGATCAGCTAATTAGTTGTAGGGAAATTTAATGACAGGGTAAGTTGTATCTTCATTATCAGCTGGCCACACTAGATTTGAAATATAAAGAAACGAATAAAGCCTTTGGTGTAGTGAGCTTTGATATTTAAACATGGGAAAATAATGCAGAGTACTCTACACACCTGCTACCAACTGCAGTAGAGCTAACAATTAAAGTGTAAGTGTATAGAAAAGCTTTCAGAGATATAACCGTGTGAGCATTCAGACATGGAACACAAAGGGTTTTACAATAAACTCTGATTTCAGTATTTTAAATCACAATCTAAACCTATTCACTGTATATATATAAAAAATCGTGTCTTACTCAAATGAGGAGCTTGAATGTGACAATGTATCCTTAGGGCTTTCTGCTCCAGCCTGAGACATACTGTATGAAGGTACAAGATGTTCCTCTCTAAGCAAACACCAGCAGGCAGAGACAACATACACTACACAGCAGTGACATAGATCAACCAGAGCACATTAACCTCTTAAGTAATCACATTACTAAACCATCCTTATAACCTTGGTGATATTTGCAATAAGTATCAGTGAAAAATAAGAATTGCATTGGTTGACAAGCACCTTATGAAAATTACTGAAAATTGCTTTGAGGACAGCTATAATAATATTACATTTGGAATTTTCATTAATATTCTTGAAAGACCTTGCGCCTAATCACTCAAAGCAAACTTCAGCTTCTTTTGACCTAGGTTAATACTTTGGTTGAGCTGGTCACAGGTCAGCTGTGGCAGTTTTAATTCATTTAGATTTAAGTTTGGATGCTTAGTGACATAATAATACGTTGAAATCGAATTGTCTACATATTGTATCATCCATTTTCTAAGTTTAGAAAATGCACATTGTTTTTTTGCTTTGGACCAAAATACATGATCAAATGTGTACAAGAGTGACAATGAGCAGACAGCTTCAAAAGCTGGTGGGGGGGTGGGGGCGGTGCGGGGTAGCATAATGGTGAGCTCTCAAACCTATGGCCAGCTTAGAAACATAGGGGGGAAAATTCAGTTGGTTTGCGCCTCCCGTTAGCGCCTTAAGAGGGCGCTAATGGGGCACAAAGCAACTAGCACCCGTGCGTGGCGATGTTTGCGCCGCTCACAAAATTAACTAGACATTTTGCGGCGGTGCTAAACACTACCGCCACGATCTCCTGTGCCGACAGATCATGACGTCAGTCGAGTGCGCAACGCCCCAGACCGGATATTGAGTGGCGCCCCCTGCCTTACCGCCTGCTGCTAGCAACGACAGGTTGAGGGGAGCGTTTTGCAGTCAGGAAGGGACTGGGGGAGCGCTATTTAAAGGCGACCGCTTCCTGCCTTTTTTTGTTGGTGACATTTTTGCACCACGCATTCTGAGAGAGAGAGACTTCTGGAGAGATTCAACGCTGTGTGAAGGAGTTTTGGGTACTGAGCAGCACTTTGCAGGTTCATTTTGATTTCCCCTTCCTTGTATCGATTTAGAAGAGACTGTGGGGGCTGCACTCTGAGCTCTTTCCCTGGGTCTCGCCATTGTTCTTTCCAGCAGATTTGATGTACAGGTCTCTCCAGGCCGCGATTCAAGGCTGCAATGAGCAGGATGTGGATGGAGAGCAAGATCAACCCTCCCCTTTAAGAACTGGCTGGCGCCATTGTGTCTGTGTTCCATTGCTGACTGACATCACATGAGCTTCGCCAGTGCTCTGAGGTAGCGCCTCGCTCCTCGGCCTTTGCGCCTTAAGACAGTTGTGAAGCGCCTGATTTAGCGCTCCAATCACCTCCAGGGGCGATAAAAGCCAAGTTTGCAGTTGGAGGCGATAATTAGCGCCAGGCGCTAATCTTTGCGCCCGGCCGATAATTGCGCCCCAAATGGGACGATACTGAATTTCTCCCCCATAGAAAAATAGGAGCAGGAGTAGGCCATTCGGCCCTTCGAGCCTGCTCCGCCATTCAACATGATCATGGCTGATCCTCTATCTCAATACCATAGTCCCGCTCTCTCCCCATTCCCCTTGATGCCTTTTGTGTCTAGAAATCTATCTATCTCCTTCTTAAATATATTCAGTGAATATAGTTATGACAAGTAACTAGGTGACTGGGATGGTCAGTAGTGTTGTTAACAGAATAGTGCTTTCCAGCATCCTTAAGTAGTTTCAGGTTGTTCTATAACTGTCGATGCATACTTCAATTTTTTTCTGCAGATTTTCATGTTCTTTCCAAACTTTGCCTGAGCTATGAACATCTATACTCTGTAGTACTGGATTTCAAATTTGAGTTCTATTCTATGTAACATGGTGGCCATTTTCCACTAGGATTCTAAAGTTTGCCACTTGGCAGCTGTAGGCAAAATTTGTGCAACATTTTGAACTAAAAATTAAGTTAATGTTACAAACTGCCTCAGATAACAGCAGACTCAGAATGCCTCTATACCGTTAAATTTCAATCTCAGACAATAAAGAATAGAAACAACTTTTTAAAACAATAATTTTAGGCCAAGATCTGCCTTTTTCCAGTGAATAGTTTTGCTTCATCTCAATCTTACTCTGTTCTGACTATTTGGATATATATTTTTGGTGCAGAAAATACTGAAATGTTATTACTCAAATTTTGTCATGAACTCTTTTCAATCCACCTGAACAGGCAGATGGAGCCTTGGTTCAACATCTCAATCAAAAGGCAGCAGCTACAACAACGTAGCACTTCCTCAGCACTGCACTGAGGTGTCAGCTTAGATACAGGCCTAGAAATTGAATGAGGCCCGAAAACAAGCACAGGCAACGTGAATTGCTATCTGCCCGCGCCCGTTCAAAGTGGTGCTGGCAGCATGCAGAATTCGTGCTGCCTGTTCATTATAATGATTGCAGCGCTGATCTCAGCACTAAACGAGCTGCTGATTGGCACTGAACAGGGGGCCAATATCGGGTGCAGTTTACTGGCCAATAAAGGGAGGTGCTTTGTTGCAGAAGCAGCTCATTGTCATTGTGGAGAGAGCCATGGCGCAACAGCCAAGGGAAAGGGCGAGTAGATTTTCAGATGCGGCACTGGTGGCCTTGGTCCTGGGGGCTCAAAGACGTCATCAGGTCCTCTACCCGTAGGGAGGCAAGAGGCCATCAAGGCAGAACAGCAGAAGGCTGTGGGAGGAGATCACTGAAGCCGTCACTGCGACGAGTGTTGTCCCCAGGACCTGGATCCAGTGCTGCAAAAAGTTTAATGACTCACACGAGTGGTCAAGGTGAGTGAATGCATTATCAAATGCCATATCGCACCATCAGGAAAAAATTTTATGCAGTGAGTGGTTAGGATCTGGAATGCAATGCCTGAAAGGGTGGTGGAGGCAGACTCAATCATGGCTTGCAAAAGGGAATTGGATAAGTACCTGAAGGAAAATAAAAATTGTAGGGCTACGGGGAAAGGGCGGGGGAGTGGGACTAGCTGAAGTGCTCTTGCAGAGAGCCGGCACGGGCTCAATGGTTCTGTGCTGTAACCATTCTATGATTCTATCTGCACCACAAGCCTCACACACTGCTCAATGTACCACATCCCCATCACTCACCTACCAACAATCAATAGCAATCACCACTCATACCTCTCAATCATAGCTTCATTTCACTCACACACACTTACCACTGCTGCTAGACTCTCACCCACATCTCACACCTTGACCTAACAGAGGACTAGAAATGCTGAGGCGCCGCCCCAGGGGAGTGGCAGTGGCTCCGTGGAGAAAGAACCTGCTGTCCTCTCTCAAGATGACAGCATTCCTACTCCCACCACTGCCACTCACCAATGCCCTTGCTGCTGCCTGTCATCCAGCCAGCCCAGACTGCAGCCACCCATGCCGAGGTGGTGCAGTCTACAGTCAGGCCTTCTAGGCCCAGAGCTGCTCGAGGTCATCCTGCAAGGCCATCTGAAGTCTCCCCCACTGAATGTCAGCAGCCTTCCACCAGCCATGCTACAGCCACTGTGGGAGCACTTCGTAGGAGCACTAGAGTAGGAAAAGCAACACGAAAGACAGACACTAAGGGAATGCACAAGGGTGATTAGTTTTCTTTGTTATTTTAATTTTTGATTTGCTAAATTTATAAATTATGTTTGGAATGTTTGCTTTGTGGTGGCTTTCATTTCAGCTTTGTGCCCAGGAGGACGCTGTGATGTTCCGTGACAGAGGGATGGTAAAATGGGGAAGTGGTGAGCAACGGGAATCTGGGGTTTCTTTCAGTGGAACTGGAGTCTGATGAGGCGCTCATGGACAGTCCGTCGGAACTGGGATCTGCTGTCTGCCTCCTCCCTTCCTCCTCCTCCTCCTGAGGTGGTCCTGGAACCTGTGGTGGCAAAGCCTGCGCCCTCATGATGGCCAAGTTGTGGAGGATGCAGCAGACCACCACGAAATGGGACACATGCTCCGACGTGTACTGGAGGACTCCTCCCAAGCGGTCAAGACAGCTAAACGGTTGCTTTAGCACCCCGACGGTCTGCTCGATGTTGTTTCTCGTGTTGGAAGATTGCTGGCACACCGGATTGGCTCAGAATGAAGGCATCATGACTGCTGCCAGGATCTTTGGAATTCTCTGCCCCAGAGGGCTGTGGATGCTGAGTCTTTGAGTACATTCAAGGCTGAGATAGATAGATTTTTGGACTCTAGGGGAATCAAGGGATATGGAGATCGGGCGGGAAAGTGGAGATGAGGTCGATGATCAGCCATGATCTTACTGAATGGCGGAGCAGATTCGAGGGGCCGGATGGCCTACTCCTGCTCTTATTTCTTATGTTCTTATACCTGGCCTCATGATGCGCTGGGCGTGGTCGCACAACAACTGCACATTAAGTGAGTGGTAGCCTTTGCGGTTACGGAACATCTCAGGATTGGTATGCAGCACCCGCAAAGCCACGTGTTTGCAGTCGATGGCGCCCTGCACCATGGGGAAGACCGATATTCTGGCAAAGCCACATGCGCGGCTCCTTCTGCTTCTCTCTGTTCAGAGAGAAGACAATGAAGTCCCTTCCCCTAGAGTACAGAGCCACTGTGACCTCCCGGATGCAACAATACATAGCGAACTGGGAGATGTTTGCTATGTCTCCTGCTCCAGACTGGCAACATCCGGTTGCGAAAAAATTGAGTGCCACAGGAAAAGCTGTCATTGCCCTGCTCTGAGGCTGCAGAGGTTTGGTTGCAGGAGGTGGCAGAGTTCTGTGACCACCTCCTTGGTGAAGCGGAGCCTCCTAATACACTGCTCCTGGCTTAAGTGCAGGTAGGAAAAGTGCTCTTGAAAGACTTTAGGTGGGTAAGGCCTCCTGCTGAAAGCCCTCCAGCCCCTCCTCCTCCTTCCTCTGTGAGCATCTTGTCCTCTTCTTTGCTGCGTCCACTCCATCTCCCTGTCATACTCGAGCGTGAGGAGGACTGCAGGTAAAACCCCCATGACTGGGAGCAAGTGGCCTGACCAGAAACCTTTAAATGAGAAGCAAGGTCTTCTCCACTTGCAGCAACACTCCCTGTCACCTCAGCAACTTTAAACAAGTTTAGAAAGCTCCAAACAGTTGCATAAAATTACACAGAGCAAGTAGAAATGAAAAAGCAAGTCAGCTGCAAGTTATTGATGATCCCGTTAAATAGCGCTGGTGGGGGGGTCCTTCCTGTTGCTGAACGCATGGTCAGCTGGTGATTTGGAGAGGGCGTTAAATGGAGCGGCGACGTCCAAAATGGCAGATCGTGCATCAAATCAGCGTTGCACACTCATTGACTTCACGATATGCCTCATTTCCATTCCTGCAGCGAGCACAGGCAACGACAGTGCTGCCAACCTGCCCAAAATGACGGCCACCATGGGACTCGCTGGAAGCGAGGCAGCCCTCATTTTTTCTTCCAAGCTGGCCTTAACGGTCGGCGCTAAAGGCTCCAAATTTGGAGTAGAGCTTGAAACTGACAACCGACTCCGAGGCGAGTGTTATCAACTGAACCAAGCTGTTACGAATCATTTACAGGATAAATTTTAAATGTCAAAATATTTTTAAATTGGTGTTGTAGAACATAAGAACATAAGAACATAAGAATTAGGAGCAGGAGTAGGCCATACGGCCCTTCGAGCCTGCTCTGCCATTCAATAAGATCATAGCTGATCTTCGACCTCAACTCCACTTTCCCGCCGTATCCCCATATCCCTTGATTCCCCTAGAGTCCAAAAATCTATCTATCTCAGCCTTGAATATACTTCACGAATCAGCATCCACAGCCCTTTGGGGTAGAGAATTTCAAAGATTCACAACCCTCTGAGTGAAGAAATTCCTCCTCATCTCAGTCTTAAATGGCCGACCCTTTATCCTGAAACTATGCTCCCTAATTCTAGACACTCCAGCCAGGGGAAACAACCTCTCAGCATCTACCCTGTCAATCCCTCTCAGAATCTTATGGGGGAAAAATTAGGTCGCGCCCCATTTGGGGCGCAAATATCGTCTGGACGCAAATATTAGCGCCTGGCGCTAATTATCGGCACTGACTGGAAACTTCACTTTTACCGCCCCGGGAGGTGAGTGGAGCGCTAAATCAGGCGCTGCATACCTGTCTTAAGGCGCAAAGGCCAAGGAGTGAGGCGCTAACTCAGAGCGCTGGCGAAGCTCATGTAATGTCAGTCAGCAATGGAACACACACACGGGCCAGTTCTTAAAGGGGATGGTTAATCTTGCTTTCCATCCACATCCTGTTCATTGCAGCCTAGAATCTCGGCCTGGAGAGACTTGCACATCAAATGTGCTGGAAAGAACAATGGAGAGTACCAGGCAAAGAGCTCAGAGTGCAGCTCCCACAGTCTCTGCTAAATCGATACAAGGAATGGCAAATCAAAATGAACCTGCAAAGTGCTGCTCAGTACCCAAAACTCCTTCACACAACGTTGAATCTCTCCAGAAGTCTCTCCCTCTCTCTCTCAGAATGCGTAGTTCAAAAATGCCACCAACAATAAAAGACAGGAAGAGGCCCCCTTTAAATAGCGCCCCCCCCAGCCCCATAGCGATTGATAGCGTTCCAGTCTTCTGGTCGTTGGATGCGCCAGGCGGTAAGGCAGGGGGCGCCACTCAATTTCCGCTCCGGGGCGCCACAAGGGCTTTGCACCATGGAATGACGTCACAATCTGCGCGCGCAGGTGGTCGCAGCGGTAAAGTTTAGCGCCGCCGCACAATCTCTAGTTAAGTTCGTGAGCGGCGCAAACATCGCTGCGCCCGGGCATTAGCGGCTTTGCGCCCCATTAGCGCCCTCTTAAGACGCTAACGGGAGGCGCAACCAACTGAATTTTTACCCCTATATGTTTCAATGAGATCACCTCTCATTCTTCTAAACTACAGAGAGTATAGGTCCAATCTGCTCAATCTCTCCTCATAGGACAACCCTCTCATCCCAGGGATCAATCTAGTGAACCTTCATCTAAGGAACGTATGTCCTTTCTCAGATAAGGAGACCAAAGCTGTGCACAGTACTCCAGGTGTGGTCTCACCAAAGCCCTGCACAATTGTAGTAAGACTTCCTTACTCTTGTACTCCAACCCCCTTGCAACAAAGGCCAACATGCCATTTGCCTTCCTAATTGTTTGCTATACCTGCATGCTAACTGTCTGTGTTTCCTGTATGAGGACACCCAAATCTCTCTGATCACGAACATTTCATAGTTTCTCACCATTTAAAAAAATATTATGTTTTTGTATTCTTCCTACCAAAGTGAATAGCCTCACATTTGCTCACATTATACTCCATCTGCCACCTTATTGCCCACTCACTTGATCTGTCTATATCCCTTTGCAAGCTCTTTGTGTCCTCCTCACAGCTTACTTTCCCACCTAGCTTTGTATCGTCAGCAAACTTGGATACATTGCACTATGTCCCTTCATCTAAGTCATTAATATAGATTGTAAATAGCTGAGGCCCAAGCACTGATCCTTGCAGCACCCCACTAGTTACAGCCTGCCAACGGAAAATGAACTATTTATCCCTACTCTCTGTGGATAAATGTGAGGTTATCCACTTTGGTGGCAAAAACTGGAAGACAGATTATTATCTGAACGGCAATAGATTGGGAAAAGGAGAAGTGCAACGAGATCTGGGAGTCCTTGTGCACCAGTCGCTGAAGGTAAACATGCAGGTGCAGCAGGCGGTTAAGAAGGCAAATGGTATGTTGGCCTTCATAGCAAGAGGATTCGAGTACAGGAGCAAGGATGTCTTGCTGCAGTTGTATAAGGCCTTGGTGAGACCACACCTTGAGTATTGTGTGCAGTTTTGGTCGCCTTATCTGAGGAAGGATGTTCTTGCCATGGAGGGAGTGCAGCGAAGATTTACCAGACTGATACCTGGGATGGCAGGAATGACGTATGAAGAGAGATTGGGTCGATTAGGCTTATATTCGCTAGAGTTTAGAAGAATGAGAGGGGATCTCATTGAAACTTATAAAATTCTAACAGGACTAGACAGACTAGATGCAGGAAGGATGTTCCCGATGGCGGGGGAGTCCAGAACCAGAGGTCACAGTCTAAGGATAAGGGGTAAGCCATTTAGGACTGAGATGAGGAGGAATTTCTTCACCCAGAGAGTGGTGAACCTGTGGAATTCTCTACCACAGAAGGCAGTTGAGGCCAATTCATTAAATATATTCAAGAAGGAGATAGATATATTTCTTAAGGCTAAAGGGATCAAGGGATCAAGGGATATGGGGAGAAAGCAGGGACAGGGTACTGAATTTGGATGATCAGCCATGATCTCATTAAATAGCGGAGCAGGCTCGAGGGGCCGAATGGCCTACTCCTGCTCCTATCTTCTATGTTTTCTGTCTGTTAACCAATCCTCTAGCCATGCTAATATATTACCCCCAACCCCATGAGTCCTTATCTTGCGTAGCAACCTTTTATGTGGCACCTTATCGAATGCCTTTTGGAATTGCAAATATACCACATCCACTGGTTCGCCTTTATCTACCCTGCTAGTTCCATCCTCCAAAAATTCTAATCAATTTGTTAAACACGATTTCCCTTTCATAAAACCATGTTGACTCTGCCTAATCATATTATGATTTTCTAAGTGCCCTGTTACCACTTCCTTAATAATGGATTCCAGTATTTTCCCGATGACTGATGTCAGGATAACTGACCGGTAGTTCCCTGTTTTCTCTCTCCCTCCTTTCTTGAATAGTGGGGTTACATTCCAATCCGCTGGGACTGTTTGAGAATATAGTGAATTTTGGAAGATCACAACCAATGCATCCACTATCTCTGCAGCCACCTCTTTTAGAACCCTGGGATGTAGGCCATCAGGTCCAGGGGATTTGCCAGCTTTTAGTCCCATTAGTTTCTCAAGTACTTTTTCTCTACTGATATTATTTACTTTAAGTTCCTCACTCTTATTAGCCCCTTGGTTCCCCACTATTTTTGGTACGCTTTATATTAATTTCTTGGTTAATTATCCAACTTTTTAAAAGACCAGAAAAGTATGGCATTTACCTCATACACCTCTGATTAAAAGCTGTTACTCCAAATTTCAGTCTTGGATATCTGAGTAAGTATCTCTGTCCAAAGAACAACTTGGGAGAAAGCCAACAACTGTTCTGATTTTCAGGAAATTACTGTTTTCTGCCAGCTGATGAGAGCAATGCTGGTGCCAGGGGAAGGGCGGTGACAACCTTCAGTGGGGTTAAATTTCTGCAGAGATTCCCCCGATCATCCGAACCAACTTTGGCAGAAGATCTGCAGAAACCTTGGAGAAATGGAGTAAATACTGTTTCTTCACAGTTTCCAAAGATCTTCCGCCAAAATTATGGTGGGCGATTGGGACAACCCTCGTGGAAATTCAACCCTAGTTACTTTTGCCAATTCACTTGCTGATTGGTTCTTTTGTGTTAAGTGAAGTACATTCTACTGAATTTCCATGTAATAAATACATTATTGTACCATATACTTACTGATATCATTTGCTTCGTCACATCCATAAGTTCCATTCTAGTGACATTATGAATAATGGTGGATCGTGAGTGACACCACCCATTAATGATATTAGTGAAGCACAACTTCAGGATCTTAAACCGGGGGAGTTCCACATTAAACGTAGTCACATGGTTACCTTTAATTCGCAGTTTTAGATCATAAAATAACAAGATGCAATAGAAACTGAAGTATGTCTACTGAAACATCTCCTTTTCAACATTTAAAATTACATGCCAAATGCTGCCGAATATACTTCCTTTCTAAGGAAACAATAAATCTGTCCACTCTTTCTAAAAAGGATAAATAAAGTACCTGCAGAGACTCGTGGGCAGTCTGGTAACATGAACTCTACTGGTGTGTCCAATGGTTCAGAGCTTGACACCCAGTTACGGCAGTGCTGGAACACAAAATAAAGGTGAATATTTAGACTATGTACATGTATTCCAACAACAATGTTTGAACATTTCTTTCCACCTTGAATTCAACCTAGGTTTTGGGTTAATTTGACGACTATATTATCTAAAGTTTAGGTCATACAAAGTCATTTATCCAATAAGCACATCTGGGTACAATTTGAACAATTCTAAGGCCATAAATAAATTTATGATTGTGCCAACTTTCTTTGACGGGGAGTTGATTCGAAAATGCCTACAGTATATCAACTACTTCTGTCTTTTTTAAGTGCTTGATGCAAATGTTGAAAATCAAAGATAGACAGAAAGAAAGAAATCAAATACAGTGGGTCCAGACTTAAAAATAGATAAATTAATCAACAGAAAATAGTATTATACAATATAATCTGGATTTTATCCAGGACACAGGTACTGAATATAGTGTAGGGCAGGTTGTATGATTTAAAAGTGACCCAAAACTATTCAAATATCTCATACACTGACATTATTGAGAAGTCGCACAACACCAGGTTATAGTCCAACAGTTTTATTTGAAATCACGAGCTTTCGGAGCGCTGCTCCTTCGTCAGGTAAAGTGAAGGAATACAAATCAGCAAAGCATATATAGACAGAGAACAATGTGTAGCGTACAATGTCAGACGACTACAGTAAATCTTTCTGACTGCCCTCCATCACACCTCGGCAGAGATACAATCAGGCCAGTCAGGAAGGCATTACATCAAAGACACAGCAAAATACAGCTAAGACAATGAGGTGGGGTCACAGGGGGTCCAACGTGTCAAATGCTGCAGTCTGTATGGTTAAGCTTTTTACTTTTTTTTAAAACTGGAAATCACATCTGTGAACAAGCCAACGACGACTCGAGTCTGGATGACTCTACGTCATGTAGCGTGACATGAAACCAAGATCCCGGTTGAGGCCGTCCTCATGAGTGCGGAACTTGGCTATCAGTTTCTGCTCGATGATTTTGCGTTGTCGTGTGTCTCGAAGGCCGCCTTGGAGAACGCTTACCTACGGCGCTGAAAGACGCCCCCGTAAGAACGGGATATGACACTCGACTCGTCGATCGACAGTTCCGACGGGCCACAGCGAAAAATCGCATAGACCTCCTCAGAAGGCGAACACGGGACACAACCAACAGAGTACCCTACGTCGTCCGGTACTTCCCCGGAGCGGAGAAACTACGCCATGTTCTTCGCAGCCTTCAACATGCCATCGATGACGACGAACACCTCGCTAAGGCCATCCCCACGCCTCCACTACTCGCCTTCAAGCAGCCGCCTAACCTCAAAAGTACCATCGTTCGCAGCAAATTACCCAGCTGTCAGGAGAACAGCGACCACGACACCACACAACCCTGCCACGGCAACCTCTGCAAGACATGCCAGATCATCAACACAGATACCATCATCACACGTGAGGACACTACCCACCAGGTACATGGTACATAATCATGTGACTCGGCCAACGTTGTCTACCTCATACGTTGCAGGAAAGGATGCACCGCAGCATGGTACATCGGCGAGACCATGCAGACACTGCGACAACGTATGAACGGACACCGCGCAACAATCGCCAGGCAGGATTGTTACCTCCCAGTCGGGGAACACTTCAGCAGTCAAGGACATTCAGCCTCGGATATGCGGGTAAGCGTTCTCCAAGGCGGCCTTCGAGACACACAACGCAAAATCATCGAGCAGAAACTGATAGCCAAGTTCCGCACCCATGAGGATGGCCTCAACCGGGATCTTGGTTTCATGTCACGCTACATGACGTAGAGTCATCCAGACTCGAGTCGTCGTTGGCTTGTTCACAGATGTGATTTCCAGTTTAAAAAAAAGTAAAAAGCTTAACCATACAGACTACAGCATTTGACACGTTGGACCCCCTGTGACCCCACCTCATTGTCTTAGCTGTATTTTGCTGTGTCTTTGATGTAATGCCTTCCTGACTGGCCTGATTGTATCTCTGCCGAGGTGTGATGGAGGGCAGTCAGAAAGATTTACTGTAGTCGTCTGACATTGTACGCTACACATTGTTCTCTGTCTATATATGCTTTGCTGATTTGTATTCCTTCACTTTACCTGACGAAGGAGCAGCACTCCGAAAGCTCGTGATTTGAAATAAAACTGTTGGACTATAACCTGGTGTTGTGCGACTTCTCATTTTTGTCCACCCCAGTCCAACACCGGCATCTCCGCATCATTGACATTATTAGCAGTGCACAAACCGAAACTGATTCTCTAAATTTAATTATTGAATTATTGAACGTAGTACTTTAAATTGGACACCACCTATTTTAACCTATTTTTACTGAACACCTCAGCAACTAGTGAATACATTTATTTATCTGCCTTGTTAATAATTATCCTCGTTTGACAGAGCAATGTATTTACAACCACTCACAGAAAAAGTGAAAGATTTGAAATCCATATTTCCAAACAATGACATGAAAGACAAGATTTGAACAAGGTCCAGTAGTTTGAATGTTTCCTCAGTATTAATACTTATGAATAAAAAAAAAATTACAATTGTGGCTATTTATATAAAGAGGGCCGCAATTCAATTATTCCAAAGTGCTCCAGTTTTGTGAATCTAGGTTTGAAAATTTTCGTAATATGCTGTTGGTGACAGGCTGATTTGCAAATTAAACAAGATAACCATGTAAAATTTGGACACTATGTAACATGAAGACCCTTATTGTGAAATCTGACTACAAGCTATTCCACATTAAAATGCTACACAAATAGAGAGGCACTTATGTGCAGTTGAACAATATGAAACAAAGCTTCATAATATCCCCCATATGAATACAGAGCTACTAAGATATGAAAATTGTTAAGGAGTGGGATAAGTGGTACTTGAGAGTGTGCAGAATATCCTGGTTGTGTACATAAGCACAGATGCTCAAAATAAAAACTTTCCACTTCCTGGGTACCCACTGTGATCACGTTCTAATTATGAATGAATCGCTTTCCAAATTTAGTAAGCAAAATTTAAAATAAAGAAATGAACCACTCTTTCGGTAGTTTGTGTAGGTTTTGGCTAAGAATAAAGCTTCATAAGCTTGCTATGGAAACGGAAATGGGTTCAAATTGTTTTAAAGGATGTTGTTATGTTAATAGAAACAATACTTCCCCAAAAACAGGTTTGATGATTTCTAAAAAATGTAAGGATTTTTTTTCTTGGTAATTGCTAAAACTGTTCTGGATGCAATGGGAATCTGCATTTATTTATGAATTGCTCGTCCCAAAGGAATGACTGTTCAAGGCAATAACTGTTAAGTGCTTGGGAGATGTTTTCTATTGTTCGGGTACAGACAACCACCGATTATATCCATATTATTGATTGCTTAAAAAAGAGCATTGAAAAGGGCAAGTGTCATACAAATGAAAGTTTTGTGTAGTGAGTTAATTGTCTCAAATATTCAGATAACTTAAACTTTTACGTGATTAAAGTAACCAAACCAGCTTCATCATAATATTGTATGTATTACAATTAAATGTTGAAACAAATATATATCACTAGCATCAAACTTATGTATGTACAGAAAACACCATATTCATAACCACTAGGTTACTAGTTATTGTTTCTTAGCTTTGTGATTCATTCTTTTACTTCTGTTAGAAATGAATATTTACATTTATTCTTTTTCATTCTTTCAAAGGAATTTAATGATTGCTCATTAAGGATTTAGGAATTGCCACTTTCAACACAGAAGCCTAAATATTCTGTGGGAGCACAATCCCAGCCAGTGTGAGGGCTTGACACCTCCATCCACCTGACATCACAATCGCTAACCCCACCATAGTTTCCAGGGTCAGCTTAATTTGAATGATGAGGGTGAGCTCCAGGTGTTGGAAATTGTTTAGGAATGGGAAATAACGTGCTGCAGCAGCTTAAACAGACCACAACACAAAATGTCATTTTGAATAAAGCGAAGACATTTCTGAATCTAATAATGCTGCAGAGAACAAAGCTCCCTGCTTTGTGGATGCCAATGCTGAAGTGGTGCTTTGGGAAGTTCGACTGATGATGAAGGCCCACAATGAAAAGAAAACCCCAAGGAATGATGTAGCAGTTAAGTGGAGGAGGTACTCAAGGCAGTCAGTGCAAATTCAACCATCTAATGCATGCAAAAAGTTTAATGGTCTTACCAGGTCAGGTAAGGTAAGAGGAGCCAGCACCTTCCAAGAATACACTGTACTAAGCATGTTTGCCACTTATAATCACCACCCCTTCACTGTGTTTTTGTGCTTGAATAGCTTACCATCAATGCTCATGAGGTAGTGCAGTGGCCTTTACACGCTCAGCCTTCACCTGTAAGTGTTCCTTCACTTAAATTCTTACATGCATTAATCTGAATACTTAGGTACTAATAGTCTTGCTCCTCCCGGCTCCACAGCAGTCCCAAAGACCATTGTCGGCCCATGCTCAGCCCCCTCCCGACTGTCTCCCCCCCACCATCCCCTCCCAGGACCTAGCTGAGTGGCGCTGCTAGCATCGCAGCAGCCCAAATTTGGTATCTGCTCTACCAACCAGTTGACGGTCCAATTCCAATCGGGGCTACCTATTCCGGGAACAATCCCTGTGCCTAGTTTGTGCGTGCCGCTAACCAGTTTGTCCCCCTTTAAATCTACTTGCACCTTTACTGCAGCGCCTCTATACAGGCAAAAACATAACTGGGTGTAATAGACATAATAATGATAGAAAATGGGACATTTGAGGTCCGTCTATGATGCTATAATAGATCCTAACCTATTTCCCATCCCTACCTGTCTGACAATCAGGTGGTACAACGTGGAAAATCCAGACTAGTATTTACTTTCCATTAGAAAACATTCCTTGGTTGCTTGTCAGTTGCTAAATCAGGAGTCCTGATCAGCCATGGCTGTTTGCCTTGTTCTCTCTTTGTTGAACACACTGATGCAGGATAGCCTTAGCCAGTCAGAATTTAATAGCAGTGATCTGACTAACTTTGTTTTTTACCTGACAAATGAGCTCAGATGGCAGGGCAACTAGAAGAATGAAAGAAGTTGCATTTATATAGTGCCTTTCATGACCTCAGGATGTCCCGAAGTGCTTTACAGCCAATGAAATACTTTTGAAGTATAGTCACTGTTGTAATGTAGGGAAAAGTGGCAGCCAATTTGCGCACAGCCCTACAAACAGCAATGTGATAATGACCAGATAATTTTTTTTAAGTGATGTTGGTTGAGGGAAAGAACTCACCTGCTCTTCTTCGAATAGTGTCATACCCAAGGCAGACAGGGCCTTGGCTTAACGTCTCATCTGAAAGACGGCACCTCTGACAGTCCAGCACTCCCTCAGTACTGCACTGAACTGTCAGCATGGATGATATGCTCATGTCTGTGGAGTGGGACTTGAACCAACAACCTTCTGGCTCAGAGGCGAGAGTGCTACCACTGAGCCAAAGCTGACACCTGTGTATAAAATTTGCCGTCTGAATCCAAGCACATATTTGTACAATCTGAATAGTCTCAGTGCAATTGTCGGCTATAGAACACAATTCAGTACTGGTTTCCTTTTGTTAGCATATGGTTCTGCACCATTCTGTATTGCTTTTGATTTACATGTAAAATCACGGGTTCTCCAAAGTTCTCTATGCTCACGTTCAAATTTTTTAACAAAAGTATACATTAAACATGGCGTGTAGTTGCATAAGAACACAAAATGGCCCAGAAATTAAACATCAATGGTTCCCGCGGGGGTAAGGATTCCCCGCGATATCGCACTCCGCGCCTACCTTTTTGTTTGGGGCCCACACGAACTTTAGTTTCAGAGCCTCTCCCTGTTGCAACCGTGCAGTGCTTGCGTGTCCCAGAGGCGCAATTAGTTCGTGCGAGCTCTGGGATCACGTGATTCAGTTAGAGCCAATGGCAGCACACCATCTTTCATTCATAGTTTTGACAGCAAGGGCTGTCAAAGCTATGAATACTACAAACCCCCAAAAGAACAGCTAAACCTCAATTAAATTAAAAAAAAGCCATCACATTAATCAAATAAGTATAGTTAAATAAATTAACCACTTTAAACAAAAAATAAAATTTTTGAAAATTTTTAAAATCTTTTTAAAAGTTATAAAAATAAACTTACCTTTCTTTAAAGTCTCTAAAAAAGATAAACCTGTTGAAAATTTTTTAAAATAACACTTAATTAACTACTTACCTTGTTAAAAGGGGGTCCTACGCCTGCTTTCTTTATGTGTAAAATCTTCACCACTTACCTGCGCGTTCAAACCTGAAAAACAAACTAAGTGCACTGCGTGTGCACAACCTGTAGCGCGCACGCGGTTCACTTAGGAACCGCCCCCTTTGCAATTCATGAAGTGCCGGTTTCCCGCGCATGCGCGGTGTATGCAGGAAACCGGCAATTCGGGATCTAATACGCGAGAGTACACAGTGCGTACTCTCGCGTATTAGGTTTAATTTTCGGGCCAATGTTACTCTTATTAGGTAGATACTTATGAGCAATGTTTTAATTTTGTTGTGACATATTACAATACGAAAAACAATTCAGTAACAGTCCATCAAAATTATCTTCATTTTCACAAAAGTGTGAACTGCTTATCTCCTCTCTCAGTTTAAAAAAATGAAAGTGAATTGCTTATGGAATAAAATGTACATGAAGCATTAACTCCTCCCCTCAAGGTATTCACCAAACTGCTATGAAAGTGCAATTATATGGATGGCTCCTAAATGAACCATTTATATTTCATGATCTATTTTTGAGCCATTTTGATACTTTTGAACTGAATATATTTATCATGTTGATTACTTTTTACAACATGGATTCCTTGGAAGTCATCTGGAGGCGTCAGAAGTCATCCGCCCCTTTCAGTCGCATTAATTCTCGAGAGTAATTCAACTAGATCCTATGATTCATGAAATGGCCACAAAATTAAGACAATGCAGCACATAAACAAAATATTTCGCAAAATAATTCAAGATTTGCATTATTCAACAACTACAAATTAGGCAACAATGACACAACCCGGTAGCCCCACTAACTTATTTGTTAAATGTTATTCAGCTGTAACTGCATGCAGTCATCCGAAGTAATACAGTAACTAATACTTTTAACAGTTACCTACATTACAGCAGTGACTACATTTCAAAAGTACTTCATCGGTTGGAAAGTGCTTTGGAACGTCCTGAGGTTGTGAAAGGTGTTATATAAATGCAAGGCTTTCTTTTATTTTATAAAAAAGAAACAATTACTGGGAGAGATTTCCCTGTTGTTGCAGCTGGCTGTACTGCATCAGCAGGGTGCAGTGCACAGAGGAAAATCAGATAGGGAGGACCGTGAGCCTTTAAGTGGATTAAATGGATGGAAAATCGGATGGGCTTGTAATGGTGTGTGATCTTCCTCACCCAACTTGTTCCTAGCTGCTGTGCGTAGGTAATCCACAGTTCCAGGCACAATAACAGGAAAATCTGCCCCACTACTATGTGAAGATAAAAAGCAGAAGTTACACACCACTTTTGTAGCACTTCTCTAACTAGGCAAGCGAGGTAACCACAAATGGCATTCATAGCTCCAGATAGAAAAAGGAAAATTAGCCAGAATTCATGCTCTTGATTGCTACCTACGAATCCTGCTGGAAGTATATGTGTCTTGATGTTGGGTGAGGACAGGATTATACTTGATTGTGATGCTCTTTAAAGTTGAATAGCCTGCTGAAACTCCTTGGCAAGAATCACATATGAACAATGAGCATCTGGGCAAAGTATCAGAGGGTGCTTGATGTCCGTGGAACTGTACCCTAGCAGCTCTTCAGGAAAGATGGGAAAAAAATTGGTAAGAATTTTTTAAGAAAGGAATGGCATTGGAAAAACCAAATGAGCACATTAATCCCTCATACTCGTGGCCACTGAGTGGCGTGGGGAATGTTTTAAAAATTCGGTCTTGGTATGTGGGCGTCGCTGGCAAGGCCAGCATTTATTGTCCATCTATAGTTGCCCTTGAGAAGGTGGTGGTGAGCCGCCTTGTTGAACCGCTGCTGTCCGTGTGGTGAAGGTATTCCCACAGTGCTGATAGGGAGGGAGTTCCAGGATTTTGACCCAGTGATGATGAAGGAACGGCGATATATTTCCAAGTCAGGATGGTGTGTGACTTGGAGGGGAACGGGTGGCGTTAAGCCCCCGAATTTTTAGCCCACAGAATCATACCTTTCAGCCAATGTCCCAAACTCCTTCATCACCATTCCTGGGTATGTCCTGTCCCACCGGCAGGACAGACGCACCAGCGGTGGCGGCACAGTGGTATACAGTTGGGAAGCCAGTCTGGGCGTGCGACAGGTGGTGAGAGACCTCGTCCTCACCAATCTACCTGTCGCAGATGCATCTGTGCATGACAGTATTTGTAGGAGTGACCACCGCACAGTCATTGTGGAGACGAAGTCCCGTCTTCACACTCAGGACACCCTCCATCGTGTTGTGTGGTATTACCACCGTGCTAAATGGGATAGATTCAGAACAGATCTAGAGCAGCTCAAAACTGGGCATCCATGAGACGCTGTGGGACATCAGCAGCAGCAGAATAGTATTCCACCACAATCTGTAACCTCATGGCCTGGCACATCCCTCACTCTACCATTACCATCAAGCCAGGGGACCAACCCTGGTTCAATAAGGAGTGTAGAAGAGCAACCAGGAGCAGCACCAGGCGTACCTAAAAATGAGGTGCCAACCTGGGGAAGCTGCAACACAGGACTACATGCTTGCTAAAAAGCGGAAGTAGCATGCTATAGACAGGGCTAAGTGATCCCACAATCAACGGATCAGATCAAAGCTCTGCAGTCCTGCCACATCCAGTTGTTAATGGTGGTGGACCATTAAACAACTAACGGGAGGAGGAGGCTCAATGAATATCCCCATCCTCAATGATGGTGGAGCCCATCACGTGAGTGCAAAAGACAAGCTGAAGCGTTTGCAACCATCTTCAGCCAGAAGTGCTGAGTGGATGATCCATATCGGTCTCCTCCTGAGGTCCCCACCATCAGAGAAGCCAGTCTTCAGCCAATTCGATTCACTCCACGTGATATCAATAAACGGCTGAGCACACTGGATACAGCAAAGGCTATGGGCCTCGACAACATTCCGGCTATCGTGCTGAAGACTTGTGCTCCAGAACTAGCCGCGCCTCTAGCCAAGCTGTTCTAGTACAGCTACAACACTGGCATCTACCCGACAATGTTGAAAACTGCCCAGGTATGTCCTGTCCACAAAAAGCAGGACAAATCCAGTCCTGCCAATTACCGCCCCATCAGTGTACTCTCAATCATCAGCAAAGTGATGGAAGGTAGCATCGATAGTGCTATCAAGCGGCACTTACTCACCAATAACCTGTTCACTGATGCCCAGTTTGGGTTCCGCCAAGACCACTCGGCTCCCGACCTCATTACAGCCTTGGTCCAAACATGGACAAAGAAGCTGAATTCCAGAGGTGAGATGACATCAAGGCAGTATTTGACCGAGTGTGGCATCAAGGAGCCCTAGCAAAACTGAAGTCAATGGGAATCGGGGGGGGGGGGGGGGGGGGGGGGGGGGAAACGCTCCACTGGCTGGAGTCATACCTAGCACAAAGGAAGATGGCTGTGGTGGTTGAAGGTCAATCATCACAGCCCCAGGACATCACTGCAGGAGTTCCTCAGGGCAGTGTCCTAGGCCCAACCATCTTCAGCTGCTTCATCAATGACCTTCCCTCCAACATAAGGTCAGAAATGGAGATGTTCGCTGATGACTGCACAGTGTTCAGCGCCATTCACAACTCCTCAGATAATGAAGCAGTCCATGCCCGCTTGCAACAAGACCTGGACGACGTTCAAGCTTGGGCTGATAAGTGGCAGGTAACATTCATGCCACAGAAGTGCCAGGCAATGACTATCTCCAACAAGCGAGAGTCTAACCACCTCCCCTTGACATTCAATGGTGTTACCATCACCGAATCCCCCACCATCAACATCCTGGGGGTCACCATTGACAAGAACCTTAACTGGACCAGCCACATAAATACTGTGGCAACAAGAGCAGATCAGAGGCTGGATATTCTGCAGCGAGTGTCTCACCTCCTGACTCCCCAAAGCCTTTCCACCATCTACAAGGCACAAGTCAGAAGTGTGATGGAATACTCTCCACTTGCTTGGATGAGTGCAGCTCCAACAACACTCAAGAAGCTCGACACCATCCAGGACAAAGCAGCCCACTTGATTGGCACCCCATCCACCACCTTAAACATTCACTTCCTCCACCACCGGCGTACCGTGGCTGCAGTGTGTACCATCTACAAGATGCACTGCAGCAGCTCGCCAAGGCTTCTTCGGCAGCACCTCCCAATCCCGCGACCTCTTCCACCTAGAAGGACAAGGGCAGCAGGCGCATGGGAACACCACCACCTCCAAGTTCCCCTCCAAGTCACACACCAATTTGACTTAGAAGTATATCGCCGATCCTTCATCGTCGCTGGGTCAAAATCCTGGAACTCCCTACCTAACAGCACTGTGGGAGTTCCTTCACCACACGGACTGCAGCGGTTCAAGAAGGCGGCTCACCACCACTTACTCAAGGGCAATTAGGGATGGGCAATAAATGCTGGCCTTGCCAGTGATGCCCACATCCCATAACGAATAAAAAAAAAATGGCCTTGCTGGTCGACTTTGAGGAGCTGGTGGCTGGAAGTGTCAAATCAAGTGACGGTGTTTCTTCTTCTTCTTCTTCTTCACTCTCCTCTCCCTCTTCTTGGCCAACCACTGGCTGGGCACGCTGCATTTCTTGGATGTGTGAAATGAGGAAGGCACAAGGGAGGAGTTATGGTGAGGGGCAGGTGGGAAAGCAAGAGGTGCATGCCATATGAGGATACCAGCATCTTGTATCCTTTCTGCCCCATCGCTGGCCAAGAGCGCAGCCATGCCCCTGCCAAGAATGGCCTGCACCATCTTCTCCAAGGGGGTGACGTGAGGCGAGGAATGGGAGATGTGACTCGTGATTAGTACAGATTGTTGGTTGGTGAGTGATTGGCGGGGGGAGTTGTGCATTTTGCAGTATGTGAGGCCAGTGATTCAGTTGGTAGGAGACAGCTTTTGAAGATGCATTCACTGACCTTAACCACTGGTCGGAGGTCATAGAGTCATAGTCATAGATTCATAACGGCACAGGAGGCCATTCGGCCCATCGAGTCCGTGCCGGCTCTCAGTCAGTCCCATTCCCCCGCTCTATCCCCGTAGCTCTGCAAGTTTATTTCCCTCAAGTGCCTGTCCAGTCTCCCCTTGAAAATATTGAGTATGTCCGCTTCCATCATGAAGCTTCTTTGGGCACTGGATCCAGGCGGTGGGGGCGACACTACTGGCAATGACGGTCTCGGTGATCTGGTCCCACATTGTTCTTTCTGGAGGGTTTCCTGGCCCCTGTGGGTAGAGGTCCTCTCTTGCAGTGTTGACCCCTTGCACAAAGCTGGAGTGCTGTGTGCGGTTCCCTGGGTGCCCCTTCCCTGGTTTGCTGCCCCAGTTGTGTTAGTGCTGAAGCACTTTTCGCACTTTTTGCGGTTCGGAAGAGAATTCAGCTTTAAGTGTTGAAGACTCCCATTTGGGACTTCTTTTTAACTTTATTTTTTTAAAGGCATTAAGGGCTGAAAACTGCATTTTTTTCACTTCATTTTAACTTTTATTAGTTCTGAACAAAATATCCCTTTAATTCATAGCCCTTTTAATTGCCCACAATCCCTTGCGAACTCCATAGCCTCACTCCCAGAGGCTGTTAGAAGCTGGAACGCCACTTCAGGACGGGAACTTACGACTTCCATGCCTGCACTAATGCCACCAGGAGGGCATTACACAGTAAGTTAGCGCTGAACTAAAAATCTTTAGCCCCCAGCACGAATTTTTCTCAGGTAGTGCTTCGTCCATTTTCAGCAGCTGTTAACCCACGTTGCCGGCCACAAATTTTTCACCCAGAGTATAATTATGTCAGGCTGTTGCTTGACCAGTCTGGGGGACAACTCTCCCAATTTTGGCACAAATCCCCAGATATTAGTGAGGAGGACTTTGCAGGGTCGAATGGGCTGGGTGTGCCTTTGTCGTGTCCGAAGTCAGTGGCTAGGTTGATGCCAGGTGGTCTGTCCGGATTCATTCTTATTATTGTTTTTTGTAGCAGTTTTGTACAACTGAGTGGCTTGCTAGGCCACTTCAGAGGGCAGTTAAGAGTCAACCATATTGTTGCGGGTCTGGAGTCACATATAAACCAGACCAGGTAAGGACAGCAGATTTCCTTCCTAAAGGACATTAGTGAACCAGATGGGATTTTACGGCAATCCAGTAGTTTCATGGTCACCATTACGGATACTAGCTTTTTATTCCAGATTTATTTAATAAACTGTATTTAAATTCCCCAGCTGCCGTGGTGGGATTTGAACTCATGTCGCCGGATCATTAGTCCAGGCCTCTGGATTAATTAGTCCAGTAACATAACCACTATGCTACTGTAGCCCCATTAGACTATGTGAAGGGGAATAAAAGAGAAAGTTATCAAAATGAACATAGCAATTTTGGAAAACAAGTAATGCTCCAGTGGGACATTATCCATGTCTTTTCTTTCTGGTATCTGGTACCTCACAGTACTTCATAAAAAAAATAAACGAGGAGAATATACCGAGCAAAACTGTCCCCCCACGTTAGAAAGAATCATTGAATGGTTACAGCACAGAAGGAGGCCATTCAGCCCGTCGAGCCCGTGACGGCGCCCCCGTCCTTTCCCCGTAGCCCTGCAAATTTTTTTCCTTCAGGTATTTATCCAATTCCCTTTTGAAAGCCACAGTTGAGTCTGCCTCCACCACCCTTTCAGGCAGTGCATTCCAGATCCTAACCACTCGCTGTGTAAAAAAGTTTTTCCTCATGTCGCCTTTGGTTCTTTTGCCAATCACCTTGAATCTGTGTCCTCTGGTTCTCGACCCTTCCGCCAATGGGAACAGTTTCTCTTTATCTACTCTGTCTAGACCCCTCATGATTTTGAATACCTCTATCAAATCTCCTCTCAACCTTCTCTGCTCTAAGGAGAACAAGCCCAGCTTCTCTAGTCTATCCACGTAACTGAAGTCCCTCATTCCTGGAATCATTCTCGTAAATCTTTCCTGCACCCTCTCTAAGGCCTTCACATCCTTCCTAAAGTGCGGTGCCCAGAATTGGACACAATACTCCAGTTGAGGCCGAACCAGTGTTTTATAAAGGTTCATCATAACTTCCTTGGGTTCCTAAACCTAAAAGCTTTAGGTTATATAATCCCAGCTATGTTACGCAATGATATTTCCCCAAAAAGTAGCATCCTGATTTCAACATCACGCTAATAATACCTTGCATAATGATAACACTTTGTAAAATAATCCACTGAATGAGGTGTCAAGAGCTCTTAACAGTATCGTCCCTAATAAACTGAGTAAGTGGTGTATCAAATCTGCCACTGCCAAAAATCAAGACAGCATTAGAACCTTGTCTGATGAAAGCAGGTTGAGATGATGTACAGGAAGCAGCTAAATCCTGTTGTTCATCTAACCTTCTTTTGGTGTGATAGATCAATCCAAAAATATAGAAATTCAATCCATATTTCTACTGTGCACAGCGGGCCTACTGGTCACACATTTGGGCTATTGGTTTTAAGAAAACAACTATATTTAGAAATTTACTAGAACTGGTAAAAATATTTTATGACAAGCTGCTGCTTCTGCAAAAAAGACATTTCCCAATCTTACAGAGAAAAAAAACTTCTTTGGCAGCAAAACTCTCAACTCAAGCACAATAGAGATATTCTAGTCAGAGAAGGTAAGGCATCCAGTGATTACCACAGATCATGATACTCCAGTTCTGGCACGAACTAGTGTGTTCTGTACTGATGCACAAGCTGTTGGTCCTGCTGCTGTTATTAATGCTGGAACCTGCATGCCTAGTCGTATACACAGTACCACAAACCTGAAAGACAGGGCTTCCTCTGTGTTGGTGGTAGGAAGCTTTCGGGCTACTGTCTGAATTTTCTCACTGGAGGAAATTGATCCCAAAAACAATAAAACTTTAACAAAAGTAGGAGCCAAATATTGAACTGTAAGAATAAGAGTTAAGCACTGGGTTGATTATGACATGTCTGTCTCCAGAATAAAGGAAACATTGAGAAAGTAAGAGAATAAAAACTGTGAACAATAAGGAAAAAGAAGGCAGAAAATAAAAATGAAAGAATAAAATGAAAAGAACAACTAGAAAACAAGACTAATAAAATTGGAAGTATAGACTAAAAGGATAGAATAAAATGTATGATAAAAAGTGAAAGGGCAAATAAGATGCTTTACACACTTGACCTCACATAGTCCTTTGAAGTTCACACAGCGCCACACGGCATCTGCTGCGGCCTCATTTAAAGTTCACAACAGTGCTTCACTCAACATGGACGACAGTTCATGCATTCACATACTCAAGTAGCATCATATTATCAGATGCATATATTTGCTAAGATGTCAATGTTTGGTGGATATGTCATGTAGACAGGTGTCTGTTTGACACCTGAATGTTACAGAATGCCAGTATGGAAGTAATATGAAAGTATTATAAATCAAATCTTCAGAGGTCCATTCTTACAGTGCTTTTATACCAGTTTTAGTTTACACGTAGTTTAAAGGAACACATTTATACCAATACAAACTCAATACTACTTTTATAAAAGTGGAAGTATAACTGGGTATCAATGGATAAAGATTAAACATTGACTAGCATAAAAATATAAACAGAATTAATGGCCTGGAAATTCGGCTACTTACCGCCACCCGTTACTGGCAGATTCCTGAAAAAAATGGCGGCCACCGCACTATTGTCCGCCTCTGGTGCGGGACTCGGCGGCCACAATTCTGGTGAGGGCCATAGCGGCCCTGGAAATGCAAATCTGGAGAGCGCGACGCCAGTCAGCATGCAACGCCGACATAACGCCACGCTCTGCGAACTTGGACCTTTGCACTGAGTTCAGAGCTGGATCCTAAGCTCTCTCTGAAAAGCAAGCGTGCAGCAGATCAACAGAGACGCTGTCAGCACTTCTTAAAGGGACACACACATCTTTCAGGTAAATTTGCATTTAAGTTTTTGGACTGGATTTTTTATATTTGGTTGAAGTAGTGGCTTGGTGCAATAGATGTTAAAAGTTTTTAAAGTGTGCAGGGAGTGCTGCTGGATGCTGGCAAGGCCTCGGGTGGTAAAGGAAGGCCTCTGAGAAGACAGAAAATGCTGGAAATACTCAGCAAGTCAGGCAGCATCTGTGGAGAGAGAAACAGAGTTCACGTCTCAGGTAAAGATGCTGCCTGACCTGCTGAGTATTTCCAGCATTTTCTGCTTTTATTTCAGATTTCCAGCACCCGCTCGCAGAGGGGACAGTAAGACGCAGAAGAGGAAGCAGAAGGAAGGGTGCAACCCAGATAGCCCCTTTTTGGCTGGGATATCTGGGATGGAATCATCCGCCTGCGGTCCCAGTGACCACAACCCCAATTCCCCTTTCAACATTAGTCCCACACCTTCCCTTCCCTCTGTTACTGACCATTACAGCGTCCTCTTGGCCACAATGCTAAAATAAAAGCCATCACAAAGCGAACTTTCCAATCCAACTTTATACATCTCTACAATATGACATCAAGAAATCAACTCATCACCCTTATGCATTCCCGTAGTGACTGTCTTGTTTGTGCCTTTGCCTATCCTACTGATGTCACGCAGCATGGCTGGTGGAAGGCTGCTGACCTTAAGTGGGGGACACTGCAAATGGCCTTGCAGGTCGACGATGAGGAGCCGGTGGCTGGGAGTGTGAAATCGAGTGTTTCTTCTTCTTCCTCTTCACTCTCCTCTCCCTCTTCTTGGCCAACCACTGGCTGGGCACACTACATTTCTTGGGTGTGTGAAATGAGGAAGGCACAAGGGTGGAGCTATGGTAAGGGGAGGGCGGGAAAGCAAGAGGTGCATGCGAGAAGGAGGATAACAAATGAGGATACCAGCATCTTGTATCCTTTCAGCCCTGCCGCTGGCCAAGGCCTCAACCATGCCCCTGCTAAGAATGGCCAGCACCGTCTCCTCCAAGGGGGTGAGGTGAAGCTAGGAATGGGAGGTGTGCCTCGTGTTTGGTACAGATTGTTGGTAGGTGAGTGATGGGGGGGGGGGGGCAGTAGAGTCGTGCATTGAGCAGTGTGCGAGGGTAGTGGTGCATTTAGTAGGAGACGGCTTTTGAAGATGCATTCATTGACCTTGACCACCAGTCTGAGGTCAAGAAGCTTCTTTGGGCACTGGAGCTAGGTCGTGGGAGCGACACTGCTGGCAGTGACGGCCTTGGTGATCTGGTCCCACATCCGTCTTTCTGGAGGGCCTCCTGGCCCTTGTGGGTAGAGGACCTCTCCTGCAATGTTGACCCCCTGCACAAAGCTGGAGTGCTGCAAGCGAGACCCTGGGTGCCCTTCACTTGCTTGCTGAGCCATGTGTGTTAGTGCTGAAGCAATTTTCCCATTTTTTTTTAGGTGCGGAAAGCAATTCAGCTTTAAGAGCTGAAGACTCCCATTTGGGAATTTGTTTTAACTTTTTTTTTCAGAAGGCAGTTGAGCTCTAAGGGCTAAAAACTGCCTATTTTTAAATGATTTTAATTTTTTTCATTTCAGAAGGCAGTTCCCCTTTAAGGGACCGCACTGCTTTCTAAAATGACAGTCTTGCTTTAAGAGAAGGCTGTTCTTGCACCAATGATGTAACGGCCACGCTACATTGGGCCTCGTGGTGAAACTGTCGCCTGAAAATCGGCCTTGCACAGTAGGTTTAGCGCTGTGCTAATATTAATTAGCAAACAGCACCAATATACTAGTGCTGCCAGGGCTCTTAATTTTGCCAGCCGTAAATTGCGGCCCGCGGTGCCACCGGCAGGTTTCTAGCTCTCTGGAATTTCTAGGCCAATATGTCTGATGCCATGAACATTTCAGGGTAGATATTACAAATTCATCCTTCTGGCATCAGTGTTGGAGGGTGAATTTAGGAATTAACCCTTTAAACTACTGCACCATCTGAATGAGCAAATTAAGCAAATAATTTAGCTCCTCTGTGGTATTTTTTAATGTAGGACAAATGTTTAACTCTATGTAAACCAACCTGCCCCACTTTAGTACTTGGGAGTTGTCATTCTGGTCTCTAACAAATGAACCAAAGGAAACACAAATCCATGAAAGAATGGTATTTTTAACACAGTTCCAAGTAGCGTTCCATTATGTTATCGGGAAAACACACGTTATTCATGTGTTTTATAAACTACACTTTGCTTTGAATAGCCTAAATGCAGTATTGAATATTCAAGCATAAGCATAATGACAATTCTGCGACATTACACCCTGGAAATACAGGCCAAGAAATTGAGTTGTGTAGTGCCCGTTTTTCAGGGGCTACACGGGCTTCTAAGCTCCCAAAATGGCGGGTATGAAGCGCACACTTCTGACTGGAAGTGCGCCACCCGCCATATTGGGTAAGGACAAAGAGGTGTCCTTTACCCATGCCTAAAGCAGGCATTTGACCCTTTCCATATGAAAATAAGGAGTCTAAGCCCTGCTTCTGGTCCCCGCTGCAACATTGCTTTGCCCTGAGGCAGCTAGCACCAGCACAGGCTTTACTTAGGGAAACCATCCCTAAAGATCGCCTGCAAAAATAGGTAAGTTACTTCCCTGTAAAGTATCACTGCTCCCAGCCCTGCCCCCCACCTCCCCCGACCTCCAGGCTTTGGTCCCGATCACCGATTTCCACCCCCCGCCACCGCCGAGACCCCCGAACCAGCTCCTACCCGGCCCGGACATCCTCGACCCCTGACCTCCAGGCACCGACCCCTGACCTCCCTCCTCCCCGGCCCCAACCTCCAGGCTCCGGCTCCCGAACTCCGATCTTCCTTTTCCAGGTTGTGGTTTGGAAAGTCAATCAGAATGACGGGAATAGTGATGATAGCTGATCAGAACTGGTACAAGATAGGATGTGGACATTGGGAGTTTTGGGTGAGTTGGAGTTTATGTAGGGTGGTGTTTGGGAGGCAATCAAAGACAGTATTACAAAATTCAAGCCTAGAGATGACAAAGGCATGAATGAGGGTTTTTCTGTGGTGGGTGTGAGGTAGGGCTGGATGTGGCTTATATTGCAGAGATGGAAACAGGCGACCTTGGTGGTGGACTTGATGTGGGGTTTAAAGCTCGGCCCGACAGAATACCAAGGTTACATACTGTCAGGTTTAGCCTGAGCAAGAAGCTAGGGAGGGGGAGGAAAGAAGGGACAAAGCTGCAGTGTTTCTGATAAGCATCAAAAAGGATACTTTTCGTCTTTCCAATGTGTCTTAAAGGCAACCACCCTGCCTCCAAACCTACCTCACCCCCATAGCTTCTGGAACCCCCATCCACACCTTTATCACCTCCAGGCTGAATTTCTCCAACATCTCATGATACAATACAGGTAAAGAAACAGGTAAGATGAACCATTGTGCACAAGATTATTAGCAAGGCAGCGTCAAGGCAGCTTGTAGCAACAGCATCTAGCAGGATCACTGCCATTGGTACCCTTAGCATTGGGGAAAGTGGCAGAATTTATTTAAAACTAGCCAGTGCTGGGAGCAGCCCCAAGGATGGAAATGGAGAGAAGAAATTGATTGGAAACAATGAGACTAAGAAACTGGAGTATTCTCAAATTACTGGGAAAAAGTCACAGGAACAGAACCTGAGAAACCTGCTGACAAAAATGCTTTAGTGAAGGATTAGCACTAATTTGTAGCAATCCCTCCAACACTCCAAATGACCTTTTAGGACCGCTATTCTATAAACAATTCATTGGTTCAGGATTTCCTCTTCCAATTTAACAAAGAAACAAAATAATAATACCTTTTATCAAGGTACTTCATACCAGTTAAACTGAAATGCCAATAATTTCTGCAGGGGTTCCTGCAATCTCCTGCCATAACTTCATTGGAAGTTCAGCAAAAACATTGGAGAATCGGCATAGAGAGCCATTTATTCCATTTCTTCAGGACTTCTGCTGATCTTCCAATGAAGTTACGGCAGAAGATCAGGAAAGCTCAGTGGAAATTCTATCCCAGAAACCACTGAATCTAGTGGGGAAGAATTTCCACGGAGTGAGATGCACTGATGTTGCACCATTAAAAAGAGGTTAGTCATACAGGAAAGGGCTGATGTGTGCTATTTTGTAGGAGGGATAGTGGATTGAGGGAAAGTGGGGAAGAGGAGTTAAAGCGGTGGTGTCAAAGGCAGGTTGTGTTGTACAGAAGAGAACACTTGAGAGATGAGATGCGCTTCGATGTACCTTGCAGCAGTCACTGAGGAGTTTTCTTAGTGGAAATGATCATAATGGTCTCCTCCATGTAGTTCTGGATCCAACTAAGCCAGGATCCTCTGTACGTTGTCACACACAAGCTGCACATTGAGGGAGTGGAAGCATCTCCTGTTGATGCAGTTGAGGGGGTGTTCTATGGGAGCACACAAAGCAATATGCGTACCATTGATTGTACCCTGGACCTTGGGGAAGCCAGGAACCCAATGAAAATGAATGAACTTATCTTGCTGTTGCCTTGCTGTGATGCCAAAGGTGATGAATTCCCCAGCTCTCCTGTAAAGGGCACCAGTGATCTGACTAATGCATGTTCCTACTGCTACCATGTTCTATGGTGGAGAGTAATATCGGGTAGACTGCATCCTCCTGGAATGCTACATGAGTCTCCTATGCTCCATCTTGTGCTGTTTCTCCTGCAGCGACAGTGCGAGTGGGGGGTTAGTGACGGAGGGGAAGGTTCACACCAGGTTCCCAAAGCGTTCCCGCCCCCACACCATTTTTACTTGCCAGAATTGAGGCACGGAAGGCAGCCTGCCCTAGAGGAGTAAGGGCCTAATTGAAATGGAAATGTTGTGGGAGGTGTTACGGCACTTTAACTGTGGGCCTAACTAATGCTCGCAGTGTCCAACCAGCCAGCGAAAGCTGGCGGCAGCTAAGATCCTAACCACAGGAGCCAGGTAATGACACTTAAACATTTTTTTAAAGCTTCCTTGTGGGCTAAGAGGAACAGGAGTCTCCCTCTTGCCTTTAAGGGTACCTTGGACCTCCCCTGCCCCAGGCTTCCCCTCCTCCCCCGACTGCGGATTTGCTGACCCCCCCACCGCCTCCCCACCATAATCTATACTTACTTTGCCAGGGACCGGTTCCATGGGTCCTTGGTGGCGGCCTGATCCCCCATCAATTATAAATTACGCCCACCGGCAGTGATGTAATTCCCGCCGGCTTTGGACAGGAGTCAGTGTTGAGGCATGTAAATGTGGCCCGGGAGTTAAAAATTCCCCAGCCTCACTCTGGCGGACAGTCTTGGCATAGAAGTGTACTTAATGGTATCACAGATCAGTCCTGCAGCCTTCTGTTATCCTCAGCCAGTTAAAGAATTGGAACAGAATAAAAGGTAATTTTCCAACATTGTTCTTATACAAAGAAGTATACTAAGAATAAAACCGGAAGGACCACCCGGCATCGGCCTAGGCACTGGACACGACAATGGCACACCCAGCCCAGTCGACCCTGCAAAGTCATCCTCACTGACATTTGGGGACTTGTGCAAAAATTGGGAGAGCTGTACCACAGACCAGTCAAGCAACAGCCTGACATAGTCATACTCACAGAATCATACCTTTCAGCCAACATCCCAGAATCCTCCATCACTATCCATGGGTAGGTCCTGTCCCACCGGCAGGACAGACCGACCAAAGGTGGCGGCACAGTGGTATACAGTCGGAAGAGAGTGGCCCTGGGAGTCCTCAACATTGACTCCGGACCCCATGAAGTCTCATGGCTTCAGGTCAAGCATGGACAAGGAAACCTCCTGCTGATTACCACCTACCGCCCTCCCTCAGCTGATGAATCAGTACTCCTCCATGTTGAACACCACTTGGAAGAAACACTGAGAGTACCAAGGGCACAGAACGTACTCTGGGTGGGGGATTTCAATGTCCATCACCAAGAGTGGCTCCATAGCAGCACTACTGACCGAGCTGGCTGAGTCCTGAAGGACATAGTTGCCAGACTGGGCTTGCGGCAGGTGGTGAGAGAACCAATGAGGGAAAAACCTATTTGACCTCAACCCCACCAATCTACCTGCCGCAGATGCATCTGTCCATGATAGTATTGGTAGGAGTGACCACCGCACAGTCCTTGTGGAGATGAAGTCCCGTCTTCACACTGAGGATACGCTCTATCGTGATGTGTGGCACTACCACCGTGCTAAATGGGATAGATTCAGAACAGATCTAGCAGCACAAAATTGGGCATCCATGAGGTGCTGTCGGCCATCAGCAGCAGTAGAATTGTATACCACCACAATTTGTAACCTCATGGCCGACATATCCCTCACTCTACCATTACCATCAAGCCAGGGGACCAACCCTGGTTCAATGAGGAGTGTAGAAGAGCATGCCAGGAGCAGCACCAGGCGTACCTAAAAATGAGGTGCCAACCTGGTGAAGCTACTACACAAGGCTACATGCATACTAAACAGCGGAAGCAGCATGCTATAGACAGAGCTAAGCAATCCCACAATCAACGGATCAGATCAAAGCTCTGCAGTCCCGCCACATCCAGTCGTGAATGGTGGTGAACAATTAAACAACTAACAGGACGGGAAGGCTCCATGAACATCCCCCTCCTCAATGATGGCGGAGCCCAGCACACGAGTGCAAACGACAAGGCTGAAACGTTTGCAACCATCTTCAGCCAGAAGTGCTGAGTGGATGATCCAACTTGGCCTCCTCCTGAGGTCCTCACATTCACAGAAGCCAGTCTTCAGCCATTTTGATTCACTCTACTTGATATCAAGAAAAGGCTGAGCGCACTGGATACAGCAAAGGCTATGGGCCCCGACAACATACCGGCTGTAGTGATGAAGACTTGTGCTCCAGAATTTGACATGTCTCTAGCCAAGCTGCTCCAGTATAGCTACAACACTGGCATTTACCCGACAATGTGGAAAATTGCCCAAGTTTGTTCCTGTTCACAAAAAGCAGGACAAATCCAGTCCGGCCAATTACCGCCCCATCAGTCTACTTTCAATCATCAGCAAAGTGATGGAAGGTGTCGTCGACAGTGATATAAAGCGACACTTACCAATAACCTGCTCACCGACACTCAGTTTGGGTTCCGCCAGGACCACTCGATTCCAGACCTCATTACATCCTTGGTCCAAACATGTACAAAAGAGCTGAATTCCAGAGGTGAGGTGAGAGTGACTGCCCTTGACATCAAGGCAGCACTTGACTGAGTGTGGCATCATGGAGCCCTCGTAAAATTGAAGTCAATGGAATCAGGGGGAAAACTCTCCACTGGCTGGTGGCATACCTACTGCAAAGAAAGATGGTTGTGGTTGTTGGAGGTCAATCATCTCAGCCCCAGGACATCGCTACAGAGTTCCTCAGGGCAGTGTCCTAGGCCCCACCATCTTCAGCTGCTTCATCAATGACCTTCCCTCCATCATAAGGTCAGAAGTGGGGGTGCTCGCTGATGACTGAACAGTATTCAGTTCCATTCGTAACTTCTCAGATAATGAAGCAGTCCATGCCCGCATGCAGCAAGACCTGGACGACATTCATGCTTGGACCAACAAGTGGCAAGTAACATTCGCGCCACAGAAGTGCCAGGCAATGACTATCTCCAACAAGAGCGAGTCTAACCACCGCAACTTGACATTCAATGGCATTACCATCACTGAATCCACCACCATCAACATCTTGGGGTCATCATTGACAAGAAACTTAACTGGACCAGCCACATAAATACTGTGGCTACAAGAGCAGGTCAGAGGCTCGGTATTCTGTGATGAGTGTCTCACTTCCTGACTCCCCAAAGCCTTTCCACCATTTACAAGGCACAACTCAGGAGTGTGATGGAATGCTCTCCACTTGCCTGGATGAGTGCAGCTCCAACAACACTCAAGAAGCTTGACACCATCCAGGACAAAGCAACCCATTTGATTGGCACCCCATCCACCACCTTAAACATTCACTCCTTCCACCACAGGCACATGGGAACACCACCACCTCCAAGTTCTCCTCCAGGTCACACACCATCCTGACTTGGAAGTATATCGCCGTTCCTTCATCATTGCTGGGTCAAAATCCTGGAACTCCCTCCCTAACAGCACTGTGGGAGTACCTTCACCACACGGATCAAGAAAGTGGCTCATCACCACCTTCTCAAGGGCAATTAGGGATGGGCAATAAATGCTGGCCTTGCCAGCGACGCCCACATCCCACGAACGAATAAAAAAAAGGTGACACTTGCCTACTAGAAGCACAAACTAAAAATTCATGTGCCAAATGGTTGGAAATTCATGCACTATGTGCGTCTAAATTTCCTATACGTGCTTCCAGGAGGTGAGACGCCCCACTGGGAGCGTGAAGCCAAAAAAATGGAGCATGTATACTCATAGAAATATGCCACCTATTACTGATTGTGAGAGCTCAACTATATTGTTTTGTTACAGAGAAGCTGCATAGACTTAGGTAGCGTGGACTTGGGGTGTAGGGATTAATTCAGCAGAATACAAAGGCAAAAAACAGAAAAACGGACAGTAATTATTAATGAAATGCTTTGCTATTCTCAACGCAAAAAGATAACACTACAACAATATAACCACGAGAACTCTAAGTACTGAATATTTACTTAAAGCATTTTGCTTTTTCATTCTGAAGAAACAAAACCCAAAAATCAGAAGGCCGATTTATGTGTACCATAAATAAACCAGTTTAGAGCACAATCTTGTTGCAACAAAATCATCAGTCATCGATTAAGAAAGATACCTGATAATTATGGAAAAAACTGCATTACGGATTAAACTTTTAGAAACTGCCCATGATGTACAGGCCCAGAAGGAATTTTAAAATATATCAGGCTGCCGGCCTTGATGATATCCACCCGAGGGTCCTGAAGGAAATGGGACATGTGCTATACGAGCCCCTTGCCCATACTTTTAATAGCTCACTGGAGCTAGTTCCTTAGCCTGAAAGGAGGCTAACATAGTCCCAATTTTTAAAGAGGGTAATAAGGCAGAAGCGGGTAACTATAAGCCCATTAGCTTGACATCAGTAATAGGTAAGATACTCGAGAGAGAGTCATTAGGGATGCACTATAAGATTACTTAGACAGAGAAGGCCATATCAGGGACATCCAACCCAGCTTCCAGAGTAGTGTCTTCAACCCATTTGATTGAATTTTTTGAAGAAGTTCGTGGATGAGGTCAACCTCATTGTAGACATTGGCTACCTGGACTTTCAAAAGGCTTTTGATTAAGAGGCTTCTCTACAAGATAGAATGTTGCGGAATTACTGGCAATGTGCTGCGGTGGATTGAGATTTCCTGAATGCCCATAGGCAGAAAATTGTTGTCAATGGATTTGGATCTGCTTGGAGACCGATTACCAGTGGTGTCCCGCAGGGATCGATGTTAGGACGTTTGCTACTTACTATTTTCATTAATGATCTGGTTGTAGGCATTGGGGGAGTGATCACAGGACAATTCACTATAAAACAAAGTATACCATTTTGTCCTTGTACAAGACCTTGGTTATGCCTCAGTTACAATTCTGTGTTCAGTTTTGATCTGCTCACATGGTGAGAGATCTTGAGGCTTTGGAAAGAGTGTAGAGCCACAATATTAATTCCCAGTTTAAAGCACCTTAGTTACCCAGATAGGCTCAACAAGCTGGGTTTCTATACTTTAGAGAAGCATAGACATGGAGGTGATTTGATTGAGTTTTATAAAATAATGAAGGGACTAGATTGTGTTTATGTAGACCAATTATTTCAACTGAATAGGTTAGGTAGGACCAGGGGTCAAGCTTACAAATTGTGCAAGGGTAGAACTAGGTTGGATGTTAGGAGGTTCTTTTTTCAGAGAATAGTGGACCTGAGGAACAGGTTTCTGGCTCCTGCAGTGAATACTGATTCGCTGTATTCCTTCGAGCGAAAGTTGGACCCGTTTCTGGCTGGGGCGGAGATCACTTCATACAAGAGGTAGGTATCCTGTAATGTAAATTAGGGCCAATGTGATCTCCTGAACTAGTTTTTATCGCCTAAGGGAGTCAGAGAGGAATTTTCCATTTTTGTTTTCTCTAATTGACCTGGGTTTTTATCTGTTTTTTCACCTCTCCCAGGAGATTACATGGCTCCAGGTGGGTGGGGAGTGTATGTATTGTGATGCATAAGGCATCAAAACTGTATGGGGCATTAGTTCTTTTCCTGTTTGTTATTTTTATCTGTTCATATTTCTCAGGTTGGAAGCTTTCTTTTTTTTAGGAATTGGATGCTTTTTCTCACTTTTGATGCTTCCTTGCTCAAAAATACTTTTATTTCCATCTACAGAAATAATTTTAACTGTTAAACAGAAACTGGTGTCTGCCCTAGAGATTCAAATACTTTTTCAAGTTCCGCTCCAGTGCACCATCAATTTATTTAAATGAATATTTAACCCGAATACATAAATTGCAAGATCCAGAGCATTCTCCATGGAACTGTATTAGTGCACACGTGTAATTTCCAAAGAATTATGGTCATTAAGTTTCATTCTACTATTTATGTGTCAGCTGTGGCTCAGTTGGTAGCACTCTTGCCTCTGAGTCAGAAGTTTGTGGGTCCAATGCCCCAATCCAGAGACTTGAGCACAAAAATCTAGGTTGACACTCCAGTGCAGTACTGAGGGAGTGCTACATTGTCAGAGGTGCCGTCTTTCGGATGAGACATTAAATCAAGGCCCTGTCTGCCCTCTCAGGTGGATGTAAAATATCCCATGGCACTATTTCGAAGAAGAGCAGAGGAATTCCCCTTGGTATCCTGGCCAATATGTATTCCTCAATCACTATCATTAAAAACAGACTATCTGGTCATTATCACATTGCTGTTTGTTAGAGCTTGCTGTGCGCAAATTGGCTGCCGCGTTTCCTACATTACAACAGTGACTACACTTCAAAAGTACTTCATTGGCTGTAAGGCGCTTTGGGATGTCCTGAGGTTGTGAAAGGCGTTGTATAAATGCAAGACTTTCTTTTAAATAACTAAAGCACAAATGCAGAGTTCTTAGAATTGCTTACTTCTTCGTTATTATGTGATTTGCTGAAATAGAGACTGATGCATTGGTAGGAGAGATTTTGCAATAAATAAGTACTGGTCCAATTCAGCAATACAATTATAAAAGTGGTTGTATGAAACTATGTGATCCAGTTGTAGCTATGATTCAAATGTGGTTTTCTAAAAATTCACATTTCGGCTTCCTGAATTAGTTGCACCTATCAAGGACTAATGTAGCAAAGAAAATGTTGAATTTATTAACATGTTTGAGTATTTAAGCAAATACACAGTAAAAAGAAATACACAGTAAGAAGTAAAAAGGTTTACATACAGGTGTAAAGTTTGATCTGCATTGGAACATGACTGAAACAACCATTAATTTAAGCCTCTGTCAACCTTCTGGAATATAGAAGTTAGAATGCAATATACCGCTGAATTTATGTTTGTTTTACGCCAGTTTTTACATTCCGGTGTAGGCAAATGAGCTCTCCAGTTTGGGCATAAGTTGGCGCAGAAACCGGCGTTAATTTTGGCCTAAATGCAATCCAGGAAATTCCGGCCCTTTGCCTGCATTTTTATGCTAACTAGTTATTAGTGCAAGTCTTCACAGTCCTTTTACAATATTCTGCAACACTGAGCTTTAAGAGTCTAAATTTCACATTGTACATCCCTGTTTGAGTGTACAAGGATTGGCACATTAAAGGATAACCCTGCAAGCTAATGTGGTGTTTTACACATTCCAGTCATATTCAGTATAATCTGCATTTCTAATACCCATGTTGCAGATCAGCTGAATCTCTGCATGCTTTTCACTGTTAAAATGACATGTAATCTGTTACTTTCCATCTAATGGTTATAGTTATAGCACCAAGACAATATTTGGACAGAATAAAAATCAATCTCATTTTTTTGGTTCCTTTTGCCTTTTTTAAAAAAGAATCACATTTGGGAAATATAATTCTTGTCCTTTTAAACAAGCTCATACTCGACATTTTTAGATTCTTACTGCCCCAGTTATGCACCATGGAATCCATCCCCACTGTGGAAAGATCCTTTTCTGGTAGATCAAGTGTCTTATTGTATTTCCTTAATTCATTCTGTCTAGAAGAAGATGTCAGCTGTGGTGATGTAAGTAGAAGAATTTCAAAGGCTCCAGTCCCCACCAATAAAGGCTGGGGAATGGCTTTTGAATAGATTTGTCAAGGCAACCCTACTGTTCTGGGACTAAGGAGAGCAGGAAGAACATAAAGGCAGGGTGGCTGTATGGGATTAGAAAGTGAAGTTCACAAAGCATGGCAGATTTTAGTGAGAAACAGTAGATCAATGAAACTATTGAACTGTGTGCAATAATGTGAAAACAAACAGGCTGTCCTGCAGTGTTCTGAATGTCAGTAATTTTTTGTATAATAATTAGACAGTTAATACTTATTTTTGCATATTTTACAAACCTTCACATCATTTAAAAACATTTACAAAGAACTGTCATCTTCAACGCTGAGCTTTTATCCAACCAGTATACTCAGGAATTACCAATGCAAAGCCTTATTGACAGATGGATTTAGAAAAGTGAAGTGCTTTAAATGAAGATAGCAAAGCTTGGAAAGTACATTTAAAATGTTATTAGATATGGCTTCCATTTGAAATAAAAGCAGTAATTATTTTCAGAAGTGATTGAATATTTTATCACAGAAGCTAAAAGATTGTGTTAGATTACTCCACATTTAAGAAGTCTTTCCCCTTAAAGTAGTTTAATTGTCTACAAGTTATATGCCTTCTTGAATATAGTGTCAAGATATGGAAATGGCTGACTTAATGTCTTATCATTCATCACAGCTACTGCCGCATGCAAAAAAGCATGTCTTCTTGGGCTTCTAAAAATAGGCTACCTGTGATAAATGAAAGATATTGTTCAACCAAGATACAAGGATATATATGTGAATGGGTCCCAGGACAATGGGAGCAATTAGTGAGCACCAGGGGCAATTTATGATTAGAATTTGTATGTATGAAATAAGCGAATTCTTTGATGTACAATACTAGTAAAGCTTGAACGAAACTACATTTAATCCACATTTTACATATACTGACCATATTTTCCAGCCATCACTGTGATTTGCCATGATTGATTTAATATCAAATAGTACAATTTAAGAATTATTTTAGCATATAAAAGGCATGTGAAATTAAATGATTATGTTTACAAGCTGATGTTTGGTAAAGAGTGAAAATGATGACAAATATATATGGCACCGTTTTGATAACCTTTAAAAATCAAACTTACATTTTTAAAAGCTACGAGCAATTAATATTCTAAACTAAACGGAACAAATAGAATTTTCAGCTGTTTTACACCAGTTCTATGTAAGTAACAAGAAATCCCACAGTAATAAGTTTCGGGATAGATTTTCCTGATCCTGTGCCTGGGTATATTGGATTGCCTGGCATAGTAGTACAGGAAAACCAGACAGGAAAGAGTGCTAGCTGTAAGGGAGCATGCCTCATTTTCCGCTCAGTAATTTGAAAGGACAGAAGATCAAGTAGGCTTCCTTACAGGCTTGTACTCCTCCCCATTCAATTTTCCTGTATTGATTGATTGATGGATGGATGGATAGATAGACTAACGTTTAATTTCAATTTTACAGATAAGCAAACTTTCAAGTCTTTGGCGGCGAAATTGGGTGCCTTTGCGCCTCCCGGGCGCAAATGGCTTTGCGACCAGGCGCGGCGCTGACATCGACTCCCGTCATATTCGGTGGGAGTTTTGTGGCGGCGCTTCAGCATTGCGCCCCGATCTCCTTCGCCTCGAGATCATGACGTCATCGCCGCGCGCATCGCCCCGGACCCAAAATTGACTTCCGCCCCCTGCAGCAGTGCCGGTCGAAAACACCGACAGCTGCAGGAGGTGTGCATCGGGCGGCCGGCCGCTTCGGGGGCAATGATTAAAGACAAGGTGGCTGAGGTAAGTAAAAAAACAACTTACCTTTCTTGTTCCAGTTTTTTTCACGTGTTCCTGCATGCAATCAATCAGCCCGGCACTCTGCTTGACTGCCAGGCTGATTGCACGGGATCGCGGCTGCCTTGCTGGTCCAGGTAGGTACTTTTTATATTGCAGAACCTGCAGCGATTGCCCTTCCCTTTAAGGGAGGGAAGGAGCCTTTGAACGCGGCAGCGCTGCACGGCCCAGTGTGCAGCACTACCGAAGTCTCCGCCCCGCCTGCTGCTCATTGCGCTCCAAGAAGGAAGTGGAGCGCTTGATTTAGCGCTCCACTTCCTTCTTGAAGTACAAATGGCGAATTTTTCAAAAGTTTGAAATCGTTAGCGCCTGGCGCTAACTTTTCAAACTTTTAAAAATTAGCGCCCCAAACGGGGCGATAGTGAAGTTCTCCCCCGCTTTGAATAGTTTGGGGTAGAAATTAGGTCGCGCCCCATTTGGGGCGCAAATATCGTCTGGACGCAAATATTAGCGCCTAGCGCTAATTATCGGCACTGACTGGAAACTTCACTTTTACCGCCCCGGGAGGTGAGTGGAGCGCTAAAGCAGGCGCTGCACACCTGTCTTAAGGCGCAAAGGCCAAGGAGTGAGGCGCTAACTCAGAGCGCTGGCGAAGCTCATGTAATGTCAGTCAGCAATGGAACACACACACAATGGCACGGGCCAGTTCTTAAAGGGGATGGTTAATCTTGCTTTCCATCCACATCCTGTTCATTGCAGCCTTGAATCTCGGCCTGGAGAGACTTGCACATCAAATGTGCTGGAAAGAACAATGGAGAGTACCAGGCAAAGAGCTCAGAGTGCAGCTCCCACGGTCTCTGCTAAATCGATACAAGGAATGGCAAATCAAAATGAACCTGCAAAGTGCTGCTCAGTACCCAAAACTCCTTCACACAACGTTGAATCTCTCCAGAAGTCTCTCCCTCTCTCTCTCAGAATGCGTAGTTCAAAAATGCCACCAACAATAAAAGACAAGAAGAGGCCCCCTTTAAATAGCGCCCCCCCCAGCCCCACAGCGATTGATAGCGTTCCAGTCTTCTGGTCGTTGGATGCGCCAGGCGGTAAGGCAGGGGGCGCCACTCAATTTCCGCTCCGGGGCGCCACAAGGGTGTTGCACCATGGAATGACGTCACAATCTGCGCGCGCAGGTGGTCGCAGCGGTAAGTTTTAGCGCCGCCGCACAATCTCAAGTTAAGTTCTCGAGCGGCGCAAACATCGCTGCGCCCGGGCGTTAGCGGCTTTGCGCCCCATTAGCGCCCTCTTAAGGCGCTAACGGGAGGCGCAACCAACTGAATTTTTACCCCTTTGCATTTTAAAATAAGTCAAAATAAGTTGCTTCACAATATTATATTAAAGATGCAGATTAAGTAGTTGCATTTCTATTCTGAAGTACTTTTTCACAGACTAGTAGGATATGATTACTTCCACACTGTACCCGCTATGGTCAATTCCTATCTCAGCCAGTCTATATAATCTGGTGCCGAACAATGGCCAGCCACTTGTCCTAAAGTCGGGAAGATGGGGAAAATTGAACAGTTGTTCACTGACACTGTTCACACATACTTTCTAGTGAGTAGTTCACAGTTTCATAGATGCAATTTTTTCTTTCATGTTTCACTTTACATACACTACACTTTAGCAAAAATGTAAAATGAATAACACAAGAAATAAAGTCATCTTAAGTTAGGCACGAATGGTTCACACCAGGGTGACAATTAATGTTAAGCATTTGTATAAGGCTATAAAATTTCGATTTTTTTTAAAACTTTGGCCTAGAAATTGGAATAGGCCCAAAAACGAGCGATGTCAAGGGCCAGTGCTATTTGCCTGCGCCCGTTGAAAGTGGTCTGTGCAGCACGCAAAATTCCTGCTGCCTGCTCATTAGAATGATTGAAGCACTGATCTCAGCGCTAAACGCGCTGCTGATTGACTTAGCGCTGAACAGGTGGGCCAATATTGGGTGCAGTCTAATCGCCAGTAATGTTTGGCCTAGGCTCTCGGCACTAGTTACAGGGAAGTTGCTTTGTTGCAGCAGGACCTCATTGTCAGTCTTGCTGAAGACATGGCTCAGCAACCTAGGGAGTGAGCACGAAGGTTCTCAGATGCTGCACTGGAGGCCTTGGTCATGGCTGTTCAAAGAAGGCAGGCTGTACTGTTCCCACAGGATGGCAGAAAACCATCCAAGGCCAATTGCAGAAGGCTCTGGGAGGAGATAGCTAACTCTGTCATGGCCATCTGTGTGGTCCCAAGGACATGGATCCAATGCCGAAAAAATGTTTAATGATCTCACATGGCAGGTGAAGTTAAATGAAGGCTTCAGCAAATACCATATCCCACCATCTGCACCACAAGCCTCACACACTGCTCAATGCACCACACCCTCATCACTCACCTACTAACAATCTCGACCCACCACCACTCATACCTCACAATCATGGCTTCACGTCACCCTCACAACCTTACCACTGCTGCAACGCTCACACCCACATCTCATACCTTGGACACACTGACAGCTATTCAACTATGGCAAGTACATCACCCAAACACATTGCACCACACTCACTGACATAACACTTCCCTTTCTCTTGCAGGCAAAGGTGGCATAGAACAGGAGGGATCAGCAGCAGACGGGAGGCGGCCAAGCCGCTATGCAGAACCTTGCCGACCTGGAGGAATCTGTGCTCGACATCATTGGAGGGGCAGTGACCGAGGCTGTGGCAACAGGAGAAGTTGAAGCCCTTGCTGATAATGACGATATCCTTCTTCTCACATTCCACTTCCCTCATCCCACAATATTTTTTCATTTACAAGCTGCTGATGGTGTATGCATGGATATCTTGCTTTCACCCCTCCCCTCACCACAACCCAACCCTTGTGCCTTTCTGCTTTCAGATACCCAAGAAGTGTCACCAGAACAGCCTGGCACCAGGTACGAGTGGGCTGCAGCAAGGCCAGGGGGAAAGGGTAGCTCCAACACATTGCTAGGAATGCTGAGATGCCGCCCTGGGGGAGTGGCAATGGGTCTGTGGAGCAAGAACCTGTTGCCTCTCTCAGGATGACAGCATTCCTACTCCCACCACTGCCAATCTGGCATTGCCCTCGCCGCTGCCTATCAGCCAGCTAGCCAGCTCAGACTGCTGCTGCCCGTGCCAAGGTGGTGCAGTCTACAGCCAGGCCTTCTAGGCCCACAGCTGGTCGAGGTCGCCCTGCAAGGCCATCTGAAGTCTCTCCCACTGAAAGTCAGCAGCCTTCCACCAGCCATGCTGCAGCCACTGGGGGAGCACGAGAGTAGGAAAAGGCACATGAGCGACAGACACTAAGGGATTGCACAAGGACGATTAGTTGATATTGTAATCTTGATTGGATTCTGATAAATTTATGATTTTTGTTTGAAATGTGTGTTTTGTGGTGGCTCCCATTTCAGCTTTGTGCCCAGGAGGACGCTGTGATGTTACGTGACAGTGGGATGGTATGATGGGGAAGTGGTGAGCAAAGGGGATCTGGGGTTTCATCCACTGATGAGGCATTCATGGACATCCCTTCTGGAATAGGGATTTGCTGCCTGCCTCCTCCCTCCCTCCTCGTCCTCCTCTCCCTCCGCAATCCTTGGTGGCAAGGGCTATGTGCCCTCATGATGGCCAAGTTGTGAAGCATGCAGCAGACCACCATGAAATGGGACACCCGTTCCGGCGAGTACTGTAGGGCTCCTCCTGAGCGGTCAAGCCAGCGGAACCGTTGCTTGAGCACCTCAATGGTCTGCTCAATGATGTTCCTAGTGGCAGCACGGCTGTCATTATATGAGTGCTGGGCAGGAGTTGTGGGTTTGTGGAGGCAAGTCATCAGCCAGGTGCAGCCCTTGTCTCCGAGCAGCCACCCTTGGGTTTGACGTGGTGGCTGGAAGATTGCTGGCACACCGGACTGGCACAGGATGAAGGCATCATGACTGCTGCCAGGATACTGGCCATTCACCATCATGATGCACTGGGCTTAGTTGCACAACAACCGCACATTAAGTGACTGGTAGCCTTTGCGGTTACAGAACATCTCAGGGTTGCTATACGGAGCCCGCAAAGCCACGTGCGCGCAATCAATGGTGCCCCGCACCATGGGGAAGCCTGCTATCCTGCCAAAGCTGCATGCACGCTCGTCTCGCTGACAATGATGTCCCTTCTCCTGGAGTAGAGCCTCTGTGACATCCCAGATGCAGTGATGGGCGGCAAACTGGGAGATGTTAGCTATGTCTCCTGCTGCAGACTGGAAGGATCCGGTGACGAAACAATTGAGGGCCATGGTGACCTTGAGGGCCACTGGGAGAGTCGTGGTCGCCATGCACTGAGGCGGCAGGTCGGGTTGCAGGAGGTGGGAGGGTTCTGTGAACTCCTCCTTGGTGAAGCGGAGCATCCTAATACACTGCTCCTCGCTTAAGTGCAGGTAAGAGAAGTTCTCTCGGAAGACCCTAGGTGGGTAAGGCCTCCTGTTGCGAGCCCTCCTCCTCCTCCTCCCTCTGTGCGCATCTTCTCCTCTTTTTCACTGCTTCCGCTCCCTCTCCCGAATATACTTGAGCGCGAGAGGGGCTGCCAGTAGAGCCCACATGAGTGTGAGCAAGTGGTGTGAACAGAAACCTTGAAATGAGAATGAAGGCGTTCTCCACTTGCAGCAACACTCCCTGTCACCTTAGGAACTTGAAACAAGTTTAGAAAGCTGCAGGAGGTGCAGAAAGTTACACAGAGCCAGTCAAACTGAGAAACCATGTCAGCTGCAAGTTGTTGATGATGATCCCTTTAAATATCCGTGCTAGAGGCTCCTTGCTGCTACTGAATGCTTGGTCAGCTGGTCGTGATTAAGAGAGGGTGGTAAGTGGAGTGGCGACGGCGAAAATGGCAGATTTTACGTCAAGTGAGCGTTGCACACTCAGACGTCACGACCTGCCTTATTTCCATTCTTACAGTGAGCGCAGGCAACGGCAGCACCACCGACCTGCCGAAAATGGCGGCCGCCGTGGGACCTGTCGGAAACGGGCAGAAGTGAGGTGGCCGCCATTTTTTCTTCAAAACGGGCCTTAACAGCTGGCGCTAAACCCCCAAATTTCTAGGCCTTAATCTCTGGAGTATTACCCGAGCCACATACAAATTGGCATAGGGAGAAGCAGATTCGGGAGGTGAACACATGGCTGAAGGAGTGGTGTGGGAAAAAGGGATTCCATTTCATGGGACTCTGGCACTAGTACTGGGACAGGAAGGAACTGTACCGTTGGGAGGGGCTCCACCTGAACCAGGCTGGGACCAGGGTCCCAGCGAAAAGAATAAATAGTGAATAAAAAAGTAAATTGGGGGAAAGGGTCAGGTGGAAAAGGTAGTATAAATTATAATTCTAAAACACAGTAATAGACAGAAATTGTGCTTTAGGCACTACAGGTAAAGGGAAATCTAAAAGATGTAAAGATTTTAATTAAATCAGGAGAGAGAAACGAGAAATATTTGAGAAAAACAATATTAGAGCAGAAAGACAGGTTAGGGTGTGTGGCCTAAATAACTGTTCTTTATACTAACGCACGGAGTATAAAGAACAAATTGCAGGCGCAAATTCAACTTAGAGGATACGACATGGTAGCCATTACTAAGATATGGCTGCAAGATGGCCAGGACTGGGAACTGAATATACCAGTTTATAATGTCTACAGGAAGGATAGGGAATCTGGTAGAGGGGGAGGAATAGCATTGGTGATTAAGAATGAAATTACTTCTATGAGAAGAGATAATGAGAGGTAAGCAGGCAGTGGAGACTTTATGGGTAAAATTAAGAAACAGAAAAGGATATAAGATTGTAGTAGGTGTTGTGTACAGGCCCAATTGTAGCAGCTGTAAAGTGGCAGAATGCAGTAATGCAGAGATTAGACAAGCATGTAGTAAAGGCAGAGTGGTTTTAATGGGGGATTTTAACTTCCATATGGATTTGGATAAGCAAACGAGCTTGTCAAAAAGGTAGCGGATTTCTTGAGTGTGTTCAGGACAGTTTTCTGCAACAATATGTCCTAGAACCAACAAGGGGGCAGGCCATATTAGATTTAATAATGAGTAATGAGCCAGATTTAGTTAACAGCCTAACAGTGCGTGAACATTTATCTAATAGCGATCATTACATGATCAAGTTCAACGTAAGCCACGATTTTACCATCGGCGGCGGGTTGGAGTCGGGTTGGCTGGTTGCGGTCCCTGTTGCCGGTTTCATCCACTCTGAATTAACTATTTTCCCTTAACTGGGCTTATTAAGCCCGTCGTGCGCGTTACCTGGCCCAATCAGTGGGTTCGGGTCTGCTGCTCGCCTCTGCTGACGTCTTCCATTCAGCTGCATTTAAGGGGCCCATGCAGCCTTGTGGTTTTACATTCATTTTCTGATGCTTCTCAGTGGGGCAGATAGAGAGACGACTGGTTCAAGAGCAAAGGCCTCTCCAAGATTTGATGATGACTCCCTCCATGCTATTGTGGAGGGAGCGAGAGGGCGCAAAGAGGTTCTGTTCCCCTCAAATGGACGGAGGAAGCCTCCTCAGCAAACCAAGGCAGCCTGGCTGCAAATTGCTGAAGAGGTGAGCGCCAGGTCCTTGTGCACATGCACCTGGGTTCAGTGCCGCAAAAGGTTCAATGATTTGTTACGCTCAGCAAAAGTGAGTATAACATCACACTTACCTTCAATCTGCTCCCCATCTCCTCTCATCACCAGCACTCTGCCTTGTCAACCTACTCCTGCACATCCCAACTTACCCTTACATCCCTTGCACCCTTAACCATCCCTCTCTCTCCATGTACAGAATCACTCCACCATTCTATTATGCAGCCCTCACACTCGTTATCACTGTTATACAATGGCAACAACTAACAACGCACAGGGAGGGACCTTGGTATTGGCATCTCATTCCATCTTTGTCTCCCTCTAAGCAGCTATGCTATGGATTCTCTACACTCACTCCAACATTCTCGCTCAAACTCCACTTGTGTCCCTCATTGCCGGAAAAGAGAGCCCGCAATAAGAGGGAGAGGAGAGGACAGGAGGAGGTCCACCTTCCATGGCGCACTTGACCACCGCTGAGGAGGCTGCTATCGACATCATCGGAGGTGCTGAGGAGCTGGAAGTGAGTGACGGAGAGACAGGTGCAGTACAGCAAGCTGGTGACAAAATAGATTTGCAACCCTCTCATTTAGATTGCATGAGTGATTGATATGGCATCTGATGTTTATACAGATTGAGTTCTGATCATCTGCACAATGGGATGTGTCTGCTACGTTAATATCACATGTATAACTCATGCCTTCACTCCCCCACAGGACCATCTAGAGCTTCCCTCCCCACTGTCCAGGAGGAAGAGCCGGAAGACTCCTCAGAGGAAGCTGCAACCTCTGAGGGTGCAGCGTCAGCAGAATTGAGCGCACCCAGCACCAGCGCAGAGACTCGCAACTCGGTGGTTCATTCGCGAGATAGAGTAGTGTTGTCACCTGAATATCACAGCTCACAAGTGAGCATCAGCAGATGGTGGAGACAGGGACAGCAGTGGAGAGTCCTCACTGGAGGGCGCGGGATGCTCCTAGCTCTGCTCAGCTGCATGTGAACGCTGTGCTTCTGGGGCCATCCAGAAAGAGAATGTTGCTGGAACTTCAGGAGCAAGTGCAGGAGTCTCTGACAGGGTTTGCAACCACGGTAACTGCAAGTGTGCAGAGAATGGAGGAGTCCATCTCAAACATGAGCAATGCCGTGGTGCATGCAATGCCGAATGTAGGTGCCGCCATGGAAAGGATGGCAACCTCCATGGAGGACATAAATTGCCAGACATAAATGAACATGGCGACTCTTCTAAATAGATGGTCTGCTACGGAGGATAGATGGGCATCTATTGAGGAGAGGAACTAGAGGTACATGGACATCCCCGTTATGAGGACTGTCAGTACAGAGACAGGTCCTCATGGCCCCACTGATGTGCAACAAGGTGCTCTCCAGCTACTTGCTAGCAGTGACGTGTAGGTGACCCATGAGAGGGATGTTGGTGGTCGACAACAAGGAAGTGTGAGCTCCTCTCCAAGCGCTCCCACTCCCACTACGGAGCCTCCAGTCAGAGCCCCAGATTCCTCACCCAACTGAGATGGCTGTCTCAGCCCCTGCACAGCTGCAGGAGGAGCAGCCTGTTGCCGAGCCCGCCCAGGCTCCCAAACCCAGAGGACGCCCACCAAAGGCGTCTAAGCAGGCGCAGCATGGAAGTGAGCAAGATGCCTCAACATCTGCTGAAGCCACAGGGGAAGCATCACGTAGAAGCACGCGTAAGAGAAAGTTAACACACAAATAGTCACAAGGGTAGTCATTTGGGTGTTTTGATCTAATACAAAGTGAAGATTCTCATCGTTATTTCAATTGTAATAAAGGAATGCAATAGCAAAAATTCAAAGAGTTGGCCTATGTGTGCTCAGAAATGGAAGTGTCACAGTGAGGGGTCAGCGCGCCTTTCATCTGTAACGATGGTGCTGAGAGTGATAGGAACCCAAAGTTTATTGTACAGATGCTGTAGGGTGTGTAATGAAGGTCGTCCAGACACTCATTTCCATGTGCCAGCCACATGTGTTTGCTGTGTAAACTTAAGCGAATCTGGCATGGATTAGTGCATCCCTTGCCTCACGGCCAGCAATGTGCTCGCGTGCTGGTGGAACTGGCACATCCGCCCCTGCAAGGTCTTCCTCATCTGCATCCTCTGAGGAGGCTGTGCGCTGAGCCACTTGTTCCTCAGGCAGTGGTAAGCCACGATGCTGTGCGATGTTGTGCAGTGCACAGCAGACCACGATGATTCTGGAGACCCTGGCTGGTGAGTACTGTAGGGCTTCACCAGATCTGTCGAGGCATCTGAATCGCATTTTGAGCAAGCCGGTGGTTTGCTTGATGATGCTTCTGGTGGAAATGTAGCTCACATTGTAATGCTCCTCAGCTTCGTTTGATGGCCTCCTCATCGGTGTCATTAGCCACGTCTTCAGGGGATAGCCCTTGTCTCCAAGTAGCCATCTGGAAAGTTGGGTTGGCGGATTAAACAGCTGAGGCACAGTAGACTGCTGCAGGATGAACGAGTCATGGCAACTGCCAGGGAACTGGGCGCAAACATGCATAATGTTCATCCTGTGGTTACACACCAGCTGGACGTTAAGGGAGTGGAAGCCCTTGCGGTTAACAAATACAGCTGGGTTGTGATGGGGTGCCCTAATGGCCACATATGTGCAGTCTAAGACACCCTGCACTCTTGGGAAGCCTGCCATATTTGCAAAGCCAACCGCACGCGTGGTTACACTTGCTTCATCCGTGGAGAAGTGGATGTAATTGTACGACTTTGAAAAGAGTGTATCGATAACCTGTGAAGCAAGTGTGTGCGGCTGACTGGGAGATGCCGCTGATGTCTGCTGCTGATCCCTGGAAGGACCCTGAAACAAAGAAGTTGAGTGCGGTGGTGACTTTGACAGCCACTGGTAAGGAGTGGCCACCTGCTCCTCTGGGCTTCAGGTGTTGGTGCAGCATTGTACAGATGTCAGCGACTACCTCTCGCAGAAGTCTCAGCCTCCTTTGGCACTGCTGCTCACTCATGTTGAGGAAGCTCATCCTCGGCCTGTAAACCCTGTGTTGGGGGTATCTCTTGCGGCGCGGTGCAGCCCTGCACTGACGCCCTCTGCCCTGTGCAGCATCAGGTGGCTGAGGAGAAGGTTGGCACTCCTGTTGTTGCTGCTGCTGTTGTGCCTGGTTCTACTGCTGTCGCAGCTGGTCTTCCTCCGATTCTGAGGACCAGGATGAGAGGGTATAAATGGTTCCCATTCCGCTGGTATATATCTCAGTTGAGGAATAGATGTTATAAGCGCTCAGTCAATGTGGGGCGAGGGCAGTGCATATGGTTCTCAGCTTAAACACTTACAAGCTCAATAGACCTGCAAAATGTGTTCCAAAACCTCAAAACACAAAGTTCTGGCATCTGAAAGTCAGCCATGTTACAGTCCGCTTTTATGCTGCAGGAGCAGCTGTCAAAAATTCAGGTAGTTGGCACAATCAGCTGGTGTCACGCTGAAAATGTAGTAAAATGGGAAGGGCCTGTAAAAATGGAATTATGTACAAGCTGTTAACTGCCTTAAGTGCCTCTCCCGCCGTTTGGTGTCGGGTCTGATCGGGACTCGCAGACCCGACACTTTGCGAAGTTGCGTGGAGGCGGCGGGTTCGCAACCTACCGTCAATCAGTTAGATTTTCACTCCTGACCCACCTCCAAACCCGCCCTCTGAGTGCCGGCAAAATTGCTGCTGTAGTGTCTTAAAGGGAGAAACATGAAACAGCTACGAAGATTCTAGATTTAGGTAAAGCCAACTTCAACGGGATGAGACAGAGACTGTTCACAGTAAACTGGGCAAATCTGTTAATGGGTAAAAGGACAGATCATCAGAAGAGGTGTTCAAAAAAGAATTTAACGCGATACAGAATCAGTTCATACCCCTAAGGGACAAGAGCTCTACCTGCCAAAAAAAAACAGCCATGGACGACTAAAGAGGTAAGGAAAACATAAAACTAAAAGAAAAAGCATAAAATAATTTTTAAAATAGCACAGATCCTGGTGAATGGGAGAGATACAAAGAACAGCAAAGGGTGTCAAAACAGATAGTAAGAGCTATAAAAAGGGAATATAAAAAGAAACTTGCAAGGGATATCAAAATCAATACAAAAAACTTTTACTATTATATTAGGAAACAGATGGTGGTCAAGAGTAATGTGGGCCCTTAAAAACTGATAATTGTGATTATTATAAATGGAAATAAGGAAATGGCGGGCATGTTAAATAATTACTTTGCGTCAGTATTTACAGTAGAGGAAGAGGATAGCATGCTGGACATCCCAAGGAAACTAATACTGAATCAGGGATGGGGACTCACCATAATTACGTAAGCAAATTAACAGTAATGAATAAAATAATGGCACTAAAGAGTGACAAATCCCCCAAAAGATGGTTTTCATCCCAGGGTTTAAAAGGTAGTAGATGAGGACATTGCAGATGCCCTAACTATGATCTTCCAAAGTTCTCTCAATTCAGGAACCGTTCCTTTAGATTGGAAAATTGCATGTCACTCAGCTATTTAAGAAAGGTGAGGGACAGAAACCAGGGATTTATAGACCAGTTAGCCTAACATCTGTTGTCCGGAAATTACTAGAGTCTATAATTAAGGATAGAGTGACTGAAAATCTTGAAAATTTTCAGCTCATCAGAGAGCCAGCATGGATTTGTAAAGGGTAGGTCATGCCTGATGAATCTGATTGAATTTTTTGAAGAAGTGACTGAAGTGATGGACAGGGGAATGTCTCGGGATGTTATTTATATGGACTTCCAGAAGGCATTTGATAAAGTCCCTCATAAGAGACATTTAGATAACGTTGAAGCTCATGGAATTGAGGGCAAATTATTGACCTGGTTAGGAAATTGGCTGAATGTCAGGAGACAGAGAGTAGGGATTATGTGCAGGTACTCTTAATTGGCAGGATGCGACTAGTGGTGTCCCACAGGGATCTGTGTTGGCACCTCAACTATTCATTGTATTTATTAACGACTTCGATGACGGGATAGACAGCCACATATCCAAGTTTGCTGATGACACAAAGATAGGCAGCATTGTATGCAGTGTAGATGGAAGCATAACATTACAAAGAGATTAAGTGAATGGGCAAAACTGTGGCAAATGGATTTCAATGTAGGCAAATGTGAGGTCATCTACTTTGGACCAAAAAAGATAAATCAGAGTACTTTCTAAATGGTGAAAAGCTAGAAGCAGCGGAGGTCCAAAGAGACTTGGGGGTCCATGTACATAGATCATTAAAATGTCATGGGCAGGTACAAAAAATAATCAAAAGGGCCTACGGAATGCTGGCCTTTATATCTAGAGGAATACAATACAAGGGGTTAGAAGTCATGCTACAGCTATACAAAGCCCTGGTTAGACCACACCTGTAGTACTGCGTTCAGTTCTGGACACCACACCTTAGGAAGGATATAAGGATATGCTGGCCTTGGAGGGAGTGCAGCATAGATTTACTAGAATGATACCTGGACTCCAAGGGCTAAATTACAAGGAGAGATTACACAAACGAGAGTTGTATTCCCTGGAATTTAGAAGATTCAGGGATTATTTGATTGAAGTTTTCAAGATATTAAGGGGAACTGCTAGGCTAGATAGAGAGAAAGTATTTATGCTGGTTGGGGAATCTCGGATGAGGAGACATAGCCTAAAAATTAGAGCCAAGCCTTTCAGGAGTGAAGTTAGGAAACACTTCTACATGCAAAGGGTGGTTAAAGTTTGGAACTCTCTTTCACAAATGCTGGGTCACTTGTTAATTTTAAATCTGAGATTGATAGTTTTCTGTTAACCAGAGGTACTAAGGGATATGGGGCAAAGGCGGGTATCTGGAGCTAGGTCACAGATCAACCATTATCTCATTGAATGGCAGAACAGGCTCGAGGGGCTAAATGGCCTATTCCTGTTCCTATGGATGTCATTTGGCCCATTTTGATTCATCCATCCAGAAAGATTCTAGAGTCTCCCCATTGCAGCATCCAATTGTTTCTTAAATGATTCCAAAGTTTTCCTCCAGTACTCTATCTGGAAGTCCTTTCCACGTATTGAACATTCTTTGAATGAAGAAGAATTTCATGACATCAGTCCTAAATTTACCTTTTTGAACCCGTGTCCCCTTGTCCTACTCTCATAATTTAATTTAAAATAATAGCCTCATTTATTTTTCCATTTCCTTAACTATCTTTTATACGTCCATAAGATCACCTCTCAGATGTTCCTTTCCAGGTTAAAAAGTCCAAGTTTCTCCAGTCTTTCCTCTGAACTCAGACAGAGTCGCTCAAGAATTTGCCCAATCATCTCTTTATTTAAGGTGGTGTTATGACAGATAGTGTATAAGGTGCAGAATGAAATTGATTGCATTAAGATATCCAAGGCCAAATTTCAGGTGAGAAGAATGTACTTCAAACTTTAAGATCCAAATATCAAATAGGATTCATTCAAAATTCTTTAACAAGCAGAGCATATATCACCCCTTGCTTGTAATGCAGTGATGACTTTGACCTTGGAAAAGCAGGCTTTATATCTGCTTTATTTTTTATCTATTTTATTTTTTACATAAAGAAAACCACAATAGGTACTTTAAACAATCTTCCTGGATCCAAAATACTGATGCCTGGACCATTCTGTTAGGAAACTGGCTAGAAAATGGAAAGGAACAAACATCTGGAGGTACAAACTCATTTGTAAGCAGATGGGTGCACATCTGTATGAACAGACATGAAACCACAGGTAATGATGTTATTACCATAACACATAATAGGAAAATCAAAGCAACAGTTATATTAACAGTTACAAGACAATTGGTCAGTAAACCACTTCTGCAAGTCAGCTTGAGATATGTGCAATGGTGTATAAGTCTTGAATCATAATTCTAAATACTGTGGCCAATGGGAGGGTGTAGCATAGGTTAACCAGGATGGTACCTGGACTTGAGAGATAAAGTTAAGGTGAATGGTTAATGAAATCAAGATTCCTTTTGGTAGAAAATGGACATTTCAAAAGTATGAAGCAGAGTGGCAAAGTTAATCCAGGTAAATTTTTCACATGTAAAAATCTACGAAAACAAGAAATACAATGTAACTATTTTTCTATGTTAAATGCAATTTGTTGTTGTTGTTGGACTGAGATAAGGTATGTTGTTAGAGTCAAAATGAGAAGGTGAATTCTTTAGGAAGGAGCATGTCATTAACACCCTCCAAAGTGGAGTATCTTTTTGCACAGTGACGTCACAAAAGCTTATGAATTCCAATAATACAACTGATCCTGATGCTTAATCATCATCGGAACCATCAACTTTAGTCTTATTCTGTGAATACAAAATAGTTTAATAACATTTTATATTGTTCAACTTTAAAATATTTTTCCAACCTTAACACATTTAAATAGTAAAAGGTGGATAATGAAAACAATGCTGTATTGTCAACAGTACATTCCTGGGTTTATTGTCTTCATAAAATTCACTGTGGAGCTTATAAACTATAGGGCTTTCCCAATTTTGAAAGAAACCCAGTAATTCACATTTCCAATGGAATATTCTCTGTATATTTTTGGTGCCAGTTGTGAATTATGAGGGCTGTTTTATGCTGTGGACTTATGTCAACTGGGAACTGGATTGAGACTGTTCAAGTGTACTTTGCTTGAAACCCTTAAAGGCCATTAGAGAAAATAGGCGTTTATTCCATCTGTCTGGGATAGATTTGAGCCCAGGTCCCAGAGGTAAAATTAGTGTTCCGAGTAACCACACTATCCAATCCACTGCTAATACATCAACATATAAGATCCCTTACAAATCCTCTGCAATATAAACACTGGTGTACACTAGTGCTTTTATTACAATCTGACATAGCTTTAGTTTTGTTCTTTCACTAGCATAAAACCCTATGTAGGTGTGATCAAGTAAAACACAACCTTAGTTCACACTGCACCACTAAGATCCTTCTTTCTGTGAAAATGATAACATTTTTATATTTGACTAAAATTCTGTAAGTGAAACATGTATAAAAGTAAAATAAAAACAGAAAATGCTGGAGACACTCAGCAGGTCAGACAGCATCTGTGAAGAGAGAAACAGAGTTAACGTTTCAGGTCGATGACCTTTCGTCAGAACTGGAAAAAAGCTTTTTTCCAGTTCTGGCGAAAGGTCATCGACCTGAAACATTAACTCTGTTTCTCTCTTCACAGATGCTGCCTGACCTGCTGAGTGTCTCTAGCATTTTCTGTTTTTATTTCAGATTTCCAGCATCTGCAGTATTTTCTTTATGTATAAAAGTAAATCTATATATACATATACATAAATCTTGTGTGTGTGCAGACTTCCTGTTAGCACAATTTTTGGTCACGTTTTATATTGGCATTTAACACTGAAAATAAGCAATTAGAATGGAAGTCCTGTATGTAAACAATTGCTTGTAATTATGCATTTGCGTACTCTGGCCAGTAGGTGATGTTGTGGACTGAGCTGCTGAAGTCTCTCTCCAACTCTGTTACCATCTTGCATATATGAAAAAACTTACATTCATCACTTTGACTGTGGACAATGCATGAGGAATTTACTTGTACAGTTAATAAAGAGTTTTTCATTTTCTTGGAATTATGGATAAAAACAGGTAATTTTGTTCATATTAGTATATAAGCTTACATTTAAAAAAATAGGAATTCTGTTTATGGTGATGTAGGGATCTAAAAGAAAATTATAAACATTTTTGTGAAACCACTTCCTCTGACCTCCTGGCTCCCTAAAAAACATTAAAATGGGAAGATGGTGCAAAACTTTAGAGGACTTTGCAACAACATTTAACTCTCTCTTCTCCCAGTTCCCTGGACCTCAGCTGCTGCAATAAATAAATAAAGTTGGGAGCTTGCTCATTGGAGAAGGACCCTTACACTTTCACATACTGCATTTTATAACCCTCTCCTCCTTTATATTTCTTTACCAAATACTTTCTTTTCATAAATAATGCCCCTGTAATAAAAAAATAAAAGAAGTTTGAACTCTGTAATTTATTTCACTTTATAATGGAAATTGTCACCATTAATGCTTGGTTTGCAAGCCTGAGATTCTAGTATTCAACCAATGGTCAGTTGGAAATATAAGGTTAGAAATTACTATATCAATATTAGTCGACGAACACTTATCACCGTTTAACATTCCTGTGCCTGCGATTTTAGCAGAGGCATTAACCTATTTACAATAAAGTAGCAGAGAAGTGTTATACAAACATGCTAAGCATTAGGAACAGAGGAACAGGAGTAGGCCATTCAGCTCCTCGACCCTGCTCCGCCATTCAATTACAGTGAAACCTGTAAATTAGGGACACCTAAGGGACTTGCATCAGCTGTCCTTTATTTGCAGGTGTTCTTATTTTCAAAATGGTCATTGTATGTACAGTAAATTGGATGAGCCAATAACCCCGGGATTGGCTGTGTCTCCTGCAGCGTTCTTTCTATTTTTCACCTTCATCTGGGATCATGCCAAATTCTGAAGCCTTGCCAGCAGGATGTGATTTCAGTTCTATTTTCTGTTTGTTGGGTTTCGCAGTTCATTACCATCCCGGGGTCCTTTTTCATTGAAGGAGGGATGCCCTGATCCTGGGATCTGTTACGTTGGCAGCCTGCACAGGCCAAGGTGGCTACTGTGTGGCCTGGGAAATCCTAGCCAAATTGCGGGGGGTGGGGGGAAATTAATGTCCTGCAGACCCCTGTCCGGGACCCCCTCCCTCCGTGTGCTGCAGCTGCAAATGTTTGAAGTGCTAGGAGGTGGATAGGGGACTGTTAGCAGCTCATCAGTACCTGATGTACTGGTGGAGTGAGATGTGATCCTCCAATCGTCGCTTTACTTTCTCCCGCTCTCTCCAGCCGTTTGCATGTTTTTGGTTTGGCTGTTTGCAGTCTGACCGAAGCTTTCCTCCTGCATGTCCGCTTACATACTCTGCACCCGTGCTCCTCTGCACTGCACTTAATACCATTTTATATTAAAAATACCTGATAATATTTGACAGGAATGGAAAAAAGTGGATTCCATCACCTGAAGTCGGATGGCGTACTGCTCGACAGACTGATATTTGAAGGACTGCCGGTTAGGGTCGTCACCTCTGGTTGGAGGCATTCCTGGAGGTTTGATCACATGATGTTCTGACCATCTGACCATGCAATGCACAATCATGTGACATTTGATCACATGACTATTATAAATGTTATTGCATTTACCTTCTAAAGATTGGGTCCCCTGTACTTGAGTATCTTTGCTTGTGGTTTTGCAGCAGCAGCTGTTGTGCAAGAGGTTCCAAGAACCATGAGCAGTCAAAGAGGGGAAACCGAGAAATTACAGCACAGGAGGAGGCATTTAGCCCCCAGTGCGTGCGCTCTCTCCTGCAACTCTTAGATCCTTTTATATTACTCGTTTTCAGGTATTTATACCCTTCCCTTTCATATTAAATATTAATCTGTACCTCAATAGCCACATGTGATGAAGGATCCCAAGGTCTAATAGCCTTCTTTTAAGAACCTTCCTTCTCCTTTCCCCCTTGGTGCTTATACTTTACTGGCTGCCCCTCTCTTAGTGCTCCTCCCATGTTGTTGCTGCTGCTCCTGGCTCTACAAACAATGATGGTGCCAACCCCACCTCATTCTCACCATTCCACAAACCTGTTTTTTTCCACTCGTTACCGTCTCCCATTTACCTGCGTGTCCTGTGTTTTAAGTTGCAAATAGACTTGGTGCACTGTCCATAGGCTGTCCATAGTTCATAATTTGCGAGTATCCGTGGTTTTAAGGTGCAGCTTGTATTTATTAAAATGTAAATTATTTGGGACTGTCAATAAGTGTCTGTTTTTTTGGGGTGTCCGTTTGTATAGGTTTCACTATAGATCATGGCTGATCTTAACTTCAGCTCCAATTACCCACCTAGTTCCATGTCCCTTGATAGTCAATAGTAATTTCTAATGTATAGAAGTTGGTGATGGATCTTCACTGTGATTGCAGGTTATTTATCACGTCCGTAAAATTGTCCAAAAACATTTTTATAGTAAAGCTGGAGCAGACTATACTACATTAAAATGGTTTCTGACATCTTTGATATTACAACCTGACTAGTGTAGTCAGGTATTTCTTGACCTTTAACCTGATCGTAGCATCTCTTAAGTTCACCTCTCCATTTATTTCTGAATCAAAAGGCTTTGCTTGTGAAACTGGACCAGTTTTAGTTGGAAGAATCTTACCTCCTGCATCCAGTCCAGTATAGATTTCCCAGCTTCTTGGTGCCACACGTTATGGACTGAATCTGTCAGTGCTACAGAAATCACTTTGTTCTTCACTTCTGCTTCCCGCTGAATCATCTATAGTAAAGAAAACACATTAAATGAGACCAAGTGCATTTGCAATAATTTCACACTTTCAATGAAGCTGTAGGGCTAAGAAAATCTCTTTTAATACAAAATTCACTGCTAATGAATGACGAACAATTGAACAAGGAATTGCCCAATAAAGAGCAATAATAATTAAAGAAGAATATTAATTGTTAAATATAGCCTCATTGGAATGTTCTCAGATGTCATGTTATTTTGATTATAATATGGTATTTTAATGCTTCTCATTGTTAATGTAAGCTCTTTTGTGCATGTTATGGAGCTTGGATACTGAGATCTAACTTTCCAACTTACATTATTGTGAACTCAAAACTGCTCTTTGAAGAGTGGCTTCACATGGATAAGGATACTGGTTAATAAGATTTACCCTTTCAACTCAGAAAATTATACTTCAAAGAATTTTAGCACTCCTGGGTTATAACACGCTTTTGTTATAACATGGGCTTTTGATGGCATTCAAACACCATAGGGGAAATTTTAACCTAACCCATCTGTCGAGTAACTGTTTGGATTGGGTGCAACGCTGGTTTTACACCATGTCCGATTTTACTCTCTATTAAAGTCAATGAAGAGTAATATGGGGCGGGGTGTAAAACCTGTGTTCCACCTGATCCTGTGGGTTTCCCGCCTGGCGGGTTGGATTAAAATTACCCCCCAAATCACACCTAGGGCTAGAAATTTGGTGCATTTGCGCCTCTCATTAGCGCATAACGGGGCGCAAACAACTTTTTTCCTGGCCATAGCACCACTAATGACTCCCGCTAAATTCAGCGTGAGTTTAGCAGCGGTGGTAACTGGCAGCGCCCTGCTCCGCTGGCGATGATGACGTCATCACCGTGCGCAGCACCCGTTTTCGCCCTGCCTGCAAAATTGGTCCACACCCCCGAATCTGCGCCGGGCGATGATAGCGACCGATTCAGGGGGCGGGAACGGAGTGACAGGAGGCTCGCGGGGCGCTAACTAAAGGGGAGGTGGTGGGCGTGGAAAAAATTAATCGGCCAACTTACTTGTTGCAGCCGGCAGCACTACGTGGCCCAGAACGCACCGCCCCGATATTCGGGGTTAGTGCTCTAAGAAGGAAGTGGAGCGCTTGAATTAGCACTCCACCTCCCTCTTGGGGTGCTAAAACTGAAGTTAGCGATCGCTGACGCTATTTTTCGCCAGGCGCTAAATTTAGCGCCCAGACAATATTAGCAACCCAAAATGGTCATTAACGAATTTTTCCCCTTAAAGTTTACTGCTTTATATTTTTCATTTTTAATTGATGCAGTTCCATCTACAAACACCAGGATAGAATTATTTTGATGGTTTGGTTTGATATTCAATATTCAACCTATCAATGAGAATATTGAAAACCAAGATTACTTCTACAATTTTTATTTATTTTAAACTTTTTTTGCACAGGAAATATTTCCAACCAATCTATCATATTATCACTTTATGATGAACACAAGGGAAAACAGACATTGTGGTTACCATAGCTTCTTAGATGCCTAAAGTTGACAGTCTATTTCAACATGATAATATCCCCATTCAATTACACAAAACACTTTTGGCAGACCATTGGGGGAACTAACTCCAGACACTTCTGCATATCTTTATATATTTCACCAAACAGGGGAGACCCTAACTGGCATCTGGACATCAAATGCTGGTTCTAGACAATTAAGGACCATGTTAGCAAGAAAATGCTGCTATACCACACCAGATTTGATCTGTTCTTTGTATACTGATTAAAATCTCTAGCCATTTGTTCCTGTTTTTATTATTTTCTCTCTTCTCGTCCTATGAAGGCGTTGACTCTTTCTTTGCACACAGTTCAATTATGCCAGGCACCCACAAGTACTTTGTCCGAGTGGACATCATTCACATGTGAACCTAGACAGTTTTTTAAAATTCATTCTTAGAATGTGGGCGTCGCTGGCAAGGCCAGCATTTATTGTCCATTCCTAATTGCCCTCGAGAAGGTGGTGGTGAGCCGCCTTCTTGAACCGCTGCAGTCCATGTGGTGAAGGTACTCCCACAGTGCTGTTAGGTAGGGAGTTCCTGGATTTTGACCCAGCGACGATGAAGGAACAACAATATATTTCCAAGTCAAGAGGGGAACTTGCAGGTGATGGTGTTCCCAAGCGCCTGCTGCCCTTGTCCATCTAGGTGGTAGAGGTCGCAGGTTTGGGAGGTGCTGTTGAAGAAGCCTTGGCGAGTTGCTGCAGTGCATCTTGTAGATGGTACATACTGCAGCCACGGTGCACCATGGTGGAGGGAGTGAATGTTTAAGGTAGTGGATGGGGTGCCAATCAAGCGGGCTGCTTTGTCCTGGATGATGTCGAGCTTCTTGAGTGTTGTTGGAGCTGCAAGTGGTGAGTATTCCATCATACACCTGATTTGTGCCTTGTAGATGGTGTTAAGGTTTTGGGGAGTCAGGAGGTGAGACACTCGCCGCAGAATACCCAGCCTCTGACCTGCTCTTGTAGCCACAGTATTTATGTGGCTGGTCGAGTTAAATTTCTGGTCAATGATGACCCCCAGGATGTTGATGGTGGGAGATTCAGCGATGGTAATGCCGTTGAATGTCCAGGGGCGGTGGTTAGACTCTCACATGTTGGAGATAGTCATTGTCTGGCACTTGTGTGGCGCGAATGTTACTTGCCACTTATTAGCCCAAGCCTGAATATCATGCGGGCATGGACTGCTTCATTATCTGAGGAGCTGCGAATGGAACTGAACACTGTGCATTCAGCCAACATCCCCACTTCTGAACTTATGATGGAGGGAAGGTCATTGATGAAGCAGTTGAAGATTGTTGGGCCTAGGACACTGCTCTGAGGAACTCCTGCAGCGATGTCCTGGAACTGAGATGATTGGGCTCCGCCATCTTTTGAGGATGGGGATATTTATGGAGCCTCCTCCTCCCGTTAGTTGTTTAATTGTCCACCACCATTCACGACTAGATGTGGTAGGACTGCAGAGCTTTGTTCTGATCCGTTGATTATGGGATCGCTTGGCTCTGTCTACAGCATGCTGCTTCTGCTGTTTAGCATGCATGTAGTCCTGTGTTGCAGCTTCCCCAGGTTGGCACCTCATTTTTAGGTACGCCTTCTGCACTCCTGATTGAACCAGGGTTGGTCCCCTGGCTTGATGGTAATGGTAGAGTGAGGGATATGCTGCGCCATGAGGTTACAGATTGTGGTGGAATAAAATTCTGCTGCTGCTGATGGCCCACAGCACCTCATGATTGCCCAGTTTTGAGCTGCTAGATCTGTTCTGAATCTATCCCATTTAACACAGTGGTAGTGCCACACAACACGATGGAGGGTGTCCTCAGTGTGAAGACGGGACTTCGTCTCCACAAGGACTGTGCGGTGGTCAATGCTGGCATGGACAGATGCATCTGCGACAGGTAGATTGGTGAGGACGAGGTTAAATAGGTTTTTCCCTCGTGTTGGTTCTCTCACCACCTGCCGCAAGCCTAGTCTGGCAGCTATGCCCTTCAGGACTCAGCCAGCTCGGTCAGTAGTGGTGCTACCGAACCACTCTTGGTGATGGACATTGAAATCCCCCGCCCAGAGTACATTCTGTGCCCTTCCTATCCTCAGTGCTTCTTCCAAGTGGTGTTCAACATGGAGAAGTACTGATTCATCAGCTGAGGGAGGGTGGTAGGTGGTAATCAGCAGGAGGTTTCTTTGCCCATGCTTGACCTGAAGCCACAAGACTTCACGGGGGCCAGAGTCAATGCTGAGGACTCCCAGGGCCACTGCCTCCCGACTGTATACCACTGTGCCGCTACCTCTGCCGGTGGTACAGGACATACCCAGGATGGTGATGGAGGAATCTGGGACATTGGCTAAAAGGTACGGGACAGCTCTCCCAATTTTGGCACAAGTCCCCAGATATTAGTGATGAGGACTTTGCAGGGTCAACTGGGCTGGGTGTGCCATTGTCATGTCCGAAGCTGGTGTCGAGGTTGATGCCGGGTGTTCCGTCCGGTTTCATTCTTATTATCGTTTTTTGCAGCAGTTTTGTACAACTGAGTGGCTTGCTAGGCCACTTCAGAGGGCAGTTAAGAGTCAACCATATTGTTGTGGGCCTGGAGTCACATATAGGCCAGACCAGGTATGGACAGCCAATTTCCTTCCCTAAAGGACATTAATGAACCAGATGGGTTTTTACAACAATCGAGTAGTTTCATGGTCACCATTACTGATACAAGCTTTTTAATTCCAGATTTATTTAATTAACTGAAATTTAATTCCCCAGCTGCCATGGTGGGATTTGAACTCACAGGTTGCCTCAGAGATTACTAGTCCAGTAACATAACCACTATGCTACCATTCCCATTGACATCATTCATGTGTATACCTAGCACGGATCCTCATCTGCCAGGAGCACATATCAGGAATTTGGGTGCTCAGTCCAATATATTCTACCGGAAAATTAGCCCTTGAATATCAGCAGGCTATTTGACCACTGGAAAGGGAATAACAGGGGACAGGCCCAGGGAAGTTCCATCCGGCCCTCACACAATGTCCACATAGGTACCTGTTCCAACAGTGGTTTCTGGACAATAATCAGTAGTGTGAACCATAGCTCATTTACCGCTCCCTAACCCAGGTACAATGAACCTAATTGTTGCATCCCTACCACCATCCGGGCTGAGACCAGCTAACTCAGCCAGCACAGATCGGGATTCAACCTATGTAGGAAGGAGGGTATCAGATTCCTGGGGCATTGGGCCAGTTCTGGGCCAGGAGGGTTCTCTTCAAGATGGACGGGTTGCACCTCAATAGAGCTGGGACCAATGTCCTCACGGGGAGGTTAATGTGTGCTGTGGGGGAGGGTTTAACCTAATTTGGCAAAGTGATGGGCACTAGGATGAAACATTACAGAGAAACAAGGTGCACAGAGGACTGGGAAAACAATTAGCAATAGAGTAAAGAATAGTTCCGAAATAGGATGGATCATGTTTCAGTGGGGGAACATTTGGGGAACAGTGATCATAATATCATAGGATTTACAGCACAGAAACGGGCCATTCGGCCCAACCAGTTCATGCTGGCATTTATGCTCCATTCGAGCCAAAAATTGCATCTATGACTAGGAATCGAACCCGGGTCACGGTGGTGAGAGCGCCTAATCCTAACCACTAGATCACCGGGGAATATCATTAGATTTAGAATAGTTATGGAAAAGGACAAGAAACAATCAAGCATAAAAATACTTAACAGGAGGAGGGCTCATTTCAGTGAGTTAAAAACGGATCTTGACCAGGTGGATTGGAAACAAAAATTGGTAGGCAAACTCGTAATTGAACAATGGGAGACCTGCAAGGAGAAGATGGTTCGGGTACATAGTCGACACATTCGCACGAAGGGGAAAGGAAGGGCATCTAGAGATCCCTGGATGACAAAAGATATAGAGATTAAAATGAAATGGAAAAAGGAGGTTTATGACAAATGTAAGGTTCATAATACAGTAGAGAACCAAACTGAATACAGTAAGTACAGAGGAGATCTAAAAATGGGAATAAAAGGGGCAAAAACAAAGTATGAGAATAGATTAGTGGCTAAGATAAAAGGAAAGCCAGAAGTCTTTCATAAACACATAAATAGTAAAAGGGTAGTCAAAGGAAGGGTGGGGCCAATTAGGGACAAAAAAGGAAATTTTCTTGTTGCGGCAAAAGGTATGGCAGAGGTACTAAATGAACACTTTGCATCAGTCTTCACTAAAGAAGAGGATGCTGCCAATGTAGCAGTAAAGGAGGAGGTAGCAACGATATTGGATAAGATAAAAATAAAGAGATACTTAGAAGCTTGGCAGTACTCAAAGTAGAAAAGTCATCCAGTCCAGAGGGGATGCATCGTATGTTGAGGGAAGTAAAGGTGGAAATTGCAGAGGCTCTGGCCACAGTCTTCCAATGCTCCTTAGATATGGGGATGGTGCGAGAGGACTGGAGGATTTCAAATGTTATACCCCTGTTCAAAAAAGGGGAGAGAAATAAACCTGGCAATTACAGGCCAGTCAGCCTAATGTTGGTACCACATAATAGACTTGTTAGCAAAATTAAGGCCCATGGGATTAAAGGGACAGTGGCAGCATGGATATGAAATTGGCAAAGGGACAGAAAGCAGAGAGTAGTGATGACGGGTTGTTTTTCAGACTGGAGGAAAGTATGCAGTGGTGTTCCCCAGGGGTCGGTATTTTGATATATATTAATGACTTGGACTTGGGTATACAGGCATAATTTCGAAGTTTGCAGATGACGCAAAGCTGCAGTAAGCAATGTGGAGAAATGTGACAGACATCAGGAGGACATAGGTAGACTGGTGAAATGGGCAGGCACATGGCAGATGAAATTTAACACAGAGAAGTGTGAAATGATACATTTTGTTAGGAAGAATGAGGAGAGGCAATATAAACTAAATGGTACAATTTTAAAGTGAACAGAGAGACCTGGGGGTGTATGTACACAAATCTTTGAAGGTGGCAGGGCAAGTTGAGTACAAAAGCAAGGAAGTTATGCTAAACTTTTATAAAACACTAGTTAGGCCCCAGCTGGAGTATTGTGTTCAATTCTGGGCACCACACTTTAGGAAGGATGTCAAAGCCTTAGAGAGGGTGCAGAAGAGATTTACTAGAATTGTAAGGGACGAGGAACTTCAGTTATGTAGAGAGACTGGGGAAGCTGGGGTTGTTCTCCGTAGAGCAGAAAAGGTGAAGAGGAGATCTATAGAGGTGTTCAAAATCATGAATGGTTTTGATAGAGTAAATAAGGAAGCATAGAAGCATAGAATATAGGAGCAGGAGTAGGCCATTCGGCCCCTCGAGCCTGCTCCACCATTTAATGAGATCATGGCTGATCATCCAAATTCAGTACCCTGTCCCTGCTTTCTCCCCATATCCCTTGATCCCTTTAGCCTTCAGAAATATATCTATCTCATTCTTGAATATATTTAATGAATTGGCCTCAACTGCCTTCTGTGGTAGAGAATTCCACAGGTTCACCACTCTCTGGGTGAAGAAATTCCTCCTCATCTCAGTCCTAAATGGCTTACCCCTTATCCTTAGACTGTGACCTCTGGTTCTGGACTCCCCCGCCATCGGGAACATCCTTCCTGCATCTAGTCTGTCTAGTCCTGTTAGAATTTTATAAGTTTCAATGAGATCCCCTCTCATTCTTCTAAACTCTAGCGAATATAAGCCAAATCGACCCAATCTTTCTTCATACGTCATTCCTGCCATCCCAGGTATCAGTCTGGTAAATCTTCGCTGCACTCTCTCCATGGCAAGAACATCCTTTCTCAGAGAAGGCGACCAAAACTGCACACAATACTCAAGGTGTGGTCTCACCAAGGCCTTGTACAACTGTAGCAAGACATCCTTGCTCCTGTACTCGAATCCTCTCGCTATGAAGGCCAACATACCATTTGCCTTCTTAACCGCCTGCTGCACCCGCATGCTTACCTTCAGCGACTGGTGCACAAGGACTCCCAGATCTCATTGCACTTCTCCTTTTCCCAATCTATTGCCGTTCAGATAATAATCTGTCTTCCTGTTTTTGCCACCAAAGTGGATAACCTCGCATTTATCCACATTATACTGCATCTGCCATGCATCTGCCCAATCACCCAACCTGTCCAAATCATACTGGAGTTTCTCTGCATCCTCATCACAGCACACATGCCCACCCAGCTTTGTGTCGTCTGCAAACTTGGAGATATTACATCTAGTTCCCTCGTCTAGATCATTAATATATATTGTGAATAGCTGGGGTCCTAGCACCGATCCCTGCGGTACCCCACTAGTCACTGCCTGCCACTCGGAAAAAGACCCGTTTATTCCAACTCTTTGCTTCCTGTCTGCCAACCAGTTCTCTATCCAAATCAGTACTTTACCCCCAATCCCATGTGCTTTAACTTTGCACGCTAATCTCTTATGCAGGACCTTATCGAAAGCCTTCTGAAAGTCCAAATACACCACATCCACTGGTTCTCCCTTATCTATTCTACCAGTTACATCCTCAAAAAATTCCAGTAGATTAGTCAGGCATGATTTACCTTTTGTAAATCCGTGTTGACTTTGTCTGATCCTGTCACTGTTTTCCAAGTGCTCTGCTATTACATCTTTGATAATGGACTCTAGCATTTTGCCCACTACCGATGTCAGGCTTACTGTTCTATAATTCCCCGTTTTTTCTCTACCACCTTTTTTAAATAGTGGGGTTACATTAGTTACCCTCCAATCCATGGGAACTGTTCCAGAGTCTATAGAATTTTGAAAGATGACCAGCAATGCATCTACTATTTCTAGGGCCACTTCCTTAAGTACCCTAGGATGTAGATTATCAGGCCCTGGGGATTTATCGGCCTTCAATCCCGTCAATTTCCCTAACACCATTTCCCTACAAATACTGATTTCATTCAATTCCTTCCTCTCATTAGACCCTATGTTCCCCGACATCTCTGGGAGTTTATTTGTGTCCTCCTTTGTGAAGACAGAACCAAAGTATGTATTTAATTGGTCTGCCATTTCTTTGTTCCCCATTATAAATTCCCCTGATTCTGACTGCAAGGGACCTACGCTTGACTTCACCCATCTTTTTCTCTTCACATATCTATAGAAGCTTTTACAGTCAGTTTTTATGTTCCCTGCAAGCTTACTCTCATATTCTATTCTCCCCCTCTTAATTAATCCCTTTGTTTTCCTTTGCTGAATCCTAAACTGCTCCCAATCCTCAGGTTTGCTGCTTTTTCTGGCCAATTTATATGTCCTCTCCTTGGATCTTATGCTATCCCTAATTTCCCTTGTTAGCCACGGTTGAGTCACCTTTTTTGTTTTATTTTTAAGGAGAAACTGTTTCCAGTGGCGAAGGGTCGGTAACCAGAGGACACAGATTTAAGGTGATTGACAAAAGAACCAGAGGCAACATGCAGCGAGTTGTTATGATCTGGAATGCACTGCCTGAAAGGGTGGTGGAAGCAGATTCAATAATAATTTTCAAAAGGGAATTAGATAAATACTTGAAGGGAGTAAATTTACAGAGCTATGGGGAAAGAGCAGGGGAGGGGACTAATTGGATAGGTTTACCAAAGAGCTGGCACAGGCACGATGGGTCGAACGGCCTCCTTCTGTGCTGTATCATGATACTATGAACCAGGGAACTTCCTGATCTGGATGGCTCAATTACTGAACAGGAAACTGCTTGGCATTGGGAAACTGTTTTTACACCAACAGCAAAATGGTGAATAGTAGAGCTTCCCCTCTGTCTTGTTCTTAGAAATCTATCTTACATGAGCTACAATTTTTGACATGCATGTAAAAGAATAATAATCAGAAATGAAAAGCATCTCTCTAAAGTGGAAAAGACATCTGCTGCACCACCATTTTCATTGTGTTACCGCCCTGTTCCCACCGGCAGTGGCGGGGAGGGCGGGGGGTGGGGGCGGGAGTGATGAGAATGGGCATGTTTGTGTTTTCTTTCTTCTTGCATTGCACAGCTCAATGGGCAGCAGAATTCAGGTCTATATGCAATTACGTGAATAGGTGTTACGATATATCTATGAAGCTTGAAAAAAAACCTGTTTCTACAAAAGATATCCATAATGCTGTGAAGCTGTAACAGCGCCAGCCAACACTGAGTTCAGCGACAAGCACGCACGTGCAGTGCTCCACTCACCATTTGGTTAACTTTTCATGCTAGTAGAGAGCTACCATGAGTATTGGCTCCATGCTAACATTAAATACGTTGAAATTAAAAATCTAAAAATCTCTCAAAGCATCCGTGTACTTTTTAAATGGGACTTTGCCTTGGACTGAACTATATTACAATAGATATAAGGCTCAAGAATGTGGAACTACCTGCTAGTGGTTATCTCACACTGCTTCAGAATACTGTCCTACCCCTTATCTCAAACCTGTTTATGTTGGCATCCCACTTATTTCAACAAAAAAGTGAACTCCCAGTACCTTCTCTGTACATTAATACCAAATATTTACAGTTTATGTCAATGTTGACATAAACTCTGGCACACTTAATTTGACAAATTTGTTATGTCCCTAACAGCATTAAAGGCCTTCATTTTTAAGACCACATACATCAACAGACCCTTACCTCCACATTGCGGTGAGGGTAAATCTGCTGAAACAAGGAGGAGAAACATGAAGAGTGTCACTGCGCATGCGTTATTGTCGCTTTGTCTTTTGGGGTTATAGTCTTTTCGCCTTCGGCCATCCTTTGAGAAGAGGCGGACGATACCATCTGTCTACAACTCCCAGGATTCTGTGAGGCTCTGGCTACATTTGAGAATTGTCAAGACCTCCACCCTCCCCTTAGTAGCATTGTTATTTCCTGAGTAATTGGTGTAATTTCTCTTATTAAGAACTGTATTTGTGGCAAGAAAGCAAAGCCCCAAGCGACTAACTATCTGGGCCCACAATACAGAAAAGGAGAAGAGGGATAGGACAGAAATGGAAATCTGCCGATTTGTCTCGCTTATATTGACAAAATTAGAATGGCTGCCAACATGTCAACATAAGCGGGGCGGTGTGTACTAAAGAGCCAGATCATCAACTGGGCATTTGCATTAAAACAATTTTACATTGACACAAAAGTAATAGTATAATGGCACTGCCATATTGTCATCTCATTTCATATGCAACTAAAGGGCGAGGATCAAATTCTATCAGAGAGAATAGGTAACACCAGTACTATTATGGTAGAAATCTCACAGAGTAGCAGAAAACAAAGCAAATCAGTCTGACCTACCTGCAAATAGAACAAGATAAAGTGTAACACTATTTATGCTGAATTGTCTCCACAATTGCTACTGGTATATTAAGCCACCTCCTGTAATACCCCGATCATAATTTACACTTGAGTTTCTTTTGTTTTAAACTTCATTTTTGTTAAACTTTTCTGTACTATCTTACGACTTAAAAATTAATTACTTTCTTGGAGCTTTGCTCAGTCAGGGAGATGCAGTGGTTTAGGCTATGGAGTTTTTCAGAACAGTTAGTATCGAGCAGTCAATATCTAAGTACTGATTTTCTTAAATGTTTTGTATCTGATTTTTAAAGGATGGCTTCTAAAAGTGGAGGTCTCAATCTAACAAAGGCTGAATAAATGTATCAAACGGATGTAGTAACTAAAGAGTAGGAATAACCAAACATTTTCAAACAGAGTCAGATAATATTAAATGATCTCTACCATTTAACATAGATTTTACAAATATTTTTTCTCAATAAACCGACAATAATAATTAATAATTGCCTCAAGTGAGCATCAATAATCAGAAACTGTGAGTGTTCGCAGTGACAGTCACTGCAGTACAAACACTCATCAAACAGAATAAAACTCCTGTGTAAAGTTAAAACATAAATTAGATATAAGTAACAAATACACTGCAGTGATTTCAACATTATAATCTGATCTCCTGGTTCAGATGATGGCCAGAAACTGCAAGAGTCATGCCCTGTTTGTTATCTTCTGAATCCTTGATTAGATTACTGCATTGTAATTACTCCCAAGTCCCTGTTATTCTCAATATATATAAACCATACTGTAAAGATAACATTCACTGGAATTTGACTGCTTAATCATGTAAAGATACAGATAAATCTATGTATAAATATGTATATGTATAAAGTGCTTGATGTTAATTTTCTGTGATAGCCATGAGCAACTAATTTACCAGGATATAAATTCCAACACTGGAACACATTTAGCATGGCTGTCGGAAAAGTATTATTTGATCAAGAAATACAGAACACAGAATGTCCCTCCCTTCCCCTCCCCCCACTCTATTTTATATATGTAGCAACTGCAACCCTTAGCATGGAAGTTAAAAGGAAAGGCTTTTGTTGATATTCCCCAACAAAGCAATCAGATAGCTTGAATTATTCTAACAGAGCCAGCTGCACAATACAGCAACAGGATAAGACAACGTTCAATTTTCCTGTGCTTTGAACCAAACATTCTCCTTAGTTCTTACAAAGTTTGTCTAACACAAGGAAGGAAAAATGATTCTACAGTACATTGATAACCATTGGGAAATGCAGTGTGTAAACTAAAGATGTTAGGGTCACATATATTTAATAAGAGTTTTCTGGTTTACAGGATGGTAAGTTATGATTTATTATTATAGGCAGGATAGGGCAGCAATAACTTCCTCTTCCTATCTTGCATGAAGCCTGAAGCCACATGCAAAGCACACCAAAAAAGCTGTTCCATGAAATACAGTGTTTGTCAGATAAAACAGCAATCAGGAAGTGGAGCTAACTTTCTCTATAAACACCAATGGTAAGACTAGGAAAATGAAGCTCAACAATTACAGACTGTGCACTAATGCAGTGACAGCTAATTGAAATAAGATTCAAAGATAAAAAAACGGGCATTGAATAAAAACATTAACAAGAAGCAGAGGTGCTTGAAATTTAATGGACCACAGTACAACCAAAAATAAAATTCAGTGCATAGATTAATAATAGAAAATTATACAAGACACATGGATAGAAAAGTTCTGACTTACATTTACAGGGGCTAATTCTGGACACATGACAAATCACATGCCCTTTCTCCATGCAAATGGAGCAGTTTCATTTATTAAATCAAAGGGAAAAAATTCTCTGGGGATGAACATACAAAAATGACAGGCAGGAAAAGACCAGCTGGTCCATCAAGCCTGTCCCAGGGAGGAGGGGAGTACTTGGAAAGATAAATTTTATGAATGCACGCTCCTGGTGCAGGGCCTCACCCAGTGGGAACACATATTTGGAAATTGTTGGCACATTTCCCACATATTTTTATCCATTTATATTAATGGATGAAAAATCATGGGGAGCGCACACATGTTTTCCTGATATGCACTCCCAGTGGGTGAGAATCCATATTGGGAGAACACATTCGTAAAAATTATCTTTCAGTGTAAAAATCTTCACCAAAAAGACAATAAAATTGTTTTAAGTATAACCATCTTGAGAATGGATATTTCCAATTTTGCCGGATGAAAAGCACCCTACTGGAAAACTCACCATGTTGGGTCCCCAGCTGGAAGAGGCGTATTTGGATGATGAGTCCTGATGCTACTGCACTTTTACTTCTGTTTGATTAATGACATTGCGCAAAGACATCACTTAAGCAGGTCTTTCGCAGCCTCATTGGCAGGTGCATGAATGTAGTTCTGGATGACAGCCTCGCAATGGGGTAGCACTTGGCCTCTGGTCAACATATCCCACTGACAGCATGCCCAAACTACGAAAACCACCACATGGAAAATAATGGGGAAACCCAAGTCCTACCACCCTGTAGCACAGTGCATTTGAGCATCCGTACACTATAGTGACATTCATGCATTTGTGTATTCTGAAATCTACAAAACTCAAAGGGGGAGAAATTGGCCTCTTTTACGCCTCTGGGGGCGTTAACGGGGCACTACCAGCTTTGCGACCGGGCGCAGTGAGAGTACCAACGCCCGCGAACTTCCCCTGCAAGTTAGCAGCGGCGGTAAACCCTAATGCCACGATATCCTGCACCCCGGGGATCGTGATGTCATCCAGTACCGCCCCGGATGCGAATTTGGCTTCCGCCCCCTGCAGCATCGCCGGCAGCTGCAGGAGTCATTGTCACCGCGGATGGCCGCTTGGGGAGCGGTAGTTAAAGGGATTGCTGGTGAGGTAGGCGAAAAATGTTTCATCAAGACTCTGCTTTTTTTTCTATTTTTCAGGTGCTGCGCTTGATCAGCCCTGCACTCTGTTAGAGTGCTTGGGGTTGATCGGAGGTGCCGTTGGCGATCAAGGGATTCGTTTTCTTGCAGAGCCTGCAACAATGGCCCTTCCCTTTAAAGGAGGGAAGGAGCCTTCCAACGCGGCAGCGCTGCACAGCCCATTGTGCAGCGCTGCACACCTACCGCCCTGCCTGCTGCCTGTTGCACTCCAGGAAGGAAGTAGAGCACTTGATTTAGCGCTCCACTTCTTTCCTGGAGCGCAAAACCGATTTTTTAAAAGTTGAAAAGCATTAGCACCTGGCATTAATTTTTTCAACTTTTAAAAGTTAGTGTCCCAAAAGGGGCGAAACCGAATTTCTCCCCCAAAGAGTTAAAAGCCATAAGGATTTAAATAATAAAAAGACAAATACATCTGAGCTGAAGGTCAGCCTAGTGCACAGCAGGCAATGGATCTGACTGAAGATATCACATTTAATTTCAGAAAGTAAGTGCAATTTGAAGTACAAAATATGCAATTTGCCATATTTTCTTAGCCACATTTTTAGTTAGCCCATCTAACTAACGTAAACATCAATCACATCTAACTATTCAACAAGTTAAACTGTGTGCTGGCAAAGCATAACTCCGTTTTTTAAAACATAACAGCCACGATTTTAAGGGGAGGGCGAAAACAGTGCGCGTGAGCCCCAAAGTGCACCCCGAAGCGAGAGTGACGACAAGGTCTGTCCGAATATAACGGCCGGTCACCATTTCCATAAGCTTGGCGGCTGGCCGGCCCATTGCATTAGCTGCAGGCCAACCGCCCACACGACACAATTTCCAGTGGGATGCTCGGTCAGTATTTAAAGCCTGAATGCACATCTTAAAAGGAAGCCACATTCACTACTGGTGGAAGTTGCTACAGGGAAGCTGTGGAAGTTTCTGGCTGGCTGGCAAGAGAGGGATGGTGGCCTCCAGGTTCTCTGACACCTCCCTGGAGGTGCTGCTGTCAGCCATGAGGGCCAGGAGGGTTGTCATATTCCTCAAAAGTGGGAAGAAGCCCAGCACTCTCAGCAAGAAAGCTTGGCTGCAGGTGGCACAACAAGTGAAAAGGAGGAGCATCAGTCAGAGAACCTGGATTCAATAACATCACTAGGACGGAAAGGTGAGTACAGTTCCTCTTTTACCCATCTTGCTTATGTCACTCACTGATAATTACAGGCCATGTGCTGACCTCATTATTCTCCTCTAGAAGCAGACTGTTTCCAGCAGTTGAGAATCAAGATCAAGCAGACATAGACACAATTAAATGTCAGAGATTTAGAACAAGGGCAGGAGAAACTTCTTCACAAAGAGAGTTCTGATGCTGTGAAATTCACTTCTAGGACTAGTGGTTGAGGCCGAATCTGTATCAACATTCAAGATTACATTGGATTGGTGCATGAAGGAAAAGGGGTTGAAGGGATAGGGGAATAGGATGGGTAAATGTAATTAGAACTATTTGCTTGCATGGAGGGTAAGTGCCAACAAGGACTGGTTGGGCAGAATGGCCTGTTCAGTGTAGGATGATTGACAATTATTTTCAGACATGTGTGTTGGCTCTTCAACCAATGACATTTGCCACTTCAGTTTAAGGGTATCATAGTGTAGAACTGGTCAGCCTTTTTAATTTAAGGATATACATGAAGCAATGATCTAATTTAAAACACTGTTTTAGGTACTGGGAGCACAGTAACTATGTTAATATTGAATAGTGCTTTTCTAATTGTATTATCATAGTACTACTTCTCAATCTGGTGAGATTTATCTGTCTGAAGTATTCACAAAAAATACCAAAAGAAACAAACTTTTTTTGTGTGTTAGCCTCTTTTGTTAATACCAGACCCTCAGGGAGAAATCTTTATGAAGATTTTGTCAGTCACAATTGTACACTGTGGCCTTCACATTAACACTGCTTCCTTCTTGCTTACGATAATGACCAATCGCTCCTACATGGTGCTGTGATGTCTGTGATATTCCTTGCCATACCTATACCCAGCAAATGGCTTGGAAATTAATGCACGCAGATCAGTATTGGAAATTAACTTTTTATAGCCAAAGGCAATATCCTGCCAGGAAGAGAAAAATCCATTAAAACAGTACTAGGATCTGATTACTCATGGATGATTTGTACCAGCAAAATAATATTAACAATAATTACTTACTAAATACAGCAAATTCCAGAGCTGTAAAGATTAATCAATGCATTATCTATACTGATTGATAAAGATACTGAGCACATTCAATACCAAATTAATTGCCAATGACTTAAAACAGCCTTATATAGGGAATCACTATTTGTAATTTTTTTAAACATGGAATTTCAACATATATACCTTTTTGGAAAGGGAGTTTCACCATAAGTATCCTTTTTCAAAATTAAACAGGTAAATGAATTACAATTCACATTCTTTTAATTTTTTGTCATGGTTTTTGCTTTGATGGTGACTGATTTGATAATAAACATAGTAGTCTGTTCAGCATCCTTTATTGTTAAGTTACGAAACATAAAACAAGAAATGTGCACACTGCTAATCAATCAAATAATTCTGAATCAATGTTTTATAGAATTGGTAAACAGTATAATTATACAATTCCTGGTTGCTTTATATATAATGTGGAAAAGTTTAAATGTCCAACATGTACTGAGCCACCCTTCATGGAGAAACATTGGAACTAATAGGAAATCTGCAAAATATTTACCTGAATAACTGACCACAGATGACTGAAATTAGTAATCTGCACATTTATTTAGTTTTCTAAATGTTGGAATTCTTATATGAAATGTTCATGGTCTAATAGTGTTATCTTTAGGATGCAAAACGTCTTACAGTATCGTATTACTCTACACTTTGTACCCAGCATGTCCAGCAGATTCATTTCCTACATTACAACAGTGACTACATTTTTAGAAAGTACTTAATTGACTGTAAAGCACTTTGGGACATCCTGAGGTTGTGAAAGGCACTATATAAATGCAAGTCTTTCTTTTGTTTCATTAGAAATACTCATGTAGTGGATTGAGTGACGAGGCACCAAAGAAATTTTAGGGCATTTGACTAGTTTCCCAGTTTAACTAAATGTCGTAACAGAGAACTGCTGGTATTGCTTGCATTTTTCATTTAAAATTTTCTTCCAATTTAATGCTTATATATAATGCATAATAAGGCCAACAAAAAAACACAGCTCCACTGGTATTCTGGGATCTTTCCACCTCATGCAATCCACTACTGGGGAAGTGGCAGTTGAACCAGTAACTAGTGTGAGAGGAAACTGAATTAGCTGTGACTGGCTTTTATTCCTCCACATCACCACACTGCTGCTTTCCATTTCTTTTCAGTCTGTAAAACATTTAGTTGTCTACTGTCTGAATAAAATAAATATATGCAGTATTCAAAGTTGCCGCAGTCCAATGTATGTGTGTACATGGCAAACCAAGTTAGGATAACAGTAACAATAGGAAATAATTAGTAGGTTCAGTGTTAAAAACCGTATCATTTAGCTTTAATCAGAACAATTGTAATAGATAAAAGATGATGAAACTACCTAAGTCACTGTAAAGGAAGCTATTACATTCCAGGTCAAACCTCTGATTGGCTACGAGTATACCATAAAATACTGGCATATCTACTCAGAATATTTGTTTGAAACAGTGAATTCAAATTCCTGTCTTTCCTTCACAAGCCTTTTTTGGTGTTTTTTATGTCCTTGTTTCCTCAATTTTTCTCATTAAATTGCAAACAATATTATCTTTTCAGACAAATCGGCAAGCTTGTATGTAATGTCAACAATGAGTTCCCAGGTGTCTTTGCGTTTTTATTATGCCAATAACTTATACCACTTGGTTTGCCTTTTCCCTAAATAATCCCTAGTGTAGTAAAAACTCTGGTACGTATACCCCTAAGTCATTCATTATTGCCTTAGTTCACCCTGGTAATTAGGATTATGTACCCTATGCATATATAACTGTCTTTCTCTGGTCAAGAATATTCTTTATAAAGAAACAAATGCTGCTGTTATACATTTTAACAGCTGCATACTGGCACCAGTATCACACAAGAGATGTGACATATTACCTCATTCACAGCCGCATATTACATCAGATAGCACTCTAGTTTCCTCTAAAACTCAAGAGCACCACTGTGGCACAAGTGCTTGCACATGCAACGGTCCTCAAATTTTGGATGGAACTAGTGACCCAGTATGTGAGCCCTACTTGAAGCAGCTACAGCAAACATTCAACCAAGTTACCTCTCTACCTTGATATGGTGGGGAGCCAAGAGAAAAAGGCCAAACTAATATTGTGTTGGCTGTTATCATGGAGCTGACAGAATATGAATGCACAGTCAGAGCCTTGATTTTGAATGTCTGAAAGGAAAGGCAACAGGAACAGATTTGGTGCACCTTAGTATTATACAACAAGATTGGTGGTGATTTATGCTCATTCCAGCATTAATTAGGGATTCAAAAGCAGGTAACAAGTCTCCATTTTGAGCCTGAGTAAGTAAATGCTACATTGCAGAACAGCAATATCATAAAGTGTAAGAGAGACTAGATAAATGAGGAAATAGTGATTAGCTATGCCAAGCTTTTAATATAAAAGCCAGAAGAATGAAGGAAGAAAGGAAGACTGAGTAAAGTAACTTCACAGTTTTAATGTGTGAAAGAATGTTACAATAGGAGACTATGAGGATGTAAAGAGGAGGAAGAACACATAGAGTGACATATTTGGAACAAAGAAGAAACTGGAGAGGAAACTTCAGAGAGACACTGACTATTATCTATGAACCACTTGAGAATGGTCTTCACAGGCATGTAAAACCACCATGACGGAAGGCATAAGGACAGAATTCTTTCAGGTTAAAATAGCAGGAAATCACTATCAGACAAAGCGATGGAATTAGATTTTATAACTTTCTTGAATCTCCAAAAATATTTTGCGGGAATTTTATAATAAATGATTTCTGTTATTGCTGGTCATGTTTGAAGTCATTAAACAATTTAGCCTAGATTTTCCAATCATTGTTATTTTAACACTAGCTGAAGCCTATTTATTTTAAATGGGTTGCCATTGGCATTAAAATGATATCAATTGGATAATCTAAACTTTTCAGTATTGAGCTGGCTAAACTTTTTCCTTAATTGTTTCTATCCACTTATAACATTCATCAGATGATAATGGAAATGGAGTTTTCTAAAAGCTCAATAAAGTACTGGGTCAGTGATACAATGTTGAATACCAATGTGTCACGCTACTAAGTGTTAGCAGTACAGGTTTGTATCTGTGATTCCCCATATGGTAAATTATCAATTTCAGCCCTGCTGTTGGGGGGTCTGGGTGGAGCCAGATCACTTCCTCACAAGAAAGAAGGGAAGTAATAAGCAAAATAGTGCAGAAGCTGGAAATGTTGAACAAAAACATAAAATCTGCTGGAAACATACAACAGCATCTGTGGAGAGAACAGACAAGTTTACTTTTTGGGTGTGGGGACTGTGGACTCTTCTTCACAACTGAAAAATAAGAGCTGGACCGGCATATTAGTACAATTAGAAAAAGGGGTTGGGGAGACAAAGATGGAGAGGAATCTTGAATGGAATGATGTGTAAATAGCTAAGGAAGTGGGGGACCTGGAGAATTGCAAGATGGGAGAGATGGAAAACATGGAAAAGCTGGAGGTCAGGTATAAAATTAAAACAGGTTTAAAAATGAACATATAGTTAAAGTCTGAAGTTACTGAAGTCAGTGTTCAAACCAGAGGGCTGTAAGGTGCCTCAGAGAAAGATATATTGCTGTTCTTGAAGTTTGCATTGAGTTTCAATGGAACAGAGAGCAGAGTGGAAATGGGTGGGGGAGTTAAAGTGGCGAGCCATAGGTAGCTTAGGGTCACATGTGCAGACAGAATGGAGGTGTTCAGCAAAGCGGACACTTAATTTGTGTTTTGTTTTCCTCAATTACTCTCCCATTTTCTTGCATTTGCCTAGGCTTCCCATTTCCTTAGGCATTCACACACCCTTTATTTCTTTAACGTCTTGATGTTTCTATCCATTATTTGACTGAGATAATCTGTTATATGTGGCTTTTTCTAATTGCATTAATATGTCTGTATGCCTTGTATTTTTCAGTTCTTAAGTAGGGTCAGCACCTAAAAAGTAAACTTGTCTGTTCTCTCCAGAAAAATAAGGGAAGGCTGGGAGTGGTTAAATAGTGGTAATGAAAGATGCTTGGGAGCAAGTTTCCAGATCTGCCTTCTCATGTAGGGGTGCTGCATTACAAAAGAAAATCAAAGAAAAATAAAGGTAAAAAATATAAATAGCTTAAAAACTCAAAATGTATAAATTTTGATCCAATGTTTACAAATGCTTTACGTAGTATGAGATTAATTTAAAATTAGATTGAACAGTGTGGTGAGTTTTAAAACCTAATCCATATCCAGTGGAAAGTATGGATGGATGGAAGTAATACATATCTCAATAGAAAACTGCTTTGATTTGATTTCTTCCACTATTAGAACTCTGAAAAAAGTTAAGTATTTTTGGGAGAAATTAGCTTATATGGATCAGATTTTAGTTAACAGGTGTATATAGCTTCCATCTAAACATTCTTTGTTGCACTTGAACAGTAAGCCATAATTTAATAAAGAAAAAAGACTTGCATTTATATTGCGCCTTTCATGACCACCGGACGTCTCAAAATGCTTTACAGCCAATGAAGTACTTTTGGAGTGTAGTCACTGTTGTAATGTGGGAAACGCGGCAGCCAATTTGTGCACAGCAAACTCCCACAAACAGTAATGTGATAATGACCAGATAATCTGTTTTTGTTATGTTGATTGAGGGATAAATATTGGCCAGGACAACGGGGATAATTCTCCTGCTCTTCCTCGAAATAGTTCCATGGGATCTTTTACGTCCACCTGATGGGGCCTCGGTTTAATGTCTCATCCAAAAGACGGCATCTCCAGCATTGCAGCACTCCCTCAGCACTGAACTGGAGTGACAGCCTAGATTTATGTGCTCAAGTCCTTGAACCCACAACCTTCTGACTCAGAGGCGAGTGTGCTACCCACTGAGCCACAGCTGACAATGTCAATTTTCAATTTATCAGAGCGAAATACTGTTTTGAATATTGCCGTTGTAATGGTGACATCGTTCAATGTGTTTTTGTTTCTTTCCCAGCCTTTCCCATCACATTCTCCACTATATACTCTACTTTTTACCTCAGTTCAAAAGAACTACACTGGCCCCGTAGTGCTCTCTGTAAAATAGCTCATCATGTTCTCTGGCTAAAAGCACAGCTGGCAAGGGAGCTGAACCTCATGACAGGCCACACTGAACCTAGTCATCTCTGCCAAGAACGCCTATAATAATAAAAATGCCAGCCAATGCAATGAAGGGAGCATCGTGTTTGCACTTGGGTGACGCAGTGCAAACGGCTCCTTCCATTAGATAAATACTGAATGTTGACATTAGGCCAGAAACAAAATAACAAGCGGTTTAAATAGCCCAGCAGTTTCTTAATAGAAATTCTATTATTAATGAGATTGGAGTTAAAGAAATCAACTGTGGTTTTCCCACATCTTCCTAAAATATATTCACATCAAGGATAAGCAGTGCCCCCTAGTGTTACCATCTGTAGATGATTAAACATGAAGCAAAAATAGATTGGAGTCTCTCATAACAGGAAAATAGAAAAGAAAAAAAAATCCTGACACGGCCAAGATGTTTTTAATGTTCCAGGCAGCTCAACAATTCCACCTCAGAATAACAGGCCATGCATGAGAGAGGATGTCAGAGAGTGCAGTGGAAATCATTCACTGTAAAGCCATCTAATAAGAGCTGCTGAATGCATAACTAGGAACTGTTGTGAATGAATAAATTAGTGAAAAAGCCTAGCATCAACACAAGATTCAAATACGTAAATAAAAAAAAAGTGGGACGTAAAATCGGCAATGGGCCTCTGAATTTTGTGTTGTGATCTGCTGTTTCCAAATTGCGTTGGAAGTGCGCTGAACATCATATTGGCTCGGGAGAATTTTTGTCGTCCAGGGCAGCCACCTGAAACAAGCGGATATGGAAAGATAGAAAACAGTGTTTCTCCTAGATCCCCCCAAAATTCCAGCCCACTGCTGGTGCGTTCGAGGCCCCCTGTGATTGCCTCCCCCTCACCCACCAGATGTGTCGGCTGCCTCTGCATGAGAGCTGGCCGAGGTCCCGCCCTCCCTGACTGGCGAGCAGCAGAGAGGGGGCATTCCTTTGGCACATACAGCTTTCTGGCGGCATTTAAATGAGGCCCGAAGTTGAATTTGGCTCAGGCCTCAGGCAAACATGGACCGATGATTCTGCGCCCATTTTGGGCGCAAGTCGAATTTCCACCCCAGTCAGAAATTTAGGATAAGTTTGTAGTAAGGATAATAGTGGTACATATTTTGATAATTATGGATGTTAGCAACTCAATATATCCAGCCCAAGTGAGTTATAAATGCCAACTGGACACAATGATCAAAAAGAGCTTTGTAACTTTCTTATTAATCAAGACAAAAATACCATATATAACACACAAGTCAAAGGAACTGGAAACATGCAAGAATATCATTTTATTTGAACAGGATGTCATTCAGGTTTTATATGGTCTTCTAGACTTGTCATTTAAATTGCTAGCAAAGTGGATAATTATGTATGATGAATGGCTGCCAAACTGCTGGAACTTGATTCAGAGGAGAAATCCTTAGATGGAAATACAAGTAGGGTAATCTTCATTTTTGTAATTTTTTACCTAAAAACTCTTCACAGATTTTATCTACAATAGTTTTTAATTGTGAATTAATATGTCAAATTTTTCCTACTCAATGACTGAAAGTGGCTGTCAAATGATTTTCCTAAGTAACAGCTGATAGGTTTGAACAGTCACATCAATTTATTTTGTAATTTTTATAACCAATTATGCAGTAGGTTTAACTATACATATTGCAAAATGCAGTTCTATAATGTTTAATCAAATAAAAGATTTTTTTTAGCTTATATTTACTTAATGCTAATATTAATTTTGGCTGTGCTGAACTGACCAGCCTGGGAATCAAACAAACAAACTGGCAAATCATAAGGTGGGAGAGGGTTAAACAGAATAAAACAAGGCTTCTCCACATTTTCTGTAACTCTCTACAAATCATTTAAAGAAACCTGGTGATGGCTCACAGGGACTTCAATGCTCCAGCAACCAACTGCTTTCTGTACTGCTGTTTAATCACAGCATTACTGTAAAATAACTAAAAAGCTATTTCTATTAATAATCCCACAAGTATCTTGTGCAAATATCTACTGTTCTAGACCACACAGGAGTTACCCAAACAGGAACAGTTATGAGAAATCTCAAACAACTTTATAGTGATGTAAACAATTTTTCTACACAGGGAAAATAATCCAACTATACTTTAAAGTCAACATAGCCTGCATGTGTTATATTGATTATTTATAGGACATTGGGGCAACATCATTTTCTTTCTGGTGATTCCAACCATACTGATTTCAATCTGAAAGTTCTGTAGCAGCAATATAATGCACTAGAAACATCAGGCCCAATTTTCCTATTCCATGGAATGTCATATGAAAAGATTCAATTTGCATCCATGTGCAAAATAAAGAATTCTGAAGAGTGCCACCATCCTGCAATTTATTATATTTTAATCTGTAAAAACAATTCAGTAGTTTTGTGACATTCTTTTCCACAGGGATATATATTTTATTAAAAATCTGCATCCGTGTGAGTGTGTGACAGTGTTGTAGTTCAACCAATCAGATCAGAGAATTAGAAATCACCAACCCATTAACCAATCGCCTAATCACAACATACTGAATACCACCTACAGCAGATCAGCTGTTTCTGCCAGCGGGTTTTCCCCAAGGTGAGCGCTGAGCACCACGATTTATCCTGTATACATCCCAGCTTACCAACAACAATGCTATGAAAATCCACTGATGTATGTATGAATATGTGTGTGTATATATATATAAAGACCTGCTTTTATTTGCCTTACATCCAATTTCAATAGAAAAACAGCTTGGCAACGTATCCGATGATCTAATCAGTTCTGATTATGACTGTTGCACAGCTGTGATACTAATTTCCTAGTATTGCCATTCGCAGAAGAATCAGAATTCCAATTGTACTAACTTGCAGTTTTTGCAAGTGCTATATGTACAACAAAGTGACCATCAACACAAAAGAATGTGCATTTAGAGGTAAATTTGCCCTAATATCACCCTATTCTGTGTCATTGTATTTTAACCATTTTGCTTATCCCACTTCTGTCTGACAAATGGACATTGACTTAAAGTGGGCCCTTAGAAAGTTTACTCTGCAAGGATGGCATAGCAACTTTATTATTTCCATTTAAAATTATTTTTCCTTCCTTATTTTCAGTATCCAGTTCTACATCTCATTCCCCAACAGAAAAGGCTCGTAGGTAATTTACGTGCAGGCTTCTCCCACTGCTGTTGGGTAACCATCTACTTGGAAGTTCACAGGAGACCAGCAAAGATTGGGACGCGATTTTGCCAGCGCTCAGAGGGCAGGTTTGGAGGCGGGTCAGAGGTTAAATTCGTTTTGACTGACGGCGGGTTCCGAACCCGCCGTCAACCCGCCTCCATGCAACTTTGCAAAGTGTCGGGTCTGGGAGTCCCGATCAGGCCCGACACCGAGCAGCGGGAGAGGCACTTAAGGCAGTTAACAGCTTGTTAACTGCCTACATAATCCCATTTTAGCAGGCTCTTCCCATTTTACGACATTTTCAGTGTGTTCCACGCCGTTCGCAAAACACGCAGCTGATTGTGCCAGGTTCAGCAACTACGTGAATTCTTGACAGCTGCACCTGCAGCATAAAAGCGGACCTGTAACATGGCTGACTTTCAGATGGCAGAACTTTGTTTTTGAGGTGTTGGAACACTTTTTGCAGGTCTATTAAGCTTGTAAGTGGTTAAGCTGAGATCCATATGCACTGTGACCTCCTTGGAAAACCCTCTCCCCCACATTGCCTGAGCGCTTATAACATCTATTCCTCAACTGACATATATACCAGCAGAATGGGAACCATTTTTACCCTCTTATCCTGGTCCTCAGAATCGGAGGAAGAGCAGCCCTCTGCCCTATGCAGCAGAACCAGGCACAACAGCAGCAGCAACAACAGGAGCGCCAAACTCCTCCTCACCCACCTGATGCTGCACAGGGCAGAGGGCGTCAGCACAGGGCTGCACCTCGTCGCAGGAGATACCCCCAACACAGGGTTTACAGGCAGAGGATGAGCTTCCTCAACATGACTCAGCAGCAGTGCCAAAGGAGGCTAAGACTTTCACGAGAGGTAGTCGCTGACATCTGCGCAATGCTGCACCAACACCTGGAGCCCAGAGGAGCGGGTGGACACTCCTTACCAGTGGCTGTCAAAGTCACCACTGCCCTCAATTTTTTTGCTTCAGTGTCCTTCCAGGGATCATCAGCAGACATCAGCGGCATCTCCCAGTCGGCCGCAAACACTTGCATCATGCAGGTAACCGATGCCCTCTTTGTAAAGACGCACAATTACATCCACTTCTCCACGGATGAAGCAAGTGTAACTGCACGTGTGGTTGGCTTTGCAAATATGGCAGGCTTGCCAAGGGTGCAGGGTGTCGTAGACTGCACACATGTGGCCATTAGGGCACCCCATCACAACCCAGCTGTATTTGTCAACCACAAGGGCCTCCACTCCCTTAATATCCAGCTGGTGTGTAACCACAGGAAGAACATTATGCATGTTTGTGCCAAGTTCCCTGGCAGTTGCCCTGACTTGTTCATCCTGTGGCAGTCTACTGTGCCTCAGCTCTTCAATCCGCCAAGCCAACTTTCCAGATGGCTACTTGGAGACAAGGGCTATCCGCTGAAGACGTGGCTAATGACGCCATTGAGGAGGCCATCAAACGAAGCTGAGGAGTGCTACAATGCGAGCCACATTTCCACCAGAGCCATCATCGAGCAAACCATTGGCTTGCTCAAAAGGCGATTCTGATGCCTCGACAGATCAGGTGGAGCCCTACAGTACTCACCAGCCAGGGTCTCCAGAATCATCATGGTCTGCTGTGCACTGCACAACATCGCACAGCAGCGTGGCTTACCGCTGCCTGAGGAACAAGTGGCTCAGCGCACAGCCTCCTCAAAGGAGGAGGAGGAGGTTGAAGACCTTGCGGAGGCAAATGTGCTAGTTCCACCAGCACGCGAGCACATTGCTGGCCGTGATGCAAGGGATGCACTAATCCATGCCAGATTCGCTTAAGTTTACAAAGCAAACACATATGGCTGCCACCTTCTTAACACATCATACACCATTTATACAATAAACTGTGGATTCCTATCACTCTTACCACCATCGTTACAGATGAAAGGCGCCCTGGCAGTTCACTGTGGCACTTCCATTTCTGGGCACACATAGGCCAACGCTTTGAATGTTTGCCATCGCATTTCTTTATTACAATTGAAATGACGATGATAATCTTAAATTTGTATTACATCAAAACACCCAAGTGACTACCCTTGTGACTATTTGTGTGTTAACTTTCTCTTACGTGTGCTTCTACGTGGTGCTTCCCCTGTGTCTTCCGCAGATGTGGAGGCACCTTGCTCACTTTCATGCTGCTCCTGCTTCGACATCTTTGGTGGGCGTCCTCTGGGTTTGGGAGCTTGGGAGGGCTCAGCAACAGGTAGCTCCGCCTGCGGCTGTGCAGGGGCTGAGATGGCCATTTCAGTTGGGTGAGGAATCTGGGGCTCTGACCAAGGGCTCCGCAGTGGCATGGGGGTGGGAGCGCTTGGAGAGGAGCCCACACTTCCTTGTTGTCGACCACCAATATCCCTCTCATGGGTCGCCCGCACTTCACTGCTAGCAAGTAGCTGGAGGGCACCTTGCTGCATATCAGTGGGGCCATGAGGACCCGTCTCTGTCCTGACAGTCCTCATAACGGGGACGTCCATGTACCTCTGGTGTCTCTCCTCAATAGCTGCCCATCTATCCTCCATAGCAGACCATTTATTTAGAAGAGTCACCATGCTCTGTTGAGTCTGGCGACTTATGTCCTCCAAGGAGGTTGACACCCTCTCCATGGTGGCACGTTCATGCGCCATTGCCTTCACCATGGCATTGCTTATGTTTGAGATAGACTCCTCCATTCTTTGCACACTCGCAGTTACCGTGGATGCAAAACCTGTCAGAGACTCCTGCACTTGTTGCTGAAGTTCCAGCACTGCTCTCTTTCTGGATGGCCTCAGAGGCACAGGGTCCACATGCAGCTGAGCAGAGCTAGGAGCGCCCTGCGGCCTCCGACGAGGACTCTCCACTGCTGTCCCTGTCTCTACCATCTGCTGATGCTCACTTCTGAGCTGTGATACACCAGGTGACAACACTAGTCTATCTCGCGAATGACCCACCGAGGTGTGCGTCTCTGTGCTGGTGCTGGGTGCTCTCAATTCTGCTGACACTGCGCCCTCAGAGGTTGCAGTTTACTCTGAGGAGTCTTCCGGCTCTTCCTCCTGGACAGTGGGGAGGGGGGCTTTCGATGGTCCTGTGGGGGAGTAAAGGCATGAGTTAGACATGTGATAGTAACTTAGCAGGCACATCGAATTGTGCAGATGATCAGAACTCAATCTGTATGAACATCAGATGCCATATCAGTCACTCATGCAATATAAATGAGAGGGCTGCAAATCTATTCTGTAACCAGCTTACTCTATTGCGCCTGTCTGACCGTCGCCCACTTCCAGATCCTCAGCATCTCCGACGATGTCGAGAGCAGCCTCCTCAGCGGTGGTCAAGTGGGCAATCGAAGTGGCCCTCCTCCTGTCCGGCTCCTCTCCCTCTTATTGCGGGCTCTCTTTTCCTGCAATGAGGGACACAAGTGGAGTTTGAGTGAGAATGTTGGAGTGAGTGTAGAGAATCCATAGCATAGCTGCTTAGAGGGAGACAAAGATGGAGTGAGGTGCCAATACCAAGGGCCCTCCCTGTGCGTTGTTAGTTGTTGTCATTGCATAGAAACATAGAAAAATAGGAGCAGGAGTAGCCCATTCGGCCCTTCGAGCCTGCTCCGCCATTCAATATGATCATGGCTGATCCTCTATCTCAATACCATATTCCCGCTCTCTCCCCATACCCCTTGATGCCTTTTATGTCTAGAAATCTATCTATCGCCTTCTTAAATATATTCAGTGACTTGGCCTCCACAGCCTTCTGTGGTAGAGAATTCCACAGGTTCACCACCCTCTGAGTGAAGAAATGTCACCTCATCTCAGGATACGGGGTAGGACATTTAAGACTGAGACTGTGACCTCTTGTTCTAGACCCCCCAGCCAGGGGAAACATCCTCCCTGCATCCAGTCTATCTAACCCTGTCAGAATTTTATGTTTCAATGTGATCCCCTCTCATTCTTCTAAACACTAGTGAATACAGGCCTAGTCGACCCAATCTCTCCTCATACGACAGTCCTGCCATCCCAGGAATCAGTCTGGTGAACCTTCGCTGCACTCCCTCTATGGCAAGTATATACTTTCTTAGGTAAGGAGACCAAAACTGCATACAGTACTCCAGGTGTGGTCTCACCAAGGTCCTGTACAACTATATTAAGACATCCTTGCTCCTGTACTCAAATCCTCTTGCAATGAAGGCCAACATACCATTTGCCTTCCTAACTGCTTGCTGCACCTGCATGTTTGCTTTCAGTGACTGGTGTACAAGGACACCCAGGTCCCTTTGTACATCAGCATTTCCCAATCTATCACCATTTAAATAATACTCTACCTTTCTGTTTTTCCTACCGAAGTGGATAACTTCACATTTATCCACGTTATACTGCATCTGCCATGTATTTGCCCACTCACTCAACTTGTCTAAATCGCCTTGAAGCCTCTTTGCATCCACCTCACAACTCACAATCCTATCTAGTTTCGTGTCGTCAGCAAACTTGGAAATATTACATTTGGTTCCCTCATTCAAATCATTGATATATATTGTGAATAGCTGGGGCCCAAGCACTGATCCCTGCGGTACTCCACTAGTCACCGCCTGCCACCCCGAAAAAGACACATTTATTCCTACTCTGTTTCCTGCCTGTTAACCAATTTTCAATCCATGCCAGTATATTACCCCCAATCCCATGTGCTTTAATTTTGCACCTCTTATGTGGGACTTTATCAAAGGCCTTCTGAAAATCCAAATACACCACATCCACTGGTTCTCCCTTATCTATTCTACCAGTTACATCCTCAAAAAACTCCAGTAGGTTTGTCAAACATGATTTCCCTTTCATAAATCCATGTTGACTTTGTCTAATCCCGTTGATATTTTCTAAGTGTCCTGTTATCACATCCTTTATAATAGACTCTAGCATTTTCCCTACTACTGATGTTAGGCTACTGATGTCTGTAGTTCCCGGTTTTTTCTCTCCCTCCTTTATTAAATAGTGGGGTTACATTTCCCACCCTCCAATCTGCAGGAACTGTTCCATAAGCTATAGAATTTTGGAAGATGATAACCAATGCATCCACTATTTCCATGGCTACCTGTTTTAGTACTCTGGGATGCAGATTATCAGGCCCTGGGGATTTATCAGCTTTCAGTCCCATTAATTTCTCCAGCACTATTTTTTTACTAATACTAATTCCCTTTAATTCCTCCTTCTCACTAGACCCTTGGTTCCCTAGCATTTCTGGGAAGTTATTTGTGTCCTCTTCCATGAAGACAGAACCAAAGTATTTGTTTAATTGCTCAGCCATTTCCTTGTTCCCCATTATAAATTCTCCCGTTTCTGACTGTAAGGGACCTACATTTGTCTTCACTAATCTTTTTCTTTTTACATACTTGTAGAGCTTTTACAACATAACAGTGATAGCGAAGGTGAGGGGTGCATAGTAGAATGGTGAAGTGATTCTGTACATAGAGAGGGATGGTTAAGGGTGCAAGGGATGTAAGGGTAAAGTGGGATGTGCAGGAGTAGGTTGACAATGCAGAGTGCTGGTGATGAGAGGAGATGGGTAGCAGATTGAAGGTAAGTGTGATGTTATACTCACTTTTGCTGATCTCATCAGGTCATTGAACCTTTTCCTGCACCCAGGTGCGACCACATAAAGACCTGGCGCTCACCTCCTCAGCAATTTGCAGCCAGGCTCCTTTGGTTTACTGAGGAGGGTTCCTCCGTCCATTTGCGGGGAACAGAACCTCTTGGCGTCCTCTCACTCCCTCCACAAGAGCATGGAGGGAGTCGTCATCAAATCTGGGAGATGCCTTTGGTCTTGAAGCAGTCATTTTGAGATGTACCACACCGAGAAGCAGCAGAATAGGATGGATCAAAAACTAGGCTGTATGGGCCCCTTAAATATAGCTGGCTGAAAGATGTTAGCAGAGGTGAGCAGCAGGCCCAAACCCACTGATTGGGCCGGGTGTCGCGCACGACGGGCTTAATCAGTCCACTTAAGCAAAAATCGTAATTTCAGGGCGGATTAAACCGGCAGCGGGACCGGAACCCGCCGAACATCAAAGCTGCCTCCACTTGGAAAATCGCGGCCCAATTCACTTCAATTTTCTCTTTCTTTGGGAAAATTCCTCACCTCTGCTCACTGCTGCCCCCTAATGGTCTCAAACAAAATTTGAAACTGTATGGAGAATTGTAAACAAGAACCACATGTTATAATTTAGTGGAATTACTTTAATCCCACTGCAAAATAATTTGTTTGCGTATGTAGGTGTTTGGTATGGATCCCTACACACTCCAAAGTTAAGCATTTAACAGTTCACATCCAAAACCATTTAAACATGGCACTGCATTAAGTCAATATTTATATTAACAACTTACATTTATATAGCACCTTTAGCTTAACAAAACATTTCAAGATACTTCACAGTTAGGAGTTAGAATAGTATTTAGCAGCTAAAAAACTGCAGAATTCGATTTCAACTGGACTTTTCCTTCCCTGTGACATATGGGAGAAAAATGTAAAAATGTTATTGCAGATTCTTCGTAGAATCATAGAAAGTTACAGCACGGAAGGAGGCCATTTCGGCCCATCGTGTCCGCGCCGGCCAACAAAGAGCTATCCAGCCTAATCCCACTTCCCAGCTCTTGGTCAGTAGCCCTGCAGGTTACAGCATTCCAAGTGCACATCCAAGTACTTTTTAAATGTGGTTAGGGTTTCTGCCTCTACCACCCTTTCAGGCAGTGAGTTCCAGATCCCCACAACCCTCTGGCTGAAGAAATTTCCCTCAAATCCCCTCTAAACCTTCTACCAATTACTTTAAATTTGTGCCCCTGGTTTTTGACCCCTCTGCTAAGGGAAATAGGTCCTTTCTATCCACTTTATCTAAGCCCCTCATAATTTTATACACCTCAATAAGGTCTCCCCTCAGCCTCCTCTGTTCCAAGGAAAACAAACCTAGCCTATCCAGTCTTTCCCCATAGCTAAGATTCTCTACTCCCGGCAATGTCCTTGTAAATCTCCTCTGTACCCTCTCTAGTGCAATCACATCTTTCCTGTAATGTGGTGACCAGAACTGCACGCAGTACTCCAGCTGAGGTCTAACATTCTTCTAATGTTTGCACTGGTTTCTAGCTCATGGGTGTACCATCACACATTTTTTAAACCCTCAAAGTCATCTGCATAGTATTATTTTTCTTACTAATGGTTGAAACTGCCACAGGAAATAGAGTTTGACCGCAAATCCTTTACTTCACTGTTGAAGCTTTATTACTTTAAATTAATTGTTCACCTTAGTGGTTAGTTTCAGATTATACAGATACTTTAAATAAACATACATTCCCTTTAGGCTAGTTACAAAGAGTGGCAAGGGTGCCCCATTTGCATAATCATACCTCCATTTAAATTGTAACGGAACACATCCTTGTGTGCAATGCTGCTTTGGGGGTGATGGTGGTGGGGCGGGGAGAAGGAAGGATGATGCGGTAGTGCATTTGAAAATCAGGCCCCATTGTTTGAGGACTTTCTAGAACAGCTATAAATTAACTCAACAATATATAAAGTATTGTGTATTGCTGGTCAATAATATACAATCCAATAATGGAAACATTTCAGCCAATTCTCACAAATAGATATCATACATAGCAGCATATAAAAGGTCCCAGAAAACTAGTGTACCACTGGAAAAAGTAGCATAAGCTTTTTTTTCAATAGTGTGGCAATGATAGTTGTTGCTAATACATCTGAATGCAAAGATTCTATTCTGGAGCAAGAGACAGCGGAATGCTTTAATTAGCCTCTACTGCAGAATAGAAGCTGTGCGTTTAACACAGGTAAGCTTGCAGTCTCTTTAAAAGAGCAATGAGCCTTTGCTTTAATTGTGCCATTAATCCTCCTGAGGATACTTAAAAAAAACTGGGCTTCTTTTTCATAGTTTATCAGCACATTTCTAACCCATCTGGTTCCACCTCCCTCCAAATCAGTTGGAATGACAGATTAAACAGTGATTCTATCATATCTGTCACTGCCCATTGCAGGGATAGTGGGGTTAAGGTATGAGTGAATTGGGAAAGTTATTCATAGATTCAGCCTACTCGGGTTACCCATATTCATGCCAGCCTTGATGAGGTACCAGTATTACTGCATTGGGCAATAATTGTAACTTTTTTTGTCATGTATTTCATTACTTCACAAATTGTTTATGGTAGACTTGCGATATTAAATTCTACTTCTAACTGAGGCATATATTTAAGAAATAAAAACAGAAAATGCTGGAAATACTCAGCAAGTCAGGCAGCATCTATGGAGAGAGAAACAGAGTTAACGTTTCAGGTCGATGACTTTTCTTCGGAAATATATTGAAGAACCTATTCAGGTATGGCTTTTGAATTTCAACCATTATTTTAACAACAACAACAACAACTTGTATTTATATAGCGCCTTTAATGTAGTAAAATGTCCCAAGGCGCTTCACAGGAGTATTATAAGACAAAAAATTTGACACCAAGCCACATAAGGAGAAATTAGGGCAGGTAACCAAACGCTTGGTCAAAGAGGTAGGTTTTAAGAGCGTCTTAAAGGAGGAAAGAGAGGTAGCGAGGCAGAGAGGTTTAGGCAGGGAATTCCAGAGCTTAGGGCCTAGGCAACATAAGGCTCGGCCACCAATGGTTGAGCGATTATAATCAGGGATGCTCAAGAGGCCAGAATTAGAGGAGCGCAGATATCTTGGGGGGTTGTGGGGCTGAAGGAGATTAGAGATAGGGAGGGGCGAGGCCATGGAGGGATTTGAAAACAAGGATGAGAATTTTAAAATTGAGGTGTTGCTTAACCGGGAGCCAATGTAGGTCAGCGAGCACAGGGGTGATGGGTGAACGGGACTTGGTGCGAGTTAGGACACGGGCAGCCGAGTTTTGGATCACCTCATGTTTACGTAGGGTAGAATGTGGGAGGCCAGCCAGGAGTGCGTTGAAATAGTCAAGTCTAGAGGTAACAAAGGCATGGATGAGGGTTTCAGCAGCGGATGAGCTGAGGCAAGGACAGAGACGGGCAACGTTACGGAGGTGGAAATAGACGATCTTAGTTATGCTGCGGATATGTGGTCGGAAGCTCATTTCAGGGTCAAATATGACACCAAGGTTGCGAACAGTGTGGTTCAGCCTCAGACAGATGTTAGGGAGAGGGATGGAGTCAGTGGCTAGGGAATGGAGTTTGTGGCGGGGTCCGAAAACAATGGCTTCGGTCTTCCCAATATTTAACTGGAGAAAATTTCTGCTCATCCAAAACTGGATGTCGGACAAGCAGTCTGACAATTTAGAGACCGTGGAGTGGTCGAGAGAAATGGTAGTGAGGTAGAGCTGGGTGTCGTCAGCGTACATGTAGAAACTGACTGTGTTTTCGGATGATGTTGCCAAGGGGCAACATGTAGATGAGAAATAGGAGGGGGCCAAGGATGGATCTTGGGGGACACCAGAGGTAATGATGTGGGAGTGGGAAGAGAAGCCGTTGCAGATGATTCTCTGGCTACGATTAGATAGATAAGAATGGGACCAGGTGAGTGCAGTCCCACCCAGCTGGACAACGGTGGAGAGGCGTTAGAGAAGAATGGAGTGGTCAACCGTGTCAAAGGCTGCAGACAAGTCAAGAAGGACAAGGCGGGATGTCATTTATGACTTTGATGAGAGCCGTTTCGGTACTGTGGCAAGGGCGGAAACCTGATTGGAGGGATTCAAACATTAAATTTTAAGCATTTAAGAGGGATTCATTGACTCAACGTCCAATAAAATTAGGTAATTTCAATAATATTTAGGATAATTCTTAGAATGCTCATCACATTTTCCTGTAAAGTATTCATTTTTAACTTTTAGAGGTTTTTATTTTATAAGTCAGGATGTGGTGTAAAGAGAAAAAAAGAAATTGGAGGTGTTGAAACAAATTTCTACAGCAAGGAAGAACAGGTTGTCTGACTATATAAATTGTAGACATCATTGCTTTTAGACAAGAACATAAAAGTGATTTCCAAGACTACAGAACAAGTGGACAATATAAACTTTCACTGTATAACAAAGGTCGGGTTCAGTGACATTTTCAGAGTCATCCAGCAAAAGACAATTCTACCCACATGCTGCATACTATTCCTGGATATCAGTCAGCAAACTGAAAAGGTTTTTAAAATGTTCATTTAGATCAGTTACAACAAAAATCACTACAAAATTAGTTGCTTTATGTCAAGGCATTGGTGCAAGAAGATACTAAAAACTATTACTGTAATAATAGTGACATTTTAAATCACTTAGTTTTATGTTTGTGGAAAATTCATGCTGGTCTTTTTTTTAATGAGAATATAAATCTGAATCAATCTGAACACACTTAGATGAAGTTGCTCTGTTGTAATTCCTTTTTTCATGGTCCATATAACCTTTGGTTCACTGTAACTGTTGGATGAGCTTGCTTCTAAACCCAGGTTACATTTGCTGCTCATGCTATTTAGACACGAGTTTTTTAAAAACGTGAGAGACATGTCTTCCAAGTAGAAGTCCCCAAAAAAGCTTGTAGGAAAAACACTTTTTCTTGTCTTGGGCGAAGAGCCAGAAGAACATTATGTCATTTTTGATTGGGACGACAACACAGGGTAGATTTTGCAAATCCATGCTCCCGACATAGAGCTCACTGAGAGATTTTGCTGACCATCCAGTCAAGCTAAGTCTTCTCAGCAGCAGGTATGGCATTTCCTTACTTTTGTATACCATCATCATGGAGACAGAGGAGGAGAAGCCGGAAAGGATAGAGAAGAGGGAAGTGAGACAACAGTTAAGGAGGATGAACCCCACCAGATATTAGCCCCACCAAAGAATATATAGGCAACACAGGTCCTATGAAGACATTAGTGAGGAGAGGTAGAACAGCGAGCTTAACCAAAGAGGCGATAGGGGAGCTCTGCCCCAACTCTCATCTGTCCGCACTGTTCTCTTTGTGGTTATGAAGGTGATGACCACACTCAACTTTTATGGCACCATGATATTTCAGGCAGTCACTGGGGATAAGAACATAAGAAATAGGAGCAGGAATAGGCTACTTGGCCCCTCGAGCCTGCTCCGCCATTCAGTAAGATCATGGCTGATCTTGGACTCAAAGCCACTTCCCTGCCCGCTCCCCATAACCCTTCTCTCCCTTATCTTGCAAAAATCTGTCTATCTCCACCTTAAATGTATTTAATGACCCAGCCTCCACGGCTCTCTGGGGCAGAGAATTCCACAGATTTACGACCCTTTGAGAGAAGAAATTCCTCCTCATCTCAGTTCTAAAAGGGCGACCCTTTATTCTGAAACTATGCCCCAGAATTCTAGATTTCCCCAGAAGGGGAAACATCCTCTCTGCAGCTACCTTGTCGGGCCCCCTCAGTATCTTCTATGTTTCAATAAGATCACCTCTCATTCTTCTAAATTCCAATGAGTATAGGCCTAACCTGCTCACCCTTTCTTCATAATTCAACCCCCTCAACTCAGGAATCAACTGTGTAAATCGTCTCTGAACTGCGTCCAATGCAAGTATATCCTTCCTTAAATAAGGAGACCAAAACTGTACGCAGTACTCAAGATGTGGTCTCACCAATACCCTGTACAGTTGTAGCAGGACTTCCCTGCTTTTATACTCCAACCCCCTTGAAATAAAGGCCAACATTCCATTTGCCTTTTTGATTACTTGCTGTACCTGCATGCTAACTTTTTGTGTTTCATGCACAAGGACCCCCAGGTCCCTCTGAACTGTAGCATTTTGTAATCTCTCTCCATTTAAATAATAATTTGCTTTTTTATTTTTCCTGTCAAAGTGGATAACCTCGCACTTTCCCACATTATACTCCATCTGTAATATCTGTATTATGGGCATATATTCATCAGGTGACTGGCACACTTTACAAGAGCTGGGGAATTCACTGACTTTGGTATCACAGTAAGGTACCAGTGAGATAGGGCCATCCATTGCATACTACAACGTGCAAAAGATTCTGCACGTCAATGCAAGATTTGCTGGAAGTTGTCACAGTATAATCATTCTTTAAAATTTGGCTCTCCCTGAGTTCTTCAAAGGAGAAAATCATGTCAATAGATGGCTTGTGGGTGACAAGTTGTACCCTCTGCTATATCTCTCTGCAGCCTCTTTGTGTTCTCCTCACAGCTTACTTTCCCACCTAACTTTGTATCATCAGCAAACTTGGATACATTACACTCAGTCCCTTCATCTAAGTCATTTATATAGATTGTAAATAGCTGAGGCCCAAGCCATCCTTTCGGTACCCCACTAGTTACAGCTTGCCAACCCGAAAAAGTCACGTTTATTCCTACTCTGTTTTCTGTCCATTAACCAATCCTCAATCCATGCTAATATATTACCCCCAATCCCATGAGTTCTAATTTTGTGTAATAACCTCTTGTGCAGCACCTTATCGAATGCTTTTTGTAAATCCAAATACACTACATCCGCTGGTTTCCCCCTTATCCATCCTACTAGTTACATCTTCAAAAAACTGCAACAGATTTGTCAAACACGATTTGCCTTTCATAAAACCATGTTGACTCTGCCTAATCATATTACGATTTTCTCAGTGCCCTGTTACCACGTCCCTAATAATAGATTCTAGCATTTTGCCTACTACTGATGTCAGGCTAACTGCCCTATAGTTCCTTGTTTTTTCTCTTCCTCCTTTCTTAAATAGCAGGGTTATGTTTGCTACCTTCCAATCCTTGGGGACTGTTCTAGAATCTAGGGAACTCTGGAAGATTAATACCAGTGCATCCACTATCTCTGCAGCTACCTCTTTTAAAACCCTAGGATGCAGATCATCAGGTCCAGGAGATTTGTCGCCACTTAGTCCCATTAATTTCTCCAGTACTATGGGCTGGATTTTGACTTGGGGTCGGGTTGGGGTCGTGACATCCGCATTTCGTGTTATCCGCCCGCCTGAAATTGGATGTGGGAGATTGATGCAATTTTCACTTAATTGAGCAATTGAGTTCCAGCATGTGGGAACCCATGAACCAATTAGTGGTTTCAGTCTGAAAGTCGCCTCTGATGATGTCATCATTGCAGGTCAGAGACTGCCGGGTCTCAGAGATTGCCTGGCCTTTGCTGTGAGAGGACCTGGATGCAAAATGCTCATCTCAGAGAGAGAGAGAGAGAGAATTTTTTTTTCCATCCAGGTCCTCCAAAGGCCCCGGCAGTCTCTGAAGACATTCAATGCAGCAGCATCAGAGGCGACTTTCAGACCTAATACTGCTACTACCTTCATCACATCTCCGTTGTAATAGTGGACCTGCAGCTGATAGTCAGCTATCCACTTGTGCTCCCGCCAGGTTTCACTGGCGTGTTTCACATCAGGCGTGCTTCACATCAGAAAAGGGTTAAACTAGCTAAAACGTTTCAAAATGGCATTACAGACCCAATTTAGGGCTTGTTAAGGGCTTTAATGGCCTCTCCCGCCTCTTGGAGGCGGGACGGAGTCGGGAACACCGCACACGATTTTATCAAAATTGCGTGGAGGCGGGATGGGGTCGGGACCCCCGAATCTGCAACTTTAACCCCCCACACGCCTCCAAACCTGACTCCACGGGTCATTGAAAATCCAGCCCTATGTCTTTACTTATACTGATTTCTTTAAGTTCCTCATTCTCTCTAGACCCTTGGTTCCCCATTATTTCCGGAATGTTTTTTGTGTCTTCTACCGTGAAGACAGATGCAAAGTATTTGTTTAATGTCTCTGCCATTTCTTTATTGCCCATTATAATTTCTCCTGTCTCTGCCTCTAATGGGCCCATGTTTACTTTCACTAATCTCTTCCTATTTACATACCTATAGAAACGTTTACAATCTTTTTTTTATGTCTCTTGCTAATTTACTCTCATATTCTTTTTTCTCTTTCCTTATCAATTTCTTGGCCCGCCTTTGCTGAATTCTAAAATCCTCCCAATCCTCAGACTTTCTACTTCTTTTTTGGCAACATTATAAGCCTCTTCCTTTGATCTAATACCATCTTTAACTTCTCTTGTTAGCCACGGTTGGACGACTTTTACTGTGGGGTTTTTGTGCCTTAAAGGAATGTATATTTGTTGTAAATTATGCATTAATTCTTTAAATGCTAGTCATTGCTTGTCTACTGTCATATCTTTTAATGTAGTTTCCCAATCTACCTTAGCCAACTCGCCCCTCATACCTACGTAGTTTGCTTTGTTTAGATTTAAGACCCTAGTTTTGGACATAACTAAATCACTTTCAAACTCAATATAAAATTCTATCATATTATGGTCACTCTTCCCTAAATGCCTCTTTACTACAAGGTTATTAATGAACCCTTTCTCATTGCACAATACTAGATCTAAAATAGCCTGTTCCCTAGTTGGTTCCTCAACATACTGATCCAGAAAACTATCTTGTATACATTCCATGAACTCGTCCGCCACACTATTACTGCAAATTTGGTTTGCCCAGTCTATATGTAGATTAAAGTCCCCCATGATTACTATATTACCCTAGTTATATGCGCCTCTAATTTCCTGATTTATACTCTGCCCTACATTACAACTACTGTTTGGGGGCCTATAAACAACTCCTACCAATGTTTTCTGCCCCTTGCTGTTTCTTAGCTCCACCCAAATTGATTCTACTTCTTGATTTTCCAAGCCAAGATCCTTTCTATCTACTGTCTTTAACCCATCCTTTATTATCAGGGCTACCCCTCCTCCTTTTTCATTTTGCCTATCTCTTCTAAAAGTTACGCAACCTGGAGTATTTAGTTCCCAACCTTGGTCCCTTTGCAACCACGTCTCCATAATGGCTATTAGATCAAACCTATTAATTTCTATCTGCGCTATTAATTCATCTATTTTGTTGCAAATGCTTCGCGCATTCAGATATAGTGCCTTTAACTTTTTTCTATTTTTCCCTGATGACACCTTAGTCACTGATGCCCTATTACCTTTGTTACATTCTCTGTCCCTTCCTGACCCACTCTGCTTATTTTTACCCAAAACTCTGCTCTGCTCTAGAGCCTTGACATTTCCCTTGCTGCTTTTAAATTGACTCTTTCCTGAATCTTCCCACCACCCCTTCATCAGTTTAAAGCCCTGTCTACTGCCCTATTTATTCGATTCGCCAGGCCACTGGTTCCAGTCCAGTTTAAGTGGATCCCATTCCTATGGAACAGCTCCCTCTTTCCCCAGTACTGGTGCCAATGGCCCATGAAGTGAAACCCCTGCCTCCCACACCACTCTTTCAGCCACGCATTTAACCTTCTAATCTGCTTATCCCTATGCCAATTGGCGCGTGGCTCAGTAACAATCCAGAGATTATTACCTTTGAGGTTTTGCTTTTTAATTTGGACCCCAACTCCTCAAACTCTCTCAGCAGAACCTCATTCCTAGTCCTACTTATGTCGTTGGTTCCTACGTGGACCACGACAACTGGATCCTCCCCTTCCCACTCCAAGTTCTTCTCCAGCTGTGAGGAGATGTCTTTAACCCTGGCACCGGGCAGGCAACACAGCATTCGGTACTCCCTGTCGCGGCTGCAGAGAACAGTATCTATCCCCCTGACTGTACTGTCGCCTACCACTACCACATTCCTTTTTTTGATTGATAGATTTGATTGATAGATAGATTGATAGATTTTTGTTAACCAAAGGTATTAAGGGATATGGGGCAAAGGCGGGTATATGGAGTTAGGTCGCAGATCAGCCATGATCTCACTGAATAGCGGAACAGGCTCGAGGGGCTAAACGGCCAACTCCTGTTCCTATGTTCCTATGAAACCCGGCTGCCCAGACACAAGCTCCAGAGATGCAGCCAAAAGCAGCTTCCTCCCAGCAGCAAGATGGCATGAAAGCTGGGCCACATCAGTCCCATGACCCTTCTGTAACTGCAGCCAGGTAGTACAGCAATTATACTAAAATATAAACAAAAAATGCTGGCAATACTCAGCAGGTCAGGCAGCATCTGTGGAGAGAGAAACAGAGTTAACGTTTCAGGTCGATGAACTTTCGTCAAATCTGCAATTATACTGCCTGGATGGAACTGCAATTCTTCTGCCCAGGAGAAAGAGCTGTTTGTATACATGGTTATATTCATAAACAAAGCTTCTCTCCCAGCAGGTCCAAGGGACACGGTTACACTCCATATAACAACAACAAAAACTTGCATTTATAAAGCACATTTAGCATAGAAAATCCTCCCACGGTACTTCACAGAGACATAATCAAGAAAAAGGATGCCGAGCCAAAGGCGGAGATATTAGGAGGGATGATCAAAGGCTTGGTCAAACAGGTGGCTTTTAAGGAGGTCTTAAAGGAAGAGATGGAGGTGGTGAGGTGGAGAGGTTTACGGAGGGAATTCAAGTGCGTGGGGCCTAAGCAGCTGAAGGCATAGCTGTCAAGAGTAGGGCGAAAGAAGGGGGATACATAAGAGGCCACAGCCAGAGGTGTGAGGAGGTGAAGGCAGTGATAGTGATGAGAACAGGATGTGCAGAGTGTGACATTAGGAGATAGAGTGTTGTGCTGCAGTGAATTGAGGAGAGTGCTGGTAATCGGGGAAGGAAGGGTTGGGAGTGATGAGCTTCAGGTAGTGCAGTGTTATGCAGAGAGTAATGCGAGATAGGAATTAGAAGCTTTACCTAAGCAACCCTGGTCAGGTAATTCAGCTTCTTCCTGCATTGCTGCTATGTACTGGGGGCAATGCTCCTGACATTGATGTCTTTGTCATCTGTGCCCACTGCTACCGAGCACCTTGCCGGATACCATCCTGCCGTCTGGTGGACAGAGGACGTCTCGCCTCCTGCCGACCTCCTCCGCCAAGATCTCCAATTCTACATCCGAGAAGCTGGGGGCCCTTTTAAGCTTCTCCTTGGCCTGCTATGTTCAGAAGTTGCCTTCTAGTTGCCTGCAGCCAAAGTGCACCTCCCCTTTAAGAGGTACGTGCTGCATTTAAATAGTGTCAAGGATGCCCGATATTCCTGCTCCCCCCCAACCATTAGAAATGCTGCAAATCAATAGCGCTATGTCACGATAATGAGGGTCACTTACCAATTCTGCCTCTTAATTGCGCACACTTGATTAGCACCTGAAAACAGGCCCAGTCAAATTTCTACCACCTTAAGTCTTAAGTTTATTTATTCAGAATAGTTTCGAATCAAACCATGTCAGCACAATGTAGAGTCGCACAGCACTATCAAACAATACTACAGTCTGGGAATGCAAGGCAGCCTGCCGGTAGTGTGGTTTTCCAGAGTTGTGTTGCTAGGCGAGTGCTGCTTCAATCTAAGATCACTAAGCTACAAAAAATTATTTTTTCCTATTTTGTGGAAGTACATGGTTAAGTGTCCTGCATGACTTGCAGAAAGGATCTAGCCCAAAGTGAGTCTTAAGTAAGCAAGGCTGGGAGAAGATAACCTGACTGAAAATGTGAAAACTTAAAGGGACAAGCCCCGACATAGCTTGGATTGCGATCTCAGCAATCATGCTGAGATCACACCCAATGGTGCCCTCAAGCACTGGTAGTACCAGAGTCTGCAAAGTCACTGGAAGGGGGCCTCATAGTATGGGCACTCAAATGCAAACACCATTTTGGGTGCATCTCTGGCAGCCACCTGCACCATATCCATGGAAACTTAGGCCTCCACCTAGCTTTGGACTGGAGGGTTGTCCAGGGCTCCGCTGATCCTGGCACTGGTCCTATCAGCTCTCTTACTCAGGGGCTGATCCATGAAATTTAAAAAACCCAAATTGGTACCTGTTCATGGGTCAAGGCTGCTTTTCTGGCCTGATTCCCACCGGTGGAGCCACATATAACTTCTGGAGGTCAGTACATCACCACTCTCTCAGCGTAAGAGCTGCCGTATAAACACTAGGACCTAAATAAGCTGGCAGAATGGAACCTGAAAAAAGGAACATGATGCTCTATCCCCTGCCCATCATTTGCCTTGTAAGGGGAAAATGAAGGTGGCACCCCTTGCAAGACAGTGAGGAATCTCCTGGAAATGAGAGACCCAACATAATTACTGGTCTCTGATGGAGTTTCATAGCCACAGTGATTTTCCCTATAGGATGGAAAGACTTTCTTATTTGTATATAAAGGTTGAATGCATGAGGTAGAATTACCTGCTTCACAATAACTTGTACAATCATATTGGGCCAGAAATTTGGGTCTGCACGGGTGAGTATGCGCTGTGTACTCACCCGTAGACCCAACGAAAGTGCCGGTTTCGCGCATGCACTGCGCATGCGCTGGAAACCGGAACTTCCGTTCCCCTGAAGGAAAGGGTTCAGAGGTCGAACGCGTGCGCCAGAGAGGCAGCGCGCACGCAGCGAACATCGTTTTTTTTTTCAGGTTTCTCCGTGAGGGTAAGAACGGAGAAGCTGCGCAAGAAAAAAGGAGGCGCAAGGCCTGCTTTTAACAAGGTAAGTGGTGAATTAAGTACAATTTAAACATTTTTTCAACAGGTTTATCTTTTTTACATACTTTAAAGAAAGGTAAGTTTATTTTTAGCACCGTTAAAAAGTATATTTGATTTTTTCAAAAATTTAAATTTTTGTTTAAAGTAGTTAATTTATGTAATTTATACTTACTTTTAAAAATGTGATTTTTTTAAAATTTATTTGAAGTTTTAGTGAGGTTTTGGGGCCGATCTCTATTCATAGATTTGACAGGTCTTCCTGTCAAAATCTATGAATGAAGATTCCCTGCTCCGATTGGCTCTCCATGGCCCACGTGATCCCAGGGGACGCTTCGAACTAACTGCGCCCCTGGGATATGCAAGCACTGCGCGCCAGCAGCTGCAGGTGGCCCAGAAGCCGAATTTCACGCGGGCCCGAAGCACAACGGCAGGCGTGCTAGGTAAGTACGCGCGCGATCCTTGCACCCACGGGAAGCCGAAGAGCCAAATTTCTGGCCCATTAATTTAAATGATCCATGTAGGTTCTTGAGAGTCTTTGGCCTAGAAATTTGGTTGTGTAGCGGCCAAACACCAATATGAACACAGAGCAGCGCGCGTGGAATTGACGCCAGCGCTGCCATTTTCGTCGGCATCGCTGGAGCTAATGCCCTCTCTTAACCTCACACAGCTGAACATGTGTTCAGCAGCAGGAAGGAGCCCCCACCAGCGATATTTAAAGGGATCATCAACAGCTTTCAGGTAACTTGCTTTTTGATTTCTACTGGCTCTGTGTAAGATTGCGGAACTATTTGGAGCTTTCTAGAGTTATTTAAAGTTGGTGAGCTGACAGGGAGTGGTGCTGCAAGTCGAGAAGGCCTTGTTTCTTAATTCAAGGGTTATGGTCAGACCACTTGCTCCCAGTCATGGGCAATGTTCCCTTTAAGCTGCACGACTGCACAGCCTCGCAGTGCTCCAGGGAACCTGCGCAGTTGGCTTGCCGGCTTTTCAATGCAAAAATCGTGCATGCGCAGTATTTTGAATGGCCCGTGCAGCAGCCCGGCGCCAATAAACATTACAGCAAACATTGGTCATGGGTGCTCTAGTTGTCATCCCCCTTGGCCTGCAGCATGACAAGGAGATGGAGCAGAGGCAGCAAAGAAGTGGACAAGCTGCTCGCAGAGGGAGGAGGAGGAGGAGGGGAAGAAAGGCTCTCAGCAGAAGTCCTTACCCACATAGGGTCTTCCGAGAGCAATTCTCTTACCTCAACCTGAGCCAAGAGCAGTGCCTGAGGCATCTGCGATTTAAGAAGGAGGTGCTCACAGAACTCTGCCACCTCTTGCAACCAGATCTTCAGTCTCACTACAGGGCAAGGACAGCGCTGCCAGTGACTGTGAAGGTGACTGTGGCCCTGAATTTCTTCGCACCGGGATCAGTGTTCCCTTTAATTTTTTTTGGGTGCGCGGCCCCTTTATCAGGCTGTGCGGCCCATTCAAATTCCCGTGCATGTGCGGTTTTTCCTATTGTAAAGCCGTCAAGCGGCCTGCACAGGAGCTCCAGACTGCTGCGCGGAAAGAGAATATTGGTCGGGATCCTTATAGGCTGGAACAGGGGACATCTGTAACATCTCGCAATTTGCTGTCCACTGCTGCATAAGAGAGTTGACAGACGCTCTTTATGCCAGGACAGGGGACTTCATTATCTTCTCTCTAACCAGAGAGATGCAGACAGAGCGTGCACGTGGCTTTGCCCGGATAGCGGACTTCCCCATGGTGCAGAGCGCCATCGACTGCATGAACGCAGCTTTGCCGGCACAATACATAAATGCTGAGATGCACTGCAACCGCAAAGGTTACAACTCGCTGAATGTGCAGTTGGTGTGTGACCATGCTCAACATATCTTGAATACCCAGTATCCTGGCAGCAGTTATGATGCTTTTATTCTGTGCCAGTCCGCTGTTCCCTCAGTCTTTGAGCCGCCAAGACAAACCAGAGGGTGGCTACTGGGCGACAAGGCCTATCTCTTGACCACCTGGCTAATAACTCCGCGCCGCAACCCAACCACACGTGGGCAGCAAATCGGAACAGAGTGTTAAGCTGCGAGTTTGGTGAGTGAGGGAGTAAATCTTATTTTTATAAATTCTAGTCTTGTGTGCTTCCAATTAGCATTTAAATTTACTGTTTCAAGTTTTAAGTTTCTTCCAGGCTTGGGCAGGGCTCTGTGCTGGAGAGCAGGTGAGAGTAATTAATTAATTAAGTGGTCTAATCTGGTTCTGTAACTGCCAGAGAGCTCACTTATTTAAATCTCAGCAGTATCAATAAGGGAGGCTAGAGTGCAGTTTGTCATGGAGTGCAAATTGGAACAGAGTGTTAAGCTGTGAGTTTGGGGAGGGAGGTGTTCCTTTCTTTTTCCATCTTTGTCAGCTTCCAGGAGAGCAGGAGCTAAAAAGCTGCACAAGAGGGGACAGAGAACCAGTGGTGAGTATTTCTACATTCCAGTCATTAATGTAAAAGTAAGGTCTCTAGTTTAGAGTAAGTAGTGTTTAAAGGGAAGTAAGGTCCCTGGTGTATTTGATATTCTTTAATTTAAAAGGAGTAAATTAAGGGTAGGACATGGCAGGGCAGCTTGGTAGTGTGGAGTGCTCCTCCTGTGCTATGTTGGAAGTCAGGGACACTTTAGGTGTCCAGGGTGAACACATGTGCAGGAAGTGTCTCCAGCTGCAGCTACTTGAAATCTGTGTTTTGGAGCTGGAGCTGTGGTTGGAGTCACTGGAGCATCTGTGAAGCTGCTATCTTTGTGGATAGCATGTTTACCAAGGTGGTCACACTGCAGGTAAAGAGTGCACAGGCAGACAGGGAATGGGTGACCACCAGACAGAGTAAAAGTAGTGCAGAAGTCCCCTGGGTCAATCTCCCTCTCTGACAGATTTTCTGTTTTGGATACTGATGGGGTAGATGGTTTCTCAGGGGAATGCAGCAAGAGCCAAGTCTGTGGCACTACAAGTGGCTCAGCTGCACAGGAGGGGAGGAAAGAGTGGGAGAGCAGTTGTGATAGGGGATTCTATTGTAAGGGGAACAGATAGATGTTTCTGTGGCTGCAGATGTGACTCCAGGATGGTATGTTGCCTCCCTGGTGCCAGGGTCAAGGATGTCACTGAATGGCTGCAGGGCATTCTGAAGGGGGAGGGTGAACAGTCAGAGGTTGTGGTTCACATTGGTACCAATGACATGGGTAGAAAGAGGGATGAGGTCCTGCAACAAGAATTTAGGGAGCTAGGCAGCAGATTAAAAAGCAGGACCTCAAAAGTTGTAATCTGAGGATAGAGCAGATGAATGCGTGGCTAAAGAGTTGGTGCAGGAGGGAGGGCCTTAGTTTCCTGGATCACTGGGTCTGCTTCTGGGGAAGGTGGGACCTGTACAAGTTGGACAGGTTGCACCTGAACCGGAACGGGACCAACATTCTTGCGGGGAGGTTTGCTAGTACTGTGGGGGGGGGGGGTTTAAACTAACTTGGCAGGGGGATGGGATACCGAGTGGAGCTATAGTAGGGGGTGATGCACAGCCAAATATAGAGGAAAAAACAAGTCAACCTGGAAGGCAGAGCAAATATGTAATGGCACAAGGGAGTATGGCAAGGCTGGATGGCATTTATTTTAATGCAAGGAGTCTTGAGTAAGGCAGATGAATTGAAGGTGTTGATGAACACATGGGAGTATGATATTGTTGCTATCAGAGACATTGGTTGAAGGAGGGGCAGGACTGGTAGCTCAATATTCTTGGGTATAGAATCTTCAGGTGAGACAGAGGTGGGTGTAAAAGAGGAGGGGGCGTTGCAATATTAATCAAGGAGTCAATTACTGCTGTAAGGAGGGATGATCTCTTAGCAGGTTCCTCTAATGAGGCCATATGGGTAGAACTTGAAAACAAAAAGGGGGCCAGCACTTTGCTGGGAGTGTACTATAGGCCCCCAAATAGTCAGGGGAGATAGAGGAACAGATATGTAGGCAAATCTCAAAGGTGTAGAAATAATAGGGTAATAATAGTAGGGGATTTCAAGTTCCCCAATTTTAACTGGGATAGTCAGTGAAAGGCTTAGTGGGTGTGGAATTCTTAAAGTGCATCCAGGAGAGCTTTTTGAGCCAGCATGTAGAAAGTCCTACAAGAGAGGGGGTGGTACTGGACCTAATTCTAGGGAATGTAGCTGGGCAAGTGGTAGAAGTGTTAGTAGTAGAGCATTTTGGTGACAGTGACCATAATTCGGTGAGATTTAAGGTAGTTATGGAAAAGGACAAAGATGGACTGGAAATAAAGGTTCTAAATTGGGGAAGGCTGATTTTAATATGATAAGGCAGGATCTGGCCAAAGTGGACTGGGATCAGCTACTGTAGGAAAATCCACATCAGAGCAGTGGGAGTCTTTCAGAAAGGAAATAAAGTACAACGGCAACATGTTCCCATAAAGGTCAAGGGTGGGACCAACAAGCCCTGGGAACCCTGGATGTCAAGGGATATACGAGAATGGATTAGGGAAAAAAGGGAAGCTTTTGGCAGAGATAAAGGACTAAACTGTGGAAGCCCAAGGAGTATAAAGTGCAGGGGGGTACTTAAAAAAAAAAAGAAGAAATTAGGAGAGCGAAGAGGGGGCATGAAATAACACTGGCGGGCAAAATAAAGGAAAATCCCAAGGTGTTTTATAAGTATATTAAGGGCAAGAGGATAACCAGGGAAAGAGTAGGGCCCATTAGGGACCAGAAGTGGCAATCTGTGTGTCAAGCCAGAAGATGTAGGTGGGGTTTTAAATTAATATTTTGCATCTGTGTTCACTATGGAGAAGGATGATGTAGGTATAGAAATCAGGCAGGGGGATTGTGACGTACTTGAACAAATTAGTATTGAGGGAGGAGGTACTAGCGGTTTTAGCAGGCTTAAAAATGGATAAATCCCCAGGCCCAGACGAGATGTATCCCAGGCTGCTGTGTGAGGCAAGGGAGGAGATTGTAGGGGCTCTGACACACATTTTCAGAACCCCTCTGGCCACAGGGGAGGTGCCAGAGGACTGGAGAACAGCTAACGTAGTACCATTATTCAAGAAGGGTAGTAGGGATAAACCAGGGAATTACAGGCCAGTGAGCCTAACATCAGTGGTAGGGAAATTATTGGAAAAAATTCTGAGGGACAGAATTAGTCTCCACTTGGAGAAGCAAGGATTAATCAAGGATCGTCAGCATAGCTTTGTCAGGGGGAGATCATGTCTGACCAATTTGATTGAATTTTTCGAGGGGGTGACTAGGTGTGCGGTTGAGGGTAGTGTAGTTGTTGTGGTCTACATGGACTTCAGTAAGGCTTTTGACAGTCCCGCTCGGGAGACCGGTCAAGAAGGTAAGAGCCCATGGGATCCAGGGCAACTTGGCACATTGGATCCAAAATTGGCTTAGTGGCAGGAGGCAGAGGGTGATGGTCGAAGGTTGTTTTTGTGACTGGAAGCCTGTGTCCAGTGGTGTACTGCAGGGATCGGTGCTGGGTCCTTTGCTGTTTGTGGTGTACATTAATGATTTAGATATGAATGTAGGAGGTATGATCAGTAAGTTCGCAGATGACACGAAAATTGGTGGGGTGGTAAATAGCGAGGAGGGAAGCCTCAGGCTACAGGACGATATAGACGGGTTGGTCAGATGGGCAGAACAGTGGCAAATGGAATTTAACCCTGAAAAGTGAATGGTAGGACCCTAGGAAGGACTGGATCAGAGGGACCTTGGTGTGCATGTACATAGATCCCTGAAGGCAGCAGGACAGGTAGATAAGGTGGTTAAAAAGGCATATGGGATGGGATACTTATATTCTATGCCTTGGCTAATGAAGGCAAGAGCAGGGAGGTTATGATGGAGCTGTACAAAACGCTAGTTAGGCCACAGCTGGAATACTGTGTGCAGTTCTGGTCGCCACACTATAGGAAGGATGTGATTGCATTGGAGAGGGTGCAGAGGAGCTTCACCAGGATGTTACCTGGGCTGGAGCACTTCAGCTATGAAGAGAGACTGGACAGGCTGGGGTTGTTTTCCTTAGAGCAGAGAAGGCTGAGAGTGGACCTGATTGAGGTGTACAAAATTGAGGGGCATAGATAGGGTAGAGAGAAAGGAACTTTTCCCCTTAGTAGAGGGGTCAATAACCAGGGGGCATAGCTTCAAGGTAAGGGGCAGGAGGTTTAGAGGGATTTGAGGAAAAACTTTTTCACCCAGAGGGTGGTTGGAATCTGGAACTCACTGCCTGAAAGGGTGGTAGAGGCAGGAACCCTCAACATTCAAGAAGCATTTAGATGAGCACTTCAAACGCCATAGCATACAGGGCTACAGACCAAGTGCTGGAAAATGGGATTAGAATAGACAGGGCTTGCTGGCCGGTGCGGACACGATGGGCCGAAGGGCCTCTTTCTGTGCTGTATAACTCTGACTCTATCATAGAGCTGCCTAGACCACTCTGGAGGAGCCCTACAGTACTCACCAGAGTGTGTGCCCCAATTCGTCGTGGTCTGCTGTATCCTCCACAACCTGGCCATCATGAGGGCATAGCCCTTGCCACCAGGGATACGGCCACCAGTTCAGGAGCAGGAGAAGGAGAAAGAGGAGGAGGTGGAAGGAGGCAACCCAGAAAGCCCCATTCTGGCTGAGATATCTGGGATCATAAGAATTAGGAGCAGGAGTTGGCCATACGGCCCCCCAAGCCTTCTCCACCAATCAATAAGACCGTCCCTCGGTTACTGACCATCAGAGCGTCATCTTGGCCACAATGCTGAAATAAAAGCCACCACAAAGCAAACTTTCCAACCAAACTGTATCCATATATCCATCTAATATTACATCAAAAATTCAACTAATCACCCTTGTGCATTATTAGTGACTGTCTTGCGTGTGCCTTTGCCTATCATGGTGCTCATATGCAGTGCTACCCCAGTGGCTGCAGCATGGCTGGTGGAAGGCTGCTGTTTTTCAGTGGGGTGACTGCAGATGGCCTTGCAGGATGACCTCGAGGAGCATGAGGCTAGGCTGACCATATGTCCCCGTTTTCCAGGGACAGTCCCCAGATTAGGGATTGTGCCCCTGGGCAAACACTTGTCCCTGGAAGAGTCCACGGTTTACAGGACTTGTCCCTGAAGACTACCCCTGGGCAGTGAGTATACCCTACCTGGCCTGAGCTATCAGTTTGAGGCTCTGAAGCTCTTCCCTCCCCTCATTGGCCCCTCCACTCTAATCCTCAATCTCCCACACTCCAGGATCGTATACTTGGCTGGTTTCGCCTCCTGCCTCCTTTACCCCACCGGCAAGTTGTTTCCGAGTGCCAAATCGGCCCTCGCAGCTGGCTGGCTGTGTGCCAATGAGTCCCAGCCAGCTGGAGGGTCCATTGCCCGCCCGATTAGCACAGCAGGCACAATCGGCTTCAACAGCGCCAGCGAGTCCGCACTGTTGGTTTCTGATCCTTGTATTGACCCCTCAGAGCTCGAGTGTTACAAATAAACTGACCTAATCCACTATCAACCTGTGCCATCCCACAGCTTATCTTTTCAACATACAAATCTGGAACTAGAGATAAACCTCCCATCTGAGACTGTCAGCGAATCTAGTGGGGTTTTCCATTGCCATTACAATAAAAAAAGCTCATGAACAGAAGCAAATAGAGCAATATCAAGCTAAAAGGAGACCGTGGCTAGCTTTGGTCATCTGTGTAATATTTATGATGGAGAACTGGTTGGTGAGTACATTAATCCTAGACCCTAAAGCTGGAATCTTTACCTTGGAGTCGGGTTGTGTGCGTGCGGGCCACCTAGCAGGTCAGGAACCTGATGTTGTGAGCAGTGCGTTCTTCAGTGCGAATTTTACTTAATGGTCCCAATTAAACCAGTCATGCACGATTCCCAGCCCAATTAAATGGAGCGGGCCTGATGACATCATCGATGACTCTTTTCCAGTGCTGATATTTGAAGCAGCCTTGCACACATCTCATTTGAAGGTTGATGGAGTGTTCAAGGTGATTTCCAGAGGTCTGACGACTGTTACAAAGCTGATAAAAGTGAAAGTCATGGATACGCAGAGGGCCGCACTAAGATTTAACGATGCCTCCCTCGATGTTCTGGTGCAGGCAGTGAACACTCAGGGAGGTCCTTTTCCCTGGCGATAGGCGCAAAAGACCACCAAAAGGGCATGGTTGGAGATCGCAGAGGAGGTCAGCAGCAGGGATGTTGTCAGGAGGATGTGGATCCAGTGCAAGAAAAGATTCAATGACCTCATGAGGTCAGGAAAGGTGAGTGCAATGCCACACTCGCCTACATCCTGATGTGCCTGTCACCACATCCCCATCACTCTGCCTTCCCAAGCCTACTCCTACACATCATTCCTCACACTAAACTACCTTGCTGGTCCACCCATCCCTCTGTCTATGTACATACTCACATCCCCATCTGACTAACCACCACTGACACTCACCCTCAGCCTAATGTAATCATAGCAAGTAAAACCACAGAAGGCCACTTGGCAATGTCATGCCACTCCCTCATAGTCACCCTCTACAGATGTAGTCCATCCATTACTTACACTCATTCCATCACTCTCTCAATGTTCTCCTCTTTCCTTCCTTGCAAGAGAAGAGTCCACAACAATAGGGAGAGGCAAAGAACCGGAGGCAGCCCTCCAATATTCACTCAATTGACTCCAGCAGAGGAGGAGGCCCTGGAGATCTCTGGAGTTGCAGAGCTGCTGGTGGTGGGAGACAGGGGAACATCCTAGCAACCTGGTGACAGAATTACATCTCATACAGCCACATGGCATACGGCAGTCACTCATATGGTGACTGATGTCAGCAACCAGTGAAATTTTATCATGTGCACAATGGTAACGTTACCCATTCTTAATATAACACTTGTAAATCATCTCTTTACTCAGCCACAGGTCCATCAAGTGCCCACCCCACCCCGACCCCCCACTGTCCAGCCGGAGGAGGACGACAACTCCTCAGAGGAAGCTCCAGCCTCTGAGGGTGCACCGTCAGCAGACCCAAGCACAGCCAGCACCAGCACAGATACGCACACCTCAGTTGGTCCTGTGAGATAGAGTAGTGTTGTCACCTGGTGTCTCATTACAAATGAGCAGATGGTGTTGACTGGGACAATCGTGGAGACTCCTCGCCGGAGGGTGCAGGATGCTCCAAGCTCTGCTGAGCTGCCTGCAGATGCTGAGCCTCGGGGGCCATTGAGAAAGCGGGTGATCTTGGAGGGGCAGCAACAATTGCATGAGGTTCTCCGTGCGTTCAGCGCGCCGCTGAACTCTACAATCATGTAAAGTAGCAGGCAGCATGAATTTTACGTGCTGCCTGCAGTCCTCTGAACGGACGCAGGGGTTGTTATCGCATTCTGATCCCCATGCCCGTTTTCGGGGGCTACTGAATTTCTAGGCCTTTATGTCCTAGAAAAACCTGAGCAGCATTTTTACCTGGTAATTACCTTTTGAACTGGAACACTATTGCTAAATGAAGTAAAGTTGCAGTAATCAAAATAATAAAAGCTCGAGCTATAAAATGTGTTTTTCTAACCTCCATGGAATCAGATTTTCGTTAATTTTTTTACAGAAACAGTTTAAAATTTTGCAACAATACCCAACATAGCTTGAGGTCAAATGTGACAGAAACCACACAAGGCTAGGTATCTCGATGTTGCTGTATTAGTTCTTCCACTTTTTTCAGGCCATGACTACAGTAACGGATTGGTTTGACTATGGAAAGTCTCTTATTACTGTTTAGTAGACTAAGTCCATTCACAGCAGTCAGAGAAGAGATCACAAAGAAATCCTCCAAAGTTTTAAGTTATTAAACTTGGTATGAACTGTCTCTCAAAATATACTAATCAATGCAAGAACTGATCAGCCTGCTGTGGTTGGGCCAATCAATAGGAGAAAGAACCTTGCCCAGGGCTTTATGCAAACTGATGCAAATTTTGGTAACCAAGGGAGTGAACATGCGCAATTGATCAATTGGATCAGATTTAAGACTTTAACAGTCAAAGCTAGTAAATGCGTAATGATGAAACCCTCATGATTCTGTCCTTGCCTTACAATAGGAGATTTTCAATAGAAATAAATCATACGTAAGGAAACCACATCTTAAAAAATGACAGAATACAATATACAGCCAAGTACAAATAAACAGTGGCCCAAGTTACAAGTCCCATGCCAACTTCAAAATTCACATCAAACAATAATCCAAACATCAAGCTCACAGAGATAACTCTTGACTATTTAAATCAGTGAAATGGATGTTAAGCTGATAGAATCACATACCTTTTAGGTATATACCTGCACTCACTACCATTCCTGGCCCCCATATCAGCCAGCACTGTAAACAGTCTCTTCCTTTCTGGGTCTGTTCCTCTCCTTCAAAATTGCCAGTATCGACCCGCTACCCTCAATCCATCTGCCTTATCTATTGCACCACCTCTAACCTCCCTTTCCTCTCTCAAATCCTCGGGCCTGTTTGTGCCTCTCCGTTCCATGCCCATCTTCTTTTTAACTCCTTTTGCTGAATGTCTCAAGTTGCTTGTGCCCATTTCACAGCACCAAAACAGCCGAGTCAAATTCCCAAATATTCATCCTCTGTGACTGTAACCATGATGCATTATCTCTCCTCGTCTTCCTTGACCCTTCCATAGCCTTTGACATGGCTGACTATGGCATCCTTCTCCACAAACTCTCCTCCATTGTCTAGCTCTCTGGAACTGCCTTGCACATATCTGAATGAAGCTAGTGCATCTCCAGAGGTATGGCACATGTCTTTAAAATAATGGAAGATATGGGGTAGATTTTTGTCTTCACCACCTGGGTGATGATCTGGTGAGACAGATCACATGCCCTTTATAGAACCTGCCTGAATTCCACTAATTCAAATCTTCTTCTTTCGTATGGTAGTATCAAAGCAAATCAAATGTCAATATCTAAGGCAGATATCCAGGCCAAAGCTTCCGCTGTAACAGCATAGATATCTTGCAGGCCGCCTGCGAATTTCCTCTGAGGGCAGTGCTCAGTGATGTGCTAAAGGGTCTGATTAGGAGCTCCACAGTCGCATGATGGGGATGCTTTAATCTTCCATCAAGGAGAAGGTGGCAGCATCTACCATGACCGGTTCTGAGGCGGTTGATGGTTGTCCACTGTTTGCGAGGAAGGTTTGATCCTTCAGGTTGTACTGTGGGGTCCTCTATAAGAAATCCATTCCGTATGTCACAGTTATTCCAAACATTTCGCCATCGGTCATCAAGGCGGAGGGGAGATCGCTGAAGGGTTTCGGCGATGGTCCAAAATGGCCTTCTAAATTTGAGACGGGTTGGTGGTAGGTTATTCAAGTCGGCCTGGATTGGCATGTCTTTGCTGGTGTAGCGGTTGTATTCTTTGGAGACTGCATATTCGCGGCGTAGGTGTGGTGGTGCGATGTTTGCAAGCACGGGCAACCAAGGTGTTGATAAAAGCGTACCGGTGATAATTCTCAAGTAGAATTCAGCTGGACATCAACGGATTTGACATGCGGACTTGATAGCTATGCCAGAGAGCAGTACTTCGCTGTAGAGTACACCAGGGCGAGTGCTACCGTACGAATGGTTTGAGTGTCTGCTCCCCATGTGGATCTAGTGAGTTTCTGGATCAAGTTGACCTGACTCTTTAGTTTCTTCCCAAGGTTCTGAAGATGCTGTCTTTCTGACAGGGTGCGATCGAGCATGACTCCTAAATAGTTGTTTTTTTTGGCATTATTGCCCAGGATGAAAATCTGCCCCCAAGCTCAGGTTCAAGTAACAAGCTATTTAAGTTGGACAATGAACATAGGAAAAAAGGACACAAGTATAAAATCCAGATGCCTCAAGCAAGGTTAGAGGACAGAAAAAAATCTTATTTTCCCACACGACAGTAGAGTGTGGAATAAATGTACAGAGAAGGTGGCTGCTTTAGGATGAAGAGACACCTTTAATAGGAACTTGGATTAATAACTCCACTCACTTCCTCCAAATAAAAGGTGTCGCTATTGGAACCTGCATGGGTCCTAGCTATGCCGGCCTTTTTGTAGGATATGTTGAGCATTCTTTTTCCAGTCCTAAACGAGTCCCTTCCCTGATTCCCCGATTCTCCTCTTCCAGTATACAGACGACTATGTCGGTGCTCCTTCCTGTTCTAGTTCTGAGCTGCAGAATTTCATTAATGTTGTTTCTGTCATCCCTCCCGTACCTTATCATGGTCCACTTTTCACTCAGCTTCCCTTCGACTTCTCTATCTCCATCTCTGATATTCACTACAAGCCCACCGACTCCCTCAGCTACCTCAAATATACTTCTTCCCAACCTGCTTCCTATAAGGATTCCATTCCCTTCGTTTCCATTGCCTATGCTCTGACGATGCCACCTTCCACATCAGAGCTTCCAAAATGTCTTCAGTTTTCCTCAGCTGAGGATTCTCCTCCACCATGGTAAGCAGGGCCCTCCCATTTCCAACACTTCTACCATCACCCCTACTCCTGCTTCCCAGAACCATGAGAGGTTCCCTCTTATCCTCCCTCACCTTCCACCCCACCAGCCTCTGCATTCGATGGATCATCCTCTACCATTTCTGCAATCCTACCACAAATACATTTTCGTTCCCCTCCACTTTCAGCACTCTAAAGGAACCGTTCCCTCTATGACACCCTGGTCCACTCCTCCATCACCCCTAACACCTGCTCTCTTTCCACAAGTACCTTCCAATGCAAGCGCAGGAGAAGCAACACCTGTCCTTTCATCTCCTCTCATACCACCATCCAGGGCCCCAAACATCCCTTCTGGGTGAGATAGTGTCTTATTTATAACTTTTCCACCTAGTATACTACATTTGCTGCTTACAATGCAGTCTCCTTTACAACAAGGAGACCAAACCCAGATTGAGCAATCACTTTCCTGAACTCCATTCCGTCTACAAGTGCGACTGTGAGCTTACGGTCACTTACCAATTTAATTCTCCGTACCACTCCCGCTCTTACCTTTCTGTCCTTGGCTCCTGCACTGTTCCAATGAAGCTCAATTCAAGCTGAAGAAACAGCACCTCATTTTTCTACTAGGTACTTTACAACCCTCTGGCCTCTTGAGCATCCCCGATTTTAATCGCTCCACCATTGGCGGCCGTACCTTCAGCTGCCAAGGCCCTAAGCTCTGGAATTCACTCCCTAAACCTGACGCCTCTCTAGCTCCCCTTTAAGACGTTCCTTAAAACCTACCTCTTTGACCAAGCTTTTGGTCATCTGCCCTTATATCTCCTTATGTGGCTCACTGTCAAATTTTGTTTGATATCGCTCCTGTGAAGCACCTTGGGACATTTTATTACATGGTGCTATATAAATACAGGTTTTTGTTGTAATATTGACTTTAACAACTTCAGACCTTAACCACAGCTCCCATTTTCTTTCAGACAGCAGGTGCCGGTAATGTAGGGTAGGTGCACCAGCGCTTCCAGGAATGAAAAAGGATGTGGGCTGGTGCTTGGGATGAGGATCCCCTATAGGTATACTGCCAGCGGGGTGGTCTGAATCCCTAGTGTCACCTGCCTTTTTCTTCCACCATAGTCCGTGACTACTAGAACCTTTGCCAGATTTTCCATGCTTCCCTCTCCCTTTTCTATTTTGCTGTAACCATTTAAACATCCTTTTGGAAACATCTTTTATTTCTCTAATGTCTTACACCATTATCACTTCCATCATTTAATCACCACCTGTCGAACATCTAACCAGACGATTCTTATTTTTTCATCCCCGCTCCCTTTTCCCTGGCTCTGTTCCTCCTTATAAGCTGTTCAGCTGTAACATCTGCTGGTTCTGATGAAAGGTCAGTAACCTGAAACTTTAACCCTACCTTCCACTCTCCACTGATGCTGTCTGACCTGCTGAGAGTTTCCAGCCTTTTCTGTTTTTATTCCAGATTTGCAGCATCTGCAGTATTTTCCTTTTTTGGATTAATAGCTGTTGAGAAGGGTGATTGAGGGTTATACACATATTAATAGCACTTCATGGCCTAAAAATTCGGTTGCTTTGTGCCTCCCGTTAGCACCGCTAACGGGGTGCAAAGCAACTAGCGCGAAATTCAGTGGGAGGTTAGCGCCCTGTGGTGCTGCGCCGCTGGCGATGACGTCATCGCCGTGTGCAGTGCCCCGCTCGTGATCTTCAGTAGCGCCCGCTGACTTACCGCCGGACGCTATGTCCAACGGGGTCAGGGGGGCCTACCTGCAGCCGGGGCGACGCTAATTAAAGGGAAGATGCCGGGTGGCCATTTTTGTTGCTGGCCACCTGCCAGCACCTGCCCCCTCTGCCGTTCCCGGCCTCCTCTGTAGCCCCCCCACGGAGTGCCAGCTGCGCTCCGAGAGTCCGGCACTTCTCTTGAGTGCCGGGCTCTTTTGCCGGCACTCCAATCCCTGGTGGCCCAGCTGGGCCCTGAGGCCCCTCCCCTTTAAGAAGAGGAGGAAGGCCTGCAGTACCGCGGCACGTAGCGCCGTGATATTCACTCGCAGCGCCCCAAGAGGAAGGCAGGGTGCTTCCAGTAGCACCCCGCTTCCCTCTTGGGGCGCTACTGGTGAATTTCGGCTGCAGGGGCACTAATTTTTTCAGGGCACTAAAAGTAGCGCGAAGTTAGCGTCCCAAAGGGGGCGCGACTCAATTTTCCCCCCCATGAGTATTATTCAGGGAAGGTAAGGTAAGGAACCCTGTATTCCTCAAAGGTGGTGGTGGTAGTCTAAGCAGAAGTCCATGGTAAAATAATCAAACATGAACTTTAATGGGCCAAACATCATTTTCCGAATCTTTCTTATAATGTTCTGTTTATACAGGCATTAGCCATTAGCCTGCAGCAATGGCCCTTCCCTTTAAGGGAGGGAAGGAGTCTCAGATCCCGGCAGCACTGCACGGGACATTGTGCAGCGCTGCACCTCTACCGCCCCTCCTGCATGGTTTAGCGCTCCAGAAGGTAAGTGGTAACGCTTGATTTAGCACTCCACTACCTTCCTGGAGCGCCAACACCCAATTTAGAGAAAGCTGAGAATCATTAGCACCTACCGCTAATTTTTCCAGCTTTCAAAATTTAGCGCCCCAAATGGGGCAATACAAAATTTCTCCCCCTACATTTCTCAGAGACAACAGATATTCCTAAAGAAGCCAGGGGAAAGAGGTACAAACCAGATTTTGCAGTCAATATTGTTAAGATCAAAAGTGAATGAGAAAAGTACAGAGGAACCTTCCTTGTTAAATATGTTGTTAACATAACAGTACAACTCACTGTGATCTATGCTCTGCTTAAAGATCACCAACTCGGTACTCTCTTATGGCCAGGAAGTCTTAACAAGGACAAAAGTGGAACTCTATAGGGGAGAAATTCGGTACCTTAGCACCTCCTGTTAGTGCCTCCGGGGGGCGATAACGGGCGCTAACAACTTACCGCCTGGGTGCGGCGATAGTCCCACCGCCCGTGAAATTCACCTGGAGGTTTGCGGCGGCGGTAACCCCTAGCGTCACGATCTCCTACACCCGGAGATCGTGACGTCATCTGGCTGCGCAGCGCCCGGTAGCGCCCAGGACCCAAAATTCGGTTCCGCACCCCCCCTGCAGCATCGCCGGGCGATAACACCGACAGCTGCAGGAGGCGTTGTTCGGGAGGCCGGGAGCTTCGGGAGCAATAATTAAAGGTAAGACCACTGGTCTGCAGAAAAAATTTGTTTCCATCCCTTAGGTTGCCGTTTGAAAATTTTTAACTGCTGCGATTGATCAGGCCTGCACTCTGTTAGACTGCTTGGGGCTGATCATCACGGATCCCAGCTGCCGTCGGCGACGAGGGACATGATTGAAATGCAGAGCCTGCAGCAATGGCCCTTCCCTTTAAGGGAGGGAAGGAGTCTCGGATCCCGGCAGCGCTGCACCTCAACCGCCCCTCCTGCATGGTTTAGCGCTCCAGAAGGGAAGCGGTAACGCTTGATTTAGCACTCCACTGCCTTCCTGGAGCACTAACACCCAATTTAGAGAAAGCTGAGAATCATTAGCACCTGCCGCTAATTTTTCCAGCTTTCAAAATTTAGCGCCCCAAATGGGGCAATACCAAATTTCTCCCCCTAAATTTCTCCACATTGGAAGAGTGTGAGTGAATTACTGAGTGAGGTGATGGGCAGCCAATTTTTGATCTCCTGAGTTTGAGTACCCGTCAAAGCTTCTGAAGCTACTTGGTCTTTATCCTTCATTGGAAATTTTACAGAATCGTGACAAAGTAAAACTCTGGTTAGTATGAGCCACACCAGACAATATTAGTCAATTTGTTAAGGAAAGGCTTCCCTTTAGTTGATGTTGATCTACTTTTTGTAAAACACTAACAGTGACTTGTGAATCCAAAGATGGAAGAAAGAAAGAACTTGTATTTATACAGCGCCTTTCACAACTGTCCCAAAGTGCTTCACAGCCGATGAAGTACTTTTGAATTGTCGTCACTGATGTAACGTAGGAAATATGGCAACACTGTTTCAGCCAGGTCCTAAAGGGCTGCTGGCATCAGTAGAACTGTACCCCAACAGGAGTCGCAATCTCCAGGAGAGGAGGGGAGAAAATCAAAACTGAGTTGCAACTGAAAATTCACTTTGCTGCACATAATTCTAGAACTCTCAGCAGATATGGTACTGCTCCAAGATAACTCACGACAGCAACACAATCTAATTGATACTGCCAATAGAACAAAAGAAACTTCAGACTGAGCATGTGGAAATCTCATAAAAGGCATGGGAAGGGAAAGTCATGCCTCGCAAAACAAAAATCTAGTAAAGGGACAAATATACTCAAGAATTTTTACAGTGGGATTGTTTGATTTACCCATGGAATGTAAAAGACAATAATTAAACAATATATTTATGTGAAGAATGGAATGGGAGTATTTCCATTCTAAAGTTGAAATTTAGACACCTTTGTGTCTCCATATTTTGAGATATAAGGCAAATTACATCGCTAAACTTCACATATTATTGTGCTTTATAATTCACATAACACTTCGGTTGCTAGAAAATGAATGCAGAATGGAGATAATTCACTCATGATCAATTGTGATCCTTAACAAGTGTGATGAAAGAAAACTCATCACCACAGGCATAATCTTTCATGCATAATCATTTGCCACTATATCCTATTTCATTTTAGTCAACATAGATTAGTTCCTAAATATAAACAGAAAATGCTAGAAATACTCTGTTTATATTTCAGATTTCCAGCATCTGCAGTATTTTGCCTTTTGTAATAGATTAATTCCTACTAGTCTGACACTCCAAGCTGTAGCACAAACTTACTGCCTTTAGGAAACTTCACCCTGACCAACAGGAATTGTTGACTAATTAGAGAGAGATCTTGGTTAACCAATTAGAGAAAGGCGCTGAGGTACAGACACAAACTTCCATTTTATTCCAGCTGGCTATAATTTTATTTGTCTTTAATAGAATTCTTTGGAACGTCCAAGTATATATGAACAGCTCAGCTGAGCATAACGTTCTCAATTGAGAAAAAGACTTCCGTCAACATATTCAACTTCATCTTTGCAATGATGTGAAGCAACTCCTACATACAGCAGCCACAATACAAATAACTACTGCTGATTAGTATTATTTTTACATGATGTTTTATCATGGCCAGTTGGATGGAATTTCTCCATTGGTTTTGAAACCATTTTAATGTATGTACCATTTGAAGAGTTTGATGTTTAAGCAGAAAAATGAAAGCAGTTTCTAGATACTGAGATACTGATCACTAACATTGGCCTAGATTTTGCGATAGAAATAACGGTGAGGCTATCAGCGCTCAATGTTATTATGGAGTAAATCGGGCAGCAAATTCTGGCGTCTGCACATGTGCAGTTGAACGTGGTAATCAGGAAGTTGCTGTCCGAGTTGCTCTGCTCCTCCACAAGCTTCGCTACACCGGTACCTCGCTGAGAGACTCAGCATTAATATACATGAAGGGTGTGAAGTTGCAGTACTTACCCACTAAACATGCCAGAAAAAGTTAGGTGTAAGCGAATTTTTAATGGCGTGATAAGTCTTAATTGTTGCCAAACAACCTCTCTGGCACTGAAAATTTAATTTTACAAGTGTGGAGTCTTATTCCTTCAGAATTTAATTATTGTTGGAGATTAAAAATAAATTAATCTTTTTTCCCTCTCTTTGTTTCGCTTTCTGTACATGATTTGACATTGAATTAAATATTCTAATTTATATTTCCTGGTTTAGACTCTGCGTGTCTCATTGAGGATTTTTCAATCTGATTGATTGAAGAGACACGCAGTTGCTTGCTTCTCTGCTCACAGGACGGCGCGCTGAAAAAGATCTCTAATTACCATAAGTTGTTGCTCAAAAGCCCGTGAAAAGTCTGTGGGCAGCTGTAGGCGTAATGAATGGCAAACACCATTCCTTCGCTGCTGACTGCAAAATCCAGACCAATGTGTCTGGTTCTGGTTGCTGTAACCGTCAGTTTGCCATTTGCATTAGAGTGAACCATTAGCCACAATGAGAGATGGCCGTAATACTTTTTATTTTATATGCTTCAATATTTCTGCTTTCTGTTTGTTTAACCATATAATGTATTACTTCTGAGTTCTGACAGCTTGCTCTTCAACTTTTATAGTATTTAGTGTGCACTGCCAAAACACTGAAAGATATTACCAAGCTTAAAAAAACATGTTCATGATTCTTTATACAATCAAGCATTACTTTCTCATTTGGAATAGTTATTACATTCTGAATAATATCACAAGTAGGTTTGCTGATCTTTTATAATACCTGGGTTTATTACATTTGTCACAATACAAGGGCATTAAAATGGTCAGCAAATAGGTGTGGACAACAAAGACTAGGGAACAACAACAACAACTTGCATTTATATAGTACCTTTAATGTAGTAAAATGACCCAAAGAGCTTCACAGGAGGGTTATCAAACAGAATTTGACAGTCACATGAAGAGATAGTAGGGCATATGATCAAAAGCTTGGTCAAAGAGGTAGGTTTTAAGGAGTGTCTTAAAGGAGAAAAGAGAGTTAGAGAGGCAGAGAGGTTTAGGGGGTGAAATTCCAGAGCTTCGGGCCTTGGCAGCTGAAGGCACGGCCACCAATGGTGGAGCGATTAAAATTGGGATGCTCAAGAGGCCGGAATTGGTGAAACGCAGAGATCTCGGAGGGTTGTAGGGCTGGAGGAGATTACAGAGATAAGGAAGGTGAGGCCATGGAGTGATTTAAAAACAAGGATGAGAATTTTAAATCGAGGCATTGCTTAACTGGGAACCAATGTAGGTCAACGAGCACTGATGAAATGGGTGAGCAGGACTTGGTGCAAGTTAGGACATGGGGAGCAGAGTTTTGGATGACCTCAAGTTTACGGAGGGTAGAACTTGGGAACCTGGCCAGGAGTGCGTTGGAACAGTCAAGTCTAGATGTAACAAAGGCATGGATGAGGGTTTCAGCAGCAGATGAGCTGAGGGGCAACATGCAGATGAGAAATAGGAGGGAATTATTCTATCTCATTACCTTTGGATATTAAAAATGATTTTATCTTGTCCATCCTTTATTGTAGAACAGAGAAATTAACTTTGAAACCATTTTAATGTATGTATTTTACAATATAACTTAAGAAATAAGAGCAGGAGTAGGCCATACGGCCCCTCGAGCCTGCTCTGCCATTCAATAAGATCATGACTGATCATCGACCTCAACTCCACTTTCCCACCCGATCTCCATATCCTTTGATTCCCCATGAGTCCAAAAATCCATCTATCTCAGCCTTGAATATACTCAATGGGCTCGATTTTGCCAGGCCTGAGGAGGTGGGAATGGAGGCGTGTGGGGTGTTAAAATTGCAAAAAATGGCGGGCGGGTCCGACCCCACCTCCATCCCACCTCCGAGCAATTTTCCCAAAGGCGTGGTTTCTGATACCGTCTCCGTCCCACCTCCAAGAGGCGGGATAGGCTCTTAAGGCCCTTAACAACCACTTAATTGCCTCTATAATCCCATTTTGAGAGGCCTTTCTGATTTTAACACTTTTCCGACGTGATGCACGCTTCCTCTGAAACACGATGGTGAAATCTGACGGTAGCACATTTGGATTGCTGACTATCAGCTGCAGGTCCACCATTAAGAAAGAGATTTGATCAATGATCATTCTGGGGGAACTTTTAGCAGTCATAACCATTGTTGTGGAACTTTGGAGCCTGTAGTAGTAGTAGTAGTGGTAGTGGTGGTGGTGGTACAAAAAAAATCTGGGAGCAAACTTAGGTCTCCTGCTGCTCATTTTGCCACCAGGTCCCTCTCACAGCAAAAACCAAAAGCTTCCCAGTCTTTGCAGACCTTAAATGCAGCAGCAATGATGACATCATCAGAGGCAACTTTCAGACTGAAAAAACTAATTGAGTCATGGGTTCCCACATGCTGGAACTCAATTGCCCAATTAGGGAAAAATCAAATAATTCTCCCACATCCAATTGGAGTCGGGTGGCTAACACGAAAAGCGGATGACACGACCCCAGCCCGCCCCAATGACAAAATCGAGCCCAAAGACTCAGCATTCACAGCCCATGGGGCAGAGAATTCCAAAGATTCACAACCCTCTGAGTGAAGAAATTCCTCCTCATCTCAGTCTTAAATGGTCTACCCCTTATCCTGAGACTATGCCCCCTAGTTCTAGACACTCCAGCCAGGGGAAACAACCTTTCAGCATCTACCCTGTCAATCCCCTTCAGAATCTTGTATGTTTCAATGAGATCACCTCTCATTCTTCTAAACTCCAGAGTATAGGCCCATTCTACACAATCTCTCATCGTAGGACTGCCCTCTCATCCCAGGAATCAATCTAGTGAACCTCCGCTGCACCGCCACCAAGGCAAGTATATCCTTCCTTAGATAAGGAGACCAAAACTGTGCACAGTACTCCAGGTGTGGTCTCACCAAGGCCCTGTACAATTGTAGCAAGACTTCCTTACTCTTATACTCCAACCCCTTTGCAATAAAGGTCAATATGCCATTTGCCTTCCTTATTGCTTGCTGTACCTGCATGCTAGCTTTCTGTGTTTCTTGCACGAGGACACCCAAATCTCTCTGAACACCAACATTTGGAAGTTTCTCACCATTTAAAAAATATTCTGTTTTTTTATTCTTCCTACCAAAGTGAATAACCTCACATTTCCCTACATTATACTCCATCTGCCACCTTACTGCCCACTCACTTAGTCTATCTATATCCCTTTGCAGACTCTTTGGGCTGGATTTTCCCAGCCCTGAGGAGGCGGGTTTGGAGGTGGGACTACTGGGAAAATGGGAAAAATTGGGAGCAGGTCCCAACCTGCCTCCGAACCATCTTCCCGGGAGGCGGGTCCACGACTCGCGCAGGGACCCGTCTCCTAGCGGCGGGAAGGGGATTAGAGCCAATTAACTGTCTGTTAACAGGTAGTTAACAGGCAGTTAAGAGGCTTTTCCCCATTTTCAGCCTGCTGATGCGGCCTTCCCGATGGCGGGAAACCCCGCCAGGGTCAGCGAGGCAAGCTGTGGGTCTGCTGCAGTGTAAGCGTGCAAACGGCAGCTGCAGAGGCAGTGTGATGGGTGCAATGGTGCACAGGTAAGTATGACAGGTGAGATAATGTAGTGAGAAATATTTTTATTCTGTTTCTATGTCGCTGCAGGTGACAAGATTTGATGTTTCTGTGAAGCCTCATCTGATCGGGAAAATTGACAGATGGCTTCTGCAATCTCACATGCAGCTGCCATCTGTTTTCTCCAAAGGAGAGTCATTGGTGAGCCCGGGAGCAAGGGCTCACCTTTGGACAGTGATTGTCAGTGTTTGACAGCACCTCAATGCTGTCAAACACTGACAATTCATCTGTCAAAAAATTATGTTGCCTGTCACTTTAACAAAACCGGCAGATGAAGCGTCATGCACTGATGTCATCTGACACTAGCTTTCCCTTAATTGGCCGGCAAGCCTGCAGGGTGGGCTTAACAAGGCCAATCAGGGGAAAATAGCGTCAGGTCATCAGACGTCGCCGGGGGCGGGACTAGAACCCGGAAACCAGCAGTCCCGCCCCCAACGCGCCTCCTCAGGTAAGATCGCGGCTTTTGTGTTCTCCTCGCAGCTTACTGTCCCACCTAGGTTTGTATCATCAGCAAACTTGGATACATTACACTCAGTCCTTTCATCTAGGTCATTAATATAGATTGTAAATAGCTGAGGCCCCAACACTGATCCTTGCGGCACCCCACTAGTTACAGCCTGCCAACCTGAAAAAGATCAGTTTATCCCTACTCTCTCTTTTCTGTCCGTTAACCAATCCTCTATCCATGCTACTATATTACCCCCAACCCCATGAGCCCTAATCTTGTGTAATAACCTTTTATGTGGCACCTTATCGAATGCCTTTTGGAAATCCAAATATACAACATCCACTGGTTCCCCTTTATCTACCCTGCTAGTTACATCCTCAAAAAACTCTAATAAATTTGTCAAACACGATTTCCCTTTCATAAAACCATGTTGACTCTGCCTAATCATGTTATGATTTTCTAAGTGACTTGATACTACTTCCTTATCAATGGATTCCAGCATTTTCCCAACGATTGAAGTCAGGCTCACTGGCCTGTAGTTCCCTGTTTTTTCTCTCCCTGCTTTCTTGAATAGCGGTGTTACATTTGCGACCTTCCAATCGGCTGGGACCGTTCCAGAATCTAGGGAATTTTGGAAGATCAAAACCAATGCATCCACTATCTCTTCAGCCACCTCTTTTAGAACCCTAGGATGTAGGCCGTCAGGTCCATGGGATTTGTCGGCTTTTAGTCCCATTAGTTTCTCTAGTACTTTTTCTCTACTTATATTAATTATGTTAAGTTCCTCACCCTCATTAGACCCTTGGTTCCCCATCATTTTTGGTATGCTTTTTGTGTCTTCTACTGTGAAGACAGATACAAAATATTTGTTTTAACATTTCTGCCATTTCCTTATTCCCCCAATTTTGCCACATTTAAAGATACATGAGCTGAAATACCACTAAGCTGTGAATCCAGCACTTATGCCGGGATTGTGCCTGCCAGTATCCTCCACGATTGACTCCGTGGGAGTTTGCGGGATCAGGAGTACAGAACCTAATTAGCATAAGGTCAACGGATGCCCACACAACTACGGATGCATCCTGTTATGGCCAGGCTGTGGAGGGGGGAATATGGTGTCAGGAGACCCCCCAGAAACATGAAACTGTACCCCCAGGGGGCATGAAGGCTACTTTAAAATCTTTAAAAAATTACTTCCACTTTGAGGGTCCAGGCCATCACCCAGGCCTGCACCAATGTGGGACCCACTTTTGCCATCCATGAGACCAGTTCTCCTCTTCCTTCGGGGCATACTGGCCAATGATCCATGAGATGGCATATTCCAGTCTAGAGCTGTGGGAACCCCTGGCCTTGGGAGTCCCACCCCACTCCATGTCATTGGTCTTGTAAGGTGGAGCCCCCTTCAAGTAACACTGGGACCTGGCTTATCCAGGTCCAGCGGAGATTGCGCCTATTCTGGAGTTACCATGGGGGAAAAATTCAGTTGGTTGCGCCTCCCGTTAGCGCCTTAAGAGGGCGCTAATGGGGCGCAAAGCATCTAGCGCCCGGGCGCAGCGATGTTTGCGCCGCTCGCGAAATTAACTAGACATTTTGCGGCGGCGCTAAACGCTACCTTCACGATCTCCTGCGTCGGCAGATCGTGACTTCAGTCGAGTGCGCAACGCCCCGGTATCGTCCCGGAGCAGATATTGAGTGGTGCCCCCTGCCTTACCGCCTGACGCTAGCAACGACAGGTTGAGGGGAGCGTTTTGCAGTCATGAAGGGACTGGGGGAGCGCTATTTAAAGGCGACCGCTTCCTGCCTTTTATTGTTGGTGCCATTTTTGAACCACGCATTCTGAGAGAGAGAGAGAGAGAGAGACTTCTGGAGAGATTCAACGCTGTGTGAAGGAGTTTTGGGTACTGAGCAGCACTTTGCAGGTTCATTTTGATTTGCCATTCCTTGTATCGATTTAAAAGAGACTGTGGGGGCTGCACTCTAAGCTCTTTCCCTGGTACTCTCCATTATTCTTTCCAGCAGATTTGATGTACAGGTCTCTCCAGGCCGAGATTCAATGCTGCAATGAGCAGGATGTGGATGGAAAGCAAGATCAACCATCCCTTTTAAGAACTGGCCCGTGCCATTGTGTGTGTGTTCCATTGCTGACTGGCATCACATGAGCTTCGCCAGCGCTCTGAGGTAGCGCCTCGCTCCTCGGCCTTTGCACCTTAAGACAGGTGTGAAGCGCCTGATTTCGTGCTCCAATCACCTCCAGGGGCGATAAAAGTCAAGTTTGCAGTCGGTGCCGATAATTAGCGCCAGGCGCTAATCTTTGCGCCCGGCCGATAATTGCGCCCCAAATGGGGCGATACTGAATTTCTCCCCCCATGTGAATAAACCGGAATAGCTGAGGAATTTTGTCCCCACATTATCCATTTTTAATTTGAGAAAAAATATAGCTTTGTAGATTCACAATTGATTATTTCAGAAGATCACAGGCATACTCTTGCTACTGTGGTAACTAGTATCACAGGATACAAAGAAGTCTTAACATTGACAAGCTTAATCAACTTCAAGCTAGTCACAGACTTGGACTGGCTCAGGCACATGCTGTAACCTTTTAATTATGTTCTACGATTATGCATAGTTCAAACATAGAGCCCAAACTGTATTTGAAAAATTTCTAAAAACTTTTTGGCCCAGAAATCCCAGGGTCTGCTCAATCGCATTTATGCCAGCCGAGTGAAACCCTCAATTGCCCTAGACTCAAGCTGAATAACGCATCCCAAATCTTGGGGATAGCTCCCATCCCCCACCACCCCTTCCCCGAGGCCCATATGTGCCAAATCATTTTTTTAAGGTTCTTGGCTCCCACTGGAGCTATTCTATTGAAGGTTTCACTGCCTTCAGTAGACTTTAAAGGAACTCATGCCAGGTTTCAACTGGCATGAAATTAGCTGAGGCTTTTCAAGGGCGTAAAAGGAGAAATTTCCCAGAGAAGCCCAAGAGCACCCACCAACATGCCAACTTGAGATGGGGGCACTAACAGGCAGAAGATACACCCACAGATCTCCAGACTGGAATTTAAAGGTCTGATCAAAAGGGGGTAGAATCCCAGTGGAACTGCATCCCCCCCATGCCAACCATATTCTGGGCCTTGGGCCTATACCCCCTCCAGCTCCAGGAATTCTAGATCCTTTGGGGGAAAAATTCGGTTGCTTAGCGCCTCCCGTTAGCGCCTCCGGGGGGGCGCTCGGAAGTTAGCGCCCGAGTGCAGCGATTTTAGCGCCGCTCGCGAAATTGACCAGACCTTTTGCGGCGGCGCTAAACACTACAGCCATGATCTCCTGCGCCCGCAGATCGTGACGTCAGTCGAGCGTGCAACATCCTGGACCGGATATTGAGTTGCGCCCACTGCCTTTCCGCCTGCCGCTAGCAACGACAGGTAGAGGGGAACGTTTTGCAGTCGGGAAGGGGCTGGGGGAGCGCTATTTAAAGGTGGGCGCTTCCTGCCTTTTCTTGTCGGCAAAATTTTTGGTACACGCAGGTTGAGAGGGAGAGAGACGTCTGGAAAGATTTAACACTGTCCTCAGGAGTTTTGGCCCTCAGCACCACTTTTGAGGTTCCTAGGCCCAGGGAAAGAGCTCGGCGCTTATCATTAGTGCATCCAACACAATTGCTTTAGAGGTCTCTCCAGGCCGAGATTCAAGGCTGCAATGAGCAGGGTGTGGCTGGCCAGAAAGATGGCCCCTCCCCTTTAAGAACTGGAAGGCGCCAGTCTGTCATCGCCTGAGCTTCGGTAGCATTCTGAGGTAGCGCCTCGCTCCCCGACGTTAGCGCCTTAAGAGAGGTGTGTAGCACCTGATTTAGCGCTCAAATCACCTCCAGGGGCGATAGAAGCGAATTTTGAAGTCAGAGGCGATAATTAGTGCCGGGCGCTAAACTTTGTGCTTGGTCGATATTAGCGCCCCAAAATGGGCGATATCGAATTTCTCCCCCTTTGTATCTAGCTGCAGTAAATAGTTTGGAGCTAATTTTGCTTTGCAACTTTAAGATGGAAAAGTCCTTTCTTACTGTGGTATAACTTAATACATTTAAAGAGGTGATATTCAAATATCTTTGCTAGTTATGCAGTATCTGCTAGAACATTACTGGACACATGTTTTCGAGTTGGTTCCTTGACATACTGATCTAGAAAACTATCTTGAATACATTCCATGAACTCGTCCTCTGCACTCTTACCACAAATTTGGTTTGCCCAGTCTATATGAAGATTAAAATCCCCCATGATTACTGTATTACACTTGTTACATGCACCTCTAATTTCCTGATTTATACTCTGCCTGACACTACAACTACTTTTAGGGGGCCTATAAACTACTCCCACCAGTGTTTTCAGGAATAAACGGGTCATTTTTGGGTTGGCAGGCTGTAACTAGTGGGGTACTGCAAATTGCTTGGGCCTCAGCTATTTACAATCTATATTAATGATTTAGATGAGCGGACCGAGTGTAATTTATCCAAGTTTGCTGACGATACAAAGTTAGGTGGGAAAGTAAGCTATGAAGAGGATGCAAAGAGGCTGAAAAATTATATAGACAGTTTAAGTGAGTGGGCAAGAATATGGTAGATGGAATATAATGTACAGAAGTGTGAAGTTATCCACTTTGATAGGAACAATAGAAAAGCAGCATATTTTTTAAATGGTGAGACTGGGAAATGTTGGTATTCAGAGGGGCCTGGGTGTCCTTGTACACAAATCATGGAAAATTAACATGCAGGTACAGCAAGCAATTAGGAAAGCAAATATGTTAGCTTTTATTACAAATGGATTGGAGTATAAAAATAAAGAAGTCTTACTACAATTATATAGTGCCTTGGTGAGACCACACGTGGAGTACTGTGCACAGTTTTGGTCTCCTTACCTAAGGAAGGATATACTTGCCTTAGAGGGAGTGCAACAAAGGTTTACTAGACTGATTCCTGGGGTCAGGCGATTGTCGTATGAGGAGAGATTTAGTAGACTAGGCCTATATTCGCTACTGTATTGGACAAATAAAGAGGTGATCTCATTGAAACATGTAAAATTCTTAAGGGCTTGACAGGGTAGATGCTGGGAGGATGTTTCCCCTAGTCTAGAATTAGGGGTCACAGTCTCAAAATAAGGGGTCGGCCATTTAGGACTGAGATGATGAGAAATTTCTTCAGTCAAAGGGTTGTGAACAATGTTCCCCCTAATTTTTTTTGGGTGCGCGGCCCCTTTAAGGGGCTGCACAGCCCATTCAGTTTCGCGCATGTGTGAAATTCAACACTGGAAAAGCCGGTCCCGGGCTGTGCAGGACCAGCAGACAGCTGTGTGGCCACGCAGCTTAGAGGGAACGTTGGTTGTTAATCTTTGGAATTCTCTACCCCAGAGAGCTGTGGATGCTCAAAATCAATGCTGGGTCAAAATCCTGGCACTCCCTACCTAACAGCACTGTGGGAGTACCTTCACCACACGGACTGCAGCGGTTCAAGATGGCGGCTCACTACCACCTTCTCAAGGGCAATTAGGGATGGGCAATAAATGCTGGCCTTACCAGCGACGTCCACATCCCATAAACAAGTTTAAAAAAAATGCTCAGTCATTGAGTATATTCAAGACAGAGATCGATAGATTTTTCGATACTTAGGGACTCAAGGGATATGGGGATAGTGCGGGAAAGTGGAGATGAGGTAGAAGATCAGCCATGACCTTATTGAATGATGGTGCAGGCTCGAAGGGCAGAATGGCCTACCCTGGCTTCTGTTTCTGATGTTCTTATCGGATAAATTTTTGTCTTTACCACCTGGTCGGTAATCTGGCAAAGTGTATCACCTACCCATTATAGAATGTGCCCAATTTTTATTCCGTTGATTTCAATGGAATGCATTTCGGGTGGTTTTTACAACAGGCTGGTGATGCACTCTCCCAGATTCTCGCCCGTGGGGGTGAAGATGAAAACTTACCCCATGCACTTTTGATTTATCTACAATACACACAACTATGGTATGTACTAAACTTTCTTTTTGAACAATATGCTATAATTACTTACATTGTACAATATAGCCAGCTTTACAAGACACAAACAGAACATATAAAAAATGAATAATTAATTGGGTTTAGTGACAAGTTTATCATAAAATTCTGATATATGTTTTTTTTTGCCAACAGTAGCTTTTGAAACAAAATAATCGTTAATAACTTAGACTACTATATTTAGACTGATATGATTATTAAAAATCCCACATATTTCCCACACTGCAATTTTCCAAAATAGACAAGAGGCGTACAGGTCAAATGGATATGAAGACATCTTCCCAACAAAGTCATTTGTATGCCATAGACTAAATGACACATTTCTGATGGTCTTGAAAATACATCCAAAACTGCAATAAGACAAATGGACATTACAACAAATATTAAAATAATACTGACCTTTAAAAAAATTACAGAAATGTATGTTTATAATTTCCAACATTTTGACAATTATTTTTAAAATGAATTGGTTTCTGACAACATATGGAACTAAAAGCTTGTAAATATTTTATAATAGTTGAAGAACTGAAGTATACTAAAAAAAACTCTTTGAGTTACAGGGTGTGTACTGAAGAGAAAGAGACATACTGCCCTAAAATGATTAATTGTGGCACCCATTAATGTGAAGTCATAATGATACATCAATGTCAGCTTTTTTTTTAAGTTCTAGTTTCTTTGTGACAGATATTAGATGTGCCCGTGGATGCATTATGTCATGCCATTCATGCATTCAGCCCCTGCAGTGCAAGAAGTCTTGAGAACTTGTTACTCCCACTACCCACTTTTCCTGAAAAAACAGCCTTATAACTTCTTACTTACTGGTTACTTCCTGAACCAAGACCAAAATGCCTTGTGGAAGACTTTAGCCCAGCCTGGGATAAATTCACAGGCTCAGGGGCACCTTCACCCTATAGCCCCAAGGTCAGATGTCAAGCCTTGCTCTGAGACATCTGGATGCATTATAGTGAAGAACAAAGGTGGAAAAAATATCCACCAGTGTGACGAGAGACAGAGACAGAAGGAATGTCACACTGGTCATCCACTGCCCTTCATTTCAGTCTTTAGGTGGCAAGACTTTGTAATTGTTTAGTCTGAGGACAAACATCATTTACCATATCCATAGGCAACACCAATACTTCACTGACTAAAGGTCAATCATCTCAGTCACCATTTCAAAACTGCAATACGTTTTCAATTCACCTCCTAGGAAATTTTCCAAAATTTATTACTAAATCCACACAACATAAATTTAACTTTTTGCTGAACATCGTTTGCGTTTCTCTCCATACAAAATAACATTTATACTTGAGAATTGATATAGATTTGTATTTAATTCGAATTATTGTAAAACACTGCTCCAATGTCCTTTTTGGCAGTGAAATTAAATACAAACCCCTATCAATTCTGCCTTTCTTTCCTGTCTTCTGCGTATGTAGTACAACCATGTTAACAAACTTTCATAATTTTTCCTTTGAATTTCTTCTCATGAGAAAGTTGCAAATAGTTGTAATGAGCCCAGTTAGATTTAACATAAAATAAACTTTCATTTCATCTGCCTGAGACAAACTGATATATTTATCACCCCTACCATTTGCTTATAACACTGTGTTTCACAAAGTTTGCAAAAAGCGTTGAAAAGGATCACAGGAAAAATATCTCTGAACTATTGTACTTTATTAAAAATATATTTTTGATTTTATCATTAATAAAACAAAATATTAAAGCAAAAACAGTTTTCCTTAGTTCAGCAAATTTATTCAGTGAGCAGCTGAGTCACATAGATTGGAAAATCCCAGCTTGTGCTGAGTTAACTGCTCTCAGCAGTGGTAGGGATACTATGGTGGAGCTCAGTGTTACTTATTTAGAGAAGAGAAAATTAGCCAGTGTTCCCACTCCTGGGGCTGAATTTAGCCAGCGCTCAGAGGGAGGGTTCGGAGGCGGGTCCGCTGTAAAAATCCAAATGATTGACAGCTGGGTGATATCCCACTCTAAACCCGCCTCCTTGTGAGTTTCCCTAGTGCCGGTGCTGCCTGCGCTTTGCAGACACGGCACTAAGCGGCGGGTCATTCAATTGTGCGAGTTGAGAGGGTGTTTAAACCAATTTACTCACCATTTTAGCAGGCACAAAGGGTTCCCGTCGCTCGGCGATCACGCCAGGTAAGTATGTCGGGTTCTGAACAATTCTCCATTTCTTTCAATAGGTGACAACTGCAAAAGTGGTTTAAAACCTACCATTTTACAGCTGGTCACTTTCCACTCTCAGAAGTAGTCATGATGCGGAGATGCCGGCGTTGGACTGGGGTGGACAAAAATGAGAAGTCGCACAACACCAGGTTATAGTCCAACAGATTTATTTAAAATTACAAGCTTTCGGAGCTGTCGCCCCTTCGTCAGGCAAAGTTACTGTGAGAGAATCTATCAGAATTCACAGAATATAAAAACACAGAGAAAATGCATAGATTAAATCTTTCCCTACATCAAAGACACACTAAGAGCACAGCCAAGACAATGAGATGTGTCCCAGGGGGTCCAACGCGTCAGAACATCTGCTGGCTGCATATCCTCTCCATTTTTTGTGTTTGTTTCTTGTGTTTTTTTTTTAAAAACTGGAAAGACCGGCAACGATGTCAAGTCAAGAACCGCAGTGCTGCAACCGAGGAAGAAAGAGTCAAATTGGACCCCTCCGGAGGGTCGCTGCCCTAAACTTGACACGTATGCTCAAGCTGTCAGGAAATGCATCAACGCCAGATTCATCAGCCGCACTCACAAGACAGTCCAGAATGTCACCCGAGCACAACGCAACGCCATCCACGCTCTCAAGACCAACCGCAACATCGTCATCAAACCAGCGGACAAAGGAGGAGCCATCGTCATACAGAACAGAATGGACTATTGCAAAGAAGCATACCGACAACTGGACAACCTGGAACACTACAGACAGTTACCCGCAGATCCGACAAAAGAACACACCCGCCAACTCAATAGTCTGATCAAGACCTTCGATCCAGACCTTCAAGACACCCTACGCGCTCTCATCCCACGTACTCCCCGCGTAGGAGACTTTTACTGCCTCCCAAAGATACACAAAGCCAACACACCCGGACGTCCTATCGTATCAGGCAACGGAACCCTATGTGAGAACCTCTCTGGGTACATCGAGGGCATCCTGAAACCCATCGTACAGGGAACCCCCAGCTTCTGTCGCGACACTACAGACTTCTTGCAGAAACTCAGCACCCATGGACCAGTTGAACCAGGAACACTCCTCGCCACGATGGACGTATCGGCACTCTACACCAGTATCCCCCACGATGACGGCATCGCTGCGACAGCCTCAGTACTCAACACCAACAACAGCCAATCTCCAGACGCCATCCCACAACTCATCCGCTTCATCCTTGACCACAATGTCTTCACCTTCGACAACCAGTTTTTTACCCAAACACACGGAACAGCCATGGGGACCAAATTCGCTCCCCAATACGCCAACATCTTCATGCACAAGTTCGAGCAAGACTTCTTCGCTGCACAGGACCTCCAACCAACGCTGTACACCAGATACATCGATGACATCTTCTTCCTTTGGACCCACGGCGAAGGATCACTAAAAGGACTACACGATAGCATCAACAGGTTCCATCCCACCATCAAACTCACCATGGACTACTCCTCAGAATCGGTTTCATTCTTGGACACACGAATCTCCAACAAAGATGGACGCCTCAGCACTTCACTCTACCGCAAGCCCACGGACAACCTCACGATGCTCCACTTCTCCAGCTTCCACCCTAACCACGTTAAAGAAGCCATCCCCTATGGACAAGCCCTGCGAATACACAGGATCTGCTCAGACGAGGAGGAACGCGATGGACACCTACGGACACTGAAAGACGCCCTCGTAAGAACGGGATATGACGCTCGACTCGTCGATCGACAGTTCCGACGGGCCACAGCGAAAAACCGCACAGACATCCTCAGAAGACGAACACGGGACACAACCAACAGGGTACCCTACGTCATCCAGTACTTCCCCGGAGCGGAGAAACTACGCCATGTTCTTCGCAGCCTTCAACATGTCATCGATGACGACGAACACCTTGCTAAGGCCATCCCCACGCCTCCACTACTCGCCTTCAAGCAGCCGCCTAACCTCAAAAGTACCATCGTTCGCAGCAAATTACCCAGCTGTCAGGAGAACAGCGACCACGACACCACACAACCCTGCCACGGCAACCTCTGCAAGACATGCCAGATCATGAACACAGATACCGTCATCACACGTGAGGACACTACCCACCAGGTACATGGTACATACTCATGTGACTCGGCCAACGTTGTCTACCTGATACGTTGCAGTAAAGGATGCCCCAGAGCATGGTACATCGGCGAGACCATGCAGACACTGAGACAACGTATGAACGGACACCGCGCAACAATCGCCAAGCAGGATGGTTGCCTCCCAGTCGGGGAACACTTCAGCAGTCAAGGGCATTCAGCCTCGGATCTGCGGGTTAGCGTTCTCCAAGGCGGCCTTCGTGATACACGACAACGCAAAATCATCGAGCAGAAACTGATAGCCAAGTTCCGCACTCATGAGGACGGCCTCAATCGGGATATCGGGTTCATGTCACGCTATAGAACGTGACTTGACATCGTTGCCGGACTTTCCAGTTTTTAAAAAAAAAACACAAGAAACAAACACAAAAAATGGAGAGGATATGCAGCCAGCAGGTGTTCTGACACGTTGGACCCCCTGGGACACATCTCATTGTCTTGGCTGTGCTCTTAGTGTGTCTTTGATGTAGGGAAAGATTTAATCTATGCATTTTCTCTGTGTTTTTATATTCTGTGAATTCTGATAGATTCTCTCACAGTAACTTTGCCTGACGAAGGGGCGACAGCTCCGAAAGCTTGTAATTTTAAATAAATCTGTTGGACTATAACCTGGTGTTGTGTGACTTCTCATTTTTGTCCACTCTCAGAAGCTTCAGGCTTGAGTATTTGGAACAGATTTTTAAGCTTTATGCATTTGGGAAGTGTTTGCAGTAAACTCTCTATTCACTGTCACCTCCTTGCAACATCATATCTAGCCCTTGATAGATTGGTTCTGTCATCTGAACTTCACCTGCCATATGAATCATCAGAATGGGCACGATTTATGCTCTGTTACCTTGGTCCTCCGAATCTGATGACGATCAGCCGCAGCAGCAGCAGAACTAGCCACACCAGCAGCAACAAGAGTGCCAACCTTCTCCTCAACCACCTGATGCTGCATAGGGCATAGGGCATCAGCGCAGGGCTGCACCGCGTCGGAGGCCATACCCCCAAAACAGGGTATACAGGCAGAGGATGAGTGTCCTCAACATGACGGAGCAGCAGTGCCAAAGGAGGCTCAGGCTACCGCGCCAGGTCGTCGCCGACATTTGTGCTTTACTGGAGCAAGACTTGCGGCCCAGAGGAAGGGGTGGACACTCCTTACCAGTGGCTGTCAAATTCACCCTTGCCCTCAACTACTTTACCTCAGGCTCCTTCCAGGCATCTGCAGCAGACCTTTGCAGCATCTCGCAATCGGCCGCCCACAGATACATCGCACAGGTAACCGATGCCCTCTTTAACAAGTCCGCAAATTATATTCATTTTGCCACTGATGAAGTCACTGTCAATGAACGTGCGCTTGGCTGTGCCACACTAACTGGCTTCCCATGGGTGCAGGGAGTCATCGACTGCACATATGTGGCCATCAGGGCACCCCATCACAACCCAGTAGCATTTGTTAACCGCAAGGGCTTCCACTCCCTCAACGTTCAGCTGGTCTGCAACCATAGGAAGATTATCATCCATGTGTGCGCCAAGTTCCCTGGCAGCTGCCATGACTCGTACATCCTGCGCCATTGCACTGTCCCTCAGCTCTTCGCAGTGCCAAACAGCAGCTGGCTGCTTGGAGACAAGGGCTATCCCCTGAAGACGTGGCTCATGACACCTTTGAGGAGGCCAACAAATGAGCCTGAGGGATGTTATAATCAAAGCCACATCTCCACGAGAAGTGTCATCAAGCAGACAATAGGCTTGCTCAAAATGCGCTTCAGATGCCTCGACAGAGCTGGAAGGGCCCTTCAGGAAGCCCCAGCTAGGGTCTCATGAATAGTCATCGTCTGCTGTGCCCTGCACAACATAGCGCAGCAGCGAGGATTAGTACTGGATGAGGAAGATGCCACTGAGCACAGAGTCTCATCGGAGGACGAGGAGGCTCACCATGAGGTTGGTTACGAGGATGAGGAACACCTGGACGAGCCGGCGGTCCCATTGCAACCAGTACGTGAGCACGTTGCTGCCCCTCATGCCAGGGATACCCTTATCAATGGCAGATTTCAATAACTTCATGCAGCTCATACATGTAGCTGTCACCCGCGTACGCAGGTTTGCAAACCCCAACACCAACACCATGCAGCAATCAAACAATGATTTGTCCCTTGTTTTGACTCTCACCACCATTGCTGGGTATGAAATGAGCCCTGACCCTTCACTCTGCCACTTCCATTTCATCACACAAATTTGCCAACAACCTCCAAGTGTGACAATTAGATGATTTATTAACAGCACTTCATAGAATACTAACATGACATTGATAAAGAAAGACACACCCGAGTGACTACCCTTGTGACTATTTGTGTGGGATCTTTCTTTTCCGGGTGCTTCTACGTCGTGCTATCCCTGCGGCTTCAGCAGAGGTAGAGGCAGCCTCCTCATCTCCTGCTGCGCCTGCTTAGACGCCTTTGGCGGTCGTCCTCTGGGTTTTGGAGCCTGTGAGGGCTCCGCCAAAGTCTGCTCCTCCTGCAACAGTGCATGCGCAGACTCGGCCATCACTGTCCGGGAGGCATCTGGGGCTCTGACCGAGGGGTTGGCAAGGGGGTGGAAGTCAGAGCGCTTGGAGCGGAGCCCCCACTTCAATGTCCCCTTCAACCATCATCCCTCTCATGGGCCACCCACACTTCTCTGCTAGCAAGTAGCTGGAGAGCACCTTGCTGCACTTCAGTGGGGCCATGAGGGCCCACCTCTATACTGACATCCCTCCTACAAAGGACGCCTATGAGCTTCTGGTTTCTCTCCTCCATAGATGCCCATCTCTCCTCCATTTTTCCCCATCTCTCCTCCATAGATGAGCATCTATTTGGAAGAGAAACCATGTTCTCATGCGACTGGCGCCACGTCTCCTCTATGCAGGCCTTCCTATCCATGGAGGAAGCTATAGTTGCCAGTGAGTGCGCCATGGTGTTGCTCATGCTGGAGATGGACTCTTCCATTCTCTGTCGCAGTCACCGCGGTCGCAAAACCAGTCAGAGCCTCTTGTACTTGTTCCTGCAGCTCCAGGATCGCCCTCTTCCTGGATGGCCCCCGAGGCGCAGCTAAGCAGAGCTAGGAGACTCCTGCACCCTCCGACGAGGAGTCTCCACTGCTGTCAATGTCTCCACCATCTACTGCTGCTCAGTTGTGATCTGTGAGACACCAGGTGACAACACGACTCTATCTCGCAACATACCCACCAAGGTGTGCGACTCTGCGCTGGTGCTGGGTTGCGTTGTCTGAGGTGACACTGCGCCCTCAGAGGCAGGAGGCTCCTCTGAGGAGTCTTCTTGCTGTTGCTCCTGGACATTGAGGGGGGCTCTTGATGGACCTGTGGAAGAGTGAAGACATCAGTTAGATATACAGGATGTCTACTGCAGACACATACAATTATCCACATGATGAACATTCATCTTGTCTTGACATAGAAACATAGAAACATAGAATCTAGGAGCAGGAGTAGGCCATTCGGCCCGTCGAGCCTGCTCCGCCATTCAATACGATCATGGCTGATCATCCAAATCCAGTACCCTGTCCCTGCTTTAATCCCCACAGTACACATATCCCACCCTACCCCTGTAACCCCACGTAATTAATTCCCCCTAACATATCCCATCCTATCCCCATAACCCCACATATTTAATCCCCCCTAACACTAAGGGTCAATTTATCATAGCCAAATCAACCTAACCCACACATTTTTGGACTGTGGGAGGAAACCGGAGCACCCGGAGGAAACCCACGCAGACACGGGGAGAAGGTGCAAACTCCACACAGACAGTCACCCGAGGTCAGATTCGAACCCGGGTCTCTGGCGCTGTGAGGCACCAGTGCTAACCACTATGCCACCGTGTTGCCCAAATCATATCCCATATGAGGTAATGATGAAAGGCATGCAATTATATGGAAATTAATTATATGGAAATTAATTCTGTCACCAGCTTCTACCGAGCCCCTCTCTCCGTCCTCCATTTCCGGAACGTCCACCACTCCAGCAATCTCCAATGCTGCCTCCTCTGCACTCGTCAGATATGACATGGTTTGTGGAGGCCCTCCTCCTGTTCTGTCCCTCACCCTCTTCTTGTGGGCTATATTTTCCTGCAAGGAGGGAAAGAAGAGAAGGTTCAGTGAGAGTGATGGTATGAGTGTAAGGAATGGAATGGCATAGAGCTTTACACTGACAATTTAATGGAGTGGGTTGGCAATACCAAGTTGCCTCCTTTTGTGTTAGTTGCTGTCATTGCATAACGATGAGGCTCAGTGCGAGGGCTGCATAGTAAGATGGCGACCTGACAATGTAGATAGAGTTAGAGGGATGGATGAAGGTACAAGGGATGTTGGGCTGTGTAGCATTGTGCAGGAGTAGGTGTGGCAATGTAGAGTGGTGCGAATGTAATGAGACGCACAGCAGCATCAAGGTAATTGTGGGTTAATACTCACTTTTCCTGAACTTACTAGATCATTGAACCTCTTGCGGCACTGCATCCAGGTGCGAACCACCACTGACAGCACCGTAACCTCCTGCGATATCTGCAGCCACGCTGCATTTGTCTGCTGGGAAGGCCTCTTCCTGCCGTCCGCAGGGAGGAGAACCTCCCTATGTGCTCTCACTCTCTCCACAAGATGATGGAGTGTCTCATTTGCTCATTGGCGCTGCAAGCTCATAGTGCAGAGACTCAAACACTGACAGCATTGAATGCTATCAATTTGCAACTGACAATAACTGGGGCCATGGCCCCTTTAAATAAACCGGCAATAATTGCGTCATCCGGTGACGTCACCAGACCCGCACCCTTTAATAGTGCCGAGGAACACACAGGGCAGGCCTAACAAGGCCCATTAGGGCAAGATTCTATTTATCGACGGGATCCACGCAGCAGTGGGGTCGCCCCCCACCGCCAACCTCTCCCACCTGAAGCTGCCCAGGTAGGCAAAATCGCGGCCCTGATTAATGTTCCCTAACCATGCTGGAAGTGTGCACTGTGGACATCTGGTGTCGACAGGATCAGGGTCTACTGTTCCCCCATGGTAGAAATAGCCTGTTGAGCCTCACAGTCAAGAATCATACATAGATAATGGTACCAGAGGGCAAATAGAAACTTACTACAGCACAGAAGCACCACACAGACTGCAGTGGTTCAAGAAGGCAGCTCACCACCACCTTCTAAAGGGCAACTAGGAATGGGCAATAAATGCTGGCCTTGCCAGCAATGCCCACATCCCGTGAATGAATAAAAAAAATTAGTCCAATTGCCCTTTGCCGGCGTTTATACTCCACATGAGCCTCCTCCCACCCTTCTTCATCTAACCCTATCAGCATATTCTTCTATTCCTTTCTCCCTCATATGCTTATCTAGCTTCCCTTTAAATGCATCTATACTATTTGCCTCAACTAATCCTTGTGGCAGCACATTCCACATTCTCACCACTCTTTGGGTAAAGAAGTTTCTCCTGAATTCCCTATTCGATTTATTAGTGACTATCTTATATTTATAACCTCTACTTTTGGATTGCTCCACAAGTATAAACATTTTCTCTACATCTACCCTATCAAACCCTTTCATAATCTTAAAGACCTCTATCAGGTTACCCCTCAGCCTTCTCTTTTCGAGAGAAAAGAGTCCCAGCCTGTTCAGCCTTTCCTGATAAGTATATCCTCCTAGTTCTGGTATCATCCTTGTGAATCTTTCTTGCACCTTTTCCAGTGCCTCTATATCCTTTTTAAAATATGGAGACGAGGACTGTGCACAATACTCCAAGGTTCCATACAAATTTAACAGAACTTCTCTGCTTTTCAATTCTATCTTTCTAGAAATGAACTTCGGCACTATGTTTACTTTTTTATGACCTTATTAACCTGCATCACTACTTTTAGTGATTGTGTATCTGTATCCCTAGATCTCTTTGTTCATCTACCCTATTTAGACTCTTATTATCCAAGCACTATGTGGCCTCCTTATTCTTCCTACCAAAATGCACCACCTCACACTTATCTATATTGAAATTCATTTGCCAATTACGCGCCCACTTAGAACTGCACCGCTACAAAAAAGCATTGGCTCCAGGCGAGGAGAGAAATTTGGCAGAAAAACAAATGAGCAAGTAAAAGGAAAACCAAACAACTTTTCCAAAATTGTTTTATCATCTATGGCCGAAGTCCAGCTGTTTCCCAGTTTACATTAAACAGCCAGTCATTGATCAAAAGGATCTCTATTCCAATCAAAGAATAATTAATATTTGTATCCTAAACAGACTGTAAACAAAAAATAAGGAATGCTACAATCACATTCACTTACCAAACCTGTTTTAACTATTATACACCAATTTTTGGCATTAAAGATTGTACTACTAAAAAGAAGCCAAATAAATGCATTTGTCCATGTCCAGTGTTTTGGTGATTAAAAAACAAAAAATAAAGATTTAGGATTCAAAGCCAGATTAGTGGATATCTTGAAAATTTAGGCTGGAAATCAGTTTTAAATTGTTTCATTGAGCAAGAAGTACAGTATGCTTAAAATTTTTGAAGTGTGTAGTAAAAAACCATGCATCATATTTGGTCCCTTCTGACAATGAAAACAAAGTACTTACTAACTCCACAAACACCAGGCCACCGTAACTGTGGGCAACAAATACTACATTCTTGGCAGAAGATCTAGAAATGAAGTGATCCCAGACGTAGAGTGCATGCTCTTCTGGAGTGCTGTTATCCTGCAAAAAATGGAAGAAAAAAGACAATAAAAAATGCTAATCCATGTTGGGGAATCATGCAACTTTTTGGGGGATGAATGATTGGAGGAATCTGGAGAGTGTATGCTTCTTGGAAAAAAAAAGTGTTTTGACTATATTTTAAAGTAAATGAGATAGATTTTAAACCACTCTAGAGGCATCCTGGATTAGTTTGGCTGTTAATAAGAAATGTTTATAAAATTATAGAAAGTTCCAGCACAGGAGAGTATGAATTCCATCGTGACTGTGTCAGCTCTCTGAAAGAACAATATGTTCAGTTCCCTTACACCATAACCTTTAAAAATAATTCAAATATTTATCCATTTCCCTTTAAAAGATATTAAGGATTTTGTTTCCACCATTGTTTCTGATAGAGCAGTCCACATGCAACAACTCTCTGCTTAAAAGACTTTCCAGACTTCTCACTTCATTCTTTCGGTGATAAACTATCCCCTCTATTTACAGATTAACCGAACAGTGGATGTTCTGCTTTCTGCACTTGGCCGTAAACGATCACTTGGGCATAGATTGCACAGAGAAAAATTGGGTATGTAGAATTGCACACCCGTAACAGGACCTGCCCGATTTTTTACCAGTCTGCTTTTCCTCTATGCGCCACAACCAGCCAATCATTTACATCCAAGTGCAATATAAGGGAAATATGCCTCATAAGGTACAATTATCTTGCCACAGTTTATCCTATCTTCCTGACACTTTTCCAGCAGAGCCGAGAAACCAGCACTAACTCTTTTTAAACTGTGCAAGTACAGTATAAGTGTTTAAGTGCTTTAAAAAAACTGTAAGTTTGTTCCTACATCAGTACTCAGAAATAGGCTTTTCCTTTTTAAAAGTTACAAGGGCAAGTGTGTAGGCACTCATGGAGGAGGCTATTGGCATAAGCATTGACAGGACAACAGGAGGGATAAGCAGAGAAGACGGTGCGGGTGACTGGGCACAGAACATGAGGCAATGTGCAGGATAAGTAGCTAACAATGAGATGTTTGGGGAAATAGGGAGAGGGTTTAATGGTCATCGTGCACAAACCATTAAATGGAAATAAAAGCTTCTCTTCCAGCTCACCATGAGCAATGCCATAGGAGCTTCCAGTAACATATTAAGGGGGAAAAATTTGTGTACGAAGTGGCTGCAGCATGGCTGGTGGAAGGCTGCTGACTTTCAGTGGGGGACAATGCAAATGGCCTTGCTGGTCGACCTTGAGGAGCTGGTGGCTGGGAGTGTCAAATCAATCTTCTTCTTCTTGTTCTTCTTCACTCTCCTCTCCCTCTTCTTGGTCAACCACTGGCTGAGCAGGCTGCATTTCTTGGGTGTGTGAAATGAGAAAGGCACAAGGGTGCAGTTGTGGTGAGGGGAGGGCGGGGAAGCAAGAGTTGCATGCCAGAAGGTGGATAACATATGAGGGTACCAGCATCTTGTATTCTTTCAGCCCCGCCACTGACCAAGGGCTCAGCCATGCCCCTGCCAAGAATGGCCTGCACCGTCTCCTCCAAGGGGGTGAGGTGAGGCTAGGAATGGGAGGTGAGCCTCGTGATTGGTACAGATTGTTGGTAGGTAAGTGATTGGGGGGGGAGGAGTCGTGCATTGAGAAGTGTGTGAGGCTAGTGATGCAGTTGGCAGGAGACGGCTTTTGAAAATGCATTCACTGACCTTGACCAGTGGTCTGAGGTCATGAAGCTTCTTTGGGCACTGGAGCCAGGTGGTGGGGGCGACACTTCTGGCAGTGACGGCCTCAGGGATGTGGTCTCACATCGTTCTTTCTGGAGGGTCTCCTGGCCCCTGTGGGTAGAGGACCTCTCTTGCAGTGTTGACCTCCTACACAAAGCTGGAGTGCTGCGTGTGAGACCCTGGGTGCCCCTTCCCTGGCTTGCTGAGCCATTTGTATTTGTGCTGAAGCACCTTTCCCATTTTTTGAGGTTCAGAAGGGAATTCAGCTTTAAGAACTGACGACTCCCATTTGGGAATTCATTTTAATGTTAATTTTTTTTAAAAGGCAGAAATGGCTGAAAACTGCATTTTTTTCACTTCATTTTTATTTTTATTAGTTCTGAAGGCATTGCCCTTTTAATGCATTGCCCTTTTAATTTCCCACAATGCCTACCGAACTCTATTGCCTTCGCTTCTAGATGCTGTTGGAAGCTGAAACGTCACTTCTGGATGGCAACTTCAACTCCCATGCCTGCACTAACGCCACCAGGAGGCTGTTACACAGTAAGTTAGCACTGGGCTAAAAATCTTTAGCCCCCCAGCGTGAATTTATCTCTTGTAACGCTGCATCCATTTTCAGCGGCCGTTAACCCGAGACAGCCCTCTCATCCCAGGGATCAATCTAGTGAACCTTCGTTGCACCCCTTTTAAGGCAAGTATATACTTCCTCAGATAAGGAGACCAAAACAGTACACAGTACTCCAGGTGTGGTCTCACCAAAGCCCTGAACAATTGCAGCAAGACTTTCTTACTCTTGTACTCCAACCCCCTTGCAATAAAGGCCAACATACCATTTGCCTTCCAAATTGCTTGCTGTACCTGCATGTTAACTTTCTGTGTTTCGTATACAAGGATACCCAAATCCCTCTGAACACCAACATCTAATAGTTTCTCACCATTTAAAAAATATTCTGTTTTTATATTCTTCCTACCAAAGTGAATAACCTCAGATTTCCCCACATTGTACTCCATCTGCCACTATCTTGCCCACTCACTTAACCTGTCTATATCCCTTTGCAGATTTTTGGCCGGAAATTTCCGTACCTGGGCGGGTCGGGTGCGGGCGGTCGCCGTGGCGGGTCACGACACCGTTCCTGATTCCATGCCGCTCCTCAGATTGGCTTTGCGTGAATGGGGCCTATTAAGGCCACCCTGCGCGTTACCTGGCCCAATTAAATGGTGCGGGTCTGACGACGTCAGCGATGACGCGTTTTCAGCCGCAATGTTTAAAGGAGCCATGGCCACATTGCATTTGAAGGTTCATCTATGAATGTGCAGGGAGTACACTGCACAATTGGACTGCTGGAAAGAGTGCTAAATATGACTGCACTGAGATAGAGGGCTGCACCCAGGTTCTCCGATGATTCCCTCCACATGCTTGTGGAGGGAGTCAGAGCACACAGGGAGGTCCTCTTCCTTCCCAATGGGCGGAAGAGACCTCCCCAGGAGACCAAAAGGATCCTGGCTCCAAATAGCAGAGGAGGTAAACAGCAGGGATGTGGTCAGGAGGACCTGGATGCAGTGCCGGAAACGTTTCAATGATCTCATTAGATTAGGAAACGTGAGTACAAAGCCACGCTCAACTTCATCCTGCTGTGCCTCTCATCACATCCCCATCACTCTGCCTTCCCAACCCTGCTGCTCAGCATCCTTGCTCACACCAACATACCTTGCATGTCCACCCTTCCCTCTCTCTCTATCTACATTATCACATCCCCATCTGACTAGCCACTCCTCACACTCACCCTCATCCTAATGCAATCATACCAACTAACAACACACAAGGAGGCCACTTGGCTTTGACACCCTCTCCATCAGAGTCTTCCTCTAAAGATGTAACCCATCCATTCCTTACACTCGTTCCATCACTCTCACTCAATCTTCTCTTCTTTTCCTCGTTGCAGGAAAAGAGAGCCCACAATAAGAGGGAGAGGGAGAGAACCGGAGGTGGAACGCCATCATTGGTGACCCTAACAACAGCAGAGAAGGCTGCCTTGGAAGTTTCTGGAGTCGCCGAGCAGCTGGAGGTGGGAGAGGGGAACATCTCAGCAACCTGCTGAAAGAAATAAATATCATAGAACTAAATGGCATACATCAGTCACTCATATGGGGACTGATGTCAGCAGCCACTGAATGTTCATCATGTGCATAATGGTGTATGTACCCATTCTTCACGACATATCTAACTCATCTCTCTACTCTCCCACAGGTCCATCAAGAGCCCCCCTACTGTCCAGGAGGAAGAGGAAGACAACTCCTCAGGGGAGCCTCCAGCCTCTGAGGGCGCACCATCACCAGACATAAGCGCACCCAGCACCAGCGCAGATACGCACACCTCGGTGGGTGCCACGTGAGATAGAGTAGTGTTGTCACCTGGTGTCTCACAACTCACAAGTGAGCAAGAGCAGATGATGGAGACAGGGACAGCAGTGGAGACTCCTCGCCGGAGGGTGCAGGACGCTCCCAGCTCTGCTCAGCTGCATGCAGACGCTGAGCCTCAGGGGCCATCCAGAAAGAGGGCGTTCCTGGAGGTGCAGCAAGAGGTGCAGGAGGCTTTGACAGGTTTTGCGAGCGCGATGTCTGCAATTGTGCAGAGAATGGAGGAGTCCAGGCGATGGTGACTGTAGGCTCTTCCATGGATAGGATGGCCACCTGCATGGAGCAGCTAATGTGCCACTCACAGGAGCACATGGTCTCTATGGAGAATAGATGGCTCTCTATGGAGAATAGACCTCCTGTCTAGGAGGGATGTCAACGTAGATGTGGGTTCTCAGGGCCCCACTGCTGTGCAGCAAGGTGCTCTCCAGCTCCTTGTTAGCAGGCAAGTGCGGGTGGCCCATGAGAGGGATGATGGTGAGAGGGGATGTGGACGTGGGGGCTACTCTCAAAGCGCTCACAATTCTCCCCCGTTGCCTCACCCTCAGTCAGAGCCCCAGATGCCTCCTTGGATCGCGATGGCCAAGTCTGCCCCTGCACAGTCGCAGGAGGAGCAGACTTTGGCGGGGCCATCAGAGGCTTCAAATCCCAGAGGACGTCCACCAAAAGCGTCTAAGATAGTCGCAGCAGGGAAGTGAGCAGGCTGCCTCTATCTCTGCTGAAGCCACAGAGGTTGCACCTCGTAGAAGCACACATAAGAGAAAGATGAAACACAAGTAGATTCACAAGGGTAGCCACTTGGGTGTTCTGGCAAATGATTGTGTAAAGTTTCCGTTATTGTTACGTCACACATAAAAATACTTATTTTTACCACTTTCCGGTCATTGACAAATTTGTGAGCACCTTTGGAAGTGGCTTAGTGAGTTGGAGTGAATGGTAAGATATAACCTCCAGCAATGGTGGTCAGTGTGAAAGAAATGGCTTGGTCATTGTTGGGATCCTTTATGGTGTTGCTGTGGGGTGGTGCCAGCCTTATGGGTGTAATGCATAAAGTTAAGTAAATCTGGCCATGATGACCTCATCCCTGGCCTCCCGGGCAGCAATGTGCTCGGCTGGTAGTGGGATCTGGACCGCAGCTTCCTCCTGCTCCTCCTCCTCCTCTGAAGAGGCTGTGTGCTCAGCGCCTTGCTCTTCGTGCAGCGCTAATCCTCGCTGCTGCGCTATGTTGTGCAGGGTGCAGCAGACCATGACAATTCTGGAGACACTGGCTGGTGCCTACTGGAGGGCTCCTCCAGATCTGTCAAGGCATCTGAAGTGCATTTTCTGCATGCCTATTGTCTGCTCTATGACACATCTGGTGGAAATGTGGCTTTCATTAGATCTCTCCTGAGCCTCAGTACGTGGCCTCCTAAAGGGTGTCAAGCCATGTCTTCAGTGGATACTCCTTGTCTCCAAGCGGCTAGCCGAACGTCTGTCTGGAGGAGCGAAGAGCTGAGGGAGGGTGGACTGGCGCAGGACAGAAGAGTCATGGCAGCTGCCAGGGAATTTGGTGCACACATGCACGATGATCTTCCTATGGTTGCAGACGAGCTGCACACTGAGGGAGTGGAAGCCCTTGCGATTGACAAAGACTCCTGGGTGATGATGGGGTGCCCTGATGGCCATATGTGTGCAATCGATGACGCCCTGCACCCGTGGGAAGCCAACCAGAGCGGCAAAGCCGAGAGTCCACACAATAACACTGGCTTATCAGTGGCAAAGTTGATATAATTGGCTGACTTGTCAAAGAGGGCATCGGTGACCTGTGTGATGCATTTGTGGGCGGCCGACTGTGAAATGCCGCAAATGTCTGCTGCAGATCCCTGGAAGGAGCCTGAGGCGAAGAAGTGGAGAGTGCTGGTGACTTTGACAGCCATTGCTAAGACATGTCCACCCGCTCCTCTGGGCTGCAGGTCTTGCTCTAGCAATGTGCAAATGTCTGCGACGACCTGGCGCGATAACCTGAGCCTCCTTAGCACTGTTGCTCAGTCATGTTGAGGAAGCTCATCCTCTGCCTATATACCATGTTGGGGGTATTGCCCCCAGTGCGGTGCAGCCCTGCGCTGATGCCCTCTGTTCTGTGCAGCATCAGGTGGTTGAGGAGAAGGTTAGTGGTGTTGTTGTTGGTGCTGCTGGTGTGCCTAGTGCTGCTGGTATTGGAGCTCATTGTGGTCCGATTCTGAGGACCAAGGTGAGACAGTATAGTTTCTCAAGTACTTTTTCTTTACTAATATTAATTACTTTAAGTTCCTCACTCTTATTAGACCCTTGGCAACTCACTATTTCTGCTATGTTTTTGTGTCTTCTACTGTGAAGACAAATACAAAATATTTGTTTAACATCTCTGCTATTTCCTTATTCCCCATTATAATAGAAACATAGAAACATAGAATCTAGGAGCAGGAGTAGGCCATTCGGCCCGTCGAGCCTGCTCCGCCATTCAATACGATCATGGCTGATCATCCAAATCCAGTACCCTGTCCCTGCTTTAATCCCCACAGTACACATATCCCACCCTACCCCCGTAACCCCACGTATTTAATTCCCCCTAACATATCCCATCCTAACCCCATAACCCCACATATTTAATACCCCCCTAACACTAAGGGTCAATTTATCATAGCCAAATCAACCTAACCCGCACATTTTTGGACTGTGGGAGGAAACCGGAGCACCCGGAGGAAACCCACGCAGACACCTGAATGTCTCCTGAAACAGCCTCAAAGGGACTAACATTTACTTTTGCTACTCTCTTCCTTTTTACATACTTGTAGAAGCTTTTACAATCTGTTTTTATATTTCTTGCTAGTTTACTCTCATATTCTATTTTCTCCCTCTGTATCATTTTTTTTGTCATCCTTTGTTGGTTTCTAAAATTCTCAGGATCCTCACACTTACTACGCTTCTTGGTAATATTATAAGCCTCTTTTTTAATCTAATACTATCCTTAACCTCTTTAGTTAGCCACGGATGGATCAATTTTCCCATGGAGATTTTATTTTGCAATGGAATGTATATTCATTGAGAATTTTATTAAATATTTCTTTAAATGTTCGCCATTGCTTATCTACTGTCATACCTTTTAATCTAATTTCCCAATCTACCTTAGCCAACTCGCCCCTCATACCTATGTAATTGGCTTTATTTAAGTTTAATACTCTCGTTTCGGACTTTAGGTATTAGTTGTTACAGGAGGGTGAAACATCAATGTTGCACGCCCAAGTAATGCATCTGGGAAAAGTCTCCTTCGATTAATCAAAGAGTAAATTTGTTGCCTAACTCAAAATGGCAGTTCTAGACAACCCTCAGGGTTTGGCAGGACTCCCAGTGTTGTTAAGGGAGAAGCCCAGCACATTTATTGGGATGCCTCCCAAACTATTCCTGGTGCCAACTAAGATGTACAGAAAATTATGGAACCAGTTTAAACCCCTGTTTATCAACCCTGTAGTTATGATTTCATACAAAATCTAAATAAGGATTGTCAATTTATCTCAGCAAGAAAGCCAAAATATGTTTTCCCTAGACAGAATATTTATGTTGAAAGTAGCATTCAAACACACATTGGCAATTACTCTCATTATATTGGGTCTTTTACCAAATTGGCCAAATGAAGAATGTGGCAAGAATGCTGCAAGTCTCTGATCCAGGACATAGTTGTGTCTCTTGTGGAGAACACTATGCAAGTAGTTAAAATTTAGTGGTACCTGCGTAGCGGTGTCTCATAGGGTTCTGTTCTGGGACCGCTTCTGTTCATTGTGTACATGAATAACTTGGATATAAGGTTAGAGGGAGTGATGGCCAAATTTCTAGATGATACTAAAATAAGCATTGTAATTAATTCTGAGGACCAAAGAAAGCTGATAAAATGGTGGACTGGGCAAAAAAGTGGCAGATGGAAATCAATGTCAGTAAAGAAAGAAGGAAGAAAAACCTTGCATTTATATCGCGTCTTCCCTGACTTACCAAAGCACTTTACAGCCTATTAAGTGCTTTTGAAGTGTTGTCACTGTTGTAATGTAGGAAACGTAGCAACAAATTTGCGCACTGCAAGGTCCCACAAACAACAATTAAATAAATCATCTCTTTTAGGTTTTAGTTGGGGGATAAATATTTGCCAGGACACTGGGAGAACTCCCCTTCGAATAGTATTGTGGAATTGCTTACATATACTGAGAGGGCAGATGGGGCCTTGGTTTAACATCTCATGCGAAACACAACACCTCCAACAGTGCATTACTCACTCTGTACTGCCCTGAAGTGTCAGTCTAGATTATATGCTAAAGTATCTGGAGTGGGCCACAACCTTCTGACTCAGAGGCAAGGGTGGTACCCACTAAGCCAAGACTAACCCCTTCTGAAGTAAATGTGAGGTTGTACATTTTGGTAAATTAAAAAAAGCAAAAAAGGCGAAAGCTGGGTGATGTGGAAGAGCAGAGGGATTTGAGGTTGAGGGTCACAAGACCTTTAAAGCAGCACCTCAAGTGGATAAGGCCATCAAAATAGCTAATGGAATACTGTATTTTATGGCAAGAGGCACAGAACATAAAAGTTGAAATTTAATTATGAATCTAGATAAAACATTAGTAAGACCATAGTTAGAGCACAGTGTACATTTTGGGCTCCACACTATAGGAAAAAAGTGTTGATTCGACAGAGAGGGTATTCTGCATATTCAGTAAGATGCTGCCTGGTATGAGGAAATACAAAGAAAGACATGAAAAAGTGGGGCTGCATTTGTTAGAACAGAGGAGATTATGGAGTTAGTTGATAGATATGTTTAAAATTCTGAAGGGATGGGACAGAGTAGATAGAAACAGACTATTTCCAATGATTGAGAAGTCTAGAATGAAGGGACAGAGATATAAGATTAAATGTAAGAGATTTAGGACAGAGAGCAGGAGAAACATTTTTACACAGAGGGTTATGAGCCTGTGGAATGTAGTATCGTTAGTGACTGAAGGACAGACCATGTCAACATTTGAGAATAGATTAGAAATGTGGTTGAACTAAAAGAGTAAAAGGATATGGGAACAGGGTGGGCATATGGGACTAAGACTAGGTTGAATGGCCTGTTTCCGTATTGTAATTTCCATGCAATTCTATGTGCTGAGGTACAGTGCTTCAGGTTAACAATATCAGGTACAGGCTCCAAGATTTTCAGCCTCATGGCCCCTTGCACTGAAGGAACCAAAAGGATCAGACAATATGCATTAGTTTTAGCATAATTGCATATTGGAAATACAAAGAAAATCTGGTTGCCTCCAAAAGGGGTTGGTTAAGTCTTGGCCACAAAGCCACATTTAGCAGCTAACTAGGAGATATAGGCCTGGACCAAAGTCTAGATCTGTCTTCATCTGTTTGTATTTTTCCAAATGCTTAAGTTAATATAATTGCCGATGGATCCAAAGGGACACAAATTTTGACCAACAGATCTAAACAGTTGCCGCTTCTTCCCAATGTTTCGTGATTAATTTCTCCTGGTCTTAGTAGCCACTGGAAAAGGCATGTTTGCTTTGCTCACTTCGAGAGGGAAACAATGTTTATCAGAAACTGACCTAACTCTGAGCCGTTGGCAGTCCTTTTTACCCTTCCAAAGGAAATCTGTACAATATATTAAAAATCTTATCTCTATGCACAGTACAAAACCTTATTTTCTACTGTTATACTTATGTGTCAAATCTTGTCTATCATAGATTCCTATATTCACATTTGTAACAGAAACAGCCTCTTGTAAACTTATTATGCTGTAATTACACCCTCCAGTCAGTAGTGGTGCTGTAGCATCTTGGATTTTCCTCTCCGAACTACTCAGCTTGTACTGAAGTGGCAGGCCATGCTCCAACTAACTCTACTTCTCTGCTTGTCAAGATTTTATTTAACTAGAAACAATGAAATGATAGTACTACATAAAAATAAAAAAGGGACTGCCTTTTAATCTTGTTTCACCTGAAGACTATACTTGGTCTTGATTACCCATACACAATGCCACAGGAGATTGACTTGAGTTTTTTTTTAATGCAGTAGAGTATCACTTCTTTGCACACTTTAGAACTGAAAAGGTAACTCTGAAATAGCCATAAATTTGACGAGTCTGTATAAAAACACAGAAATCAAGAAAAACAATTTAAAACAAAATTGTTTCTGTGAATAACATGCGTTTAGTCACAGTAAGTATCCACAAATTTTAAAGAAACAAAATGCATTACACTATAGCAAGCACTAAAATAAAGTACAGTAATGTATGCCATTGTAAAAAACTAATGGGGGGCATTTTCAACGTTGCTGCCTGGGTGGTATCCTGTTGGGAGCAGATTGCCCAACTGTTGTAGAACCCGCCCAATTTATGAAACCAGGACATCATAAGTTTGAAATGGAATAACAATAATTCTTCAACTTCCAAACCAAAAGCTTATGTAGCAATATCTGAATTTCATTTCTCATCTCTCACTCATTGAAGCAGCACCAGTGTGAAGGAGATAATGTTGTTACAGCACAGTGGAAGGGGGGAAAGTCATATGATTCAGCCTGAAAAGTCTTAAAATGTTGAAAGTGTAAACATCCTATGTAATTTACCCTATTGCTTTGTTTACATACCTGTGTCTATAGAGAAAATGGAAGAGCTCAACACAATGAAATCTTCTCATTATGAAATCTTATTTGTCAAGCCCAAATGTCACTATATTAGCAGCTAGCTGATTGAGCGTTCCTCACTGACCATTTGATGAAATGGATAAAGCAGCAAATTGCAATCTTACAAATAATATAACAGTACTGAAAACATTCACAAAAATCTAAGATTCCTGAATCTGTCTGCTGAATTTCAATTGAAAATTACTGCATTCTATACTGCTTGAGATTGTGAACTTAACTTAACTTTACAAAATCAATTGCAACTGGTTGCTTCTTGTGCCTGAATTAGAATGAGTACTACTAAAACAATGAAATGCGTAAGCAGAGATTCATTTACTTCCCAGGAATTAAACATTGTATGACTGAATGCATCATTTACCATTAATCTATAAACTTAATCTAAAGCAAACTTTTATCATTCTGGTTATAAATGATTACAAAGCCCTTTAGAATTTATTTCTTATTGATTTTTTAATGCAGTCAACTTTTAAGATACAATAGGTTAGAAATTACTGTCAGTGATGCTATCTTCACTGATGTTATCAAAAAAATCGCTTAAAGCACTTGTATTAATCTCTCCGTCTTTGGCTCAGCATGTTTTTTCTCATGTCTCTGAAGTGACATGAGAACTTCGTTATGTTAAAGATGCTTTATAAATGCAAGTTGTAATTGGTCTACCAAATTCCTCCCTCTGCTATTTTAAGAAGCGTTAACCCATTTAAACCACTGGCAATCAACTAAATTCAATCTATTCTTCATAATTATTTGTAAACAAGACTAACTGTCTAAAGATATAAATGAAAATGTGAAATCTCCAGCTAAATTATGATACAACAAAAGAGGTTTTGAAGCAGATGTTGGTATGCTACTTCAGGATTAACTGTGAGTTATTTAAACTTTCTGGAAGAATTTACTATGCACAATTTTATGATTTCAGTTGGTGTGCTAAAATATAGGCTTTGTCTCCTGCACACATAGCCAGTCAATCAGCAACATCAGTCTTTAAATCAATTGTTGAACTATTATTAGGAGGAACTTAAGCACCTGAAATAGCACTACAAATTTAAAGACAGCTGTTTACTCTGCAATGACTGTAGAATTAGTGTTACTGACTGAGAAATTTAGTTTTACAAAATCTTTACAGGCCAAGCATTGGAAGCCTGAGAGAGAACATGCACAATTTAGCAACTTATGGCCACATATTCCTCCCCTTCCCCAGAAGTGATTGGTGCACCAGGCAAAGGAGGGGGTAGCTTAAAACAGGCAACACCATTCTTCCATGATAATCTCAGATATGGCTGATTGAGCATGCAAGGCCCCCATAATGCACAGCCCAGGGAGGATCTAGGGTCACCAGCAAGCTGTCAGTGAAAACCTTACACCATTACTCCTTCCACAAAGGAATCACTTAGAAGGAGTAACCTAAGTGTTGCACATCTGAAACAAAGCACAAGCACCAAGGGGTAGCACCATGTCAACTCAAGGTTCCATGCTATCACAAAACACATAATAGAATAAATGCTCTGCATTTGACTTCAATATTGTTCTGAGTACTTATTTGGCATTGGTTAAATATAGCAGGAGCAAAAGATAGTGGGCCGAAAATTGATCCCGGGACGCGAGAGTACGCACTGCATACTCTCGCGTATTCCCACTCCAATTGCCGGTTTTCTGCATGCCCTGCGCATGCGCTGAAAACCGGCAATTGCTCTTCCGAAAAGGGGGCGGGGCCTGGGTGCATCGCGTGCGCGCTACAGGCTGCGCGCACGCTGTGCACTTCATGCTTTGGACGCGCAGGTAAGTAGGGAAGATTTTGGAAATGTAAAAAGGAGGAGTAAGACCCGCTTTTAAGAAGGTAAGTAGTGAATTAAGTATTTTTTTGAATTTTTTTTTTACAGGTATATCTTTTTTATAGACTTTAAAGACAGGTAAGTTTATTTTTATAACTTTTTAAAAGATTTTAAATTTTTTCAAAAATTTAATTTTTTATTTAAAATGGTTAATTTAATTAACTATACTTATTTTATTAATGTGATGGGTTTTTTTTAAAATTTAATTGAGGTTTAGCTGTTATTTTGGGGGGGGTGTAAGATTCATAAGTCTCACAGCCATGCTGTGAGACTTATGAATGGAAGATGGTGTGCTGCCATTGGCTCTAACTGAGTCACGTGATCCCACAGCTCGCACGAATTCACTACGCCGCTGGGATACGCAAGCCCAGCACAGCAGCTGTCTGGAACATCAAGTTCGTGCGAGCTGGATCAGAAAAAGCATAAGCGAGGTGAGACATCGCGGGGAAGGCTTACCCCCGCGGGAACAGTGCGAGATCAATTTCTGGGCCAGTATTTAAATAGTTGAGTACGAAAGTGTAAGATAAGTTGACTTCAGCACGGTTACCTGACAGAAATGATTTGCCCCTCTAAGAAATGGTGTCACTGTGATACTCCTTGGAAGGCATCTGGAATTAGTGCCTGGTGCACCAGTCTTCCTTGCTGCATTGCTTGTCCTATTGTTAATTCCTTATTGGTATTTTCACCCTTTTGTTTTGCCTTTGCCATTCTGGTCATCAACCTGCATGCTGAGATCCCGTTTCAGAATAATGATATGCCGAAAACAGCAGAGGACAATTATTTTTAAAACTCTGGGGGACAGGGGTTTGTACTGTAAGGCTCCCCGCATTTGGTCCAGACATATGAAGCATTCAATCAGATACCAATTGTATATTTCATAAGAATTCGATATGTAACCTGAGCTTCACTGCACCTGCACTCTGCTTCTAACTGTGGTTGCCACATGGATTTCATGGTTGATTAGGATAGCCTTCCATTCCTGTTCTGACAACAGCTGCAAAATTATGGCACTATGAGATCTTCAGAGGAAGCAGGCTTGAAGCTGCTTGATGTACCAAGTCCACATCAAGAAAGAAAAATCCAGGTCATATAGGGTATAGGGGCCCAAATGGCAACTCATGCGGAGACAATGACCTGATAGGCCCTGAAAAAAACAACAGTTTTGCAAAATTATGTTGTTTTCTCATGATGCTGCATTGGTCATTGGTGAAAGTGATTAAGTCATTGGCCCTACTGAAAAATACATCATTGACCACCTTGCTATATCTGTGGACAGCAAACTGGTTGACACTGCAGATGACTCCAATGCTAGCCTGAAAGGAGCTGGATGCATAAAAATTGAAGGCCACGGACATCAGATGAAGGTGAGAATAGGATGTCACGCCCCCTATGATTGAATAGCATGTCAACACTCACTGTCGAGGCTCCGGCATGAAGTATGGTTACTTGGATGACCTACTGGAGTGTAACTTAGGCCAGTAGAATATTTGTCCACCTATTGTAACACTCCCCTTTAATTGTCCCTATCTCTTTAAATTTCATTTGCACACAAACTTCCTTTCCTACCAGTGTGCTCCCTACATTTGACCCAATCTTTATCTGGAATTGTCAGTAAAAATGCAAATGAACTGACCCAGGAAATTAACACATTACAGGGGCAAAATTGGACCCTGTCACACCTGTTTTTGGGGTTTAGAACAGGGGCAAAAAACACCAATTTCATAGTGCCCTGTACCTGAACGCGCCTGAAGTATGTGCAATGCAATGTTGGCTCAGGTGATATATAGGCATCCCTGGCAGCTGCCTTTAACAGGCATTAGACCCCTTGCATATGGTAATGATGGGCCTAATGTTTGTTTCACAACCCAATTCAAAATTTGGCAGGACTGAGTGAGCACGCGCCGGGCATTCAGTTTTTCAGGTTCTTCTGTGGCTTAGCCAGCATTCCTTAGATGGACCACTGGAGGCTGGCACCAAGAAGGTACTTTTTGAATTTTAAGTTACATTGATGTGGAGCCAGGAGGAGGAGAAGTTTCATGTTCTCAAGTTCTCCTCACCCCTCAGGACCTACATGAGGGCCTGTGTTGCAAAACAGCTTGCCAGATTTATGTTGATGAGGCCCGAGGCCCAATTTCAGATGAGACTCAGTCAGGCCTCCGGCTTCTGGTGTGCGCCCAGAGCTGCCACCATTTTGTGCTTGAATACGGACCTAAAGAAATTTCTCCCCCTACCACTCAGATCTAGCACCAGTTCTTAAATTTTTAGACAAGACTTACATAGGATGGGAAAATTGGCCAATTGATGAATTTTGTCATCCTCTAAACAGCAAGATATTTAACAGAGAGGCAGAGCAGAAAGATCTACGGTGCAGATACATCAGCTTGAAAATTCCTGTGGCCCCACTTTGCCAGCAGAAGTGTGGCAGTGCGGAAGCTGCACCCACCCTTTCCCAAAGCTGGAGACCCCATCCCAAATTCCTGGAAAGGGGTTATTTGCAGAGCTGGGGCAGGTCGCCAACACCTGCAAGGGCACATCAACAGTGGTCTCCCTACGCCTAACTGAGCCACCTTTCTAAGGTGGAGCGAAGTTCTCTGGAACCCCAAATGGGCCAAGGGAAAAAAAATGTTTTTTTAACTCTTCAGCTCCCACTGGAGCCACTCCGACTAGCAAAGGGAATCGATTCCTTCTGAAGATTGGGGGACTTCAGAAGGTCTCAAAAGGACATGCCAGGTCTCACTTGCTGTGGGTTCCTCTGAGGCCTTGTAAGGGTGTTTTTTTAATATTCATCCTCGAGATGTGGTCATTACCGGCAATTATTGCACATTCCTAGTTCCCCTGAGAAGGTGGTGATGGGCCTTCTTCTTGATTCGCTGCAGTCCATGTGATGAAGTTAGTCTTTATAAGTATTCTTTGTTGTGGCTTGATACAACAGATTGGCTTGCTAAAAAAACTTGAGGGCAATCATACTGGTTCTTTGCATGGTGATGTGTAATATGAGTAAATCAACTGCTGCCTACAACACTAAATGGATAGTACCACATTGTACCACAATCCGACAGCTTCATGTCACTTTTACTGATACCAGCATTTTTTCCAGATTTTTTAAAACTGGATTCAAATTCCAAACTGCCATGGTGAGATCTGAACTCACGTTCTCTGGATTATTAGTCCAGCCCCTGGATTACTAGTCCAGTGACATAATCATTATACTACTGTAAAGGGAGAAAATTCTCAAGGAAGTCCAGGAAGGGGAGACCATTGAAGATACACCCACAGCCCCCCAACCAAGGGTATGGTCCAAATGCATTGGAATTCCACCTTATACCTTCTCCAGTCCCAAGAGTTTTGAGGTCATGGATCTTTAAAGGTGGGGAGCAGATAGAAAAGAGCACAAAAAAGGCAAATGCGATTCTGAATTTTATTCAGGAGCTCTTGTTTCCTACAAAGAGGAGCCTGCCCAATATCTAGGTAATTTGTAGCGAACGAAAAACCCATGTTACTATAACGATAGCAAAATACTGCGGATGCTGGAAATCCGAAATAACAACAGAAAACGCTGGAAAAACTCAGCAGGCCAGGCAGCATCCGTGGAGAGAGAAACGTTAACTCTCTTTCTCTCTCCACGGATGCTGCCTGGCCTGCTGAGTTTTTCCAGCGTTTTCTGTTGTTATTCCATGTTACTATAATTTAGCTTATTGGTTGTGTCATATGCTCTTATGTAATCTTTCTTGACTTCGAAAAGCAGAAGAATAAACATTATTAAAATGTGGCTTAATTGTCAATTGGACTTATTAAACAGTAAATAAGCAGTAGCAGTAATAGGAGTTACAGGAGTAACAATTCCTCTTCAGAATGACAGAAAATAAAAAACAGTTCAATCTGCTACACCAACCTCAATGTGAATTGGACCGTACGTGGTGGTTTGGTGCTAACCTACCAAAGAGTCACTCTAGCCTATCTGTATCTCTTATACCCTCAGATGGACCACTGAATTGGAACAAAACTTACTGAGATATACTTTCAAAATTTGACTGGGACAAAAGTAAAGGTGATTTAAATATGTTTTTCTTAAACTCTAATAGCACTGCCGACCAAACATATATTCAAACAAAACCAAGAGGATACTTGTTTTAGAACTTAGAATGAGGACTTCTGGTCCAAAGTATGGTTGCTGCTCCAGAACGCTCCTGTAAACTTTAAAAAACTGTCAAAGACATTGGGGCACACAGACGTCAATTAAATACTGGCAGAAATACATCAAGAGGACCACAAACTCCTTCGGGAGCTGTGAATATTGCTAAGTCAGAAAAACAAACAGGGTAGGGTGGGACAGCCTCACTCCAGGTGGACTCCTGCAATCCTACCGCTAAAACGAAAGTTTCAGCATGACCAGGTAACTTACAGCAGAGAGCTCAATTCGCCACAGCATCCCAAACAGCATAGATTTTCGCCACAGCATCCCAAACAGCATAGATTTTCAACAATCAGGTAAACTAAAAGAGTAGCAGGAAAGAAAAACGTATCAATAACTACAGGTATTTTCTTAAAGGCCAGTACAAATAAAGTAAATTTAAAGGGAGAACACTTGAGAAGTTAAGGTTAAAGGGGTGCAGTGGAGAGGAACTAAGCTGAAAGAGAACACCTGTGGGAAGTATATGACAAAGGGGATCACCCAAGACAAGCCGAATTAAATAAGAATACCCAAGGGAAGTATAACAAAACACCCAAGTGAAGTAAAAATTAAAAGAGGGCACCAGATAGAAGTACAATCAAAACGGAACACTTGGGATTCAAAAAAATTAAACCAAAAGGGGCAACGGGAGAAATATAACAAGAAAGGGAAAAAGTTGAGAGAATTGTAACTAAGATGGAGACCAGGAGGTATGTTGGCTTTGGAATGTTCACAAATGAGAAAGGCAAAGAGATGTGAAAACTGACTTGATCAGTAACCATAAAGAAATAATTATCGACTTTGAGAGCAAGGTACAGGAGCGTACAAGGGCAGATGCAAATGAGGAGATTTTTGTGGGCAGTAAGGATACTGTTGGGATTTAGTATGTAAGTCATCTCAAGTAAGTGCTATGGCTTGACATCGAGAATCTTCAGGGATTGGATCTGTAAACCAGTACAATCAGGAACAGCATTGACATGATAGAGGGACAAGTGCTGAAGAAAGCCAAGGAAATGGGGATACTGGATGGATGAAGGTTGGTAGAAGAAACCAGGAAGGTAGAAAACCATGCAAACAGATAGTAGGCACTGTCGCACACTGCATAAGATCCCAGAAGAAAAGATCGTTGGTAAAGCTGAGAGGAGAGCCTGGACAAAGACACAGTTTGCAAGTCACAGAGAGATTGTAGTCGTATGCAATTCTTTGCTCAGGAAAGTGGATATCCATGTGTGCCATAAGTACAATACCAATTCCAGAAGGCATTCGATAAGGTGCCACATACGAACATACGAATTAGGAGCAGGATTAGGCCACTCGGCCCTTCGAGCCTGCTCCGCCATTCAATAAGATCATGGCTGATCCGATTACTCCACATTCCCGTCTACCCCCGATAACTTTTCACCCCCTTGCTTACCAAGAATCTATCTACCTCTGCCTTAAACATATTCAAAGACTCTGCTTCCACCGCCCTCTGAGGAAGAGAGTTCCAAAGACTCACGACCCTCTGTGAGAATAAATGTCTCCTCATCTCTGTCTTAAATGGGCGGCCCCTTATTTTTAAACAGTGACCCCTAGTTCTAGATTCTCCCACAAGAGGAAACATCCTCTCCACATCCACCCTGTCCAGACCCCTCAGGATCTTATATGTTTCAATCAAGTCACCTCTTACTCTTCTAAACTCCAGCGGATACAAGCCTAGCCTGTCCAACCTTTCCTCATAAGATAACCCGCACATTCCAAGTATTAGTCTAGTAAACCTTCTCTGAACTGCTTCCAACGCATTTACATCCTTCCTTAAATAAGGAGACCAATACTGTACACAGTACTCCAGATGTGGTCTCACCAATGCCCTGTATAACTGAAGCATAACCTCCCTACTTTTGTATTCAATTCCCCTCGCAATAAACGATAACATTCTATTAGCTTTCCTAATTACTTGCTGTACCTGTATAGTAACCTTTTGCGATTCATGCACTAGGACACCCAGATCCCTCTGCATCTCAGAGCTCTGCAATCTCTCACCATTTAGATAATGTGCTTCTTTTTTATTCTTCCTGCCAAAATGGACAACTTCACATTTTCCCACATTATACTCCATTTGCTAGATCTTTGCCCACTCACTTAACCTATCTATATCCCTTTTTAGCCTCCTTATGTCCTCTTCACAATTTACTTTCCTACCTATCTTTGTGTCATCAGCAAATTTAGCAACCATACCTTCGGTCCCTTCATGCAAGTCATTTATATAAATTGTAAAAAGTTGAGGCCCCAGCACTGATCCCTGTGGCACACCACTCGTTACATCTTGCCAATCAGAAAATGACCCATTTATGCCTACTCTCTGTTTCTTGTTAGCTAGCCAATCTTCTATCCATGCCAATATGTTACCTTATCAAATGCCTTCTGGAAATCTAAGTACAGTACATCCACAGCACATGTTACTTCCTCAAAGAACTCCAATAAATTGATTAAACATGATTTCCCTTGCACAAAACCATGTTGACTCTGCCTGATTACTTCGAACTTTTCTAAGTGCCCTGCTATAACGTCTTTAATAATAGCTTCTAACATCTTCCCTATGGCACATAAAAGGTTACTACACAAGATAAGAGCTCACGGGGTTGGGGGTAATATATTAGCATGGATAGAAGATTGGCTAACTAACAGAAAACAGAGGGTCGGGATAAATGGGTCATTTTCAGGTTGGCAAACTGTAACTAGTGGGGTGCCGCAGGGATCAGTGCTGGAGCCTCAACTATTAACAATCTATATTAATGACTTGGATGAAGGGACTGAGTGTAATGTAGCCAAATTTGCTGATGATACAAAGATAGGTGGGAAAGCAAATTGTGTGGAGGACGCAAAGAATCTCCAAAGGGATATAGATAGGCTAAGTGAGTGGGCAAAAATCTGGCAGATGGAGTTTAATGTGGGAAAATGCGAGGTTATCCACTTTGGTAGGAAAAGTAAAAAAGCAAATTCTTATTTAAATGGGGAGAGATTACAAAATGCTGATGTACAGAGGGATCTGGGGGTCCTTGTACATGAATCACAAAAAGTTAGCATGCAGGTACAGCAAGTAATTAAGAAGGCAAATGGAATGTTGGCCTTCATTGCAAAGGGAATGGAGTATAAAAGTAGGGAAGTCCTGTTACAACTGTACAGGGCATTGGTGAGACCACACCTGGAGTACTGCGTACAGTTTTGGTCTCCTTATTTAAGGAAGGATATACTTGCATTGGAGGCAGTTCAGAGAAGGTTCACAAGGTTGATTCCGGAGATGAAGGGGTTCTCTTATGAAGAAAGGTTGAGCAGGTTGGGCCTATACTCATTGGAGTTTAGAAGAATGAGAGGAGATCTTATTGAAACATATAAGATTCTGTAGGGGCTTGACAGGGTAGATGCAGAGAGGATGTTTCCCCTCGTGGGGGAATCTACAACTAGGGGGCATAATTTCAGAATAAGGGGGCACCCTTTTAAATTGGAAATGAGGAGGAACTTCTTCTCTCAGAAGGGTGTGTATCTTTGGAATTCTCTTCCCCAGAGAGCTGTGGAGGCTGGGTCATTGAATATATTTAAGGTGGAGATAGACAAATTTTTGAACGATAAGGGAGTCAAGGGTTATGGGGAGCGGGCAGAGAAGTGGAATTGAGGCCAAGATCAGATCAGCCATGATCTTATTGAATGGTGGAGCAGGCTCGAGGGGCCAAATGACCTACTCCTGCTCCTACATCTTATGTTCTTATGTAATACCTACAGGATGGTGAGTTGCCTACTTTGAGCTAGAGCAATACATAATGAAGAAAGTAAGAAGGGATACTCCCCAGCACTAAACGATTCCCTCCCCTGCATCACATCCTTCACTAGCCATCACATGGGCACATTATACCACCTCTCATTCTCAATCCAAACGCATGCTCACATCTTGCTTACTGTATTCACAGCAGACACTAACAGCCTTCTCTTCTCATGTGGTAGGTACTGGTAGCTACTGCAGAACAAGGAATGCCTCTTATGACTCCTCCCTCACTTCAAGCTCCGGCACTTAATTTCCATTCAAAACCTTCCATATTGCTTGTTCTCCCTCTTAGCATATGCACAACAAGCAGAGGTCCCACACATCTCCTTTTCAGTAACCACTCACTATCTCTCAACCTCCCTTTCTGCAGGAGGACACAGTGTACAACACAATGGAGAGGATTAAGACCGTGAGAGGACCATACAGCATCATAACTCTGAACTGGAGCAGCAAGCCCTCGCTATCAGTGGCCCCTTGAAAGTTGTCCGTATTGGAGATTTTGAGCTGGGGGCAAATCTGTACAGGGTCTCTGACTATTACTTGTACCCCTCCATGTACCTCAGAAAAACGCACATTCAGCCAGCTTCCCAACATTAAGCGGCATTGTGAACCCTGTCATCTGCTACTGTGAAGCCTACCATTGCCCCACTAACTCTCCTCTAGGTCCTGCTCAGTAGCAAAAGCCTCCAGAGAAAACACCTTGGAAGAGGACAGTTCTTCTGAGGAGGCACCATCATGCGTTTCATACCTCCCAAGCTCCAGTCCGCGTGAGTTGGAGAGTGAGTTACAGGGGTCTACATGTATTGACGTACCCAGCACAAGTGACCAGGAGCTCTTTCAGGATGGTAGCACATCTGTTTCCTCACCATCTCCTCAACTAATACCCGCCATGCTGCCAGATATCAGTGGCAGGAACAGTCCAGGATATGGCTCGCCAGAAGGCTAGGTCCTCTTCCAGCTCTGCTGAAGACAGAGATGCGGACTTTAGGATCCCAGCTATGAAACAAAAACTGCTTACTTTACACAAGCAGTTATAGAAGATATTGGAAGGCCTGGCAAGGAGATTCAGCACCATGGCTGAAAGTATGCAGGAGTCCACTTCCAGCTTATATAGTGCTATCTCACACAGCATTACCACTCTGCAGCCTGCTTTGGAGTGTCTAGCCAGCTCCAGGGACGCAAACAGTCAGGGCCCTCACAACAGAAGTCGATGTTACCAGCCTTTGCCGGTTTGGTGGAAGCTCAATTGGCTGCCAGCCATCTTGGAGAGACTGGTGGATTGAATAGATAGGAGCTTTCAAGGAATCACTCATCTCCTGCAGTCTGCTCTCCGGCAGATCAGTGGAATTTATGAGCCTCAGCTCCATGGGTGTGGCAGTGGCGCAACGGCAGTGGTATGTGTTAGCCTCTCTCAGGACGTTAGCACACATCTGTTTCCTCACCACCTCCTCAACTGATACCCTCTATGCTGCCAGATATCCAGCTGGGCCAGATATGCCCCAGCAGCAGCCGATGTGCTGCAGTGGCAGCCGGGTTCGAGCACCCAGAAGTCGCCGGCCACGAGCATCTCAAGGATCCCAACGTGAGCAACAGCAGCCTAACACCAGCTCAGCTGAAGCCACTAGAGGAGCATCTCGTAGGAGTAGTAATTAGTAAACATTTGAAGAAAGGCACTATGGATTGACACTTGGGTGAGAGACCAATTCAAGGCAATTATTGTGTTTGGCATTAAATTAATCGAGCTAGAAATTCTGCTCCATAGTGCCCAATTTTTTGGAGCTACAGGTGCTGTTTTGTGATGAAAATGGCGGCCTCGCGCACACACTTCTGGTGCGTAGCGCGCCGGACGCCATCTTGGTGAGGGTGGTAGGGCGGGTGTTAGGAGCGTGCGCTGAAAGTATGTAGAGTAGGCAGATTGTGATGTCAATCAGCGTGCAATGCTTATTTGACGCCGGAGCTGCCACTTTCATCCTCAACGCTGGAGCTAATGCCCTGTCTTATACTCGCACAGCTAAGCATTTGTTCAGCAGCAGCAAGGACTCCCCCACCAGTGATATTTAAAGGGATCAGCAACCACTCTAAGGTTAATTGCTGATTAATTTCTACTGTCTCTGTGTAAGTTTGTGGGAGTGTTTGGAGCTTCCAGAGTTGCTTAAAGTTAGTGAGGTGACAGGGAGTGGTGCTGCAAGTGGAGATGGCCTTGGTTCTGACTTCAAGGGTTCTGGTCAGACCACTTGCTCCCAGTCAAGGGTGCTCTAGTTGTCATCCCCTTGGTCTGCAGCATGACAGGGAGACGGAGCAGAGGCAGCAAAGAAGAGGATAATACAAAAGCAAAATACTGCGGATGCTGGAAATCTGAAATAGCAGCACCAACGCACTCTATTTCAAAGCTGTCCTGGTCCACAGCTCCATTTCATCCTTCGCCTCATCCGGCGCTTTAACAAAAAACTTTTTTTCTTCCTTTCAGGTGTCAAGGATCGCAAGCTTCAACACCAACTTGGACACCAACGCCCATCCGGAACCTTCTTTCCCTTCACTTTCCTCTGACCCCATCCCTTCTTCCAATCTCACACCCTGCAGTGTTTTCACTATCCCCGCTGACCTTCCCCTCTCTGACCCCGAACGATGAGTCCTCAGCAAAGGTCTGAGCTTCATCCCCTTACGCCCCCACCTCAATGAATTTCGAGCTCGGCACGGCGCTGAGCTCTTTTTCCGTCGCCTTCGTCTCCGTGCCCACTTCTTTGGCCAGGAGTCTTCCCCCCGCACAGCTGACCCTTTCTCCCGTTTTCAGAATTCTCGTTCTACCTGGACCCCTCCCTTTGGCCTCTTAACCTCACTAGATCTTGACATCGGCCATCTCAATTTCTCTGTTCCCCTTACCCACTCCAACCTACCTCTCTCTGAACTTGCAGCACTCCATTCTCTCAGATCCAACCCCAACATTGTCATGAAACCTGCTGACAAGGGTGGCGCTGTTGTTGTTTGACGAACCGACCTCTACCTAGCGGAGGCTGAACGCCAACTCTCCGACACCTCCTCCTGCATCCCCCTGGACCATGACTCCACTACCGAACATCAAGCCATCGTTTCCAAGACTCTCAATGACCTCATCTCCTCTGGAGATCTTCACTCCAAGGCCGCCAACCTCATAGTTCCCCAACCCCGCACAGCCCACTTCTACCTCCTTCCCAAGATCCACAAACAGGACTGCCCTGGTAGACCCATCGTTTCAGCCTGTTCTTGCCCCACGGAACTTATCTCTTCCTATCTCGACTCTATTTTTTCTCCCCTTGTCCAGTCTCTTCCCACCTACATTCGCGATTCTTCCGACGCACTCCACCACTTTAACAGTTTCCAGTTTCCTGGCCCCAACCGTCTCCTTTTCACTATTGACGTCCAATCCCTCTACACCTCCATCCCCCACCAGGATGGCCTGAGGGCGTTCCGCTTCTTCCTTGAACAGAGGCCCAACCAGTCCCCTTCCACCACCACCCTCCTTCGCCTGGCTGAACTTGTTCTCACATTGAACAACTTCTCCTTTGACTCCACTCACTTCCTCCAAATTAAAGGTATGGCTATGGGGACCCGCATGGGTCCTAGCTATGCCTGCCTTTTCGTGGGATATGTGGAACATTCTTTGTTCCAGTCCTACTCAGGTCCTCTCCCTCACCTCTTTTTCGGGTACATTGATGACTGTATCGGTGCCGTTTCCTGCTCTCGCCCTGAACTAGAAATTTCATTCACTTTGCTTCCAATTTCCACCCTTCCCTCACCTTCACATGGTCCATCTCCGACTCTTCCCTTCCCTTCCTCGACTTCTCTGTCTCCATCTCTGGGGATAGGCTATTGACAAACATTCACTATAAGCCCACTGACTCCCACAGCTACCTGGACTACACTTCCTCCCACCCCGCTTCCTGTAAGGACTCTATTCCATTCTACCAGTTTCTCTGTCTCTGCCGCATCTGCTCTAATGATGCCACCTTCCATACTAGTGCTTCCGACATGTCTTCCTTTTTCCTCAACCGAGGATTCCCCTCTACTGTGGTTGACACGGCCCTTGACCGAGTCCGTTCTATTTCCCGCACTTCTGCTCTCACCCCTTCCCCTCCCTCCCGGAACCACGATAGGGTTCCCCTTATCCTCACTTTTCATCCCACCACATTCAACGGATCATCCTCCGCCACTTCCGCCACCTCCAGCGTGATCCCACCACCAAACACAGCTTCCCCTCACCTCCCCTTTCAACATTACAAAGGGACCGCTCCCTCCGCGACACCCTGGTCCACTGCTCCATCACCCCCAACACCCTTTCCCCTTCGCCCGGCACCTTCCCATGCAAGCGCAGGAGATGCAACACCTGCCCTTTTACCTCCTCCCTTCCCACTGTCCGGGGCCCCAAAACACTCCTTCCAGGTGAAACAGCGATTTACTTGTACTTCTTGCAATTTAGTATACTGTATTCGCTGCTCACGATGCGGTCTCCTCTACATTGTGGAGACCAAACGCAGATTGGGTGACCGCTTTGCGGAACACCTCCGTTCAGTCCGTACTGGTGACCCCGAGCTTCCGGTCGCCTGTCACTTTAATTCTCCGCTCCACTCCCACTCTGACCTCTCCGTCCTCGGCCTCTTACACTGTTCCAATGAAGCTCAACGTAAGCTCGAGGAACAGCACCTCATCTTTCGATTAGGCACTTTACAGCCTTCTGGAGTTCAACAATTTCAGACTATAACCTCTGCCCCTATCATTTTTTTTTCTCTCTCTTTCACATGGCAGCTGTTGCCATTGCCATTTACAGTCATCTTTTGTTTCTTAACTTGTTCCATTACCATCTCCTTTTGCCTTGCACCATCATCCCTTTTGTCTCTTAATCTCTCCTGCCTTCCATCCTATCACAGACCTTCCCTTTTGTTCTTTCCTCCCTGCCCCTACACTTGCTTAAAAACCTGTTACATCTCCAACTTTTTCCAGTTCTGACGAAGGGTCATCGACCTGAAACGCTAACTCTGTTTCTCTCTCTACAGATGCTGCCTGACCTGCTGAGTATTTCCAGCATTTTCTGTTTATATATTATTAAAGAAGAGGATAAGCTGCTCACAGAGGGAGGAGGAGGAGGGGGAGAAGGGCTTTCAGCAGGAGGCCTTACCCACCTAGGGTCTTCTGAGTGCAATTCTCTTACCTGAACCAGGAGCATTGTGTGAGGCGTCTGCGCTTTACGAAGGAGGTGCTCACAGAACTCTGCCACCTCTTGCAACCAGACCTGCAGCCTCTCTCCAGGGCAAGGACAGCGCTGCCAGTGGCTGTGAAGGTGACTGTGGCCCTGAATTTCCTCGCGTTGGGATTCTTCCAGGCTGGAGTAGGCGACATCTGTAACATCTCCCAGTTCGCCGTCCACTGCTGCATAAGAGAAGTGACAGATGCTCTTTATGCCAGGAGAGGGGAGTTCATTGTCTTCTCTCTGACTAGACAGAAGCAGGTAGAGCGTGTATGTGGTTTTGCCAGGATAGCAACTTCCCCATGGTGCAGGGCACCATCAACTGCATGCACGTGGCTTTGTGGGCGTCGCATCTAAATGCTGAGATGTACCGCAACCGCAAAGGTTACCATTCGCTGAATGTGCAGTTAGTGTGCGATCATGCTCAGCACATCATGATGATGAATGCCCGGTATCCTGGCAGCAGTCATGATGCTTTTATTCTGCGCCAGTCCACTGTTCCCTCAGTCTTTAAGCCACCACGACAAACCAGAGGGTGTCTACTGGGCAACAGTGGCTATCGGCTGACCTTCTTCTTCTCTTCTTCTTAGTCAGTCCCTCGGAACCGAGGATGACTTGCTTCCACACTAAAAATGAGTTCTCAGGTGACTGATGAGTCCAATGTGGGACCTACAGTCTCTGTCACAGGTGGGGCAGACGGTGGTTGAAGGGGCGGGTGGCTGAGGTTCTTGGGTTGAGGTGCGCTCCTTCCGCGAAGAGACTCAAGGTGTTCGGCGCCTTCCCGGATGCTTCTCCTCCACTTTGTGCAGTCTTGGGCCAGGGATTCCCAGGTGTCGGTGGGGATGTTGCACTTTTTCAAGGAGGCTTTGAGGGTGTCCTTGAAGCGCTTCCTCTGGCCACCTGGGGCTCTCTTGCCGTGTCAGAGCACCGAGTAGAGCGCTTGCTTTGGGAGTCTCGTATCGGGCATGCGGACGATGTGGCCCATCCATCGGAGCTGATCGAGCGTGGTCAAAGCTTCAATGCTGGGGTGTTGGCCTGAGTGAGAACATTGATGTTGGTGCGACTATCCTGCCAAATAGATTTGCAGGATCTTGCGGAGGCAGCGTTGATAGTACCTCTCCAGTGCTTTGAGGTGCCTGCTGTACATGGCTGACCAGCTGGCTCATGACTCCACTGGGCAACCCACGCACACGTGGGCAGCATGCATATAACGAAAGCCATGCTGCCACAAGGAATCTGTTATAGCAGACCATTGGCATCCTTAAACAACACTTACGCTGTCTGAACCGCTCTGGAGGAGCCCTGCAGTAATCACCAGAGTGCGTCTCAAGATTCGTCGTGGTCTGCTGCATGTTCCACAACCTCACCATTATGAGGGCACAGCCCTTGCCACCAGGCATATGGCAACCAGCTGAGGAAGAGGAGGAGGATGAGGAAGCGGAAGAGGAGGAGGTGGAAGCGGAAGAAAAGGAAATGGAAGAGAGGAGGCAATCCATACAGCCCCTTTCTGCCCGGGCTGTACTTGATCGACTCATCCGACTGCAGTAACAGTGAACGCAACCCCAATTCCCCAATAGTCCCACACCTTACCTTCCCTCTGTTACTGACCATCACAGCGTCCTCTCGGCCACAATGCTGAAATAAAAGCCACCACAAAAGAAATATTCCATGATCCTTCTGCAGTGATCACACACTAGCTGGACAAGTGAGTGATAGCCGTCCCTGTTGACGAAAACTGCTGGCTCGTCTTCTGGTACCTCGATGGTTATATGAGTGCAGTATAAACTATGTAAAAGTAGGAATAGACTATTCTTCTTTTCCGAGAGAACTGTGAGCCTCTGGAATTCATTGCCGGCTGGTGTGGTGGGGGCTGACTTTCTGCATGCCTTCAAGAGGGAGCTGGACCAGTTCCTGACTGGGGAAGAGGTCGCATCATATAGAAGGTAAGTGTTTTTATAGATAACACTTGGTCCATGTGAACTTCCGGACTGGTTTCGATCGCATGATAATAAATTATAATAACTAATAATAAATTCCCCAGAGGAAAAAAACGAGAGAAAGTTTACAGAATTATGGCCTTGAGTTTTTTTCTGTGTTTTTCTCCCAAGAGATTAAATAGCTGTGGGGCTGGGTGGGAGGGCTGGAAAGAAGTGTTTAGCCACAATGGTCCAGCCATTGTGGGGCAGGCTTGATGGACCAGCTGGTCTTTACCTGCCTGTCAATTTTGTATGTTTGTCTGTATGTTCATATAACAACCTGTTCCCGGTGGGTGGGATGGGTCAAACCAACAGCAACATCAAAAACTTGCATTTATATAGCGCCTTTAACATAGCAAAACGCCCCAAAGTGCTTCACAGGAACGTTATCAAACAATCTTTTACACGGAGCCACATAAGGAGATATTAGGAGCATCTTAAAGGAGGAAAGAGAGGTAGAGAGGCAGAGAGGTTTAGGGAGGGAATTCCAGCGCTTAGGGCCTCAGCAGCATGGCCACCAATGGTGGAGTGATTAAAATCAGGGATGGGTAAGAGGCCAAAATGGGAGGAGCACACATGTCTCGGAGGTTTGTAGGGCTGGAGGAGGTTACAGAATTATGGAGGGGTGAAGCCATGAAGGGATTTGAAAACAAGGATGAGAATTTTAAAATCGAGGTGTTGCTTAACCGGGAGCCAATGTAGGTCAGTGAGCACAGGGGTGATGGATGAATGGGACTTGGTGCGAGTTAGGATACAGGCACCAGAGTTTTGAATGACCTCAAGTTTACAGAGGGTAGAACTTAGGAACCTGGCCAGGATTGTGTTGGAATAGTCAAGTCTAGATGTAACAAAGGCATGGATGAGGGTTTCAGCAGCGGATGAGCTGAGGCAGGGGCGGAGTCGGGCGATGTTACGGAGGTGAAAATAGGCGGTCTGAGTGATGGCGTGGATATATGGTAGGAAGCTCATCTTGGGGTCAAATATGACACCCAGGTTGCGAACAGTCTGGTTCAGCCTCAGACAGGGAAAGGGATGAAGTCGGTGGCTAGGAAACAGAGTTTGTGGTGGGGACCGAAGACAATGGGCTCGATTTTGCCATTGGTGGCGTGTTGGGTGTGGGTCAGGTGGTCGGCGGGTCCTGATCCCGCCTCCGCATTCGGGCGGGATAAAATTGCGATTTTGCCCTAATTGGGCACTTGATTCCCTGCGTGTGCGCTCCCCTGGCCCAATTAGTCTTTTGGGTCTGAAACTCGCCTCTGCTGACGTCATTTCTCCAGCTGCATTTAAGGCCTCCGAGCAGCAGTGCTTCATTTTGTGCCTATGTTCTTCCAGAGTGACAACTGCTTAAAGTGTGTTCTACTGCTGAAATGTCGAGCTCAAGGGCCAAGGCCTCACCACGTTTCGATGATGACTCCCTCCATGCTCTGGTGGAGGGAGCCAGAGTTCTAAAGGAGGTGCTCTTTCCTTCCTCTGGGAGGGAAAAACCTCCCCAGCAAACCAAAGCTGTGTGGCTGCAACTGGCTCAGGAGGTCAGCTCCAGATCAATGTGCAGCAGAACCTGGCTGCAGTGCCGAAAGAGGTTCAATGACCTTGTCCACACAGGAAAAATGAGTAGACAATCACCTTTACCCTCATTCTGCTCCCCATCTCCTCTCAGCACCAGCACTCTGCATTGCCAACCTACTCCTACACATCCCACTTTACCCTTACATCCCTTGCACCCTTAACCATCCTTCTCTCTCTATGTACACAATCACTTCACTATTCGACTATGCTGCCCTCACACTCCCTATCACTGTTATGCAATGACAACAAATAACAACACACAGGGAGGGCCCTTGGTATTGGGCCCTCACTCCATCTTTGTCTCCTTCTAAGCATCTATGCTATGGATTCTCTACACTTACTCCATCATTATCACTCAAACTCCACTTGTGTCCCTCATTGCAGGAAAAGAGAGCCCACAATAAGAAAGAAAGGGCAAAGACAGGAGGAGGGCCACCCTCAATAGCCCATCTCACCAGCGCTGAGGAGGCGGCCCTAGAGATCGTTGGAGCCGAGGAGGATCTGGAAGTGGGGGACAGACAGATGGGCGCATCACAGCAAGCTGGTGACAGAATTGTTTTGCATCTCTCTCATTGACATTGCATGAGTGACTGATATGGCTTCTGATGCTCATACAGATTGACTTATGATCATCTGCACAATTCCATGTGCATGCTACGTTAATATCACATGTCTAACTCATGCCTTTACTTCCCCACAGGACCATCGACAGCTCCCCTCCCCACTGTCCAGGAGGAAGAGCCTGAGCTGGAAGACTCCTCAGAGAAAGCTGCAACCTCTGAGGGTGCAGCGTCAGCAGAATTAAGCGCACCCAGCACCAGCGCAGATATGCACACCTCGGTGAGACCTTCGGGAGATAGAGTAGTGTTGTCACCTGGTGTATCACAGCTCACAAGTGAGCATCAGCAGATGGTGGAGACAGGGACAGCAGTGGAGAGTCCTCATTGGAGGCCAGAGGGCGCTCCCAGCTCTGCTCAGCTGCATGTGTACCCTGTGCCTCCGGGTCCATCCAGAAAGAGAGCGGTGCTGAAACTCCAGGAACAAATGCAGGAGTCTCTGGCAGGTTTTGTCTCCAGGGTTACTGCGAGTGTGGAGAGGATAGAGGAGTCCAACTCTAACATGAGCAGTGCCTTTGTGGAGGCAATGGCACATGAACGCACCACCACAGAAAGGATGGCAACCTCCGTGGAAAGGATGGCTAGGCTATCTCCGTGGTAAGGATGGCTACCTCTCTGGAAAGGTTGGCAATGGTAGAGGAGAGGATGGCTACGGCCATGGAGGAAATAAGTCGCCAGAGTATGGAAAACATGGTGAATGTTCAGAATAGACTGACATCTCTGGAGGAGCGATAGGCAGCTATTGAGCAGAGAAACCAGAGCTTCATGGAAGTCCTTTTGAGTAGGACTGCCAGTGCAGATACGGGTCCTGATGTGCAGCAAGGTGCTGTCAAGCCACTTGCTAGCAATGAAGTGGGGCTGACCCATGAGAGGGATGTTGGTGGCAGGCAACAAGGAAGTGGGGGCTCCTCTCCAAGCGCTCACACTCCCATGCCACTAAGTAGCCCTCGGTCAGAGCCCCACCAGAGTCCTCACCCAACTGAGATGGGCATCTCAGCCCCTGCACAGACGCAGGAGGAGCGGACTGTTGCCGAGCCCTCAGAGGCTCGCAAACCCAGAGGACGCCTGCCAAAGGTGTCGAAACAAGAGCAGCATGAAAGTGAGCAAGGTGCCTCCACATCTGCTAAAGCCACAGGGGAAGCACCACGTAGAAGCACGCGTAAGAGGAAGATAAAGCACAATCACTTAGTCACTTGGGTGTTCTGTTCTGTTGTCTTTTGTTTTATTTAATATTTGACATTGTCATCCTTTAGTGAATGGATTAACAAGAAGTGATGGCAAACAGTTGAAGTTCTGGCCTATGTGATCTCGGAAATGAAAGTTTCACATTGAGGGCTCAGGACGACTTGTATTTGTAATGATGGCAGTGAGAGTGATAGGAACCCACAGGTTCTTGTCCATTGTGTATGGTGTGTTAAGAAGGTGCCAGCCCCATTTGTTTGATTCGTCTACATAAGTGAATCTGGCAAATATTAGTGCATCCCTTGCAGCAATGTGCTCGCGTGCTGCTGCAGCTGGCTGATCCGCCTCCGCAAGGTCTTCCTCCTCCTCCTCCTCATCTGAGGAGGCTATGCGCTGAGCCACTTGTTCCTCAGGCAGCTGCAAGCCATGATGCTGTGCAATGTTGTGCAGTGCACAGCAGACCACGACGATTCTGGAGACCCTGGCTGCTGAATACTGTAGGGCTCCACCTGATCTATCAAGGCATCTGAAGCGCATCTTCAGCAAGCCGATTGTTTGCTCGATAATGGATCTGGTGGAAATGTGGCTGGCATTGTAGCGCTCCTCAACTTCGTTGGATGGCCTCCTCAACGACGTCATCAGCCACGTCTTCAGGAGATAGCCCTTGTCGCCAAGCAGCCACCCGAAAAGTTGGTTTGGCGGATTGAAGAGCGGAGGCACACTAGACTGGCGCAGGATAAACGAGTCATGACAACTGCCAGAGTACCTCGCGCAAACATGCAAAATGTCCTTCCTGTGGTTACACACCAGCTGCACGTTGAGGGAGTGGAAGCCCTTGCGGTTGACAAAAACAGCTGGGTTGTGATGGGGTGCCCTAAGGGCCACATGTGTGCAGTGTACGACACCCTGCACCCTTGGCAAGCCTGCCATATTTGTAAAAGCCAACCGCACGCATGGTTACACTTGCTTGATCCGTCGAGAAGTGTATGTAATTATGCGCCTTGGCAAAGAGGGCATCGGTTACCTGCATGATGCAAGTGTGTGCGGCTGACTGGGAGATGCCGCTGATGTCTGCTAATGATCCCTGGAAGGACCCTGAAGCAAAAAAATTGAGTGCGGTGGTGACTTTGACAGCCACTGGTAAGGGGTGTCCACCCGCTCCTCTGGGCTCCAGGTGTTGGTGCAGCATTGCGCAGATGTCACCGACTACCTCTCGTGAAAGTCTCAGCCTCCTTTGGCACTGCTGCTTACTCATGTTTAGGAAGCTGCTCCTTGGCCTGTATGTAAACCCTGTGTTGGGGGTATCTCCTGCGGCGACGTGCTTCCATGTGCTGACGCCTTCTGCCCTGTGCAACTTCAGGTGGGTGAGCAGCAAGTTGGTGCTCCTGTTGTTGCTGCTCCTGTTGTTCCTGGTTCCGCTGCTGCCGCGGCTGCTCTTCCTCCGAATCTGAGGACCAGGATGAAACAAAATAAATGGTTCCCATGCAGCTGGTAGATATCTCAGTTGAGGAAGCGCTCAGTCAATGTGAGGAGAGGGTTTTCCCAGGAGGCCACAATGGAGATGGATCTCAGATTCACCACTTCCAAAATCAGTAGACCTGCAAAAAGTTTGCCAAGACCTGAAAAAACAAAGTTCTGCCACCTACAACTGATCCTTGTTGAAAGCTCCGTTTTTATGCTGGAGCTGCAGCTGTCAAGAAGCCAGTCACTTGTGAACCCGCCACAATTAGCTGGCATGGTTTGGTAACAACGTGGAACATGCTGAAAATGTGGTAAACTTTAAAAGGCCAGGCAAAATAGGATTACACAGGCAGTTAACAACCAGTTAACTGCCTTAAGGGCCTATCCCCCTGCTTGGTGGCGAGCCCACCTTTGGAAAAGTTGGATGGAGGCGGGTTGACGGCGGGATCGGAACCCACCGGCATTTTTTTCAAATTTACCACCTGACCCGCCTCCAACGCCACCCCTGAACGCCAGCAAAATCGAGCCCAATGGCTTCGGTCTTCCCAATATTTAGTTGGAGGAAATTTCTGCTCATCCAGTACTGGATATTGGACAAGCAATCTGACAATTTAGAGACAGTGGGGGGGTCGAGAGAGGTAGTGATGAGATAGAGCTGGTTGTCATCAGCGTATATTTGGAACCTGACACTGTTTTTTTGGATGATGTCACCGAGGGGCAGCATATAGATGAGAAATAGGATGGGGCCAAGGATAGATCCTTGGGGGACACCAGAGGTAAAACTGACATCATTCTTTCAGTACCACAACAGCAAGAGGGCAGTCAGAGAAAAGATGAAAACCATAAAAGATGCAACCAAAATTAAAACGGAGGCTGAGCACAAAATAGTAAATATTCTGAATAATTACTTTGACAAGCATTCACAAGAAAAGACATGAACAAGCCGTCCTCTACAAACAAAAGACTAGGGAGGAGATACGTGAGGCACTGACAATTATTATGAGGATGTCAATGGATACTGGGGTAGTACCAGTGGATAAGAAACAGGCTAATGTGGTGCCCATATTCAAAAAGAGTAACAAAACAGACACAGGTAATTACAGATCTGAGTAAATTTGAGTATCTTTTAAATAATAATAAACCTAGTTAACAGTAGTTAGCATATATTCATAATGAGAAGATCATGCCTGACCAACCTTCTTGACTTCTTAAAGGGAGTGACAAGCCAAGTGGACTGCAGTAAGCCTTAGGATTTGATTTACCTTGGCTTCCAAAAGGCTTTTGACAAAGTTTCACACAAAAGGCTATTAATTAAACTCAAAGCTGTGGAGATTCAAGAAAAACCCTGGGAATGGCTAAGAAAGATACGGAAGAGTAGGAATTAACGAGAACTTGTTAGAGGAGGTATATCAGAGTGTAACACTTGTCATCTACCATTTTTCTGCCCACTTACATATTTTTTCCAATTTATTTTGTTATTTCTGAGCTGCCTCTTCCAATTTCACAGGCCCTCCTAGTTTGATATCAACTGCAAATCTGACCAATTTGCCTTACGTTTCTGAATCCAGGTCATTTATGTAAATTAGAAAAAGTAGTGGTCCCAGCAACGAGCCCCGAGTCTACATGTAGGAAGGAAAAATTGATGGTATGTGTACTCCATACATGGTGTTGAAATAACTAAGCTTGTAGCTGAAAGAAACCTAGTAGTAGACTCAACACTAAACATGTCCAACCAATATAGAGTAGCAATCAATAAAACCGATAGAATGTTGAATTACATAGCCGTAACAATGGAATATAAATCAGAGGAGGTAATGATCAAATGTTATCGCGCTCTGGTCAGACAGCATCTTGAAAACTGCTTCCAGTTCTGGTCGTGAAGAAACATTCAAGCACTGGAGGCAGCGTAGAAGAGCTATAATGTTGATCCCCAGTGTCAGGGGTCCGAGTTATGAGGAAAGACTGGAGAAACCTGTGCTTTAAGCATAGAAATAAAGAACCTGAGAGGTGATCTTATAGAGGTATATAAGATTGTAAAGGGTATAGAAAAAGTTAACCTGGAGTATTACTTTAAAGTAAAGTGTAGGTGTAGAACTAGGGAACACAGGTTCAAACTAGACTTATTTTGGCATCACCCCTAATGGAACAAATTACTATGAAATATTTCACTTTCAGTTTGGGTTTTGATCAGTACAACTTCTATCCAAAGTTCTGGCTCCAACAACAGAACAGAAAATGAATTCACAATATCATTCATCTTGACACTGACATTGTCTGATATATGGATACATCTTTTAGAGTTCTAAGGCAATCAATTGTTTGTTATTACATAAAATAATACATTTCTACAGGAATTCCTGTCCTAGTTTCCTTAATTTTAGAGGTATTTGCTAACAGCAAAAGATAGGTGACTGTCAGGTATAAAACCCTTTCAAATTACGCATAGTTTAACGCCTGGGCAAATGTGGTGCCTGTTTCTGTGATTGACTACTTCTGGTGATTATACATAAAATTATCTAAACAAGATTTGCATATTTGTTTAATTATTTCCTTGGGTTAATTAGCTCCTGCCAAGCAGCTCACCCTTCGAGAATGCTTACAGTGATAAGCTTGCATATTTCTTGTACTGATGCCAACTTTGATAGACCCCCTACTGTTAACCCTTCACAGCTTTCATAATAAGCACACCTTTCTGTCACACACCACCTGCAAAAAAATTCAGCAAACATGAAAGCAGAATGAAAATCATATCCAGATTCATGTAACATTTCTTAATTTAAGTGAGCAAATTAACTGATACAGTAATCTAATTTTTTTATTTTTATGTTGAAATACTCATTTAGTATACTACACAGAGATTTAACTAGTTGACACTAATAAACAGAATTACTATGAACTATTACAGATCTAGGCAAAGCTATTGTTACTTAGCTCGAGTATATAATGACTTGCCTAATAAGAATTTCTCTATACATGTAAAAATGTCGATGTTTGTAAGCTTTGGTTTTACTTATGAATTTCACAATGGACCTATGTACATGAGGCATCAATATTACCTAAATTCATGATTAGAATAAATCTGGTAAACTAATGTGAATTATTCACTACTACACCTCATGTCCATATTAACTAATTTGTTGATTAAATTTAGTCATTATTTTAACTTGTAAAATGGTAATTAAACTCATATTACTTCTGAAATAATACAACGTCCATGAAACATGCAGTCTTACAGCTTGAAATTAGTCTGTACAAATATTAGATAATGAATACTAAACATATTCATATGAAATTCCTTTGTTTGCTATTTTATCAGTGGGATTAACCTGCTTATTTTAAATGAGTTAGCATCTTTATTAAATTAGCAGACAAAAAAATTCATATGTTAATATGCAAAAAGCCTACTTACAAAGCATTTATACTTAATCAGCACTAAACCTATGAATTTGAGGACTCAAATAATGTTGAAACTGAATTTCATGTATAACAGGACAGAGAGAATACATGTCTCACTGATTTCATTCTTCATGGAATCAGCAACACCTATAAGATCACGCTGAAAACTAATTGGCTCTTCTTGGGTTTTGAGAACATCAAATATAATGTTGAAACAAGAGAGGTGCTGTTAACCAAGATCCTATAGATTGCGACTAATTATTACACATCTATCTATCCATTATATATTAAATTCAGGACATGCATTTCATAAAAATTGTCATGGGAACCTTGTCCCTATGAGCAAACCCATATATTGCCTGTAGTACCAGTTACACCTGGAGATGGTGTTGTTATAGGAGTCAAGGGGATTGCACAGTCACAGATTCACCCAGCCTGGTATCCCTCGTCATAGGTGGGACTTTTCTAGTAGGGTTTTAAATTTTAAGCCTTTCTCTAAAAAGTAAAGTTCAAATAGTAAAATAATTTTACGAATTGTTCTGCACCTGTGGACACCATCCATCTGCATACACCAAAACACCCTTTAGCTTTAAGCAGTAGAACCGACAATCTTTTTAAGTATGACCTTAGTGAAACAAAGCATCCTGAGCCCCAGCATTCATTAAAATCAGCCCATTTCCTCTTACCGGCTGCCCTGTATCTTATTCAGCCTTTGACACACCATTGCTATTGTGGTCACATCTCATCTCTAAATGCTCACACACCCACACTGAGCAGAATTTAGGTCCTAGCAGAACGTAGTCTTGCAGGACCACTCTATCCCCAAGCAGAATTCCTATCCTGTTGGGATGGAACAAATTTTTATTCCAGCAGGGAGGGAAACCTTGAAATACTACAATTTTCCCTCAATTAATGCTATTCTTGGGGCCTGCAGGTGAAGGGAACTTCCCTTTCTCCCCATGGGAGGAAGTTCTAGGTGGGAGATATTTTTAGGTGAATAAAAAAGAAATAGGCATTGGGCTAGACACTAGTTAAGGAGTTACTTAATGGCAACTTAACCTAAATATAGTTCAAAATGTTTAAACATTACTACAATTACTTACTATGTTAAATACAAATTGATTTGGAAAATTATAAAAAGTCAAAATGAAACATATATTAACCACCATAGAAGTTTACAGCACAGAAGGATGCCATTTGGCCCATTGTGTCTTTGCTCAAGCAATCCAAAACTATTTCTGCTTTCCGGCTCTCTCCCATAGCTCTGTATCATCCTTCGCTTCACATATTACTCAATTTTCCCTTGAAAAAAGCAATGGACTTTACTTCAAACACTCCCCATGACAAAACATTCCATGCCCCAACAACAAATGTAAAGACATTTCTCCTAACTTCTCTTTTCACTCTGTTAGTGACAATTTTAAATTGATGATCCTTTATCACTGACTCCCTAACAAGAGGAAATAGTCTTTCCTTATTCACTCTATCAAAACCATCCATAATTTAAAAAAACTAGTTTCCCATCACTGTTATTATCCTGGTGAACCTACATTGTACACTATCTGTGACATTACTATAGCATTTCCTTGACTGCATGCATTAAAAAAAAGTTCATACCCTTCTCACAAATAAGATTCACTTTTATTCAAATAAAGTTTTAATTTATAAATTCTGTTATTGATCAGTGATTGATGTTTCTGTCAAGGTAAGGCGAGAGAAGAGTGAAAAGGAAAAAAAATAGATAAATGAACAAAACAAAACGATTTTAACTCTGGGCCAGTTTTCTGCGGGTGAGTAACGGTGTGAGTTAGAAACTCACCCAATGTCCTAGAAATGAGGGCCGGGAGATTTTAATTCCTGGGCCTCATCTGAATCACACTGGCCTACTTCCCACTCGTTCCAGCCGGGAAGTTAGCGGGAAGCAGCAGAAAATAATGTGGCCACCCAACGAGTCCAGGTATATGGCAGGATCAGTGGCTGGGGCCATCCCAACAGGGTCTCGTGATTGCCAGTCTGCAGCAGGGAAGACCTAAACTTTCCTTGTGGAGCCAGAGAAGCACGCCTGCTCTTCCTGGCCTTACTAGGATTAGCTTTTTGGGCCTTTTCTGGCCCTGATCTTTTTCCCTGCAAGCTTGGCCTGGCGGGAAACTCATAACATCTTCCTGCTCAGTCCGCCGACTTAAAATTGCATGTGTAAAAAAAGGACCCCGCTGGTTTTGTCCTTACCGCCTGCTCCATTGAGCAGTTTAAAATCGGCAAACGTGAACTGCCAGCGTCTCCAGGGTGGGTAAGTAACATGGGTGATTTTAACTGCCCACCCGTCCGGTTTCCCCCAGGCAAGTAGGGTTAAAATATCCCCCTAAGAACTGGTTCTTCAGCTGCAACACTGAAGATAGGTTCAAGTGCTGGATAAATCAAGCCAGTGTTAATATTCATTTGATGTCTTCTGTACCTAACATCTTCAAGCCTGTATTTTTATACATGATTAGCAAATTGCTTGTGGCATTGTCTACGGTTAGTTGATGAATATATATAGATATATACATACACAAACATGCATAAATAGATATACAAGATGGTGACAGAGTTGGGAGAGAAATTAGCTCCACGGAGCCATCTAGTGCCCAAAGCATGCAACTGCACAATGTCAGCTGACATAACTACAGTAAATTGAATGGGACCTGTTTACACAAAAATTCTGACAACAGAAAGTAAGTTTTGTATACAGGAACAGCGCACCCAATGCAAATTTTTAATAACATACTAGTCGATCTAACAGAACCTGCAGGAAGCAGCTCGTCGAGCACCCCATCAGAACTTCAAGACTTGACATTGAGCAGCCCAGTTACATTTACCCAGGAGGTTATAGATAGGGGCCCTGAAATTTGTCAGGTCACAATACCAATATACGAAAAGGGATGAGAAAAGACAAGCTGGTTAGGAAGCCTGTCCTATTCTGACATGGTATAACTTATGTTAACTTGCTGCTCAGACATCTGCCATACAGGCCTTCGACTACTGATGGACCTCAGAGTAGAAGGTGAACTTACCTAAATAAGGAAAGAGATTGGTATGGGCTTCCACGATGTCATTGTTATGATAGAGCCTGCTCACCCACAGATCAGCGGGCACAGTGGCGTGGAGACTTACAGCAGGGACCTGACAGAGTGAAGGCCACTTTTAATGTGCAAATCAGAATCCTGTGCTGTTTTTACGACCACGATGCAATTTTGAGGCATCAGTGGGCGGACCACGCATGGTGCACTCTGCTAATTGGTACTAGGTGCTGAGTGGCATAACCAGCGGTTTCACTCTCACCTCTGTGGTAGCACTCTCGTCTCTGAGTCAGAAGGTTGTGGGTTCAAGTCCCAGTCCAGAGGAGCACAAAAATCTGGGTTGAGGGAATTCTGCACTGTCATAGGTGCCGTCTTTCGGATGAGACGTTAAACTGAGGCCCCATCTACTCTCTAAAAGATTCCATGACACTATATCGAAGAAGGGCTGGGGAGTTATTCCCGGTGTCCTGGTCAATATTCATCCCTCAATCAAAACATCACTAAAACAGATATCTGGTCATTGTCACATTGTTGTTTGTGGGAGCTTGCTGTGCGCAATTTGCTCTGCCGCGTTTCCTACATTACAACAGTGAATGTACTTCATTGGCTGTAAAGCGCTTTGGAACGTCCTGAGGTCATGAAAGACACTATATAGATGCAAGTCTTTCTTTTTCTTTAAAAGGACTGCCGCAGGAAACTCACAAAACAGCCCAAGGCAAGTATTTTAAAAGATTTTTGTGACACTAGAAGGAGCATGAATGCAATCCTTGGCCCCATATAAATCTTCCGTCCCAGTGTCAGCTCGTCTGCCATCCACCCCCGGATGCACCATCCAGCTTGGCTTCATGGAGGAGCTACCAGAATTCCTGCCCACCCCACCCCCGTCTAGTGAGCTACACGTGAGCACTGGTCTAGCACTCACAGCTCGCTGGCATTAAATAAATGAGGCCCGATCCTTAAAATGGCTCAAGTCTGTTGGCAAGGACTTCAAGTGTACCTTCTGCCACCCGCCCGAAGACCGACCAAACTGAAAATTGCCCCCATTAACTTGATATCAGCCTCAAATCACCAACTAGCTAGGGACAGTCATACAGAAGAATTGGGCATGAAAGTACTAGATGGGTGCACATGCAAGTCTGAGTAAGGCAGAAGAACACCAAAGTTTTTAAATTACATTTGAATGAAATCAAGTATTCCAGTTCCAAATATTTTAAGTATACTAAAAAGGTACTTTTCTAAACATCAAGGAACAATTTCCTATTCCTGAGCACCGAGAGAGCAGATGAGCAGCTGGAACAGAGGGAGTGTGCAATTGGTCTGTATTTTCCTGCTCTTTATTTTTAGCAAGCTGAAGCATTTGCACCCATTTGCTCCATAAGCCTCATTAAGGCCCCAGATTTAATGCAAAAATATTTAAATAAATGTCAAGCACAATTTAGCAACACTTGTACCAGATTTAGGGGGGAAAATTGGGTGGTGCCCCTTTTGGGGTGCTAATGTCGCCGGGGCGCTAATTTTAGCACCCCGAAAAGATTAGCGCCCCTCCGCCGGAAATTCAGTAGTAGGGCTCCAAGCAGGAGTTGGAGCACTATTGGAAGCGCTCCACCTCCTTCTTGGGGCGCTACTACTGAAGATTGCGGCGCTACGTGCAACAGCCCCGCATCACTGCAGGCCTCCCCCCCTGATTAAAGGGGAGGGGCCTAGGGCTGCGCGACCACCAGGGAGCGGGGTGCCGTGAAAACAGCCCGGCACACAAGAGGAGTGCCAGGCTGAGCGATCATGGCCGGCACCCCAGAAAAAAAGAGGAAATGGGGTACGTGCTGGCAGTCGATCCAAACAAAATGGCCGTCCGACACCTGCCCCTTTAACTACCGCTACTGCAAAAACACCCCCTGACCCTGTTGGACATATCATCCGGCGATAGGTCAGGGGCGCAAGGGAAGTTTGCGGCCGGGGCGCAAGCAGGGCGCTGCGCACGGCGATGACGTCATCGCTGGTGGCCGGGGTGCAAGCAGGGCGCTACTGGCTACCGCCACTGCTAACTTCCCGCTGAATTTTGCGGGAGGCGTTAGCGGCGTCGCGCCCTTGGAGATTTGCGCCCCGACGCTAACGAGAGGCGCAAATCCACCCAATTTTTCCCCCTTAATCTTTTCTTTGTGTACGCGTTTGGAATGGGAGAAAGGAAAGCTCTATGGGTGCAGCAGCTGTTTACTTGTCTTTAGGAGCATTTTCGTAATGTTTACAGTACCTTTTTTGCTGGACATTTTTAGCATAATTGTGATTTTTTTATTATATTAAAAAAAATATTATGTCCATTTATATTCACTCCTTAATGTAAATTTGTTTCTAATGCACGTCAATATAATGGGCCGAAAATTGATCCCGGGACGCGAGAGTACGCACTGCATACTCTCGCGTATTCCCACTCCAATTGCCGGTTTTCTGCATGCCCTGCGCATGCGCTGAAAACCGGCAATTGCTCTTCCGAAAAGGGGGCGGGGCCGGAGTGCATCGCGTGCGCGCTACAGGCTGCGCGCACGCTGTGCACTTCATGCTTTGGACGCGCAGGTAAGTAGGGAAGATTTTGGAAATGTAAAAACGAGGAGTAAGACCCGCTTTTAAGAAGGTAAGTAGTGAATTAAGTATTTTTTTGAATTTTTTTTTACAGGTATATCTTTTTTATAGACTTTAAAAACAGGTAAGTTTATTTTTATAACTTTTTAAAAGATTTTAAATTTTTTCAAAAATTTAATTTTTTATTTAAAATGGTTAATTTAATTAACTATACTTATTTTATTAATGTGATGGTTTTTTTTTTTAATTTAATTGAGGTTTAGCTGTTATTTTGGGGGGGTGTAAGATTCATAAGTCTCTCAGCCATGCTGTGAGACTTATGAATGGAAGATGGTGTGCTGCCATTGGCTCTAACTGAGTCACGTGATCCCACAGCTCGCACGAATTAACTACGCCGCTGGGATACGCAAGCCCAGCACAGCAGCTGTCTGGAACATCAATTTCGTGCGAGCTGGATCAGAAAAAGCATAAGCGAGGTGAGACATCGCGGGAAAGGCTTACCCCCGCGGGAACAGAGCGAGATCAATTTCTGGGCCAATATTTTCATGGTTGAAGTGGTAAAATATGCAAGAAATCATGCCAGGGAGATCAGCAGGATCCAGACCATTCTGCCGATCTTGGCATATCTATCTACCAGAATAACTACTTCAGCTTGCACCCAGCCTTTGGAACTTATGAATGTGGCAATAGTTTCAATTGTATGTTGCATTTTGACTGTGCACAGCTGAAGTATGGGTATGCACGAGATGCAATGACAAGAGTTATAGGTTGTCTGAAGGCCTGGTATGTACAAGCAATTACTCTGGAAGATAAGAACATAAGAAATACGAGCAGGAGTAGGCCATGTGGCCCCTCGAGCCTGCTCCGCCATTCAATAAGATCATGGCTGATCATCGACCTCAACTCCACTTTCCCACCTGATCTCCATATCCCTTGATTCCCCTAGAGTCCAAATATCTATCTATCTCAGCCTTGAATATACTCAAAGACTCAGTATCCACAGCCCTCTGGGGCAGAGAATTCCAAAGATTCACAACCCTCTGAGTGAAGAAATTCCCCCTCATCTCGGTCTTAAATGGCCTACCCCTTATCCTGAGACTATGCCCCCTAGTTCTAGACACTCCAACCAGGGGAAACAACCTCTCAGCATCTACCCTGTCAATCCCCTTCAGAATCTTGTATGTTTCAATGAGATCACCTCTCATTCTTCTAAACTCCAGAGAGTATAGGCCCATTCTACACAATCTCTCATCATAGGACAGCCCTCTCATCGCAGGAATCAATCTAGTGAACCTTCGTTGCAACGCCTCCAAAGCAAGTATATCCTTCCTTAGATAAGGAGACCAAAACTATGCACAGTACTCCAGGTGTGGTCTCACCAAGGCCCTGTACAATTGTAGCAAGACTTCCTTACTCTTATACTCCAACCCCTTTGCAATAAAGGCCAACATGCCATTTGCCTTCCTTATTGCTTGCTGTACCTGCATGCTAGCTTTCTGTGTTTCTCTGAACACCAACATTTAAAAGTTTCTCACCATTTAAAAAATATTGTTTTTCTATTCTTCCTACCAAAGTGAATAACCTCACATTTCCCTACATTATACTCCATCTGCCACCTTACTTCCCACTCACTTAGTCTATCTATATCCCTTAGCAGGCTCTTTGTGTTCTCCTCACAGCTTACTGTCCCACCTAGCTTTGTATCATCAGCAAACTTGGATACATTACACTCGGTCCCTTCATCTAGGTCATTAATATAGATTGTAAATAGCTAAGGCCCAAGCACTGATCCTTGCAGCTCCCGAACAGTTACAGCCTGCCAACCTGAAAAAGACCCGTTTATCCCTACTCTCTGTTTTTGTCCGTTAACCAATCCTCTATCCATGCTACTATATTACCCCCAACCCCATGAGATCTAATCTTGTGTAATAACCTTTTATGTGGCACCTTATTGAATGCCTTTTGGAAATCCAAATATACTACATCCACTGGTTCCCCTTTATCTGCCCTACTACAGGAAACTCTTTATTAACTGGCACCCAAATATCTGGAAATCTCTCTTAACCGGCAAAATTCTTGAGTAGGTAACCGGGGTTTTCCTTCATCTCTCGTTTAAAATTAACTTATAAAAAAACCCCGAGGCGTTTGCCTTGTATCGGAGCGTGTAGATTGGGAGGGGAATGTGCAGCCCGGGTAGGCAGCGGACACGACAGATGGTCAGCTGGCGGTCCCCGGGGAGATGGAGCTCCGAATGCAGGCGCATGTCAATGTGTACGGGGCTCTCGTACGTTGGGAGATATAACTCTCCGTTATCCGGACTTTTTGATTAACCGGCACCACGCCGGTCCCGTCGGTGCCGGTTAATAAAGAGTTTCCTGTAGTTACATCCTCAAAAAACTCTAATAAATTTGTCAAACATGATTTCCCTTTCATAAAACCATGTTGACTCTGCCTAATCATGTTATGATTTTCTCAGTGCCCTGATGCAACTTCCTTAACAATGGATTCCAGCATTTACCCGCTGACTGATGTCAGGCTTACTGGCCTGTAGTTCCCTGTTTTCTCTCTCCCTCCTTTCTTGAATAGCGGTGTTACATTTGCTACCTTCCAATCCGCTGGGACCGTTCTAGAATCTAGGGAATTTTGGAAGATCAAAACCAATGCATCCACTATCTCTGCAGCCACCTCTTTTAGAACCCTAGGATGTAGGCTGTCAGGTCCTGGAGATTTGTCGGCTTTTAGTCCCATTAGTTTCTCTAGTACTGTTTTTCTACTTACATTTGATGTCATGTGCCATCTACCTGGTATATGATGCTTTTGGTTAGTTTATCCTGCCAGATTCTTTCAACTGTGCCATCTTCTCCTGCATCTGTTTCTAGGTGCTGCAGGTACTGTAGACAAGATTCGGTCTGGTCACCACCTCCTCCATCCACTTCATGCAGCAAAATGTCCACATCGTCCACACAGAAAGTGGGAAGCGATCCTGCTCACGGTCTCTTTCATGCCTTCCCAGTGCCTTGTCTGTCCCCCATACTTCCTTTACAAAGGCTAAAAACTGTTGTGACCATTTTTAAGCTATAACAAAGTCTCAAAATTTTTCCCCCTACATGTGACAATTAGTTTTAAGTAGCCTCATCCCATTAACTTTAAGGACTGCATGCTGAGGATTTAGCTAGCCTCCCTTCAGCACACCTCCTGCACAGGATTAAATTGTGCAGGAAGAACATTTAAATTATCTAAGTAAGCTGATCTCCGCTGAGTCCAGGCAAAATTGATCTCAGGCAAGCTATAATCTCAGGGCTATTTTCCCCGGGATCAGAGAATTGCTCCATGGCATATGGCCTGTACAAAAGTCAATAGCTTCCTAAAATCATTTTTTTTTCAATGCATTTACCACTTAGTGGACTAAAAATTTGTTTTGGCCCATTTTCAGTTGCGCTTTGGGAGAATGCGCTCAGATTCACTTGGAAGAGCACTGAGGCTAGCAAGGGCACAGAATGTACTCTGGGTGGGAGACTTCAATGTCCATCACCAAGAGTGGCTCGGAGGCACCACTACTGACTGAGCTGGCCGAGTCCTGAAGGATATAGCTGCCAGACTGGGCCTGCGGGAGGTGGTGAGATAGCCAACACGAAGGAAAAACATACTTGACCTTGTCCTCACCAATCTACCTGTCGCAGATGCATCTGTCCAGGACAGCATTGGTGACCACCGCACAGTCATTGTGGAGACGAAGTCCCATCTTCACACTGAGGACACCCTCCATCGTGTTGTGTGGTACTACCACCGTGCTAAATGGGATAGATTCAGAACAAATCTAGCATCTCAAAACTAGGTATCCATGAGGCGCTGTGGGCCATCTGCAACAGCAGAATTGTATTCCACCACAATTTGTAACCTCATGGCCCGGCATATCCCTCACTCTACCATTACCATCAAGTCAGGGGACCAACCCTGGTTCAATGAGTAGTGCAGAAAAGCATGCCAGGAGCAGAACCAGGCAGACCTAAAAATGAGGTGCCAACCTGGGGAAGCTGCAACACGGGACTACATGCATGCTAAAGAGCGGTAACAGCATGCTATAGACAGAGCTAAGCGATCCCACAATCAACGGATCAGATCAAAGTTCTGCAGTCCTGCCACATCCAGTCGTGAATGGTGGTGGACAATTAAACAACTAACGGGAGGAGGAGGCTCCATTAATATCCCCATCCTCAATGATGGCGGAGCCCAGCACGCGAGTGCAAAAGACAAGGCTGAAGCGTCTGCAACCATCTTCAGCCAGAAGTGCCGAGTGGATGATCATATCGGCCTCCTCCTGAGGTCCCCACCATCACAGAAGCCAGTCTTCAGCCAATTCAATTCACTCCACGTGATATCAAGAAACGGCTGAGCGCACTGGATACAGCAAAGACTATGGGCCCCTGACAACATCCCGGCTGTCGTGCTGAAGACTTGTGCTCCAGAACTAGCCGCGCCTCTAGCCAAGCTGTTCCAGTACAGCTACAACACTAGCATCTACCCGACAATGTAGAAAACTGCCCAGCTGTGTCCTGTCCACAAAAAGCTGGACAAATCCAATCCAGCCAATTACCACCCCATCAGTCTACTCTCAATCATCAGCCAAGTGATGGAAGGTGTTGACGACAGTGCTAAAAAGCGGCACTTACTCACCAATACCTTGCTCTCCGATGCTCAGTTTTGGTTCCACCAGCACCACTCAGCTCCAGATCTCATTACTGCCTTGGTCCAAACATGGACAAAAGGGCTGAATTCCAGAGGTGAGGTGAGAGTGACTGCCCTTGACATTAAGGCAACATTTGACCGAGTGTGGCGTCAAGGAGCCCTAGTAAAATTGAAATCAATGGGAATCAGGGGGAAAACTCTCCACAGGCTGGAGTCATACCTAGCACAAAGGAAGATGGTTGTGGTTGTTGGAGGTCAATCATCTCAGCCCCAGACATCGCTGCAGGAGTTCCTCAGTGCAGTGGCCTCGGCCCAACTATCTTCAGTTGCTTCATTACAACAGTGACTACACTCCAAAAGTACTTCATTGGCTGTAAAGCGCTTTGAGACATCCGGTGGTCGTGAAAGGTGCTATATAAATGTAAGTCTTTCTTTCTTTCATCAGTGACCTTCCCTCCATCATAAGATTAGAAGTGGGGATGTTCGCTGATGATTGCACAGTGTTCAGTTCCATTCGCAACTCCTCAGGTCATGAAGCTCTCCATGCCAGCAAGACCTGGATGACATTAGGGCTTAGGCTGATAAGTAGCAAGTAACATTCGTGCCACACAAGTGCCAGGCAATGACTATCTCCAACAAGCGAGAGTCTAACCACCGCCCCTTGACATTCAACGGCATTACCATCACCAAATCTCCCACCATCAACATCCTGGGGGTAAGCATTGACCAGCACTGTGGGAGTACCTTCACCACACGGACTGCAGCAGTTTAAGAAGGCGGCTCACCACCACCTTCTCAAGGGCAATTAGGGATGGGCAATAAATGCTGGCCTTGCCAGCGACGCCCACATCCCATAAAAACGAGAAAAAAAAGAAACTTAAACTGGACCAGCCACATAAATACTGTGGCAACAAGAGCAGGTCAGAGGCTGGGTATTCTACAGCAAATGTCTCACCTCCTTACTCCCCAAAGCCTTTCCACCATCTACAAGGCACAAGTCAGGAGTGTGATGGAATACTCTCCACTTGCCTGGATTAGTGCTGCTCCAACAACACTGAAGAAGCTCGACACCATCCAGGACAAAGCAGCTCGCTTGATTGGCAGCTCATCCACCATCTTAAATATTCACTCCCTCCACCACCAGTGCACCGTGGCTGCAGTGTGTACCATCTACAAGATGCACTGCAGCAACTCGCCAAGGCTTCTTCGGCAGCACCTCCCAAACCCACGGCTTCTACCACCTAGAAGACAAGGGCGGCAGGCGCATGGGAACACCACCACCTCCAAGTTCCCCTCCAAGTTACACACCATCCTGACTTGGAAATATATTGCTGTTCCTTCATCGTCGCTGGGTCAAAATCCTGGAACTCCCTCCCTAACAGCACTGTGGGAGTACCTTCACCACACAGACTGCAGCAGTTCAAGAAGGCGGCTCACCACCACCTTCTCAAGGGCAATTAGAGATTGACAATAAATGCTGGCCTTGCCAGCAACGCACACATCCCATGAACGAATAAAAAAAAGTCCGGAAGCCTAAGGCTCACCCGAAATTGAGCCTTGGGCCTAATCAGCATATTTCCAGCAAGCTATGGATGTCAATTGTGCATCCAGAGGCAGCTCACAGATTTGACCAGGTCCAGGACCAGGACCAGGACTCAGATAGGTCGTGGAGGGGTGGGGGCATCTGGGATGCCTAAATATCATTCAAGGACAAAAGATGCTGACAGAGGCCGGTGGTATTGGTCATTCTTGACCCCGTATTCTGCCTGAAAAAAGGGTGAATCGGGGTCCAATTTCTAGGTCAATATCTTAAATTGTTTTTTTAAACTGGAAAGTGTAACAGTACCATTTTTAAAAAAGGACAGAATTACACCTTCCTGCCCGGATACCAGAACAAGAAGTTAAAATGGAACATCTCATTAAAGAGGCATACATACTATAAAAATTATCTGGAACAGGCTGTCAGTGCACAACCTTCTGGCGTCAAGCTAATCTCAGAATATTTGGTAGTGCATTGTTTCTAATCAATAACTAATTAACAAAGTACAATAGAACTTGCAATGGTTCTTAGATTCCTTGTTAATAATGGCTTTTGGCTGCACATGAGCAGAAAGGTCGCCTTCATGACATCTCTGCAAGCCTTTCAACATCCTGCCACTGTCAGATTAAATTACTTTTAGGAATTAATTGACATAAGTTAAAACAGAGCCAAGATTGTTACAGCAGGTTGTCATAATGACATTGTGGAAAGTTGTTTTGATATGAATTTCTTCTCCTGACCTTCCAACATATCTTAATTTTTTTTGGTTGACCTGACTAGAAGATTGGGAGGGAACCTCTAACTTGAACTTCAGAGGTCTTGTCTCAGAAAGCGCTCTGAGCATTAGCTATTGCATGATAGGTAATTGAAAAGGATGAGGTTGAACTGGTATTCCATATCCTGACAATGTTAGGCTAAAAACTTCTTTCAATTAGTCTTTAGTTGCCATGGCATAGCACCGATTAACTGGATTAAAGGAACCAAGCAGCTGCAGTTGCTAAAAACTGGCAAAGTACAAATGTTTTGCTTGCTGTAACCCATTCAGTCTTATACTTGATAAACATGAAGATATATGTAACAATGCTGAACTGCAGCTCTTGAACACACATTTAGAACTTCTTGATTATTACCCCCTTTTCTCTAAAACACTTCATTTCTTGGCCAGCCTGGTTAAGCCCTAGTGTACTCCCTTTGCTTGGTTCTAAAGCCATCAATGTCTTTTTGTCTGCGGTCCTCCTTCGCTTGGCTGACGAAAAATAGGTAAATGGATTAGCGCTGAAATTTCAGGGCTAGACCAGCTCCCAAATTTCTGTGTAACAAGTGATAACAGACTCTGTAACACTCTACATGAACCAACGGACTGTGATCTGCAAAAGAACTACTTTAGCAGAGATTAAACAAGGTTCGGAGGTTAGGCATTCTATAGAGGGCTATAAAAGCAGCAGGACTGAAAAAAGTGAGCTTGGTTAAAGCAGTTAAGAGCTTATTAATGTGTGTAAGGAACTGTATTAATCAATTGAACTTTATTTTCAACTTGCATGTCGAAGCCCATCACTTTGTATGCAGGTGGTCCATGCTTCCTCATACTGGAGTTAACCTACTTTAAGTCCACAGTGTTCAAATAAAATTGCCACACAGCTTAGAAGGCTTTGCTGCAACCACAAATGAATGACTTTGTTCGTGTACTTTATTAAGACTCAACCTAAGCCATAGTCTACAACAGTGGTGGAAAGTAACAATTACATTTTTGAAGCTGAAACTTAGAGAAAGGGGTGAGTCTGAGGAACATAATTAAGAGGAAATAAATCTCTTTTATAATTGCCTCTGAGTTACGGAAAATATAGGTTAACAAAATGAGGATGCTTATCACAAGAAGCAAAGGCAATGAAACAACTGAGTAATGTTAAAGTGCGCACTAGACACTTAAGAGGCATGTTTCCCAACATGAAGGATTTATTTATTGTAAAACAATTCCCCTTTGTGCATTTAATTTTTGCAACATATGCTTATGCAGTATGGATCACTCAAAAGATATTTTCAGAAGTTCTTCTAGATCTTTTTGTAAAGGCTCTGTTGCTGCCACTATTACTCATCTCTTTTAAAAGCAAAAATGTATATATATCTAAATATAACTGGTTGTTTTCTTAAGTCTCAGCCCTTTGCACAGTGTGATGCTGAAATAAACTCTAATAGTACAGTAATAAAGGAATAGAGAAGGTAAATTTAACAGGACCTATGAGTCCATGAAGAAAATTACAACCTTGGCAATTAGCAAATATCTAAGCAAACACAGTAAGAAAAATCATATACTGGGGGAATTGTGATCTCTTCAAAACAAGACTTTGGTTGCAAGTGTATAATACACTTCAATAACCACTATTAAATATGGGATTATTTAAACTGGTCTGCTAGCTACTATTACTGATAGAGTTTCTTCTTGGTGGTAGAGAATTATTTTAAGTTATAAGTTTTGAATTGTCTTGTCTTTGTTTACACATTACTCCGCTGTAAACAACCACTTTTTCAACGACACAGGAAACTGATGAGCTATAAAGCGACATTCACTCCACAACATTGGGAACAATGACTACAAAATTATGCTGTACAAATATTAGCTTACTGTATTCATTTGAAATTGTTTTTCCCATAAGTTTAGCAAAGTTGTTAACATGTGGGTTCCAGTCTTCATCCCTGTGAGGAAAACTACAAACAAATGCTTGTTCCAATGCTGGAGGCTAAAGACTTTGGAGGATTAAGCATTGATGCATCAGCAACAGAAAAGAACATTACCACACAAGCATCTTCTATGGGCTAAAGGGGTAATTTGCAGCTCATCATTGCTTCATTGACAGTGTTGAAGATAAAGCCTGCTTTCCCAAGAGAGAGAACCTCATAGCCAAACAAAATGTTAAAATTATCTCTTCAGTATGGTCTTCCTCATTCTTTGACGATCAAACTCTACAGACGGAAACAAGTTGGTTGCCATCCAATACAGGAAAATCACTTGGGGAAATTGCTCCTTGAAAAAAATTGCACCTTGATCAGCCACATGATCTTCCCTTAGTCCATGATATAAAAGACATGCTTTAGGCCATATCTTGATTTCTTTGTCCGAAAAAAAAGTGTTGAGACTTGGGAAAATAGAGCCCTGAAACAAAACGTAACATGGCAGGAAATAGCTTCAAGCCATGCCACATCAGATACAGGAATGAGCGGTAGGCTGGGAGGGTGATTCATTTTTGGAAGCTGAACATTAATTATAGAATAAAATGATGTAATCTAACATAATTTGCCATATCTTCAACATCCACATATTAGAGTCACGGAGTCACAACGGCACAGAAGGAGGCCATTCAGCCCATCCAGTCCATGCCGTCTATCTGTAGAGCAATCCAGTCAGTCCCATTCCCCTGTTCTATCCCTGTAGCCCTGCAAGTTTATTTCCCTCAAGTGCCTATCCAGTCTCCCCTTGAAAACACTGAGGGGTAAAAATTCACTTGGTTGCGCCTCCCGTTAGCGCCTTAAGAGGGCGCTAATGGGGCGCAAAGCAGCTAACGCCCAGGCGCAGCGATGTTTGCGCCGCTCGAGAACTTAACTTGAGATTGTGCGGCGGCGCTAAAACTTACCGCTGCGACCACCTGCGCGCGCAGATTGTGACGTCATTCCATGGTGCAACGCCCTTGTGGCGCCCCGTAGCGGAAATTGAGTGGCGCCCCCTGCCTTACCGCCTGGCGCTTCCAACGACCAGAAGACTGGAACGCTATCAATCGCTGTGGGGCTGGGGGGGGCGCTATTTAAAGGGGGCCTCTTCCTGTCTTTTATTGTTGGTGGCATTTTTGAACTACGCATTCTGAGAGAGAGAGGGAGAGACTTCTGGAGAGATTCAACGTTGTGTGAAGGAGTTTTGGGTACTGAGCAGCACTTTGCAGGTTCATTTTGATTTGCCATTCCTTGTATCGATTTAGCAGAGACTGTGGGAGCTGCACTCTGAGCTCTTTGCCTGGTAATCTCCATTGTTCTTTCCAGCACATTTGATGTGCAAGTCTCTCCAGGCCGAGATTCAAGGCAGCAATGAACAGGATGTGGATGGAAAGCAAGATTAACCATTCCCTTTAAGAACTGGCCCGTGCCATTGTGTGTGTGTTCCATTGCTGACTGACATTACATGAGCTTCGCCAGCGCGCCGAGTTAGCGCCTCACTGCTCGGCCTTTGCGCCTTAAGAGAGGTGTGCAGCGCCTGCTTTAGCGCTCCACTCACCTCCCGGGGCGGTAAGAGTGAAGTTTCCTGTCAGTGCCGATAATTAGCGCCAGGCGCTAATATTTGCGTCCGGACGATATTTGCGCCCCAAATGGGGCGCGACCTAATTTCTACCCCTGAGTGTCTCAGCTTCCACCACTTCCATCGGCAGCGAGTTCCAGGTCCTCACCACTCGCTGCGTAAAAAAGTTTTTCCTCACATCCCCCCTGTATCTCTTGCCCAAAACCTGAAATCTGTGTCCCCTAGTCCTTGTACCATCAACTAGTGGGAACAGCCTTTCCCCGTCTAGCCTATCCAAACCCATCATAATCTTGTACACCTCTATCAAATCACCCCGCAACCTCCTTTGCTCTAATGAAAACAAATCCAGCTTCTCCAACCTGTCCTTGTAGCTAAGATCCCCCATCCCCGGAACCATTGTGGTAAGTCTCCTGTGCACCCTCTCAAGTGCCTTCACATCCTTCCTAAAGTGTAGTGACCAGAACTGGACGCAATACTCCAGTTGTGGCCTAACCAGCACTTTATAAAGGTTCAGCATAACTTCTCTACTTTTGTATTCAATACCTCTATTTATGAAGCCCAAGATCCCATATGCTTTGCTAACCACTCTCTCAATATGTCCTGCCACCTTCAGGGACCTATGCACATTAACTCCCAGGTCCCTCTGTCCCTGCACACTCTTTAAAACTGTGCCATTAAGTGTATATTGCCTCTCCTTGTTCCTTCTGCCAAAGTGCATTACCTCTCACTTCTCTGTATTAAATTCCATCTGCCACTTGTCTGCCCATTCTGCTAGCCTTTCTATGTCCTGTTGCAGTCGATTGGTTTGCCACACCCCCAAGTTTGGTGTCATCGGCAAATTTAGAAATTCTACTCTGTATTCTAATATCCAGGTCATTTATATAAATCAAAAAAAGCAGTGGCCCCAGCACTGACCCTTGGGGAACACCACTGTCTACCATCCTCCAGTCTGAAAAACAGCCATTTACCACAACTTGCTGTTTTCTGTCTTTCAGCCAATTCCTTATCCAAGCTGCCACTGACCCACCTATTCCATGAGCCTCAATTTTGTTAACCAGCCTTCTATGTGGTACTTTGTCAAACGCCTTCCTAAAATCCATGTAGACAGCATCCATTGCATTCCCTTCATCAATCCTCCCTGTTACTTCATCAAAAAATTCAATTAGATTAGTCAAACATGATCTGCCTTTTACAAATCTGTGTTGGCTCTCCTTAACTGGCTTAAACCTCTCCAAGTGCCCGTTAATTTTTTCCTTGATTATTGTTTCTAAAACTTTACCCACCACTGATGTTAAACTGACCGGCCTGTACTTACTAGGATTGTCCTTACACCCTTTCTTGAACAATGGTGTCATATTTGCCACTTTCCAATCCTCAAGCACCTCCCCCGAATCTAGGGAAGATTGGAAATTATGGTAAGCCCTTCTGCTATCTCCTCCCCCAATTCCTTTAACAACCTGAGATGCAAGCCATCTGGACCAGGTGACTTATCCACTCTAAGCATACCCAGTCTTTCTAGTACATCCTGTCTATCAATTTTCACCCCTTCCATTGCTTCTACCTTTTCCACTTCTATCGATATTTTGTCAGCATCCACCTCCTTAGTAAACACCGATACAAAGTACTCATTGCCCTGTGCCTCTAAGCATATATCACCTTCTTTGTCCATAATAGGCCCCACCCCACCTCTTACTACCTGCTTACTGTTTACATGCCGGTAGAAGATTTTTGGGTTCCCTTTTATGTTAACTGCCATTCTACTCTCATATTCTCTCTTTGCCAATCTTATTTTCATCTTCACTTCCCCTCTCAACTTATTGTATTTGGTCTGGTTCTCCCTTGAAGAATTCACCTGACATTCATCATACACACTCTTTTTTTGTTTCATCATCTTCTCAATCTCCCTTGTCATCCAAGGAGCCCTTGCTTTGGTTCCCTTACCCTTCCCTCTTGTTGGAATGTACCTAGCCTATACTTGGAACATCTCCTCCTTAAAGATCACCCATTGTTCCATTACGGTTTTTCCTGTCAGTCTTTGGTTCCATTCTACCCTGGCTAGATCCTTTCGCATCCCATTGAAGTTAGCCCTATTCCAGTTTAGAAGTTCCACTCTAGATTGTTCCTTGCTCCTCTCCATTGCTAATCTAAATCTTATGATACGATGATCACTCGTACCCAAGTGTCCTCCCACAGACACTTGGTCGGCCTGGCCAACCTTATTCCCCAGCACCAGATCCAGCAATGCCTCCTTCCTAGTTGGGCCAAGAACATATTGGTCAAGGAAATTCTCCTGAACACATTTCAGAAATTCCTCCCTCTCCTTTCCCTTTACCCTAGCATTATCCCAATCGATATTTGGGTAATTAAAGTCCCCCAATATCACCACTCTATAGCTCTTGCATATCTCTGCGATTTCCCTGCAGATTTGTTCCTCTACCTCCCTCTCACTATTTGGCGGCCTACAGAATACCCCCAATAGCGTGATCATACCCTTTTTGCTCCTCAACTTTAACCAAATGGATTCTGTCCTTGTCCCCTCAAGAACATCCTCCCTTTCCAACATTACAATGTCTTCCTTAATCAGCACTGCCACCCCACCTCCCTTTTTTCCTTCCCTATCTTTTCTGAACACCTTGTACCCTTGAATATTAAGTGCCCAGTCCTCACCGTTTTTAAGCCACGTTTCCGTTATTGCCATAACATCATAGTGCCACACGGCTAATTGTGCTTGTAGCTCACCAACTTTATTCACCACACTTTGTGCATTTACGTACATGCATTCTAAACCCATTTTTGAATTTTCCGTAGTCTTTCTTAGTCTGCTCCTATCTAATATGGTACTACTTCCGCCTCCAGCACTACCTTCCCCTCAAGTACCATCCAACACACTCACTCTTCCTTGCACCCCATTCCTCCCCTCCACTCCTACATGCTGGTGCCCATCCCCCTGCCAAGCCAGTTTAAACCCTCCCCAACAGCACTAACAAACCTCCCGGTGAGAATATTGGTCCCGGCTCTGTTGAGGTGTAACCCGTCCAGCTTGTACAGGTCCCACCTTCCCCAGAAATGGTCCCAATGCCTCAGGAATCTAAAGTCCTCCCTCCTGCGCCATCTCTCCAGCCACGCATTCATCTGTTCTATCCTCCTATTCCTGTACTCACTAGCATGTGGCACCGGGAGTAATCTGGAGATTACTCCCTTTGAGGTCCTGCTTTTTAATCTCTCTCCTAGCTCCCTATAGTCTGCCTGCAGGACCTCATCCCTCTTTCTGCCTATGTCGTTGGTACCGATATGGACAACGACCTCTGGCTGTTCACCCTCCCCCCTCAGAGTGTCCTGCAGCCGCTTAGTGACATCCTTGATCCTGGCACCAGGGAGGCAACATACCATCCTAGAGTCACGTCTGCATCCACAGAAACGCCTATCTGTTCCCCTAACCAATGAATCCCCTATCACTATTGCTCTTCCACTCTTCTTCCTCCCCTCCTGTGCAGCTGAGTCACCCATGGTGCTGTGGCCTTGGCTCTGGCTGCTCTCCCCAGAGGAGCCATCACCCCCACAAGTTTCCAGAACTGTGAACCGGTTAGCAAGCGAGATGCACTCTGGGGATTCCTGTCCTACCTGCCTGGTCCTCCTTCTCTGTCTGGTGGTCACCCATTCCCTCTCTGCCTGCACATTCTGAGGCTGCGGGGTGACCACTTCTAGAAACGTGCTTTCCAAGTATTTCTCAGCCTCGCGGATGCACGGTAGTGACTCCAGCTGCCACTCAAGCTCCGAAACCCGAAGCTCAAGTTGCTGCAGTTGGCGACACTTCCTGCACACGTGGTCATCCAGGCCGCAAGAAGCGTCCAGGATATCCCACATGGCAAAGGATGTGCAAACCACGGGGCTGAGCTGCCCTGCCATGCCTCTATTAACCAGACTATGGAGGTAATTTAGCAGAAATAAACTTAACAAGAAACACTCAACAGCTACCCACCAATCAGCACCTCCCTCTATTAGATAGGCTATGAACTACTTAGCAGAAATATACTGAAAACAGAACAAAAAAAACTTACCACAAATACTCACCTGTCAGCTCCCATGTGCCAGCGACACCTTTGAATTCTGACATCACTCCTTCATTGTGTCGCTTGCCGACTGTCTCCCTCGCAGGTAGTCCGCTCGCTCAGACTAGAAAAATATGCCAAAGTAATGCAAAGACTAGAGGTGCAATTCTTGAGATCTTGTATATTCAACCTAGTTTGGATGTTTCTGACATCAACGTACCTGTCACTTGAGTTGTTCAGTCAACAAGCTTGGTAACAGTAGTGCTGCTCTAGCTCACTGTCTTGCAGATAGCCCCTAGCAAATTCCTTTGCATGTAAGACCTAGTAGGGGTCACTGCACAAATAGAATGTAATCTAATATTGCCTGGTGGACCCACTCTGCCAGGCAATAGCACAAAGAGATCTAACAGCCTCCAAAGACACAGTACGAAAGCCAGCATATGATATCTTAGTGGCTTGAAGTGATTGCCTTGGCACCAATGGGCAAACAAACTACTTGCATCATATGTAGACCTTCAAGGTAGAGCCATTCCGGAAATTATCAATGTTACCACAACCAACTTTTGGAAGTCCAAGCAATACTAAATTACACTGTTTGATTTTATTTCTATGACTCTAAACTTTAATTTAGTATATAACTGTTTACTGTATTTACCCTTGAATTCAGCTAAATTTTCCCTTTTGAGTGACAGCTTTTAAAATAAGGATACAAAATGAGAACAATGGAACAATTATCACATCTCATAATTGCTTTTGTCAAATAAACAGTGTACCACTGCTCATGGGTACCCTCCGTTTCTCTGTGCAAAACAATCTTGATTTCTAAGATCATCTTAACATATGAAGTAACTGAATTGATATTTTGAACTTGTTTTAGCACAAGTAGCATATATAACTACAGGCTTAGTATCAAGTTTTCAATCAACTTTCAAGATTGTGTGGAAAATTTCACAGGTGCAATGTGAACTCTGGATTCTAATAAGCACCTTTTGGTATTATATCAACCTGGAAGCAATGTATAATGCATAGTATAGATGCAAGGCACCAGCTAATGTCAAAGTCTGAATAATATTGTCTCTGCCCCCTGCAGAAATGGAGAACTGTGGGCAGCACTGTTATAACGATCTCATGCTGCTAGCATTACAAAGTGTAAGGGTGCACTGAATAAGTGATGGGATAGAGCAAGGAATAGCACTTGCTCATTATAACACACCACTACTATTTTATCATAAATATTTATTAAGATATTAATAATTTTGCCTTTGTTGTGCTGCAGTTTCACTACGGAACTTCATTTAGAATTGCTGCACAACAGGTTTCCTGGCTTGTGCAAAACCATGCCTATGCAAGTGGGCTACATGATGTAATTTCTTAGTTTAACTTTCAATTGCAGAAGGAATCTACTGTGCGAATAACATTTATTTTCCTGAATGTGTTAAGAAAGCCAAATCCAGCAAATTCAATATTTTAGTCAGGTTATTGCCATGTAACTCCATTTCTTAACCTATGTGATTTCAATAAATTAAATTTAAACTTTATTATCTATTAAAATACTTTTATTACATTTTCAAGAGTTTATTTTGAAATTTATACTAATAGTGAGAAATTGGATATTGAGTTGGTGATTTATCAAGTTGTTGATTGTTAAGTTATTTTGTACTTTGTAAATGCATGTAAACATTAATTAGCCAGTAGAAATAATCAGGTTGCTACAACAATATACTATTACTGAAAAATACCAAATACTAACCCTAATGGGAATGTGTTTTGTCTCTTTTTCTTTTTGAGGATTTCGGTACTTCTCATAAAAGTCACGCCGTTTCTTTGTCTCTTTCTGACTGTCATCTTTCTTCTCTTTCTTTTCCGCTGGCTCGTCGGTGTCATTTGCTGGTGACTGCACTTGTTTTTTTGGCTTCTCCACTTCGATGTAGTTTTCATTGGTATTTAGAACTATTACTCCATATCCCTCCTGTTTTAAAAAGACACAAAGAACAATGTTACGTTTTACAGAATTGTGCTCAGTCATTTTATAAGTGAAAGAACAAAACCATTGGAATCCTTTTTAACTTAATATTACAGGGTCTCGAATCCTCCAGTCTGTCAAAAATATGGAAAATATGCATGGATATGCTGTTAACATTTGTAGATTATATAAAAATATTGAATCGTTAACGATATTGCTCCTTCAGTTAGAGAAGAATTTTAATTTATACACCCCCTTATCTCCTCATCATGTCCTCAGGATATCCCAAAGTGCTTTATAGCTAATGGGTTACTTTTGACGTATCATCACTGCTGTTACTGTTAATATAATGTTATATTCAGGAAAATAAATGTTATTTCTACAAACGTGGCAGACAATTTGCACTCAGCAAGGTCCCATAAACAGCAAATGAACGAGTAACCAGATCAGCTGTTTCTGATGGTGTTAGCTGAAATATTGGTAAAGACACTAGGAAAATGCTTTATCAAATAAAGCCATTGGATCTTTTATATCCACCTGAGCAAGCAAACAGGGCTGCTGTTTAACATCTCATCTGACAATTACTACTTGCTATCCTGTTCATTCCATTTTTACACCAAAAGTGAATTCAAATAAGCAGAAAAGCTGCAAAAGATGTACATCTAATTAACCATTACAAAACAAGAGCCATATTTCTAAACGTGTAATGTCATCCTTACATATAACTAAATTACACAGTTTATTCAGTTTTTTTGGTACAAAACCTGGTTTTGATGAGAAATCCAGGATTTGAAGTCAATGGAAAGAAAAATCAAGTGGTGTGAATCCGATATCGCCTGTTTTACGCCCCCAGCAAAGTTGAAAGTTACCCCCAATACTTCAGTAGTGCAATCATCAAATGAACAAAGCACTGTCAACATTTTTAAACTTCTTTATACAATGATGGCAGTGGCAGTAGAAATGCAATGACTGTGACATGTAGCATCTTTTGGTTAACTGGTCCATTTTTTATTTTATCAGTAGATGTCCTGAAATGTTTACACTTGGTCAAGCCAGGGTGCCTTTTTCATTCAAGACATTGGGAAAAGCAATCTCAATGCAGTTGCCACTTACACAAAGTCATATGCCACAGCCTTTTGGGCCAGAGCTGGTGGTTAAGTCCAGCTAAATGACTAACAACAGCAATGACAATATATCGATTTCAAATTTCTAAAGGTTACAGCTTTGCTATGGTAAAGCAACTTGTAAGCGTTGCACTGCAAACCTGATTGGAGTAACCTTTCTAATGCTCTATCAGCCTGAAGGACCTGTACTTTATTAGGTTTGCGGTGCAACACGTTACACTAGAAAATCATTTTAATAATGAAATCTTTCACGTAATAGAAAATGTATTTTTCATTGTAACCTAACCTTGCATCCAGGATTCTTTAAGTCTAGCAAGATGACAGTTTTTGATGTTCTCAAAGCGCATTAGGTGTTAAATGACACTTTCAGTGCTGAATATTGTAAAGCAGAACTGGATAAATGGCACCACAGAATGTCAGAAGTTTTCCAGATGTTATACAGTAGCAAATGTGCATTTTGTGACAGCTGCAAAAGGTCATCTAGTACTGGAAGGAGGTAAAGAATCTCCTGGACACAACAGTTTTAAGGTGTAACTACTTTTACATTTACCATATAATTTCTATTATATAGCTAATTAACAAATTTAAATTTTTAATTTTATTTGTATTAAAAATTAAATTATCAAAGTTGCATACAATTATTTTAATTAGATTCTGTCTATTAATGCTAAACAGAAATCCTTAGCAGATAATTCAAAACTGCCTCCTATTTTAATAAATCATAAGTACAGTACTTCTCATGATAGTAGTAACTATTTCATTCCATTAGTTAGGCTTCATCTTTGAAAGCACTCTCTTTACTCATGCACAGATAGAGAAGTGATCCTATAACACTGCATTTGAGAAAAAGAAATTTGAAAGATTTGTTTTTTTTGTATCCAATTGACTAACAAACTTTATTTGCAAGATGATCCAGCACTCTCCTCAGGGCCTATTGCAACTTTTTACAATCTTGCAAGATGTCTTTCAGAATTCTGTTATACCCTCCCCTCCCACCAAAACAGAGTAAAAAGACTAAGTTGCAGTCTACTGCACAGTCTGAAATGGCAGCTTTCAGTCCGCTGCTCTTTGTATATGAAAACGGTCAGAAAGGTCATGACAGGCCAAGAAGAAAATTATCTTGATACAAAGTGTTCTGCCATGGGTAAGTGCTCTTTTGTCAGCGTGTCTCACATCCACCCACCCTGTGAGTAAATCTGAGTCGTTTTAATGTTATGTTCTGGAATGTAGCTAGCACATTTTATCATCCTTACACAACATAAAACACACGAGTTAATTTAACAGGGGATCCAATTCTAAATATCTACAATCATTTATCAGCAACTTTTTGTTCATTTACTCAATACCCATTTTCCTGTATAATGCAAACACACATTGTGGCAGTAACCATATTACATACCAATGTCTATTGAATTGTGCTACATGTTATTGGCAACATTACTTAAGCATTAAGTCTGGTATTTAAGAACCTGTCTGTCTGTCTTGTAATCATGTATTGGGGCCTAATGCTGTTGCATATTCATAACTGTTGTAGAGTTTCATCAGTTCATGTCTCAGCCACTAAGAACAGGGCGGGGGAATTCCAACAAAGGCAATTTTGTCCCATAAGGATCTCCTATAGGTTAAACGTGAAGGGCTAGAAATTGGCCTCCTTAGCACTTCCCGTTATTGCCTCCGGAGGGGCGATAACGGGGCACTAAGCACGCAAGAAGATCGACTCCCGCTATATTCGGCGGGAGTGGTATGGCATTGCGCCCCGATCTCCTTCGCCCGGAGATCATGACATTATCGCCGTGTGCATCGCCCCGGACCCGAACTTCAGTTCCGCTTCCTGCAGCATCGCTGGGCGAAACCACCGGCAGCTGCAGGAGACGTTCATCGGGAGGCCGGGCGCTTCGGGAGCGATACTTAAAGGCGAGGTGGCCGAGGTAAGTGAAGTAAATTCTGAAATACTCTATCTTTTTTTTTAATTTCTCTTCGACAGCGATTGATCAGCCCGGCACTCTGCTGCAGTCCATCGGGCTGACTGGGCCGGATCGCGGCTGCCGTCGGGGACCAGGTAAGTTTTCCTCTTGCAGAGCCTGCAGCGATGGCCCTTCCCTTTAAGGGAGGGAAGGAGCCTGCCAACGCGGCAGTGCTGCACGGCCCAGTGTGCAGCGCTGCACACCTACCACCCTGCCTGCTGCGCTCCAGGAAGGAAGTGGAGCGCTTGATTTAGCGCTACACTTCCTTCTGGAGTGCAAACCCCGAATTTTTCAAAATTTGAAAAGCATTAGCACCTGACGCTAATTTTTTCAACATTTAAAAGTTAGCGCCCCAAACGTGGCAATACCGAATTTCTCCCCCTAAATACCTAAAGGAATTTCATGAAGGAAATAGCATGAAAACAAAGAAGGTGAAAAAAGAAATATTTTAAGACAAATACAAAAATCATAAAGTTTGTGATAATCACCAGATCAAAATCAAATATTTTCATGTGGTAATTACCACTCTTGATAGTTATTCATAATACCACAATCACCTAACAATGTAATCTGCCTACACTGCTATTAATCATGCAATTCATATAACTTGCTTAAAGACAAGTGTTCAAGCACATTGATATATACCAATGTGGTAGGTTGAGGGTTGATACCCCTCACAGTGAGATCCTAATCTTAACAAAGCTGTCAAGTGAAGTTGTTTTTCTACTGGGAGGGAGGAAAAGAGTCAGAGGATGAGTCAGCACAGACCACTCTTACATTTTATAAGCCAGTTATAGAGTACTAAAGGCAGAGGCCAGGAAGCAGTTTTACATTTTTTTCTTGGGATGTGGACAACACTGGCAAGGCAGAAGAGTCAAATGTAGGAGTGTAGGACACTAATGAACCCGTTGGGTTTTTACAATAACCTAGCCTTCATAATTTTTTTCATGGTGCGAGCCCAAGAATTACCAGGGCCTAGAAATTGGATTAGGCCCGAAAACGGGCGGTGTCACGGACCAGCGCTAATTGCCTGTGCCGGTTCAAAATAATGATTGGAGCGCTGATTGGCTTAGTGCTCAATGGGTGTGGGTGGGGGGTGGAGAACCAATATCGGGTGCAGTCTATTGACCAGTAATGTTTGGCCGAGGCTCTCTCCACTACTTAAAGAGGAGGTGCTTTGTTGCAGAAGCACCTCATTGTCATTGTGCATGAAGTCATGGCTGAGCAACCAAAGGGAGCGAGCCAAAAAGTTTTCGGATGCTACACTGGAGGCCTTGCTCGTGGCTGTTCAATGAAGGCAGGCTGTACTGTTCTCGCAGGGTGGCAGGAGGCCATCTAAGGCCACTTGCAAAAGGCTCGGGGAAGAGATAGCTGACTCCGTCACGGCCACCAGTGTGGTCCCAAGGACCTGGATCCAGTGTCGAAAAAAGTTTAATGACCTCACACGGCAAGTCAAGGGGTGTGAAAGCTTCAGCAAATGCCATATCCCACCATCTGCACCACAAGCCTCACACACTGCTCAATGCACCATACCCCCATCACTCACCTACCAGCAATCTCTAGTTATCACCACTCATACGTCACAATCATGGCTTCACTTCACCCTCACAACCTTACCACTGCTCCAACACTCACACCCACATCTCACACCTTGCACACACTGACAGCTATTCAACTATGACAGGCACATCATCCAAACACATTGCACTACACTCACTGACCCACTTCCCTTTCTCTTGCAGGCCAAGGTGGCACATAACAGGAGGGAGAAGCGGCAGACGGGAGACGGCCACGCCTCAATACAGAACCTCACCAACCTGGAGGAATCCGTCCTTGACATAACTGCAGGGGCAGTGACGGAGTCAGTGGCCACCGGAGAAATTGAAGCCGCTGCTGATAATGATATCATACCTATTCCTTCTTCTCACATCCCACTTCCCCCCATCCCAAAATCTCTTCTCACTTACAAGCTGCTGATGGTGTACGCATGGATATCTTGCTTTCTCCCCCTTCCCTCACCACAACCCGAACCTTATGCATTTCTCCTTTCAGATACCCAAGAACTGCCAGCAGGCCAGCCTGTCCCTGAACTTGTGGAGGAGAGTAATGGAGGAGAAGAAGAAGACACATTGGTATTGCATCTGATACTCGCAGACACCAGCTCAGAAAATGGCTTTGCGTGAAATATAGAGGGTAGTATAGAGGCAGGATCTGCAAATGGTGAGGCACCGAGCATGAGTGGGCTGCAGCCAGGCCAGGGTGAAAGGGTAGCTCGGGTGCCAGCTCCCGGGAGGGCGAGTTCACGCACGAGTTCTGTTGCACACGACTCAGATGATGATCTCGATGGGGCGGCCTTCAGAAAAAGGGTGATGGGCATGCACACGGAAATCCTCGGTGCAATGGCAAGCCTGCCAGAGAGCCTCTTGTCAGTGTCAAGGAGCCTGGAGGAGTCTGGCTCCAACATTGGACAGGGACTTTGCACAAGGCTTGGAGCCCATGATTTCCAGGATGGAAATGATGGACAACTCCAGGAGAGACCTTGTGGACCCAGCAATGATGCTGCGTGTGATGGGCGATGTCACAGCTTCCATTGCAACACAGGCGGAAGCTACCCAATGTCTCACTGCTGCAGTGGAAGTTCAGACTGCTGCCATCGTCGCTGGGTTTATGAGTCTCGAAAAGGGCTTGCAGGGTTTCGCAGCAGTCCAGCGACCTGTGCTCCAACAGATTGCTAGGAATGCTGAGGCAACCCCCCCCTCCCCTCCCCCCCCACCCCCGGGTAGTGGCAGTGGGTCTGTGGAGGAAGAACCTGCTGTCCTCTCTCAGGATAACAGCATTCCTACTCCCACCACTGCAACTCCGCCGTTGCCCTTGCCGCTGCCTATCAGCCAGCCATCCCAGACTGCTGCCGCCCATGCTGAGGTAGCGCAGTCTACAGCTGGACATTCTAGGTCCACAGCTGGTTCAGGTTGTCGTTCAAAGCCATCTGCAGTGTCCCCCACTGAAGGTCAGCAGCCTTCCACCAGCCATGCTGCAGCCACTGGGGGAGCACTGCGTAGGAGCACTAGAGTAGGTAAAGGCACACGAATGACAGGCACTAAGGGAATGCACAAGGGTGATTAGTTGATATTGTAATGTTGATTGGATTCTGATAAATTTATGATTTTTGTTTGGAATGTGTGTTTTGTGGTGGCTCCCATTTCAGCTTTGTGCCCAGGAGGACGCTATGAGGTTCTGTGACAGAGGGATGGTAGGATGGGGAAGTGGTGAGCAATCACTGGAGTTGCATTCACTGGAATCAGAGTCTGATCACGGACAGCCCATCTGGAACAGGGTTTTGCTGCCTGCCTCCTCTCTTCCTCCTCCTCCTCCTCCACCTGAGGTGGTCCCGCAATCCCTGATGGCAAGGGCTGCGCCCTCATGATGGGCAAGTTGTGGAGCATGCAGCAGATCACCATGAAATGGGACACCCGCTCTGGCGAGTACTGGAGGGCTCCGCCTGAGCGGTCAAGGCAGCGGAACCATTGCTTGAGCACCCCGATGGTCTGCTCGATGATGTTCCTGGTGGCAGCATAGCTGTCATTATATGAGTGCTGGGCACGAGTAGTGGGGTTGCGGAGGGGAGTAATGAGCCAGGTGCAGAGCGGATAGTCCTTGTCGCCGAGCAGCCACCCGTGGGTTTGATGGGGTGGCTGGAAGATTGCTGGCACACTGGACTGGCGCAGGATGAAGGCATCATGACTGCTGACAGGATAGCGGGCATTCACCATCATGATGCGCTGGGCGTGGTCGCACAACAACTGCACATTAATGAGTGGTTGTCTTTGCGGTTACGGATCGTCTCAGGATTGGTATACAGTGTCAGCAATGCGACATTTAAATGATAAAGAAGGCATTCTCCACTTGCACCAACACTCCCTGGGGAAAAAATCAGTCGCGCCCCGTTTGGGGCGCAAATATCGTCCGGGCGCAAAAATTAGCGCCTGGCGCTAATTATCGCCACTGACTGGAAACTTCACTTTTAACGCCCCGGGAGGTGAGTGGAGCGCTAAATCAGGCGCTGCACACCTGTCTTAAGGCGCAAAGGCCGAGGAGTGAGGCGCTAACTCAGAGCGCTGGCGAAGCTCATGTAATGTCAGTCAGCAATGGAACACACACACAATGGCACGGGCCAGTTCTTAAAGGGGATGGTTAATCTTGCTTTCCATCCACATCCTACTCATTGCAGCCTTGAATCTCGGCCTGGAGAGACCTGCACATCAAATGTGCTGGAAAGAACAATGGAGAGTACCAGGCCAAGAGCTCAGAATGCAGCCCCCACAGTCTCTGCTAAATCGATACAAGGAATGGCAAATCAAAATGAACCTGCAAAGTGCTGCTCAGTACCCAAAACTCCTTCACACAACGTTGAATCTCTCCAGAAGTCTCTCCCTCTCTCTCTCAGAATGCGTAGTTCAAAAATGGCACCAACAATAAAAGGCAGGAAGCGGTCACCTTTAAATAGCGCTCCCCCTTTCCCTTCATGACTGCAGAACGCTCCCCTCAACCTGTCGTTGCTAGCGTCAGGCGGTAAGGCAGGGGGCGCCACTCAATATCCGCTCCGGGGCGATACCGGGACGTTGCACACTCGAGTGACGTCATGATCTGCCGGCGCAGGAGATCGTGGCGGTCGTGTTTAGCGCCGCCGCAAAATGTCTAGTTAATTTCGCGAGCGGCGCAAACTTCGCCGCACCCGGGCGCTAGATGCTTTGCGCCCCATTAGCGCCCTCTTAAGGCGCTAACGGGAGGCGTAACCAACTGAATTTTTCCCCCCCTGTGTCCTCTGGAGCTTTAAACAAGTTTAGAAAGCTGCAAGAGTTGCAGAAACTTAGACAGAGCCAGTCAAACTGAGAAACCATGTCAGCTGCAAGTTGTTGAAGATGATCCCTTTAAATAGCACTGCTGGGGGCTCCTTCCTGCTGCTGAATGCTTGGTCAGCTGGTCGTGATTAAGAGAGGTCGGTACATGGAGCGGCGATGTCGAAAATGGCAGATTGTGCAACAAATGAGCGTTGCACACTCATTGACGTCACAATCTACCTTATTTCCATTTCTGCAGTGAACACAGGCAGCGCTGCTGACCTGCCTAAAATGGCGGGCGATGCAGGATCTGCTGGAATACGGGAATTCTTCAATATGGGCCTTAACGGATGGCACGAAACCCCAAATTTCTACGCCCAGTTTTATTGAATTCAGTTTCACAATTTGCCATAGTAGGATTAGAGCTCAAGTAGAGGTTAAGATTAGAGGTTAAGTAGTCCACTACGATAACCAGTAGGCTACCAGACACAGTTGCTTCCCACCTTCATGAACAAAGAATGGTGTACGATTGCAAGAAAACGAATGAGAAGGAATTTTTTTTTAAATACAAAATCTTCCCAAAGGGTTTACTGTGGTACTGAACCATACATACCAGGAAGGTTGCAGGATTGATTCTCGGTCTGAGTTCAGTTAACTAATCTCAGCCTGCACAGTAGTAGAGGCACTACAATTGGCCTCAGCACCCTCATCAGGGAGATGAGAAAATCAGCCAGAGTTTCTGCTTCTGATTGTTATCCAATAATGAAACGTGTATGCATGAACGTCAAATGAAACAGTATCAGTAATTAATGTGATGTTCCCTAATGTCAAATAGCCTACTGATATGCACTGTATGGGCTCACACATAAAGAATGGTCACTTGAGTGAGTTACTAGAGGGCTGCCAACACCCATGGTTCTGCACTCCAGCATGACTCAGTGGTTGTAGCAGAGAGAAAAATGAAAGCTAAAACAATTGCAAATATAGCTTGAATTTATACTCAGGTGTTGCATATATATTGAGCTTTATGGCAAATATTATCTGACCACTTGAAGTGGTAATATTCACTTAGCAGTAATACTACATAACAGATCGAACACATACTATTTAAGAATGAAGTTATTTTACAGTTTATACAATCCACAATAATGTTCAGAGTCAATTAAGTAAATATAAGGGAGCTTTTCAAACCTAATATGAGATACAATGAAACTTAGCCAAGATCATCTATTGAGAAAGAGTTCTATAGTCAGGAGTAACAGCAATCCCAACCTTAAATTAAGGAATCAGTCTTGAACAACATTAAGAGACTATTTATCTACAAGAGCACCTGAAATCTGTCTCAGAAGTCATATTACTGCACCTTGATAACAACTTGAACATCAAAAGTTCCTAGCTTATTTGTTAATTTGAATTTTCAAACTAATTTTCTGCTTCAAATTTTGATTTTTGCAAAGCAGAATGCCTGGAGCAAAGGGACAGGATTAGTTTAATAATGGAACAGCAAGAGACAATCAAGTAATGACAAGTACACATTAAAGCTGCTCCACCCCATAATGATTACTGCCCCCCTACCTTGACTGCTTTTACCCCTTTGCTGCCAACCACCAGTCTGCTTCTTTCTTTAGGCAGTATAACAGGATGAACTGGGTCACCGAATTCTCTATTGTCACTACCATTCTATGATCACCTGTCACTTTTGATGAGCCACATTGGTCCTGACAGTTTTTTTCTCTCCCCTCCCCTGCCAAGATAGAGGATCCTGCCGTGGTGTAGTGAACCATCTACTGGCATAGCTGAGAAATGGCATAATTTGCCCAATAAGAGCTTCTAATGGAAACTGAAACTGAAACTGAGGTATTGAACCCATAACCTCTGCTCTAAACTAGTAGTTTTTTAACTATATAAATGAGCAGTTTAAATGTACTCATCCATGTTTCATTCCAATGTGGGACTGAGTGTTAGGCCAAATATTCAAGGCTGTGTTTTTCATGTGGCAAGTACTCATGCACTGGCTGTCAAAGAGCACCAAATGTAAGTGTAGGTTAGGCATTTCCTAACATAATTGGTAATCTGGTCATGATGCAACACCTAGCATCTAACTTAAAAGCAGCATTGGCAATGAACATTTGTAGATCGTTTGCCTGACTATTTGTCCAGCGATTGTCACATGTCACAAGGGAGAAAGTGCATTTTAAAATGATGGCAATGGGTTTACAGATTTATCCCCACCTTCCAAACTACGGTTACATTCAGGCAACTGTCATTTTATTTCAGATCTGGCACTTCCTAACACAAATTATCTTCCTCTCCTGTCCATCATGTTGATGTGTTTAATGTGCTAAGAACACCACATGCAACCATCACTTCCACTGTTTCACACTCCCAAAACCAGTGACCAGTAAAATGGCACAGAACCAAGTGGCACTTTTAAAATTGAAGTTTGTTACTGTATTTCTTTTACAGTTAATTTTTTTCCTGACTCAAGGCAGCTAGACTCTGCAGCACTACACAATGAGGAAGAGTCATAGTCATAACAGCACAGAAGGAGGCCATTCGGAGAAGATTAACTACTTGTGAAAAATGACAGTTGTATGACGTACATTGTGCATGATATGCTTACAATTACTTTGCTTTTCGAAGTAAATGGCAAGATTGAAGTTTTAAGCTTTAAGTCATTTAATTTAGATAACAGGATCAGAGCAAGCATCAGTACTCCATCATTTTCCAAGGAGGAATGATTAGGTAAAATACTAGTAGTTCCTTACTGGTGAAATGGAGTCTGTAAGTCAACAGCACCATCTAAAAAGACAAATGCTTTGCACTTGAATGCTCTGTTAGATTTTTTTAAATGAGTTTACAGCTGTAAATTGCAATAATATGCAATACCCTCATTCCTGGTGATCAACTGTTAAATATTACTCAACAAACTTCTTTCATGAGAAACCTAGGTGAAGAATCAAGATCCATACTGCAGAACAACAGCAGGGTTGAAAAAAAGACAAAATAAATCAAGTATTGATTAGGTAACACTAAGCTTGGATTTTTAAAAGCCTGTAGATTGTAGAAGAGAGGCAAGGCAGAGTTAGGTATGGAGTTCACAGTTTTGAGATCGTGGGAAAGAATGAGCTGGGGTAGGAGATGTTAAAGTGAACCTTCATTTCAACTAAGTAAGTATTGTAGGGAGAAGGAAAAGCACACAAGACAGCATTTGCAGCTTAGAATGAATACCTTGGTTAAGACTGGTCTAGATTTTCCACTCAAGTTACGCTGGCTCCCAACGTATCTTCTATCATTTGAATCATAGCAACGTTGGAAACAAGGAACACCATGCATTTCATAGCATTGCTATGATTGTAGGGTGCATACACTAAGGAGCCACTTAAAAAAAACACATTTTTGTTCACATTGCGCCCAGCCTCTGGGCCGCCGGCCACACCACCCTGTGGCTGACAAATCCAGGCCTGCAGCAGCCATTCGCCCCCTCAATTATGTAAAAGAGCCTGACCCTGGAAAATCGGCTGGGGTTAGGAGCCACAACCAAGATGTACCAAAGCAGAAAATCCTGTCCTGTATGTCTTCGGCAACCAAATATTTGAGTACCTACACGATTTTTAGAGCATACAGTCTGATTCACCATGAGAAAATAAAACAAATATCTGTTGTTGTTCTTCTGGCCCTACCATCAGGTAATTTTTTGATTAGGTTTCCTTCTTTTTCTGTAATACGCTTTGTTTGACAGCAGGATCACCAATAGGTAATTACATCATAATTATTAATCCTTTAGAAAGATTTTTTTAAATTGCAATTTCTAGAAATCTGAAACTAATCCTTCAGAAGTGAAGTCATCATGCACCAGCACTGAGCAAATGGCCATTGGCACAATAGCCATTGATATCACCAGTGGTTTACTCTGGTTTCCTGGGTTCAACAACAACAAACGTTTATTTGTATAGTGCCTTTAACATAAGAAAAAACAAAAATAAACCCTAAGGTGCCTCACAAAGGTGAGAAACAGACATTAGGATCCGGAAGGGTCAGTGGTGGAGGAGATCGGAAGCCTTGAGGGGAAGATCGGAAGAGTCAGGGGTTGTCCGATCGCAGGGTGTGGGTGAAGCAGGTAGACTGGATCCAGCAGGTAACTGGAAAGGCACTTATCTCCTGGATCCAGCAGTCCTCGCCTCCCTTTAGCTGACAGGTTTCCCAAAATCTGGGAAACCCGGCCGGCCAGGGTTAAATTTAAAATATATAGGGGTAGAAATTAGGTCGCGCCCCATTTGGGGCGCAAATATCGTCCGCGCGCAAATATTAGCGCCTGGCGCTAATTATCGGCACTGACAGGAAACTTCACTTTTACCGCCCCGGGAGGTGAGTGGAGCGCTAAATTAGGCGCTGCACACCTCTCTTAAGGCGCAAAGGCCTAGGAGTGAGGCGCTAACTCAGCGCACGAGCGCAGCGCAGCTGCTGCCAGTTAGCGCGGGAACACAGACACACTGACGCCGGACACTTCTTAAAGCGGGGGGGGCCACTTGCTCCCCAGCCACACCCTGCTCATTGCAGCCTTGAATCTCAGCCTGGAGAGACCTGTAATCCATTTTGCTGCCAAGAATGGAGAGGGTGAGAGAACGCGCTCATCGCTTCACCGAGCGGGCCTTGGATGCTCTGGTTGACGCAGTGGAGCGCAGACGATGCATGCTGTTCCCAGAGAGTGGCAGGAGGCCTTTGCCACGCGAGTTCAGAAGAGTGTGGAGGGAGGTGGCTCAGAGCGTCTCCTCCAGGAGCATGGTGCCCAGGACCCATGTCCAGTGCCGCAAGAAGTTCAACGACCTCACTCGGGTCGTCAGGGTGAGTGGCTTTTTCTCAATACCTCTCCATCCCTCCATCTCAACCTCACTCTATGGCCAGAGGGTCTTAAAACCCCAATGCACAACACTCATCCAACACCTATGGCCCTTTCATCAAACACACACACACATTCCACACTTTGCATACAGTAAGGGCTATTCACCTATGGGAGGCACATCAGGCAAGACCATGGCTGCATATTGTAAGGGCTATTCACCTATGGGAGGCACATCAGGCAAGACCATGGCTGCATATTGTAAGGGCTATTCACCTATGGGAGGCACATCAGGCAAGACCATGGCTGTATATTGACTCAGATGCTGTCCTTTTTCTTGCAGGCTAAGCTGGCTCATAATCGGAGACAGCAGCAACGGACGGGTGGAGGGCGGCTTCAGCTGCAACCCCTCAGCGATCTGGAGGAGCGCGTCCACAGGATTGTGGCAAGCCGGGTGATCGGTCCCGTCGCCACTGGAGACGCCGACCCCGTTGTGGACAGCAATGGTAAGGTCATCACCTTTTTGTCCTCTGTCCTTCCACTTGTCCCTCACAATACCAGCCTTTGACACTTTCAATCCAACTTGCTAACTCGCTGCACTTATTCCTCCCTTACTGCCACCCTGTCCTCACGCTAAAGCCACTCTTGTACCTCCCTGCTTTCAGATGGTGATTCACCAGCTGAGGAGATGGTCCCTGAAGCTGCCACTGGGAGTGATGCTGCAGCTGAGGAGGAAGAGGAAGCCGGAGCATCAGTGCCACCCTCTCCCGAGGAAGCCCATGGCCACACTGGGAACACGCCTTCCCCGGAGGGGAGCAGGGGGGAAGGGGCTGATGATGGTGAAGTTCCAGGACCCAGCGGGCTGCAGCAACGCCATGGGGGGGGGAGGGAAGAACGGGGGAGCAGGGGGGAAGGGGCTGATGATGGTGAAGTTCCAGGACCCAGCGGGCTGCAGCAACGCCATGGGGGGGGGAGGGAAGAACGGGAGCCTTCTCCCCAGAGGGAGAGTATGCCAGACACTCCTAATGCAATGGACGCAGAGGAGGAGCGGATGATTGCAGAAATGAACAGCCAGGCGGTGGTCATGCACACTGAGCTCATGGGTGCAGTGGGAAGGGTGCCCGAATGCATTGAGGCACTGGCAAGGAGTGTGGAGCACTTCGCTGTAGCACAGGCGGATGCCACACTAAAGCTTACTGCTGCAATTCAGTCACTGGCTGCCAGGAACCCATCTGAGCCTGCTCTCATGCAGACTCAGATTGAGGCCACGCGAGCACTGACTGCTGCCATCCTCGATGGTTCGTGCACATGTCCCCGGGGCTGTCACCGCGCCGCAGCAGGCCAGCAATCTGTTCTCAGGCAAATTGCTCCGGATGCTGAAGTGCTGCCCCGTGGGAGTGCCAGTGTGTCGGGCGAGCAGGGAGTTGCTGTCCTCTCTCACGATGACAGCATTCCTGCTGCCAACACTGTCACTTCTCCACTGCACTTGCCACCGCCTGTAGGACAGACTGCTGCCGCCCATGCAGAGTTGGTGCAGTCTGCAGCCGGGCCCTCCAGGCCCAGAAGTGGTCGAGGCCGGCCTTCAGGGGCATCTGCAGTGTCAGGGTCTGACAAGCAGCAGCCTTCCACCAGCCTTGCTGCAGCCACTGAGGTCCCATTACGGAGGAGCAGTAGGGTTAGAAGGGGGGAAGTGCGCAAGGGAAGGAGATCACCCTCGAAGGGCAAAAAGTAGGATGTGTGCCAAAATGCTGGTCATTTTTTTATTAAAGGCCGAGGTTCATGGCCCAACTTTTGTTTAGTGTTTTGGACATTATCTCCAGGTTGTGAGAACCAGTTATGTTATTGACTGTTTTTTGGTGTTTATTTCTATGAGTTTCTCATGAGGAATTGACACACACAGAGTTTGTACAATAAATAAGTTTCTGTATTCAAAATATACATGGCTGGTGGTTGGAATTATTGGTGCCTTGGCCGGCTTAGGGGTTGCGTGCTGGGTTGATTCGTGTTTGTAGCACTGGCAGGGGTCCTAGAAGCGGCTTGCTATTAGTCGTTGACGGACGGCCCTTGCAGTTTGACCATTGTGGGCCGCCCTCCTGCCTTGGTGCTGCTGCTGATCATCGTCCTCGGCCTGTTCCTCCTCTTCCTCCTCCTCCTCTTGTGGTGCTGCAAGGCCTGGTGGCATTGGCTGCGTCCTGAGGATTGCCATGTTGTGCAACATGCAGCACACCACTACGAATTTGGAAACTTGCTCAGGCGAGTACTGCAGGGCTCCTCCGGAATGGTCCAGACAGCGGAATCGTTGTTTGAGCACGCCGATTGTGCGCTCAATAATGTTCCTCGTTGCTTGTTGGCTTTCCTGGTACCGCAGCTCAGCAGGGGTGTTTGGCGCACGGAGCGGTGTCATCAGCCAGGTGCTCAATGCGTACCCCTTGTCCCCCAGAAGCCAACCAACTGGCTGATGCGGTGCCTCGAAAATTTCTGCCACAGTACTCTGGCGCAGGATGAAAGCATCGTGGCAGCTGCCCGGATAGTGGGCATTGACAGCGAGAATCACCTGTCTGTGGTCACAGACCAACTGCACATTCAAGGAATGGAACCCCTTTCTGTTCCGGAACTCCTCTGCATTCTCTCGCGGAGCACGCAAAGCCACATGCGTGCAGTCAATGGCGCCCTGCACCATGGGGAAGCCCGCTACCCTCGCAAAGCCCATAGCACGGTCATGCTGCTTGTCTGGGGTCATAGGGAAGGAGATGAAGTCTCGTCTCCTTGTGAAGAGGGCATTGGTGACCTGCCGAATGCAGCGATGCACCGCAAACTGGGAGATATTGGCGAGGTCCCCAACAGCAGCTTGGAATGAGCCAGTGGCGTAGAAGTTCAAGGCCACTGTGACCTTCACTGCCACCGACAGAGACGTCCTGGACCTCAGCTGAGGCTGCAGATCTGGCTGCAGCAGGTGGCAGAGCTCAGTGACCACCTCCTTGCTGAATCGCAGCCTTCGCAAACACAGCTCCTCGGACATGTGGATGTAGGAGAGCTGTTCACGATATACCCTGGGAGGGTAAGCTCTCCTGTACATGCGCCTGATGGGCCTCCTCCGTCTGGCCATCATTGCCACTCTCTGTCTGCGTCTCACTCTGCTCCGATTGAGCTGGAGCAGGACGACGCCCCCAATCATTGCAGCCCCCATCTTCTCTTTGCCAGAAAAGTAATGAGGTACAGCAACGAAAGTAGCAGCAAAGTTAGGATGAACTAGGCAAAACTACCTCACAAAGCGTTGAGTCAATGTAGAAGTCTCTCTCTCTCTCTCTCCGAATCTCTCTCTCTCTCTCAGAACGAGTGGTGCATAAATGTCGACCACAGAAAAAGACAGGAAGAGGCCCCCTTTAAATAGCGCCCCCCCCAGCCCCAGACCGATTGATAACGTTCCAGTCTTCCGGTCGTTGGAAGCGCCAGGCGGTAAGGCAGGGGGCGCCACTCAATTTCCGCTCCGGGGCGCCCCAAGGGCGTTGCACCACAGAATGACGTCACAATCTGCGCGCGCAGGTGGTCGCAGCGGTAAGTTTTAGCGCCGCCGCACAATCTCAAGTTAAGTTCTCGAGCGGCGCAAACAGCGCTGCGCCCAGGCGTTAGCGCCTTAACGCCCCATTAGCGCCCATTTAAGGCGCTAACGGGAGGCGCAACCAACTGAATTTTTACCCCATAATATTTAAATGACCAACCCAGAACTAGCCACGCCTCTAGCCAAGCTGTTCCAGTACAGCTACAACACTGGCATCTACCCGACAATGTGTAAAATTGCCCCGGTATGTCCTGTCCACAAAATGCAGGACAAATCCAATCCGGCCAATTACCGCCCCATCAGTCTACTCTCAATCATCAGCAAAGTGATGGAAGCTGTCGTCGACAGTGCTATCAAGTGGCACTTACTCACCAATAACCTGCTCACCAATGCTCAGTTTGGGTCCAGACCTCTTGGTCCAAACATAGACAAAAGAGCTGAATTCCAGAGGTGAGGTGATAGTGACTGCCCTTGACATTAAGGCAGAATTTGATCGAGTGTGGCATCAAGGAGCCCTAGTAAAATTGAAGTCAAAACTCTCCATTGGCTGGATTCATATCTAGCACAAAGGAAGATGGTTGTGGTTGTTGGAGGCCAATCATCTCAGCCAAGGACATTGCTGCAGGAATTCCTCAGGGCAGTGTCCTAGGCCCAACCATCTTCAGCTGCTTCATCAATGACCTTCCCTCCATCATAGAGTCAGAAATGGGGATGTTCGCTGATGATTGCAGTGTTCAGTTCCATTCGCAACTCCTCAGATAACGAAGTAGCCCGTGCACGCATGCAGCATGACCTGGACAACATTCAGGCTTGGACTGATAAGTGGTAAGTAACATTCGCACCACACAAGTGCCAGGCAATGACCAATTCCAACAAGAGAGAATCTAACCACCGCCCCTTGACATTCAACGGCATTACCATCACCGAAAGCCCCACCATCAACATCCTAGGGGGCACCATTGACCAGAAACTTAACTAGACCAGCCACATAAATACTGTGGCTACAAGAGCAGGTAGAGGCTGGGTATTCAGTGGCAAGTGACTCACCTCCTGACTCCCCAAAGCCTTTCCACCATCTACAAGGCACAAGTCAGGAAGGTATGGAATACGCTGAACTTGCCTGGATGAGTGCAGCTCCAACAACACTCAAGAAGCTCGACACCATCCAGGACAAAGCAGTCCACTTGATTGGCATTCCATTCACCACCTTATACATTCACTCCCTTCACCGCCGGTGCACCATGGCTGCAGTGTGTACCATATACAAGATGCACTGCAGCAACTCGCCAAGGCTTCTTCAACAGCACCTCCCAAACCCGCGACCTCCACTACCTAGAGGACAAGGGCATGAGGCAAGTGGGAACAACACCACCTGCAAGATCCCCTCCAAGTCACACACCATCCTGACTTGGAAATAAATCACTGTTCCTTCATTGTCACTGGGTCAAAATCCTGGAACTCCCTCCCTAACAGCACTGTGGGAGTACCTTCACCACACGGACTGCAGAGTTTCAAGAAGGCGGCTCACCACCACCTTCTCAAGGGCAATTAGGGATGGGCAATAAATGCTGGCCTTGCTAGCGACGACCACATCCTATGAATTAATTTTTTTAAACGCTTCCTGCAAGCAGATTGGTTGCTTGCCCCTCGTCCTGCCTCTGTTAAAACCAGAAGTGTGCATGTTGGAGACAGGTTGGGGTCAGGTTTCAGATTATTTACATTTTTACATGCCACCCAACCCAAACACACCCATTTTTCAGGGTTAAAATCTCCCCCAAGCATAAGTGAGGAGGGTAGGAGAGGTGATCAAAGACATGGTTGCATTTTGAGAAGGTGTAGGAGGAATAAGAGGTATAAGAAGCAATGGGGTTTAGGGAGGGGGGTTCTAGACACTAAGGCCAAACACCTGAAACCTCTGCCACAAATGATGGAATGGAGCAGAGGGGGTACACAGGAGTCTAGAGCTGGAAGAACAAAGGACTCCAGGGAGCATAAAGGTGGAGGAGGTAACAGAGATAGGGTGGGACAAGGCTGTGAAGAGATTTATCGATGAAGATGATGATTTTGAAATTGGGACAGAAAGCCAATGACAAAGATTGGAGTAACAGGCATTTGAGACTTAGGGTGGAACAGGATGCGCGCAGTGGAATTTTAAATAGGATATGGGATTGAAGCTCAATTCTGGTGAAGCAGACATCGAATTTGCAGATTGTTTTATGCCCTGAATGAGTAATTAGGGAGCATGGTGTGATGGCCAGTGGGGAACAGTACTGGTACTGACTTTTTGTAAGGGACTAAATAGAATTAAAGGCAAACAAAAATCTAATAGGAGATACTTTTGTGTTTAAAGTACTGTTCTGTTATGTAAAGGGAAATAAGGTATAAAGATAGACATTGGGGTTAGCTTGAGGTGCTTGTATGAAATTCTTCTTACCCTATTTTAACTTTTAGTTGGGAATTTAACAGCATACTTACTGCGGAAGAGCCAAAGTTATCATCAGTTTCAATGATTTGGCTGATTACACAGATTGCCGGCTTCGTGGGTGGGGGGGAATGGGAGGTGCACAGGGAAGCCTGTTTCGGAGCAGTCAATGACTCACCGCAAATTTGGGATTTCCGCCTGCGCATGCGCCAAATCCCAAAGTTGCGGTCAGTTTCAAAAGTGGAATGACAGCGAACTCTGCTAGTTCGCCGTCATCCCAACCGCAAATTCCAGTCCAATATGATCGGTCTAAGCATTCAAATGATAACATCGTCAATAATAATTTCCCACCCTATAGTCGCACAAGCAATTTTGACTTTTTCTTTAAAACTCAGGGCATTGTGGCGAGTCACAGGTCAGGTCTACATCCCTGGTAGTCCTTCATTCACAGGGAAGAGCCCCACTCATTCTTAAAAGGCACTGTTGAAAACAACATGCAATGCAACTTTAAACCAGCTTGGAAAACACCTAACTCTGGAAAACCATGGGTAAAGGTAAATCTGACCTAGAGGATCTTTGTACAGCTTAGAAAATCAAGCCACACTGATAGTGACTGCTTCCTCGTGTAATAGGGATTCTGGGCTAAACATTCGGGGGCTTAATGCCACCAGTTGCCGGCAAAAAGTAGCATAAAAAGGGCGCCTCTGCTCTTTCGCCAGCGGCGAGAGTGGGATGTGAGGAGCGACACCAGCGGGGATAAAAGGAGCAGCGCCCGAGGCCCGAGACCAGCGGCGACAGAGGGATCTGAGGAGCGACACCAGCAGGGATAAAAGGAGCAGCGCCCGAGGCCCGAGACCAGCGGTGAGAGCGGGATCTGAGGAGCGACACCAGCAGGGATAAAAGGAGCAGCGCCCGAGGCCCGAGACCAGCGGTGAGAGCGGGATCTGAGGAGCGACACCAGCAGGGATAAAAGGGGCAGCGCCCGAGGCCCGAGACCAGCGGTGAGAGCGGGATCTGAGGAGCGACACCAGCAGGGATAAAAGGAGCAGCGCCCGAGGCCCGAGACCAGCGGTGAGAGCGGGATCTGAGGAGCGACACCAGCAGGGATAAAAGGAGCTAGCTGGGAGCTGCATGTACTGACTTGAGGGCGGGGGGGGGGGGCGGAGGAATCAAAGTGTGACGTCACAGGAAAGCAGGTAAGTGATTGATTGGTTGGTGAGTATTTTTCTCTTTTTTCTAAACTTGGACATTGGTTTAAATTAACAGCCGGGATTAAAAACTAAACATAGATAATTGATATTTCAGAACTTGAAAACCTAATTAATTAAATAATATATAATAGAGATGGCAGAGCAGGTGATGTGTTGCAGCTGTTGCATGTGGGAGCTGGTGGACACCAGTGTGATCCACAGCGACCACATCTGTAGTAAGTGTTGGCGGCTCGAGGAACTTCGGCTCAGAGTTGATGAGCTGGAGTCCCAGCTTCAGACACTGCGAGACATCAGGCAGGGAGAGTTACCTGCATACTGTGTTCCAGGAGGCAGTCACACCCCTTAGGTTAAACAATTCAAATTTGGTCCGTTGTCAGGGACAGGAGGGTGTGACTACGAGTGAGGTAGGTATGGGGATCCAGAAGGTAGCATTGGAGGAGCCTCAGCCCTTGCACTTGTCCAACAGGTACCAGGTTCTTACTCCCTGTGTGGACGAGAGCAGGGACTGCAGGGAGGATGAGCAAACTGACCACAGCACCGTGGTACAGGGGGCCATTCAAGTCAGGGGAGTAAAAAGAAATGTAGTAGTGGTAGGGGACAGTATAGTTAGGGGGATAGATACTGTTCTCTGCAGCCGAGACCGTGAGTCCCGAAGGCTGTGTTGCCTGCCCGGTGCCAGGGTTAAGGACATCTCCTCTGAGCTGGAGAGGAACTTGGAGTGGGAGGGGAAAGATCCGGTTGTCGTGGTCCACGTAAGTACCAATGACATAGGTAGAACAGAGAAAGAGGTTCTGCTGAGGGAGAATGAGCAACTAGGGGCTAAATTAAAAAGCAGAACCACAAAGGTAATAACCTCTGGATTACTACCTGAGCCACGAGCAAATTTGCATAGGGTAAATAAGATCAAAGAGATGAACGCGTGGCAAAAAGACTGGTGTGGGAGAAATGGGTTTCAATTTATGGGGCACTGGCACCAGTACTGAGGCAAGAGGGAGCTGTTCCGTTGGGACGGGCTTCACTTGTACCGTGCTGGGACTAGTGTCCTGGCGAATCGAATAACTAGGGCTGTAGAGAGGGCTTTAAACTAAATAGTGGGGGGGAGGGTTCAGATGAGCAGGAATTTAAAAAGTCAAAGAGAAAGGAGAAGGTAATACAGTAGGGTAGCAGTGGGGGTAATGGTAACCAGAGTGTGACAGGAAGGTACAGAACGTATAAAAATAAGAGTGTATCAGAAAGTGGGGTCAAAGCACGGAAAAATAGTAAAAAGACAAAATTAAAAGCTCTTTATCTGAATGCACGCAGCATTCGTAACAAGATAGATGAGTTGACGGCACAAATAGATATAAATGGGTATGATCTGATAGCCATTACAGAGACGTGGTTGCAAGGTGACCAAGGCTGGGAACTGAATATTCAGGGGTATTTGACATTTCGGAAGGATAGACAGAAAGGAAAAGGAGGTGGGATAGCTCTGTTAATAAAAGATGAGATCAGTGCAGTAGTGAGAAATTATATTGGCTCAGAAGAGCAAGATGTAGAATCAGTTTGGGTGGAGATAAGAAATAATAAGGGAAAGAAGTCACTGGTGGGCATAGTCTATAGGCCCAACAGTAGCTACACTGTTGGAAAGAGTATAAATCAAGAAATAGTGAAGGCTTGTAAGAAAGGTACAGCAATAATCATGGGCGATTTTAATCTTCATATAGATTGGACAAATCAAATTGGCCAAGGTAGCCTCGAGGAAGAGTTCATAGAGTGTATCCGGGATGGTTTCCTAGAACAATACGTTGTGGAACCAACCAGGGAACAGGCTATCTTAGATCTGGTACTGTGTAATGAGACAGGATTAATAAATGATCTCATAGTAAAGGATCCTTTAGGAAAGAGTGATCATAGCAAGGTTGAATTTCAAATTCAATTGGCGGGCGAGATCTTAAATAAAGGCAAGTATGAAGGCAGAGTTGGCTAAAGTGGACTGGGAAAATAGATTAAAGGGTAAGACGGTTGATAAGCAATGGCAGACATTTAAGAAAGTATTTCATAACTCTCAACAAAAATATATTCCAGTGAGAAGGAAAGACTTTAAGAGAAGGGAGAACCATCCGTGGCTAACTAAGGAAGTAAAGGATGGTATCAATTTGAAAACAAAGGCATACAATGTTGCCAAGATTAGTGGGAGGCCAAAGGATTGGGAAATTTTTAAAAACCAGCAAAGGATGACTACAAAAATAATAGAGAGAAGATGGATTATGAGAATAAACTAGCAAGAAATATAAAAACAGATAGTAAGAGCTTCGACAGGTATATAAAAAGGAAGAGAGCAGCTAAAGTAAACGTTGGTCCCTTAGAGGATGAGACTGGGGAATTAATAATGGGGAACAGGGAAATGGCAGAGACTTTGAACAAATATTTTGTATCAGTCTTCACGGTAGAAGACACTAAAACCATCCCAATAATACATAATCAAGGGGCTATAGGGAGGGGGGAACTTAAAACAATCACTATCACTAAAGAAAAAGTACTCGGTACAATAATGGGACTAAAGGTGGACAGGTCCCCTGGACCTGATGGCCTGCATCCTAGGGTCTTAAAAGAAGTGGCTGCAGAGATAGTGGATGTATTGGTTGCAATCTACCAAAATTTCCTGGATTCTGGAGAGGTCCCAGCGGATTGGAAAACCGCAAATGTAACGCCCCTATTTAAGAAGGGAGGGAGACAGAAAGCAGGAAACTATAGACCAGTTAGCCTAACATCTGTCATTGGGAAAATGCTGGAATCCATTATTAAGGAAGCAGTAGCAGGACATTTAGAAAATTATAATACAGTCAAGCAGAGTCAGCATGGTTTTATGAAAGGGAAATCATGTTTGACAAATTACTGGAGTTCTTTGAGGATGTAATGAGCAGGGTGGATAAAGGGGAACCAGTGGATGTGATGTATTTGGATTTCCAGAAGGCATTCGATAAGGTACCACATAAAAGGATACTACACAAGAGCTCACGGGGTTGGGGGTAATATATTAGCATGGATAGTGGATTGGCTAACTAACAGAAAACATAGAGTCGGGATAAATGGGTCATTTTCCGGTTGGCAAACGGTAACTAGTGGGGAGCCACAGGGGTCAGTGCTAGGGCCTCAACTATTTACAATCTATATTAATGACTTGAATGAAGGGACCGAGTGTACGTAACCAAATTTGCTGATGATACAAAGATAGGTGGGAAAGCAAGTTGTGAAGAGGACACAAAGAATATGCAAAGGGATATAGACAGGCTAAGTGAGTGGGCAAACATTTGGCAGATGGAGTATAATGCGGGAAAATGTGAGGTTATCCACTTTGGTAAGAAAAATAAAAAAGCAAATTATTATTTAAATGGGGAGAGATTACAAAATGCTGCAGTACAGAGGAACCTGGGGGTCCTTGTACATGAATCACAAAAAGTTAGCATGCAGGAACAGCAAGTAATCAGCAAGGCAAATGGAATGTTGGCCTTTATTGCAAGGGGGTTGGAGTATAAAAGCAGGGAAGTCCTGCTACAACTATACAGGGTATTGATGAGACCACACCTGGAGTACTGCGTACAGTTTTGGTCTCCTTATTTAAGGAGGGATATACTTGCATTGGAGGCAGTTCAGAGAAGGTTCACGAGGTTGATTCCTGAGATGTAGGGGTTGACTTATGAAGAAAGGTTGAGCAGGTTGGGCCTATACTCAATGGAGTTTAGAAGAATGAGAGGTGATCTTATTGAAACATATAAGATACTGAGGGGCCTCAACAAGGTAGATGCAGAGAAGATGTTTCCCCTCATGGGGGAATCTAGAACTAGGGGGCATAGTTTCAGAATAAGGGGTCGCCCATTTAAAACTGAGATGAGGAGGAATTTCTTCTCTCAGAAGGTCGTAAATCTGTGGAATTCTCTGCCCCAGAGAGCTGTGGAGGCTGGGTCATTGAATATATTTAAGGTGGAGATAGACAGATTTTTGAACAATAAGGGAGTGAAGGGTTATGGGGAGCGGGCAGGGAAATGGAGCTGAGCCCAAGATCAGATCAGCCATGCTCTCATTAAATGGCGGAGCAGGCTTGAGGGGCCAAATGGCCTACTCCTGCTCCTATTTCTTATGTTCTTATGGTGGCGGGTCCTGTGGTGTCCGCCATTTTCCAAGGCCCGGCAGTGCTGCAGGTAAGATCGATGGCCCTGCAACACCGACTTAACGTCACCTCGGCAAACTTGGAGTTAGCGCTGAGTTCAGTGCTGGGTCCTAAGCTCGCCATGTAAACTTAGCGTGCAGCAGACTGAGAGGCGCTGTCAGCACCTCTTAAAGGGACACACACATCTTTCAGGTAAGTTTGCATTTAAGCTTTTGTACTGGATTTTTTTGATTTTACTGAAGTAGTGGCTTGGTGAAATACATGTTAAAAGTTTTTTAAGTCTGTAGGGAGTGCTGTTGGATGCTTGCAAGGCCTCGGATGTTAAAGGAAAGCCTCTGAGAAGACAGAAAATGCTGCAAATACTCAGCAGGTCAGGCAACATCCATGGAGAGAGAAACAGAGTTCACATCGCAGGTCAAGATGCTGCCTGACCCTCTGAGTATTTCCAGCATTTTATGATGTCATTTCAGATTTCGAGCATCCACTCGCAGAGGGAAGAGGAAGACGCAGAAGAGGAAGAAACAGAAGAAGAAGGAGGCAACCTAGACAGCCTCTTTCTGGCCAGGATATAGGGGATGGAATCATCCACCTGCACGACCAGTGACCACAAACCCAATTCCCCTTTCAAAATTTGTCCCACACCTTACCTTCCCTCTGTTACTGACCATCACAGCGTCCTCTTGGCTACAATGCTGAAATAAAAGCCACCACAAAGCAAACTTTCCAATCCAACTTTATACATCTATCCATCCAAAAAGACATCAAGAAATCAACTCATCACCCTTATGCATTCCCTTAGTGACTGTCTTGTGTGTGCCTTTCCCTATCCTACAGATCTCACGCAGTGCCACCCCAGTGGCTGCAGCATGGCTGGTGGAAGGCTGCTGACTTTCAGTGGGGGACACTGCAAATGGCCTTGCATGTTGACCTTGAGGAACTGGTGGCTGGGAGTGTGAAATCGAGTGACGGTGTTTCTTCTTCTTCACTCTCCTCTCCCTTTTCTTGGTCGACAACTGGCTGGGCAGGCTGCATTTCTTGGGTATGTGAAATGAGGAAGGCACAAGTGTGGAATTCTGGTGAGGGGAGGGCGGAAAAGCAAGAGGTGCATGCCAGAAGGAGGTTAACGTACGACGACACCAGCATCTTGTATCCTTTCTGCCCCACGCGCTGGCCAATGGCTCAGCCATGCCCCTGCCAAGAATGGCCTGCACCATCTTCTCCAAGCCTCGTGACTGGTACAGATTGTTGGTAGGTGAGTGATTGGGGAGGGGAGTTGTACATTGAGAAGTGTGTGAGGCTAGTGATGCAGTTGGTAAGAGATGGCTTTTGAAGATGCATTCATTGACCTTGACCAGTGGTCTGAGGTCATGAAGCTTCTTTGGGCACTGGAGCCAGGTGGTGGGGGCGACACTGCTGGCAATGACGGCCTCCGTAATGTGGTCCCACATCGTCCTTTCTGGAGGGCCTCCTGGCCCCCGTGGGTAGACGACTTCTCTTGCAGTGTTGACCCCCTGCACAAAGCTGGAGTGCTGCGAGCAAGACCCTGGGTGCCCCTTCCCTGTCTTGCTGAGCCATTTGTGTTAGTGCTGAAGCACTTTTCTCATTTTTGAGGTGCGGAAAAGAATCCAGCTTTAAGAGCTGAAGACCTCCATTTGGGATTTCTTTTTAATGTAATTTTTTTTTAAAAGGCAGTAAGGGCTGAAAACTGCATTTTTTTTACTTCATTTTTATTTTTATTAGTTCAGAAGGCATTGCCCTTTTAATGAATTACCCTTTTAATTTCCCACAATGCCATGCAAACTCATTGCCTCGCTTCCAGAGGCTGTTGGAAGATGGAACGCCGTTCCTGGACGGCATCTGTGTCTCCAATGCCTGAAGTTACGCCACCAGGAGGGTGTTACACGGTGAGTTAGTGCTGGGCTAAAAATCTTTAGTCCCCAACGCAAATTTTTCTCCTCTAACGCTTCGACCATTTTCAGCGGCCGTTAACCCGAGGCCGCGGTGACGCCAGCAACTCTCGTGGCGGTCACGAATTTTTAGCCCTTTATTTCCACAACCCATTACTTTCACAAGTCAGTTATAAATTATTATAAGCCATATAATTAAAATAAAAGTTGTATTATATAAGACATTTCATTATTCAGCACACATTTTTATAAATATCCTTTTTTATTATAAGATTGGGGAAGCGCTATTAAGAAAAAAGGAATGCCCATGGACTTCTTTCCCTTGCAATAAAAACAGGATTACAAGCACAATATTGAACTGTCTTCCCATGTAATTGAGCTTTTGCAGATTTCCATTCCCAAGGCTTGTCATAATTCATAACTGGCTTGTGGAAATAAAATGCTTATTTACATAAAGGGTCTCACTATCAACTGTAAAAGCGAACAGGTCTTACTTCCAATTCACAATCAATTTTTTGTTTCTGTAGTGAAAATTAGTATCAAGATCAATATAGAGAAGCAACTTAGTCCATATGTGGGGTGATGTATCCCTTGGAACAGACTCTACAGATTCATTTTGCATGCCTGTGCAAAAATACAAAAAATTCCACAATATTTATTAGGGTTTACTTCAAGAATTCGCACTCCTGGCTTAGACCGTCATGTGCCAGTAGTGTATATCAAGAATAAAAATGTCAAGGTCAACACATCAAAGATTTTTCATCCTTGTTACAGGGTAAATTTTCTGAGGTTTAACTCCCAGAAAATGGGAAGCACCACAAATCGAGTGCACTGACGTCTGCACCTAATTCTCAATCTGTGCTCCCGACAATAGAGGTACTGTGACCAGATCGGAGCCTTGAAAATGTTTCCGTGGAACATGTTTCTAATGGTCACAGTTTACATTATCCTGGCCAGTAGATATAAAGATGAAAATTACTGAAAGGGATTTTATCGTCCGAATGTTCAATGAGCTCATCTCAAATTCTTCTCTCTAATATTTTATTGCAGCCAATAAACTGTTTATTTAACACCTTTGTTAAAATAGCGACGAGGAATTTGTTAGAAACACATTAAATATTCATATAACATTACGCACAGTAGCTCTCTATCAAGTAGTTGACAAACTAAATTTTATTGTACAATGTGGTACCTCAATATAGGTTTATGATACTCTAAATGTGGCTATCTCCTACTAAAGCACGCTGTACTTAAAAGACACATTCAGTGCATTAAAGTCCATATTTAAAGAATGATGAACACATTTATATCGAAATATAACTTTGATATTGACCAAACTAGCTGAATATTATGACTACCTCCAGCCTTCTTTAAAAATATTTTGATATCCATCAAAATATTATTGCAGTAAATCGGAAACATCTTATCTGAATGCTACCACAGAAACATTCATCACATAACATAAAAGAAGTAAAATCATATATCTTAATTATTTATGCATTTGAAGCTATATGCAAAGCCATTTGTTTACAACAATCAACTATGATAAAATATAAGTCATAAATCAACAAGCAATTTAGCATTAGTAACAACATTCAGTAACATTGTATGTGTGATAGATTTTTTAGAAAAGATAGAAAAACTGAATTTAATATGTATTTAGCCTTTTATATCCAGTGGTTCTGATAGTACTTTTTATCAGTATATTAATATGGGGGCAATGTATCAGCGTTCTCGTCGTGCCCCTTGTGAGTAATCAATTTAGCGTTGAAGCTAATGATGCAACCTGCAGGCCGAATCAAAGATACTTCAGATCCCAGTCAATCAACTCTTCCAGCCAGACAGGTGGCTTTCACCATAGGACCAGCGGTGCGAATCCTACAACTTAATGTTGAGGGTCTCTCAGCACTATCATTGTCCACCACTGGCTGGAGTCATAGCTAGCTCGAAGGAAGGTGGGTGTGGTTGTTGGAGGCCAATCATCTCAGCCCCAGGACATCGCTGCAGGCGTTCCTCCGGGCAGTGTCGTAGGCTCAAACATCTTCAGCTGCTTCATCAATGACCATCCCTCCATCAGAAGTGGGGATGTTCGCTGACGATTGCACAGTGTTCAGTTCCATTCACAATTCCTCAGATAATGAAGCAGTCCGTGCCCATATGCAGCAAGACCTGGACAACATCCAGGTTTGGGATGGTAAGTGGCAAGTAACATTCACGCCACACGAGTGCCAGGCAATTACCATCTCCAACAAGAGAGAGTGTAACCACCTCCCACTGACATTCAATGGCATTACCATCATCGAATCCCTCACCATTAACATCCTGGGGGTCACCATTGACCAGAAACTTAACTGGACCAGCCACAGAAATACTCTGGCTACAAGAGCTGGTCAGAGGCTGGGTATTCTGCGGCAAGTTCCCTCTAATTTTTTTTCCGTGCGCGGTCCCTTTAAATTTGCGGCCTGCGCGGGACCTCCCAATTTATGCTCGGCCGCGCACCTTAGGGGGAATCTTGCTCCTGACTCCCCAAAGCCTTTCCACCATCCACCAGGCACTAGTCAGGAGTGTGATGGAATACTCCCCACTTGCCTGGATGAGTGCAGCTCCAACAACTCTCATGAAGTTCGACACCATCCAGGACAAAGCAACCCGCTTGATCAGCACCCCATCCACCACCTTAAACATTCACTCCCTCCACCACCGGCGCAACATGGCTGCAGTGTGTACCATCTACAAGATGCACTGCAGGAACTTGCCAAGGCTTCGTGGACAGCACCGCCCAAACCTACAACCTCTACCACCTAGAAGGACAAGGGCAGCAGGCGCATGGGAACACCACCACCTGCAGGTTCCCCTCCAAGTCACACACCATCCTGGCAAGGAAATATATCGCTGTTCCTTCATCGTCATTGGGTCAAAATCATGGAACACCCTCCCTAACAGCACTATGGGAGTAGCTTCACCACACGGACTGCAGCGGTTCAAGGAGGCGGCTCACCACCACCTTCTCAAGGACAACTAGGGATGAGCAATAAATGCTGGCCTTGCCAGCGATGCTCTCATCCCGTGAATGAATAAATTTGAATAAAACAAGGTTGACATAATTTGCCTTTAAGAAAATCGCATTGCAACAGATGAAGCTAGTCAATTCACTATTGATCAATTCAACTTAGTGTGTTATGCACTTCACGCAATGCATGGTCGAGCTATCTATGTCTGTAACAACATTTTAGATGCAACACACACTTTATACACTAATCATTGTGATGTTATACAGGTTGGTGGTTTCAAGATCGCAAACATTTATAAGCCACCAAGCAAAACCTGGGGAAACAACCTACTCCCATCTCTTTCTCACCCAGCTATCTACGATGAGTTTAATAGCCACCATACCGAGTAGGGTTACTCACAATCCAACTAAGAGGGCAATCGGTTACAAAGTTAGGCATCTAGTAATGATCATGTCCATGACCCTAAACAGCATGACACCGTCCACTCAGTGAGATGGGGGTCAAGACTACTTTCCTGACATCTGCTGAGTCACATGAATCGACAGTTACCCTTAACCAGCATCATGCACTGTTCTCGACAACTTTCCACACAGTCAATACTGAGCATTGCTTATCCATGTCGGCCTGTGAGTACCATTCATCAAAAGTACAAGAAAACCCCAATGGAACTTCAAGAAAGCTAATTGGACTTTTTTTTACAGAGGCTGTTGAACGAATCATTGTTACTATCCCAATTGATGAAGCTTACAAAGCTTTAGTGGCACTCCCTACAAAGCTTCAAAATCTGGAATACCTAATGGCTTTTGCCCCTTGTACACATCATGCCTGGACAAAGAATGCACTGCCCTATTGAAACTGTACGAAGAATCTGGCAAACCCAGATATTGTAGAGAGCTATTCAAGACACCCAATATGGTCAACCTTTCCTGATTCCTTCAACTTTTCCTTACCAACTTGCTGACATGAAGAGTGGACAGCAGATGCTTCTATAAATCACCATATCATCTCTGATCCTACAGATCGTTAACCAGGATTCTATTGGCCACATCGTAGTTGGGCGTTTATCAACCGCTTTCGAGCTGGACAGAGGCAGTGCACCTCAAATCTTCACCTTTGTGACAAAAACAAATGTTCTTATGGACAAATACAAACCATGTCCCACATTACTGAATCATGTCCACTAACTAAACTACCTTTGACCTACGCGTTTTGCATGCTGGTGATGACAATGCTCTAAGATGACTGGAATAATGTGGCAAGGCTGCATATGTTAAATAATAAATAATTACTGATTTCTTTTTATTTGTTAGAGGAAAATACATCATTATATGGCATTACCATGCACATATATTGATGCATTTTGTATAACTGCCATGGTGGGATTAGAGCTCATGTTCTCTGGATTATTAGGCAGACCACTGGTCCAGTAAAATACCCACTACTCTACATTTGCTATGTGTGGGACATTGCTGTGCACAAACTGGCTGCTGTGTTTGCCTATGTAATATTGACTGCACTTCAAAAGTAATTAACTGGTTATGAAGCACTTTAGGATACCCTGAAGATGTGATAAGGGACTATATAAATGCCTGATCTTTCTATACACAAAAATTCCAAGCTTCCCATACACATGTCCTAGCAGTAACATTGGGCGCTTACTATGGATGGCCCAGGGTTTATTCCCCTTTTCACATCCTTTTTCTATCAGATATTCAGTAATTTGTAACTGTAAATTCAGACTGGTGCGTGGATTTCAATGCCCCTCAGTTTACACTTGTAAAATGATCCTCTCTGTGACTGAAAGTTACTAAGGTATGCCACTCACTGATGACCCACACACAGAGCAGTGTTGCAAATGGGGTGGGTCCTGTCTCTCTTCCTCTATCACCAGTGACATTGATGGATTAGTGCAGGCACTTCTGCCAAAGTCTCAGAAGCCCCCTTCCATTGATTGGAGTCCACAGATGTTGTGCAGATAAGTTGAGGAAATAAAGTGTGGGAGGTGATATGCTGCCTTGCTCTGTTTGGAAATTTTTGTAGATTTATTAATTTGTGGTTGAACTGCAGTGCACCAGGCTGAATGGCTAAATCCAAGAATGGACAGGTGTAGACTTTGTACAGTCTCAGAAAAGCTCTAGGGCTGACTCCATGCTTCCTTCCACAGAGGTCTCATAATTGGCCCAGCCTTGCTGGTACTCTGGTGCTAATGTTGTCAGTGTGCCGTTTCTACGTCATATTCCTCTGAAAAATGATGCCCAGGAACTCTGTCGTCTACTGGCCTTAATTGGTTTTGACAGAAGCTCAATCTTCACATCCTGTTCCTTGTGTTTGCTGCTTTTGGAGAATAGCACACATAATGATTTTCTGTGGTTCAGGAGAATTCTCCTTGGCATGCTCATTCCTCTAGATCATCTTAGCATCTCTGGAGCCTTTCTACTATTTCTGAGCTCACCAGGGATACCAAAATGGTGCTGTCATCAGCAGACTGTAAGCAAGCCCCAATCATGTATTCTGGTGTTTGATTGACATTGACATCAATGAGGAACAAGAATGGGCCGAAAATCGGGCACTGGGGGAACTCCTGCCATTGGATAAAACTTCATGCTGTGCCCACGCCGACAGTACTTGTACACTCTGCTAGGAAATTTAATATTCATCGAATCAGCTCACTGGGAATGTTGAGCTGGGAGATTATATATCGCAGTCCATTGCGTTAAATTTTGTCAAAAGCCTTTTCCATATGAGAAACATTGCTAATGTGCAATCTTTCTTGTTAAAGGCGCAACGGATGACCTCTGATAGTTGTAGCATTTTGTCACTGGTGCTTCTTCCTCTTCTGAACCGTGCTTGGCCCCAGTTGAAGAAGTGAAAGTTCTCAAAGTGATGTTGGAAGTGGTATGTGGTAACTCTTTCCAGCAACTTACCCAGTAGCTTTCCCAGGCAGCTCAATAGGCTGAAACTGGGAAGATTCAGCCTCAGCTCCATAAACTAGCTGGGTCTGGAAAACTGGTAAAGGCTGATACCTGATTCATCTAAATGTACCAATCAGAGAGCTGCCTTTTGGTCCAGGAAGCTTAAAGAGCTGAAGCTAATCCAAATTAAAAAAGGCTTTTTACACGAGTGTACAAAAATGAGAAGAATCAGCAGAGGCTTCACTGGTCAGATAACAGAAGCTCTAGGGCAGATTACGACCACGAACTGTATTCTGGAACAGCCTTCGCTTAGGTTTTATTCCCTGGAATAGAAGTAATGATGAGCCTATATCCCACTGCACTTTCAGTCTAACTGCTTGTCTTCATGTGTCATAAAGCCTACTATCAGTGATTTTTTGGAGCTGTCAGATATTTGGGGCTCTGTCAGCTTTTTTGAAGCTATTGGCCAGCTTTTGCTATTTTTCTAGGTTGGCATACATGTTTATGCAATACAGAGGATGAATTAAACACCTTTTCACTGGCATATTTTACAATAGAGACACACCAACCATATTTACTAAATTTGGTAGAGGGCACTTTAGTGTGTACATGAGAGCAGGATAACTGGACAGCTCCAACCCTACCCACTGACAAAGAAGAACTCAATGTTTTCTGGGAAACGACACATGAATTTTGGTTAAAGTCTAACAAAATATTATTCAATTATTGAGATAATAATTTAAGATTCCCAGATCAATGGGCAAACAGCACCGTAACAAAAATCCCCCTATTCCATTAGTATGGAGAGATTAAAGAATCTGGGCTAAAAATTGGTGGCCGCTACAAGAGTTCCCAGTGTCAGCGTGGCCTCGGGTTAACGGCCGCTGATAATGGATGAAGCACTACCAGAGAAAAATTTGCGCTAACTTACCGTGTAATGCCCTCCTGGTGGCGTTAGTGCAAGCATGGGAGTCGAAGTTCCCGTCAAGGAGCAGCATTCATTCCAGCTTCCAATAGCCTCTGGAAGCGAGGCAATAGAGTTCGCTAGGCATTGTGGGAAATGAAAAGGGCAATGCATTAAAAGGGCAATGCCTTCTGAACTAATAAAAGTAAAACTGAAGTGAAGAAATGAAGTTTTCAGCTCTTATTGCCTTTTTTGAAAAAAATTAACATTAAAAAGAAGTCCCAAATGGAGGTCTCCAGCTCTTAAAGCTGAATTCCCTTCCGCACCTCAAAAATGGGAAAAGTGCTTCAGCATGATCACAAATGGCTCAGCAAGACAGGGAAGGGGCACCCAGGGTCTTGTACGCAGCACTCCAGCTTTGTGCAGGGGGTGAACACTGCATAAGAGGTCCCCTACCCACAGGGGCCAGGAGCCCCTCCAGAAAGAACGATGTGGGACCAGATCACCGAGGCCGTCACTGCCAGCAGTGTCGCCCCGACCACCTGGCTCCAGTGCCCAAAGAGGCTTCATGCCCTCAGACCACTGGTCAAGGTAAGTGAATGCATCTTCAAAAGCCGGTTCCTACCAACTGCACCACTAGCCTCACGCACTGCTCAATGCATGACTCTCCACTCCCCCGCAACCCCTACCAACAACCTGTACCAATCGCAACCTATCCTCATATGTTATCCTCCTTCTGGCATGCACCTCTTGCTTTCCCGCCCTCCCCTCAGAGGGGGGAGGGGAGAAGGGGAAGGAGAAGGAGAAGAACAACAACCGTCACTCGATTTGACACTCCCAGTCACCAGTTCCTCAAGGTTGACCAGCAAGGCCATTTGAAATGTGTCCCCCACTGGTGCAGCCACTGGGGTAGCACTGCGTGACATCAGTAGGATGGCTAAGGCACACACAAGACAGTCACTAAGGGAATGCATAAGGGTGATGAGTTGATTTCTTGATGTCATATTGGATGGATAGATGTATAAAGTTGGACTGGAAAATTTGCTTTGTGGTGGCTTTTATTTCAGCATTGTGGCCAAGAGGATACTGTGATGGTCAGTAACAGAAGGAAGGTAAGGTGTGGGACAAATGTTGAAAGGGGAATTGGGGTTGTGGTCACTGGTACCGCAGGCGGATGATTCCATCCCAGATCTCCCGGCCAGAAAGGGCTTCTGCTTCCTCCTCTTCGGCTTCCCCCTTTTCTGCTTCCCCCTCTTCGGCTTCCTCTTCTTCGGCTTCTTCCTCTTCTGTTTCCTCCTCTTCGGCTTCTTGCTCTTCTGCGTCTTCCTCTTCCCTCTGCGAGTGGATGCTGGAAATCTGAAATGACATCATAAATTGCTGGAAATATTCAGCATGTCAGGCAGCATCTTGACCTGAGATGTGAACTCTGTTTCTCTCTCCACTGATGCTGCCTGACCTGCTGAGTATTTGCAGCATTTTCTGTCTTCTCAGAGGCCTTCCTTTACCATCCAAGGCCTTGCAAGTGTCCAGCAGCACTCCCTACACACTTAAAAAAACTTTTAACATGTATTGCAGCAAGCCACTACTTCAATAAATCAAAAAAAGGTCCAAAAGCTTAAATGTAAACTTATCTGAATGATGTTTGTGTCCCTTTAAGAGGTGCTGACAGCGCCTCTGTCAGTCTGCTGCAAGCTAGGTTTACATGGTGAGCTTAGGACCCAGTGCTGAACTCAAAGCTAAGGTCCAAGTTCGCCGTGGTGACATTAAGTCAGCATGCACATGTACCTCTACCTCATTTTAATTTTCAGGACGATGGATCTTACCGGCAGCGCTGCCAGGCCTGGGAAAATGGAGGATGCCGCAGGACCTGCCACCAGCTGGCGAAAGAGTGGCGACCGCCCTCTTTTCGGTATTTTTTGCTGGTAACAGGTGGTGTTAAGCCCCCAAATTTTTAGCCCTATATTCCATAAATTTCCAATGCTTAATGTTACACAACAGAATTAGAATATATGCTGCCATAAAATATCTTTTGCTCATAACATTCCCTAAATAAACTATTTTTTGTTTTTAAAGAAATAGCTGCAGCCTTTAAAATGTTGATACTGATACAATTGAGTACCATCTAGTATTATAAATAGGTATAGCTTAATACAACCTCAATGTATTTTATATTTTAAGCTTAGAATATATTAAGAAATAAGATGATGTACAACATTTTGTACTACATTTCTAAATGTTTGAAAGGCTTTACAAATATCCTTGGATTTTGAAAACACGTGTTGAGAATTACTTGTATCTGTAAGTTAATCTTGAGTATGGTCAGCAAATGTAAGGTCAACAGCAATCTAAAATATTCGCTGCGATACTACAGCCTTTAAAACCTGTCATGACTGTGTGAATGAATAATGAGCAGAAAGCATTTAGCCTTGGGTATTAATCTACCAGTGTGCTATGCCCCATGTGACCAAAAGGTCAGAGGCTAAAGTGGAATCCCTTGACCTCTTTACCTTTCTCTTTGGCCTGTGAGTAGGTTTCAGCAACATACCATTTTCTGGAGCTTTATCAATCCAATTTCTCAAGTTCAGCATTCTATTTAGATTGTTTCCTACAAGATCAGGATGAATCCCCGGAGAAGAGAGCATTAAAATGTTGAAAGATGCAGAAAGTTGTACAGCTGGACTCCTGAGTTTGTCCACTTAGTCTTTTACAAATTGATACACTGTAAATATTCCAACTTCCTTTGCCAAGGGATACGTATAAATATTGTGACATCCCAGGTGCAGTGGTAGGATGAGACCATGGAAACCAATCAGAAGTCACTGGTGAAGCATTAAAGTAAACTTAGCTGTTGGAGATGCTGCTCAGCTTGAAAAATCCCCTCTCCTTTATTTGAGCAATTTTCTCAAGACGTGACCTGAGACTTGAAAAGTCTGAAATGTTAGTTGTCTCCCCTTTGTATTTTGCCTGAGTATGCATTTTGGTAAATGCACCCTGCCAACACTTTGTGAAATCTTCTTCTAGGCTGCACCCTGGCTCTGGATATCTGAATACCAGTGCTGTGTCCAAGTGTGTAAAAATGTTCTCTTGCTGCCAAATTCACATTGTCTCAATGTGTTTGCAGGATTCCCACTTTGACTGTCTCATCAAGCTGGGTAGGAAAAGAAAAACATGCCTGCAAAAGTTTCTGGTGGACCACCTGTTGTCCATTATTTTAACATACCGGTTACTCATAAATCATAACATAGGGTAATTAATCAAGCTGTCAAACAGAGGGTCAAAGGCTATGTAGTAGGGTCAATGGGTCAGGCCTGGGCTGATAGAGGTCAGGGTCACACTGCATTCCTCATTATCAAGTTGGGATGGGAGAAGGCTCAAGCAAACAAAAGAGAAAGCAGATGGAGAGGAGGGTGGATAAAAAGAAAATTTAACAAACAAAGAAAAGCGAAAGAAACTGTCAGCTGCGTGCAAATGAAGATGGGGAACGAAGTCCAGAGAAAATTCAAGACCCCCTTGCTGCAAATGATGCCTATGATGGAGACAAAGGGAACCTGAACAAATCTGAATAAAATGTTGAATGTCCGTCCCTAGCAACAAAAATATCTCAGTACTGTTTTTGGATTCTGAGTCGCAACTAAATACAAGTGTATTTTGAAAATATGTTGAATTCCGATACCAACAACATTTTGTTCTTGTTAAGGCACAATAAAGTATAACTTACTCTATTCAGTACAAATAGTCTTATTTTTCAGCATTTACCATGGGGAAGATAATCTACTAAATAGGTAGTTTATAACATAGAAAAATAAATTTTCAATCATGAATCTAAAATTACAAAAAATACCTGATAAATAATACAAGATCTAACACTGTATATATGCAACTGTATGATATACAATGATAATGGTAATTCTAGATTGCAACTCTAGGTTAAAATAACAAAGTATATCTGAATATAATAAAGCAATTTAAAAGTGCATAATATGTAATAAAACAGTATTTTCTGTAATGTCAATAAGTTAAAAAGTTACTAGTTTTCAGTTTCATAATAAAAAAATGGTATCGCCTGAGCCAGACACAACATATCTCAAACATGATCACTCTAAAATTCTATCATTACACTACACTGAATTAGATGCAGACTACTGTGCAAAATTAGCTGTCACCCTTTCCTCAAAATCTTTGTTAATCTCATTTCCAGTGTTTGCAGCTTTATCAACACATGAATCAATGTCAGCTCCTTGGTAACTGAACCGCTGTACTTGAAAGAAGATATAATTAAAATGTTTTGGCACAGAAAAGGTGAATTTTTTGTCTCCTCTTGTTCCCCTGAGGTTTCTGTAAAACATGTACCATGTAATGACAAACAAAACCCTTGTCTACAGCCCTGACATCTTGGGTCAGATAACTGCTCTTTATTTAATGACTTTGTACTTACTTATACTGTCACCTGCTGGTGTCCCAAACTTTAAATGTTTATAACAAATGATTCTGAATTAATGCAAGACAGTAATTTGAGAATGTATTTCAGTCATGGTGATGATTTTTTTCAATAATACTATATATCCATGCTTTTTGAAACATGCCCGAGTTTACATTTTAAAATAATAATCTTCACCATATCTGCTTTTCATTTAAGGCTATCAACTTTGATATTGTTCAAACTCACTATGTTTTTCATCAGTGTTCTACCACTGCTTTGTCTCGCATTCTTTTTTGTTAAAAATAACTTACATATTTAAGATGCATTTTCTTCAATTTTGCGCTTTCATTCTAAATAGTGATACACTACTTTTACACTGCTCCACATGAGTTCAACTGTATTTAAAAAACAATCACATTGGTTTTTTTTTCTTTTCTTTTTCAACAATCACATTGTTGTGCTTGTTTCACTTCTTTTTGAAAGTGAAACTGAGCAAGAAAATGCACCTGGGTCACTGAGCCTGAAAATCTTACTTTTGTGCAACCTAAATTAATAACATTTTCAGGGTTTGCTCTCTGCATATGATACATACTTTGAAAGTAAATTCTCTGAATGCAATACTGGAAGTGTAGTATATGCAACTTATTAATGTTCAAAGAATAAAAAGTGGGTATCAAGCTTCAAATCTGAAAAGCCAACACAGAAAAATATATATAATATACCCTCTAATACACAGCTACAATAAGGTGCAAGTGGTTTTGAAAATTGTGTTAAAATATGAATAAAAATAGCCCAAACATTAAAAGTTGTAGCCCTAGAAATTCAATGATGCAGCGCCCATTTCTCAGGCGCAAAATGAGCATCTAAGTATCCAATATGGTGGGCGGGGTGCTTATTACGTACCAGAGGTGTGCCGGTGCTGGCTACGTTCAGGAAAGCGTGGTCCAAATGTGGCCTAATTAGTGGTACTTAAAGGAACCGTTGGAGGGCCCCCCAAGAAAGGCAAGTTTCTTTCAAAATACTTAGCTGTATGTGGAGCCGGGAGGAGGAGCAGGAGTGCTCCACCCGGACCCTCTGCAGTGCCGAAGACGGTTGTCAGCCCCCCTCAGCCCTCTCCCAATCACTTCTCCACTCTCTCCTTGGCCCTCCATCCTGATCCTTTCCTTCCCTCTCATCCATGCCTCAGTTGGTAGTAATCTCGTCTCGAGTCAGAAGGTTGTGGTTCAAGTCCCACTCCAGTGACTTGAGCACGTAATCTTGGCTGACACTTCAGTGCAATACCGATGCACTGTCGGAGGTGTTGTCTTTCAGATAAGACGTCTGCCCTATCAGGTGGATGTAAAAGATCCCATGGCACTATTCAAAGAAGAGCAAGGGAGCTCTCTCCAGTGTCCTGGCCAATATTAATCCCTCAACCAACATCACTAAAACAGATTATCCGGTCATTATCACATTGTTGTTTGTGGGACCTTGCTGTGCGCAAATTGGCTGATGCGTTTCCTACATTACAACAGTGACTCTACTTCAAAAGTACTTCAATTGCTGTAAAGTGCTTTGGGACGTCCTGAGGTCATGAAATACTATAAAAATGCAAGTGCCTCTCTCTTTTTCTCTCCGTCACCCCCACCCTTCCGATCATTTCCCCCCTTCTCCCTGTCGCCCCCACCTTCCTGATCGATTCCCTCCCTTCCTCCTCTCGCCCCCACCCTCCCAAACGCTCCTCAGACCCCACATTCAAAGAACGTGGGCCGCTGCTAGCTCCCCGTCGATCGTAGTTGCAAAACCTCCTGCCAATCGTCACCGCTATCCCCACCTCGCCAACCACATAAGTATTTATGCACATATTCCTATAGTATATGTTTATATATATGCAACAACATTTGGTCACGTGACAAACTGAGGTTTCAAATACCTATAGAACCATTGCTTCCAATGCTGCCTTGTAGTTCACTGAAATAAATGCAAATTAGCAATTAGTCACAGTTGTATCTTTCTTCACGACCTCTTTACAGCACTCAGTACAGTAATATTTTAGGTTTAGGGCGACAGTTGCTTGGAACCCAAACGTTAATTTGAGTTTCTGATACCAGAGGTCTGGTATAGAAAGATAAAAAGAGCCTTTGTAATCTAACCAGTCACAGTGCTATAGGTTGAAATCAAATCAGTTTGTCTGAGTATTCAGACAGGAGCAACCAAAGAATAGTGTAAAACCATTTACTGTACTGATTATACTACGGGTGTGGCCTTCAACCTTATAGAATTTCTTCTATTATTCTATGGCGGGAACAAAATGCCATTGAAACCAATCTATCTCCTTTCCTCTTCCCTCCTGCTCCCCCCTCCACCCTTCAGTCACCATATTGAAAGTCATCTCAGTTAGAATTTTAATCAACCAGTGTATCCTGTTGCAGCACCAAACATAGATATTTTAATCATTGACCATGGAGGAGTCTAAACTTAAATATGTAAATAAATATATTTTTAAAATGTGCAGCTTTTAATTCACAATAAATACTGCTTTCACACACAGCATAATGTGAACGTCATATATGCTGGAATAACTTTGATACAAATTTCTTAGTAACTCAGACAGATGGCCAACAGTTGTCACTAAAGGGCGGTTCCACAATCAGGCACTCCCAGTTAGGGAGCGGTTTCTTTTCCAGCGGCAACAGTTTGCGAGCGGCCTATGCAGGACCTCCCGATTGATGCGTGGCCACGCAGCCGCACACCTTAGGGGAAACGTTGCTTGGGATCTGTGTAAATAATCTAAGAAATTTGATGCTTCAGCTTAAAACCAGTGTAAACCAGCTTCCTCATAAAAAATGGTGCAACTCTCCTCTTATGCCGTAGTGACACCAAAACGTTCCAGGAAATTCTGGGCCTATACATTCATATTTGAAGAGGAAGGTTTCGAGAGGCGTTTGAAGATTGAGAGAGAGGAAGGGAGCTATAGGGATAGCAACTTTAGAGTCCAGAGAGTTGAAAGTTCTGCCTATAGCTCCCTCCCTATAGCTTTTCAATTGTTTTACTGGAAAATAGTGTTTTTCTCACTCAGTGTAGGTATAACCATAGAACCATAGATGTTTGCAGCACAGAAGGAGGCCATCTGGCCAAACATATCTGTGCCAGTTCTTTGCAGTCCAAAACTAAACCCACTGTCCTGTTCTCTCCCCAAAGCTGCATATCTTCCTCTGCTTCAAATGTTTATCCACTTTTGCATTAAAAGATGTAATGGTTTCTGTCTCTCTCTGCACCAAAGCATTCCATATGCTAAAACTTGTCTGCATCAAGAACTTTCTCCTAACATCTCTCCTCACTCTCATACTGACAATTAAAATTGATGGTTCCTCTTGACTAAAACTCCAACCAGAAGAAATAGTCTTTCCCTATTCACCCTCTAAATTCCTTAATAATTTTAAAAACCTCTAATAAATCTCCTCTTAGCCTCCTCCGCTCCAATAAAACTAGGTACATAAATAAATACCAGTTACTTCAATCACACGATACTTATGAATGAAGAAGGTTATTCCACCAATCATCCGATAAATGCATTTATATAGCCTAAGCTTATGCAATCCATCAATTTTATCAATCGATTTTAAAATTCTCATTGTTTTCAAATCCCTCCATAGCCTCGTCGCTCCCTATCTCTGTAACCTTCTCTAGCCGTACAATCCTCCGAGATCTCTGCGCTCCTCCAATTCTGGCCTCTTGCGCAACCCCGATTTTAATCGCTCCACTATTAGCGGCCGTGCTAGGCGCTAAGCTCTGGAATTCCTTCCCTAAACCTCTCTGCCTCTCTACCACTCTCTCCTCCTTTAAGACGCTCCTTAAAACCTACCTCCCTGTTGTAATATCTCCTTATGTGGCTCGGTGTCAAATTTTGTTTGATAACGCTCGTGTGAAGCGCCTTGGGACGTTTTACTATGTTAAAGGTGTTATATAAATGCAAGATGTTGTTGTATTGGTCAGTGATCAATTGAATATGCTTTTGGTGCATTTAAATTTTAAATAGCCCTTCATAGCAACAATATATGGATGAAAAATATTTTCTAAATAGAATATTTATATTTTCTGACTATCATCAAAACATAGATCAGATGATTATCAGGTGACAATTAGAGGCTTTCTGTTTAATTTTAAAATTCAACTTTAAGAAAAATAATTCTAATAAAGATGAAGTCTGTGCTTATCTTGCTTTCTCTCAATTTGATAAGCTGATAGAGTATAATTCGAACACCAACCACAGCTAAAACAGGTATGTAATTAGTACAGTCCGCCATGTTTTTTGTCTCCCACATACTTAAACATACAGGCCTAGAAATTTGATGTTTCAATGACGGCCGCTGAGGCCGGTTTTGTAGAAAAAATGGTGGCTGCGTTGCTTCTGCCCAATTCCAGCGCGGAATGCGGCGCCCGCCATATTGGGCACGTCGGCATCGCTGCCGTTGCCTGCGCTCGCCACAAATATTTTAATTACCAGCAGCATGACGTCAATCGCCGTACAACGGCAAATTGATGAACGCTCATCGATTTTGGACATTGCCGCTCCTTTTACCGCCTTCTTCAAAGCACGCCTGAGCGTGCAGTCGTTGACAGCGCGTAGAGCTGGGAGAAAGCAGCGGTGAGTGATAAACCGTACAGTAAACAGCTACTGTGGTAACTGGTAACTATGGAGAGCTTTATGTAACTGGAGTGAAAACTGCTTCCAATGAGATGCATCAAATCTCCCCCCGGTCAGTCAAACATTATAGGAGATAAATACTTTTAAAATAAACTACACTATACTACAGTTGTAATAATCTCAGGAAAAAAAATCAAAGCTGCATTTCATTCAATTTTATACATTGGGTTTTCTAGTTTAGGAACTGATAAAATAATAGGCAAAGTTTGGAAGTATGTTTTTAAAAGGCTTAACACCATATTCTCACCAAGAGTTCTTCAGAAGATCATGTTTCCCTTTTTGGTTAATTTATTTCAATTGATTTCTCATGCAACGGTTTAACGACATCTATGCCACAGTCTTTATGTGGTGTTTCCAGTCACAGTGCCTCCCGATCTGAGCCTGTGCTTTAAGACCCACTCATCAGGGAGTGAATCCCCCATGTGATATGTAGGCTAGTACACTGTTGCTGCAAGATGGTGTATCCCCCTACCCCTCCAGCACCATGGTGGAGCACAAACCTCCACCCAGCAAACATTTGGGTGAAACATCTGTGGACCTATGACAGCCAGCGAAGGTGGGAGTACCAGGCAGTCTGGTACCCATTTGTGGACCCCACACAAGACCCAGACAAATGTCCGAAAAAGTAAAAGAGAAGCCATGGAGAAACAAATTACTCCTAATATGCCACAACGGACAATGCTCCAACCCTACAAGAGCCATCAGCGGACTCGATACCTCCTGACCCAGCAAAACCCAGAAGCCGTCACCAAATTATCCCAAACAGCAAATTACCCGAGAACACCGCACCGATCCTGTAGACGCGACCTTTGGCCTCCTGCTGATGATACAGCCGGAAAGAGCACAAGAGATTCTGCGCTCCGCTCATTTCAATTAGCAGGCAGCACCAAAATACCAGTGCTGCCTGCACTCTTTTTGCGGGCGGCCATTAACCTTCAAGTAATTTTGAAAAAACAGCCAAATAGATTTTGTTAGAGACCAAGGAAGAAACATTCTGACATTTTGATGGCTTCAATGCTACTGATACTTCCAGGGAAATTCAGTACACTGCATGGGGGAGAAATTCGGTATCGCCCCGTTTGGGCGCAATTATCGGCCGGGCGCAAAGTTTAGCGCCTGGCACTAATTATCGCCTCCGACTACAAACTTGGCCTCTATCGCCCCTGGAGGTGATTTGAGCGCTAAATCAGGTGCTACACACCTCTCTTAAGGTGCTAACGCTGAGGAGCGAGGCGCTACCTCAGAGCGCTGGCGAAGCTCAGGTGATGTCAGTTAGCAATGGAACACAGACACACTGGCGCCGGCCAGTTCTTAAAGGGGAGGGTCGACCTTGCTCTCCAGCCACACCCTGCTCATTGCAGCCTTGAATCTCGGCCTGGAGAGACCTGTACATCAATTCTGCTGGAAAGAACAATGGAGAGGCCCAGGGAAAGAGCTCAGAGTGCAGCCCCCATTGTCTCTTCTAAATCGATGCAAGAAAGGTCAAATCAAAAAGAACCTGCAAAGTGCTGCTCAGTACCCAAAACTCCTTCACACAGCATTGAATCTCTCCAGAAGTCTCTCTCTCTCTCTCAGAATGCGTGGTGCAAAAATGTCGCTGACAAAAAAAGGCAGGAAGAGGCCGTCTTTAAATAGCGCTCCCCCAGCCCATTCCCGACTGCAAAACGTTCCCCTCTACCTGTCGTTGCTAGCGGCAGGCAGAAAGGCAGGGGGTGCCACTCAACATCCGGTCCGGGGCGCTACCAGGGCGTTGCACGCTTGACTGACGTCACGATCTGCGGGCGCAGGAGATCGTGGCGGTAGTGTTTAGCACCGCCGCAAAATGTCTGGTCAATTTCGCGAGCAGCGCAAACATCGCCGTGCCCGGGCACTAGTTGCTTCGTGCCCTGTTAGCGCCCTCTTAGGACGCTAACGGGAGATTCAAAGCAACCGAATATTTCCCCCCATATGTTCAGACTGCAGAGCCTGTCTTCAGCTAACAAAGTCATTACTCTTCAAGTAAAAACTTTAATGAAGGTATTAAACACAAAAACAATTCAATTGATCAGTTTAATCATATTAGTCGAAATTATTTTTTAAATTTTGTTTAAAACCTTATTTTAGACATTAGAAATGTCGGTTACTGAGGAAAAAACAGCAATATTTTTTGTAAACCAAAAGTGTGACAACAGGAAGTAAGATTTGTAGGCAGGAAGTGCATGCAGATGTATATATGACAAGTGTATGTATAGGGCTATGCACAGGTTGAATTCTGATTTATTGCTATAATACTTCCAAGGGTTTAGATGGCATTACAAACTGTGAAAGCAAAGCTGGAGTCCTCAAAACGCATTCATGAATCAGTTTAGTATTCCTTTTTCAGTATTTATTTGCAGCAGTTATCACCGTATATGGCAGCTGTCAGATTTGCATGACAGAATGATATGATTTGAACTGAAGTGCTATTCTACCATGTGGTTTGAACTACAATTACTGGGTTTTAGTTCACCACTCTATATTTTACTATATGCAAAATTTCAAAAATTACAACAGTGGGCGAAGAGCTACTCTTTAATGAAATCATAAACCACTTTTTTTTTAAATAGGTTTACAATTTGTTTACACATAGCACATAAAGGAAATCTTTCCCTAGTATATTTCAAAGCTGTAACACATTTTGGGTTCAGATACACTGATAATATGCTTATTTAATCTGGATTTCTTATATATTCCACTACATCTATCTAAAAACAAAGAAGTGTGTGGGGGAGAAATTCGGTTGGTTAGCGCCTCCCATTAATTAGCACCTCCGGGGGGCGATAATGGGGCACTAACGACTTGCCGCCTGGGCGCGCCGATGTTACCACAGCCCGCGAAATTCACCTGCCAGTTTGCAGCGGCGGTAACCCCTAGCGCCACGATCTTCTGCGCCTGGAGATCGTGATGTCATCTGGCTGCGCAGCGCCCCGGGCCCGAACTTCGGTTCCGCCCCCTGCAGCATCGCCAGGGGAAAACATCGCCAGCTGCAGGAGGCGTTCACCGGGAGGCCAGGCACTTCGGGGGCGATACTTAAAGGCGAGGTGGCCAAGGTAAGTAAAAGAAATTTTGAAATGCTCTTTCTCTTTTTTTTCCTTTGTCTTCGCCAGTGATCGATCGGCTGCAGTGCATCAGGCTGATCGGGCCAGATCGCGGCTGCTGTCGGGGACCAGGTATGTTTTCCCCTTGCAGAGCCTGCAGCGCTAGCCCTTCCCTTTAAGGGAGGGAAGGAGCCTTCGAACGCGGCAGCGCTGCACAGCCTATTATGCAAGCGCTGCACACCTACCGCCCCGCCTGCTTCCTGTTGCGCTCCAGGAAGGAAGTGGAGCGCTTGATTTAGCGCTACACTTCCTTCTTGGAGCACTAAAACCCAATTTTTTAAAAGCTGGGAATCATTAGCACCTGGAGCTAAGTTTCCCAGCTTTCAAAAGTTACCGCTCCCAAACGGGGCGATACTGAATTTCTCCCCCTCTGCCTCTAGTGTGTGACTGTCCGCATCACACCTCAAAATGTCACACTAAACCAATGGCTGGGAAATTCCTCGGAGCTGCTCCCACTCTGTTGGCACTACTTTGCCGGAAGTGCGGCAGAAACCTTGATTACATGCGTGAACTCCGTTGCAGTTCCAATGATGTAATGCTGGCAGAGTGGGTGCAGCACCGAGGAATTTTCTGGCCTATATGTTTCACGTGTACCTGATTAACTCAAATATTATTTTCATTAAATACTGTCGAATCACAAATGAATACATACAGAACGTGCAAATCAACACAGCAAAAATGCGACAAATATCAACGAGGAACTGCTAAGGCCATATCTAAAAAGCTCAAGCAAGAACAAGCAGCCAAAAAAGTCAATAGAGAGGAGAAGCAGCGGCAACAAAAATACTTTAAAGATTTTTTGAAAATACTTTTGGCTGCTAATCTCAGTTTCTCCACTAAACTATGGATTTACAACTGGAAATAACAGCCCAGATATTCCAGGGGAAAGTTTTTGGCAGTGGATCTAGGCAGGATAGCCCTTCCACCCTGTATCATGGAACCAGGAGCTTTTATATATTGTGGGCAGATGCTGTGTATCTTGCTACAGATAAGTAGGTCTGCTGTCCCAGCCCAAGAGGTTTAAAAATGTTTTAAGTGTGGCCAAGTTCTCATTAGCTGGTTTCTCAAAAGTAATTCACAGCAAAACTAGTCTTTAAAATGTTAAATCCACCTCAAGGCTCTTAACAATACTGGAGATCGTGGATCCACAGCATTTGGAAGTAATATGAGGTGCACCTCAAAGCTCAGCCTACATTCTACCTTGTGTGAAGGGATGACTACGCAACATGCAAATAGTTTGAGATGCCATATGGACTTAATGCCAAACATCCAACAGTTATATAAGGCAACAAAAGTCTTTCCCTTTGGCAGGCACCGTGGTAGCAGCTGAAGTTTTACAAAGATTGTAGTTTGGCGGTGCAAGATATAAGGGATTGGGACAACAGTTTCTATGCTCCATGTTGGGACTCGGTGCTTGATGCATGCATACTAGCGGCATTCATTTCATTTGAGTTAGCAAACTGTCGTGAACTATACTTTGGCATTCTTCCTTAACCAGAAGAACATTTTTCCCAACTGCTCGCACAACCTATGGACACAGAAGACTATATTCACTCTGTGGGCTACCTTCTGCCATGCTTACTGCACACTGACTCTGAGTGGAAAGTTGCCCTTTGCATCAAAAATGAAGAACTTTCTCTGTTACACCTCTTTTAGCAACACATCCAGCATCTTCTCATCAAAGGGGACAGTTCCAGCACTCAGCCCTTTGTGATGCTCCATGTTCTTCCTGGTAGTTAACTATAACAGTTACCTGCAATTCAAAAGAGCAGCAGCCATTTCAGAGCAGTAGCCCTCTCAGAGCTTCCGCATTTCCTATTCCCTATCCACTTACAACCAAAATAACCCTGTGCACATGGAAAACGGACAGAGAGCATATTAAAATGATGTAATTTATGGCAAGGTCAGCTCTCCACCATTGTGAGAATATTGACATACACCACAATTGTAGGACCACTTTTCCTAGAACTGTCCCTATAATATAAAGACTGGGGCTGGAAATTTGTTATAGCCAAGGAATGGCGGTGTCAGTAGAAAAATTGGAGAATTAGCGCCAGGCGCAAATGCTTTAGACTGTACGAAAAATTCCCGCTCACTGCTCAACAAAATGATTGGAGTCCTAAATCAAGTCTTAAAACCCAAGCTCATTGGCGTTAGACATAAAGGGTGGACCAATATCGGGTGCAGTCTAATCGCAACTCATCATTGCCACAGGCTTTTTTCACTACTTAAAGGGGAGGTTCATTGATGCTGCAGTACCTCATTCTCAGCATTGCTGGCTGTGCAGCTGCCTCAGCAAGCAGAAGCAGAACAAGGAGAAGGAGCCGGAGGACTGAACCAGGTGTGTTCATGACAGGTCCATGCCTCAGGGAGAGAGCCCACAGATTCACCGATGAAGCGTTGGAGGCACTGGTTTTCGCAGTGGAGAGACAGAGGGCGGTGCTCTACCCGGCAAGTGGCAGCAGGCCCTCACCACAAGTCTTCCACACCATGTGGAGGGAGGTAGCACAGCACGTCTCGGGCAGCATAGTGGTACCCAGGACCCACACAGTGCAGGAAGAAATTTAACGACCTCACTCGGGTGGTCAAGGTGAGTGAATGCTTCAACAAATGCTACATACCGCCATCTGTACCACAAGCTTCACATACTGCCCAAAGCACCACACCCCCAGCACTCACCCACCAACAATCTCTACCTAGCAACACTCACACCCATATCTCACACTTTGCACACAATGACAGCTATTCAACTATGGCAGGCACAAGGGTCATTAGTTATTAGAATTCATGTGATATGTTTATAGATAAATTTATTAATGGTCTTTGGAATATTTTGTGGTCTCTCTCATTTCACCTTTGCGCCCAGGAGGACGCTGTGATACGCCATGAGACAAGGATTGTATGAAAAAATAAAAAAGACTTGCATTTATATAGCGCCTTTCACGACCACCAGACGTCTCAAAGGGCTTTACAGTCAATGAAGTACTTTTGAAGTGGAGTCACTGTTGTAATGTGGGAAATGCGGCAGCCAATTTGCGCACAGCAAGGTCCCACAAACAGCAATGTGATAATGACTAGATAATCTGTTTTTGTTATGTTGGTTGAGGGATAAAGATTGGCCAGGACACCGGGGATAACTCCCCTACTCTCCTTCGAAATAGTGCCATGGGATCTTTTACGTCCACCTGAGAGAGCAGACGGGGCCTCGGTTTAACGTCTCATCCAAAAGACGGCACCTCCGACAGTGCAGCACTCCCTCAGCACTGCACTGGAGTGTCAGCCTAGCTTTATGTGCTCAAGTTCCCGCAGTGGGATGTGATGGGGATGTGGTGAGCGACGGGGATCTGGGGTTTCATTCATGTGAATCAGAGTCTGAAGAGCCGGTCACAGACAGCCCATCCAGAAGGCCGATTGTTCGCTGCCTCCTCCCTCCCTCCTGTTCCTCCTCCTCCTCATCCTCCTCCTCCTCTGCCTTGTCCGCCTCCTGAGTTGGTCCCGCAATCCCTGCTGGCAAGGGCTGCGCCCTCATGATGGCCAAGTTGTGGAGCATGCAGCAGACCACCACGAAATGGGACACCCGCTCCGGCGATTACTGGTGGGCTCCTCCCAAGCAATCAAGGCAGCGGAACCGTTGCTTCAATAAGCTGATGGTCGGCTCGATGATGTTCCTGGTGGCAGCTTCGCTCTCATTATATGAGTGCTGGGCAGGAGTGTTGGGGTTGCGGAGGGGAGTCATGAGCCAGGTGGAGAGCGGATAGCCCTTGTCTCCGAGCAGCCATCCTTGAGCTTGACATGGTGGCTGGAAGACTGCTGGCACACCAGGCTGGCGCAGGATGAAGGCATCGTGGCTGCCAGTATAGCGAGCATTGACATTAAGGATTTTCTGTCTGTGGTTGCACACCAAATGCACATTAAGTGAGTGGTAGCCTTTGCAGGGGAGGAAGATCTCAGGATTGTTATGCGGTGCCCGCAAAGCCACGTGGGTGCAGTCGATAGCGCCCTGCACCATGGGGAAGCCCGCTATCCTGGCAAAGCCACCTGCACACTCGTCCTGCTTCTCTCTGGTGATCGGGAAGCCAATGTAGTCCCTTCTCCTGCTGTAGAGAGCCTCAGTGACCTCCCGGCTGCAACTATGGATGGCAAACTGTGAGATGTTAGCTATGTCTCCTATTGTAGACTGGAAGGATCCGCTGGCGAAGAAATTGAGGGCTACAGTGACCTTGACTGCCTCTGGGAGAGCCATGGTCGCCCTGGTCTGAGGCTGGAGGTCTGGTTACAGGAGGTGGCAGAGTTCTGTGACCACCTCCTTGGTGAATCGAAGCCTTCTAATATACTGCTCCTCGCTTAATTGATGGTAGGAGAAGTGTTCTCGGAATACCCTCGGAGGATAAGGCCTCCTGGTGAGAGCCCTGATGGCCCTTCTCCTCCCTCTGTGCACATGTTCCCGTATTTCTCGCTGCCTCCGCTCCCTCTGTTGTAGATCCTGGAGGGCAAGGTGGCATGCCTGCACAGCCCCCATTAATGTTACCAAGTATAGCAGTTTGAATCTTTGAAAAATAAATGTAGCTACTTTTTAGTTGCCAGAAGACTCCTGATACAAAAGAACCTTGAAATTACTGAATGAAACTGTTGCAGTGGGTGAAACTAACAAAAAAAAACACTGAAACTGCACTAACCTGACAGCTGCGAGTGATTACTGATGATCCCTTTAAATGACGTCCCTGGAGCCGGCTTCCTGGTGCTGCACGCCGGCTCTTCCTGTCGGTGTTTACTCCAGGCGGTGAGGTAAGTGGCGAGAATCAATTTTACAAATCGGGCGATCAGTGAGCGTTGCACACTCACTAACGTCACGATCTACCTGCCGTTGAAGTTCCCGGCGATACCTCTTATCGGCAGCGCTACGGGGGGGGGCCGGATTTGGCGTGCAGCACTGAATTCGCCTCGCCCCGGCAATACTGGTCTAGTGCCCCATTAGCACCATCTACTGGCGCTAACGGGAGGCGCTAAGGGGATGAATTTTCCCCCTAAATGATTAAACTTATTTATACAATAGAATTTTCAGTGTTTAAAATGGCTCTATATTTCCCATGAAAGGCCTGTGTCTGTCTCAGACGCTTGAGTTTTGAGCCTTTGAGGTTCCTACAACTGGCATGCTCAATGAACAAAAATCAACAAGGTAGCATGCTCCAGTTATAGCTCACGACTCATGTCCACCTCTAACTCCCTGATTTTCTTTCCATGATTGACAGCAACACTGGCCATTTATAGCATTCCAGGAATTTCTGTTTGTAAGCCCTGCTCCCTCCTTTCCTCCTCAAATGTGTCAGCCATGGCTCAGTGGGGAGCACACTCCTCCTCTGAGTCTAAAAGTTGTGGGTTCAAGTCCCACTCCAGAGACTTGAGCACAAAAATCTAGACTGACACTCTAGTGCAGTGCTGAGGGAGTGCTGCGCTGTCAGAGGTGCCGTCTTTTGGATGAGATGTTAAACCGAGGCCCTGTCTGCTCTCTCAGGTGGATGTATAAGATCCCATGGCACTATTTTGAAGAGGAGCAGGGGCGTTATTCCTGGTGACCTGGCCAATATTTATCCCTCAATCAACATAACAAAAACAGATTATCTGGTCATTATCACATTGCTGTTTGTGGAAGCTTGCTGTGTGCAATTGGGTGCTGAATTTCCTGCATTACAACAGTGACTACACTTCAAAACTACTTCATTGGCTATAAAGTGCTTTGGAACGTCTTGAGGTCATGAAAGACGCTATATAAATGCAGGTCTTTCTTTCCTTCTTTCAAATGCTGATTCATCTACTTCATTGGTGCTCATCTCTGTGTACTGACCCACACACATTGAATGCTTCTGCCTACCCAGAGAGCTTTCTGGCTTTGAGCGCTTCCATCTGCTTGACAACTTATATTATCTTTTCGATTGGGTACTTATGCTGCATTTTCTCTATCCCCACCACTGGATTTCCATTTTTCTTGCTGCACTGGCTCCAAATCCTAACTTTGCCCCCTCCCTTGTTCACATCCTACTGATGAGTACCATGTAACTCAAACACCATAGGTAAATTCTGCAGTCACGTTGAAAATCCCAACAAGTGAACCATGGCTATTTTGTTCCAACAGACTCAACTTTATCAAGTGCAACCTGCTTTTCCACGTAAAACAGCTCCCAGGCCCCACACTCACCCTTCCCAAAATACCCCAATACTCCAGCTCTCCTGTCCAGTTCTCAGATACCAGACCCAAGCCTCCACCTCAACAGAAGTCTCTCTTTCTCCATCATCCCAAAAATGGTCTCATCCCACACCTCCCACTCCAAACTCCTGGTGTTCCCAGACCCCAGCCCTCGCTCCTAGGCCCTAAACCCCTTCTCTGAATAATCTCAAGGCTCAGCTCGCTGAACTCCTTCCAACCACTGGTTCCTGACCCAAATGCTTTGACTCTTAAATTCCTTGAAATACTCCCTGTCCCAAACTATCTCCACAAGTATTTTCCATCCCCAAGCCACCAACTTTGTTCAACCTGCTTACTCATTCCAAAACCACTACAATACTAACCCATATATTTCCCCTATTCACCTGGCCCCTCCCACGCTGGGAAATTTCATGACGCCAAAAAACAGCCAGGGGCACCGCGATGCGAGATATGCCAGCGTCCATTCAAAAAGCACTGAACGCGTTGCTGACAGGCTGTGCACTCAGCAGGGGGCCAAAGTTCACGTTGCTGGAGCGAGGCTAGCTTTACTTAGCTACACGCTACACGGCCCTTGACCGTGTCCGTTCCATTTCCCGCACTTCTGCTCTCACCCCTTCCCCTCCCTCCCAGAACCATGATAGGGTTCCCCTTGTCCTCACCTTTCACCCCACCAGCCTCCATATTCAACGGATCATCCTCCGGCATTTCCGCCACCTCCAACGTGATCCCACCACCAAACGCATCTTCCCCTCACCTCCCCTTTCAGCATTCCGAAGGGACTGCTCCCTCCGCGACACCCTGGTCCACTCCTCAATCACCCCTAACAGCCCTTCCCCTTCGCCTGGCACCTTCCCGTGCAAGCGCAGCAGATGCAACACATGCCCTTTTACCTCCTCCCTTCCCACTGTCCAGGGCCCCAAACACCCCTTCCAGGTGAAACAGCGATTTACTTGTACTTCTAGCAATTTAGTACACTGTATTCGCTGCTCACGATGCGGTCTCCTCTACATTGGGGAGACCAAATGCAGATTGGGCGACCGCTTTGCGGAACACCTCCGTTCAGTCCGTAAGGGTGACCCTGAGCTTCCGGTCGCCTGTCACTTTAATTCACCACTTCACTCCCACTCTGATCTCTCTGTCCTCGGCCTATTACATTGTTCCAATGTAGCTCAACGTAAGCTCAAGGAACAGCACCTCATCTTTCGATTAGGCACTTTAAAGCCTTCTGGCCTCAACACTGAGTTCAACAATTTCAAACTATAACCCCTGCCCCCATTTTTCATGCTGTATGATTTTGCCATTCCCATTTGCAACATTTTATCTTTCCTGCCTCTTACAAAAGCACAGTATGTTCCTTCAATTCCTTCCTTCCCCGCCCCCTGTCTCTGCACCTGCTTATTATGTTACATATCCAGCTTTTTCCAGTTCTGATAAAGGGTCCCAGACCTGAAACGTTAACTCTGTTTCTCTCTCCACGGATGCTGCCTGGCCTGCTGAGTTTTTCCAGCGTTTTCTGTTGTTATTTTTTTTTTACTTAGCTCTATTCCTCTTAAAGGCAGCCCGCAGTTCTTAAAGCTAAGCTGCCTTCTGCAGATAAAATTTTTTTTAAAGTACTTCAGCACTAGGCAGTCTACAACTGCTCAAGGTGAGCTGCCTTCTGCTGATGAAAAAATTTAAGAGTGCTTCAGCACTAGGCAGTCTGTACCTCTTAAAGATGAGCTGCCTTCTACTGATCAATAATGGTAAAAGTGGTTCAGCACTAACACAAATGGCTCAACAGGCCAGGGAAAGGGCACCCAGGGTCTCGGACGCCACACTTGAGCTTAGCAGGGGGTCAACACTGGAAGAGAGGTCCTCTATCCACAGGGGGCCAGGAGGCCCTCCAGAAAGAAGGATGTGGGACCAGATCGCCGAGGTCGCCACTGCCAGCAGTGTCGCCCCCAAGATGTGGCCCCAGTGCCCAAAGCAGTTTCATGACTTGAGATGAGTGGTCAAGGTCAGTGAAAGCATCTTCGAAAGCCGTCTCCTACCAACTGCACCACTAGCCTCACATACTGCTCAATGCACAAATACCCCCATCACTCACCTACCAACAATCCCCACCAAACACAAGGCACACCTCGTATTCCTAGCTTCACCTCACCCCCTTGGAGGAGACGGTGCTGGCCATTCTTGACAGGGGCACGGCTGAGCCCTTGGCCAGCGGTGAGGCTGAAAGAATAGATGATGGCGCTATCCTCATACGTTATCCTCCTTCTCAACTCCCACTTTCCCCTCATCCCACAATCTCTTCTGATTTACAAGCTGCACATGGTATAAGCATGCACCTCTTGCTTTACCGCCCTCCCCTCACCACAACCCTACCCTTGTGCCTTCCTCATATCAGGCACCCAAGAAATGCAGCCAGCCCAGCCAGTGGTTGACCAAAAAGAGGGAGAGGAGAGTGAAGAAGAAGAAACAACGTCACTCGATTTCACACTAACAGTCACCAGCAGCTCGAGGTCGCCCTGCAAGGCCATCTGCAGTGCCCCCCACTGAAAGTTAGCAGCCTTCCACCAGCCGTGCTGCAGCCACTGGGGTAGCACTGCGTGACATCACTAGGATAGGAAAGGCACACACAAGACAGTCACTAAGGGAATGCACAAGAGTGATTAGTTGATTTTTTGATGTAATATTGGATGCATATATGGATAAAGTTGGATTGGAAAGTTTGCTTTGTGGTAGCTTTTATTTCTGCATTGTGGCCAAGAGGCTGCTGTGATGGTCAGTAACAGAGGGAAGGTAAGGTGTGGGACAAATGTTGAACGGGGAATTGAGGTTGTGTTCACTGGTGCCACAGGCGGATTATTCGATCCCGGATATCTTCCGCTTCCTCCACTTTTGATTCTTCCTCTTCCTTCTCCCTCTGCAAGCAGCTTGTCCCCTTTGCTGCCTCTAGTCCACTCCATGTCGTCATGCTGCAGCCCAAGGGGGACTGCAACTAGAGCCCCCTGGATTGGGAGCAAGTGGCGTTCTCAGAGGCCTTCCTTTAAGAGTCAAAGCTTTGCTAACATCGAGCAGCACTCCCTGCGCACTTTAACAACTTTTTAAATGTATTGCACCAAGCCACTACTCCAATAAAATGTAAAAAAGGTACAAAAGCAAAAATCTAGACTTACATGAAAGTTGTGAGTGTCCTTTTAAGAAGCACCAACAGTGGCTCCATTGTACTGCTGCACGCATGTTCTACTATGCGTCATTTGGAGAAGACATTATTAAGAGCAGCGACGTCCAGAATCCCAGTTCGTGCATCAATTCAGCGTTGCACCCTGATTGACGTCACGATCTGGATCATTTGGCGCAGGCAACGGCACAGCTGCCGACCTGCCCAAAATGGCAGAAGCGGGTGAAAGCGAGGCAGCCACCATTTTTTCTTCCAAACTCGCGTTAACGGCCAGCGCAAATGCCTCCAATTTCCCGGCAATGGTCTTCAAGCTGCAATATCCTGATACCACCCAAGATGTTGATCAGATAATGTCACTGAACTCTTTTCACAATGATTAGACATCAAAACACTTTACCAGCATCAAACAAATGAGATAGATAAACTTGGCAGCATACCTAGATATACTCAAGCCTAAAAGAAGTACACCACCATGAAAAAAATTTGCAAGAAGACGCTTCACCAATCACTACTAAACCTTCTACTTTTTACAAGTGAGCAATGCTGTGAGATCACCTGATGTGATGCTAATTATAAATCATTGCATCAACTCGTTCAAAGAATGTTTGCTGGTGCAAGACACAGGTGTCAAATTGCTGTAATCTCCATCAAACCTATACTGTCATGACATCGCAGCAATAATTTTTAACTGCAACCATCACTTTAATAAAAAGTAAACAACAACAACAAGTATTTATATAGCGCCTTTAACGTAGTAAAACGTCCCAAGGCGCTTCAAAGGAGTGTTAGAGGACAAAAAATTGACACCGAGCCACATAAGGAGAAATTAGGGCAGATGATCAAAAGCTTGGTCAAAGACGTAGGTTTTAAGGAGCATCTTAAAGGAGGAAAAAGAAGTAGAGAGGCGGGGAGGTTTAGGGAGGGAATTCCAGAACTTAGGGCCTAGGCAGCTGAAGGCACAGCCACCGATGGTTGAGCGATTATAATCAGGGATGCTCAAGAGGCCAGAATTTGAGGAGTGCAGATATCTCGGGGGGTTGTGGGGCTGAAAGAGATTACAGAGATAGGGAGGGTGAGGCCATGGAGGGATTTGAAAACAAGGATGAGAATTTTGAAATCGAGGCGTTGCTTAACTGGGACCCAATGTAGGTCAGCGAGCACGGGGGTGATGGGTGAACGGGACTTGATGTGAGTTAGGACATGGGCAGCCGATTTTTGGATGACCTCAAGTTTACGTAGGGTAGAATGTGGGAGGCCAGCCAGGTGCGCGTTAGAATAGTCAAGTCTGGAGGTAACAAAGGCATGGATGAGGGTTTCAGCAGCAGATGAGCTGAGGCAGGGGCAGAGACGGGCGATGCTACAGAGGTGGAAATTGGCAGTCTTAGTTATGCCACGGATATGTGGTCTTAAGCTCATTTCAGGGTCAAATATGACACCAAGGTTGCGAACAGTCTAGTTCAGCCTCAGACAGATGCTAGGGAGAGGGATGGAGTTGGTGACTAGGGAACGGAGTTTGTGGCGGGGCCCAAAGACAATGGCTTCGGTCTTACCAATATTTAATTGGAGAAAATTTCTGCTCATCCAGTACTGGATGTTGGACCAGCAGTCTGACAAGTTAGAAATCCCACCATCAAACTCACCATGGACTACTCCTCAGAATCGGTTTCATTCTTGGGCACACGAATCTCCATCAAAGACGGACGCCTCAGCACTTCACTCTACCGCAAGCCCACGGACAACCTCACGATGCTCCACTTCTCCAGCTTCCACCCTAACCACGTTAAAGAAGCCATCCCCTATGGACAAGCCCTGCGAATACACAGGATCTGCTCAGACGAGGAGGAACGCGATGGATACCTACGGACACTGAAAGACGCCCTCGTAAGAACGGGATATGACGCTCGACTCGTCGATCGACAGTTCCGACGGGCCACAGCGAAAAACCGCATAGACCTCCTCAGAAGACGAACACGGGACACAACCAACAGAGTACCCTACGTCGTCCAGTACTTCCCCGGAGTGGAAAAACTATGCCATGTTCTTCGCAGCCTTCAACATGTCATCGATGACGACGAACACCTTGCTAAGGTCATCCCCACGCCTCCACTACTCGCCTTCAAGCAGCCGCCTAACCTCAAAAGTACCATCGTTCGCAGCAGATTACCCATCTTTCAGGAGAACAGCAACCAAGACACCACACAACCCTGCCACGGCAACCTCTGCAAGACATGCCAAATCATGGACACAGATACCATCATCACACGTGAGGACACTACCCACCAGGTACACGGTACATACTCATGTGACTCGGCCAACGTTGTCTACCTGATACGTTGCAGTAAAGGATGCTCCAGAGCATGGTACATCGGCGAGACCATGCAGACACTGAGACAACGTATGAATGGACACCGCGCAACAATCGCCTGGCAGGAGGGTTGCCTCCCAGTCGGGGAACACTTCAGCAGCCAGGGGCATTCAGCCTCGGATCTGCGGGTAAGCGTCCTCCAAGGCGGCCTTCGGGATACACGACAGCGCAAAATCATAGAGCAGAAACTGATAGCCAAGTTCTGCACTCATGAGGATGGCCTCAATCGCGATATCGGGTTCATGTCACGATACAGAACGTGACTTGACATCATGGCCGGTCTTCCCAGGTGTTTTTTTTTAAAAAGACTAACACAAGAAACCAACACAAATTGACAGGATATGCAGCCAGCAGGTGGTTTGACACGTTGGACCCCCTGGGACACATCTCATTGTCTTGGCTGTGCTCTTAGTGTGTCTTTGATGTAGGGAAATATTTGAATAGATTTTGTCTGTGTTTAAATTGTGAATTCTGGGAGATTCTCTCACTGCTAACTTACCTGAGGAAGGAGCGACAGCTCCGAAAGCTTGTAAAATTAAATAAATCTGTTGGACTATAACCTGGTGTTGTGCGACTTCTCAAGTTAGAAACTGTGAGGGGGTTGAGAGAAGTGGTGGTGAGGCAGAGCTGGGTGTCGTCAGCATACATGTGGAAACTGAAGTCGTGTTTTCGGATGATGTCGCCAAGGGGCAGCATATAGATGAGAAATAGGAGGTGGCCAAGGATAGATGATGCAGGAGTGGGAAGAGAAGCCATTCCAGGTGATTTTCTGGCTACGATTAGATAGATAAGATAGGAACCAGGCGAGTGCAGTCCCACCCAGCTGGACAAAGGTGGAGACGCGTTGGAGAAGGATGGAGTGGTCAACCGTGTCAAAGGCTGCAGACAGGTTGAGAAGGACGTGAAGGGATAGTTTACCTTTGTCACAGTCACAAAAGATGTCATTTGTGACTTTGATGAGAGCCGTTTCGGTATTGTAGCAGGGGCGGAAACCGGATCGGAGGAATTCAAACATGGAGTTCCGGGAAAGATGGGCACGGACTTGGGAGGCGACAACACATTCATGGACATCCCAAGGCGCTTCACAGGAGTATTATAAGACAAAAACTTTAACACCGAGCCACATAAGGAGAAATTAGGGCAGATGATCAAAAGCTTGGTCAAAGACGTAGATTTTAAGGAGCGTCTTAAAGGAGGAATGAGAGGTAGAGAGGCGGAGAGGTTTAGGGAGGGAATTCCAGAGCTAAGGGCCTAGGCAGCTGAAGGCACAGCCACCAATGGTTGAGCGATTATAATCAGGGATGCTCAAGAGGGAAGAATTAGAGGAACGCAGATATCTCAGGGGGTTGTGGGGCTGGAGGAATTACAGAGATAGGGAGGGGTGAGGCCATGTAGGGATTTGAAAACAAGGATGAGAATTTTGAAATCGAGGCGTTGCTTAACCGGAGCCAATGTAGGTCAGCGAGCACAGGGGAGCTTTATACTAAACTGTATAACATTAGTTAAGGAAACTTACTTAATTTTTCAGGGTGCAGACATCTAGATTCCCCTCACACAGTGAAACTGCTCATTTTATGATTTATGGTTATATTGTATGTAGTAGTCTCGAGCTTATACAATCTGAAAAAGGAACCAAACTTCTAAATTAACAGTACAAATGTATCTGAGGTAACAAAACCAACATGGACTGGTTGGACCAAGCAGCTTGTTTCCACACTGTAATTTCTATGTAACTGATGGGGCACAGTAGTAAGGTGAGTTATTTGTCATGCAATACTGCTAACACCAGTTTGATTCAGATGGGGGGACAGGAAACTTTCATCAGTCCCACCAGTCCCCACTGAAAAGAAGTCCTGCACATATTTCCGTTGGGGCTATACACCTGTACAATCATTCCTGTTTCTGATTAAACATACTAATGAAGATGCTAATGAAGGTCCATTCTACTTCCAAGCAATAACTTCCACCCATTATAATCACGTATTAAAGAGAGGATGCTTAAAGTCTCAATTTAAGGATTAAGAAGTAAAAAAAATATAGAAAGTCCTATTTGGATTTTTTTTTATTTTCCAGGTAATGTTTGCAGTATAAATTAAGTCAAGGATGAGTCAAAATTTCCTTCCACTGTACATTTGGAAAACCAAAGCCACCATCATATTCGGCCCCTGCCATAAACTCTACTTCCTTGTTATTGACTTCATCCCCCTCCCCAGTCATTAGTTAGAGCTGAACTAAACCATTGAAAAAATTAATATCCTGTTTCAGAGCTGAGCTGACTATCCAAGATGACTTTTGACAAAGTCCCGCATGGGAGACTGGTCAAGAAGGTAAGAGCCCATGGGATCCAGGGCAATTTGGCACATTGGATCCAAAATTGGCTTAGTGGCAGGAGGCAGAGGGTGATGGTCGAAGGTTGTTTTTGTGACTGGAAGCCTGTGACCAGTGGTGTACCGCAGGGATCCCTTGCTGGGTCCCTTGCTGTTTGTAGTGTACATTAATGATTTAGATATGAATGTAGGAGGTATGATCAGTAAGTTCGCAGATGACATGAAAATTGGTGGAGTGGTAAATAGCGAGGAGGGAAGCCTCAGGCTAGATGACGATATAGACAGATTGGTCAGATGGGCAGAACAGTGGCAAATGGAATTTAACCCTGAAAAGTGTGAGGTGATGCATTTTGGGAGGACTAACAAGGCAAGGGAATACACAATGAATGGTAGGACCCTAGGAAGGACAGGGGATCAGAGGGACCTTGGTGTGCACATACATAGATCCCTGAAGGCAGCAGGACAAGTAGTTAAGGTGGTTAAGAAGGCATATGGGATACTTGCCTTCATTAGCCAAGGCATAGAATATAAGAGCAGGGAGGTTATGATGGAGCTGTACAAAACGCTAGTTAGGCCACAGCTGGAATACTGTGTGCAGTTCTGGTCGCCACACTATAGGAAGGATGTGATTGCATTGGAGAGGGTGCAGAGGAGATTCACCAGGATGTTACCTGGGCTGGAGCGCTTCAGCTATGAAAAGAGACTGGACAGGCTGGGGTTGTTTTCCTTAGAGCAGAGAAGGCTGAGGAGGGACCTGATTGAGGTGTACAAAATTATGAGGGGCATAGATAGGGTAGAAAGAAAGGAACATTTTCCCTTAGTAGTTGGGTCAATAACCAGGGGGCATAGTTTCAAGGTAAGGGGCAGGAGGTTTAGAGGGGATTTGAGGAAAAACTTTTTCACCCAGAGGTTGGTTGGAATCTGGAACTCACTGCCTGAAAGGGTGGTAGAGGCAGGAACCCTCACAATATTCAAGAAGCATTTAGATGAGCACTTGAAATGCCATAGCATACAAGGCTACGGACCAAGTGCTGGAAAATGGGATTAGAATAGACAGGGCTTGATGGCCGGCGCAGACACGATGGGCCGAAGGGCCTCTTTCTGTGCTGTATAACTCTGTGACTATGACCTCTGCAACAATTCTGGCCTTCGCCCCTACCTCAGCTTCACCACCACTGCAACCCTTATCCATAATTTTGTAATTTCTAGACTTAATTGGGGTAATTTTTATTTTGGATGATAGTGTAAAACAGGTGTTATCGATTCAGCCACCTATTATACATCTCCTCCAAGAAATGAAAATCAAGAGAGATGTATAACAGGCAGCAGAATCGATATGACCCATTTTACGCTATCACCCAAAGTCAGAAATATCCCCAATTTCTCCAATGTCTTCAGTGCTGGTGTCCCATCCTCCAACTGTTAGTTGTACAGGAATGATTGTACAACTAAACTCCGACTTGTCTAAAATACAGTCACTGTACCCTGTCCCCCACTAAGTCTAGCTTACCATCACTTCTATCCTCGCTGACCTATATTGGCCCCCTTTCCGCAACACAGTGGCCTGGAATTTCCTTGAAGTGATCCCATTGGTGACCAGCAGATGGAGGTACATGCAAGTTTCCTGGGTAAGCTCATTTGCATAACTGTTACAAACATTTGAAAAAGACCAACTGGTGCATTAAGCCTGTCCCATTCAGTTATCTTGCAAGCAAGCATCATGACCCTCAATGTTCCCCACCCACCAGCAGCCATGTAATCTCTGGGGTGAGGCAAAAACAACCTCGGCCAATTCAGGAAATAACAATTTTGGGAAATTCCTCTCCAACCCATCCCCCCAGCAATGAAAAACTAATTCTAGCAGATAACAGTGACCACGACATACATCACCCTCCATCCCACTTAGCTTTTGTATGCAGTGATTGGTGTAATACTCATTTACAATGGGTGTAAGCAGCTGAACCTACAGGAAACTTCTATGCAGCTTTTTAAAAGCATTGCTGAGGCTGCACTCCAGCAGCACTCTGGGGTACAAGCAGGTAAGACAACAACAGTGCTTTGTTCTTTCAGTTCTCTCTCAAATTACTTCACCGCATGGCTTATCAAGATTTTGATTATACTTGGTCAGTATTATGACCGCTCAAGTGCCATCTGTCCTTAGAGGGCAGGGCTCCATCTAAAAGGACACAGAACTTCAGTGATGCAGACCGCCAAGCACCTAGTCAAGGAGATTGAAGGCAAGAGGCACAGACTCCGCTAAACCTGCCTGTCACTTATGCAAACTAGACGGACGTGGGACTGGCAACCCCCTCATTCTCAGGACTGCAGAACGGTGCTGCAAGAAGTTTAACCTGATCAGGGCTGGCAGGATAACACACTGACCACACTTTCTCTTTCTTCCTTCTCCACCCTAGACATCTAAAGCAACAACTTACACAACTAACCCTTCACACTGCACTCTAGTTAAGGGTGCCTCTAACTCTAACTCCCTATCCTGCAATATGGTTACATAGCTCCTCTAACACGTAAGAACTAAAACCTTTTTATCCACTGTAATACCCCCATATCCCCACACCTCTTACTTCACTTCTCCCACACCCCTGAACTGCCAGACTTACCTTAATTTACTTAGCTGTTAGCAGGAGAAACTACTGCACAATTCCACCAAAGGCAGGGCATCAGAGGGGGCATCTCCATCTTGAAACCCTCACCCCCTTCAAGGACAAGGACATGCAGCTCAGGGGAACTCGCTCAGCTACTGCTGTGGCAGATGGCAAGGTTAGCAGCATCTTCTCAATGTCAGGTTAGTAACTGAGCACCTACACGATCACCCTGGCAGCTCTATGAAGCACCACACAGCCACAAACTTTTGCCACTTTTCTATCTCACCTTCATCCCAAGAGGGTAATGCTCGCCCATTCTTACCTTTTGCCATTCTTTCCTACAGATCCACCACAGCGACGAGGTACATCTAAACAGGGACATCATACATGCTAAACAGCAGAAACAGCATGCTATAGACAGAGCTAAACAATCCCACAACTAACGGATCAGATCAAAGCTCTGCAGTCCTGCTACATCCAGTCGTGAATGGTGGTGGACCATTAAAAAATGAACAGGAGGAGGCTCCATGAATATCCTCATCCTCAATGATGACAGAGCCCAGCACGTGAGTGCAAAAGACAAGGCTGAAGCGTTCGCAACCATCTTCAGCCAGAAGTGCCGAGTGGATGATCGATTTCGGCATCCTCCTGAGGTCCCCACCATCACAGAAGCCAGTCTTCAGCCATTTCAATTCACTCTACGTGATATCAAGAAACGGATGAACGCACTGGATACCCGACAACATCCCAGCTGTCGTGCTGAAGACTTGTGGTCCAGAACTAGCCGTGCCGCTAGCCAAGCTATTCCAGTACAGCTACAAAACTGGCATCTACCATGTGGAAAATTGCCCAGGTATGTCCTATCCACAAAAAGCAGGACAAATCCAATCCGCCCATTTACTGCCCCATCAGTCTACTCTCAATCATCAGCAAAGTGATGGAAGGTGTCGTCGACAGTGCTATCAAGCGGCACTTACTCACCAATAAAATGCTCACCGATGCTCAGTTTGTGTTCCGCCAGGACCACTCGGCTCCAGACCTCATTACAGCCTTGGACCAAACATGGACAAAAAAGCTGAATTCTAGAGGTGAGGTGAGAATGATTGCCCTTGACATCAAGGCAGCATTTGACCGAGTGTGGCATCAAGGAGCCCTAGTAAAATTGAAGGCAATGGGAATCGGGGAGAAAACTCTCCATTGGCTGGATTTATACCTAGCACAAAGAAAGATGGTTGTGGTTGTTGCAGGCCAATCATCTCAGCCCCAGGGTATCGCTGCAGGAGTTCCTTAGGGCAGTGTCCTAGGCCCAACCATCTTCAGTTGCTTCATCAATGACCTTTCCTCCATCATAGGGTCAGAAGTGGGGATGTTCGCTGATGATTGCACAGTGTTCAGTTCCATTCGCAAATCTTCAGATAATGAAGCAGTCTGTACCCGCATGCAGCAAGACCTGGATGACATTCAGGCTTGGGCTGATAAGTGGCAAGTAACATTTGCACCACACAAGTACCAGGCAATGACCATCTCCAACAAAAGAGAATCTAAGCATTGCCCCTTTTGACATTCAACGGCATTACCATCGCCGAATCCCCCACCATCAACATCCTGAGGGTCACCATTGACCAGAAACTTAACTGGACCAGCCACAGAAACACTGTGGCTACAAGAGCAGGTCAGAGGCTGGGTATTCTGCGGCAAATGTCTCATCTACTGACTCCCTAAAGCCTTTCCACCATCTACAAGATACAAGTCAGGAGTGTGAGGGAATACTCTCCATTTGCCTGGATGAGTGCAGCTCCAACAACACTCAAGAAGCTCGACACCATCCAGGACAAAGCAGCCCGCATGATTGGCACCCCATCCACCACCTTAAACATTCACTCCCTCCACCACTGGCGCATCGTGGCTGCAGTGTGTGCCATCTACAAGATGCAGTGCAGCAACTCGCCAAGGCTTCTTCGACAGCACCTCCCAAACCCGCGACCTCTATCACCTAGGACAAGGGCAGTAGGCGCATGGGAACACCACCACCTGCAAGATCCCCTCCAAGTCACACACCATCCTGACTTGGAAATATATCGCCATTCCTTCATCGTCACTGGGTCAAAATCCTTTAACTCCCTCCCTAACAGCACTATGGGTGTACCTTCACCACATGGACTGCGGCGGTTCAAGAAGGCGGCTCCCCACCTTCTCAAGGGCAATTAGGGATGGGCAATAAATGCTGGCTTTGCCAGCGACGCCCACATCCAGTGAATGAATTTTTAAAAAGTTGGAGAAAGAGAAAGTTAATGATGAGGAGGAGGCGTACTATGGGAGCTTTCTCTCCCTCGTAACATATAGGATGATGAGAAGGGCCAACCCACTCACTATTTCCTGCTGCTTTAACCTGACCCATATTCCTCTGCCCCAACCGTGTCTAACTTATCACCTATGGCACTTGCTTCTTCTCTCCCAGCTACCAGCTCAGAAACTTTTGTCTGGAGGGAATTAGATACTGCGAGTGAGGAATTGGCACTGGTGATTCACCAAGCATGAGAAATGGAAATTTTGGAAGGATATACCCTCTTCCCAGCAAAGATTAAGGAGAAGGCTGCCTATGGCTTTGGAGTTGTGGGACACAGAACCCACGGATACTCGCCTGAAAAGAAGGATGTTTGAGGAACATCATACTTACGTGCAGGCTCTGAGGACAATTTTCCAGGAGGTGCAGCAACTGAAACCTGAAATTGTTGAGTCTACAGCTCTCTTTTGAGCCAACATCACAGAAGCTTTGTGTTCGTTGCAGGCACCAATGCAGGAAGTGGCAGATCCCCAGCTAAAAAGCAGTCAGGGGACCCGTGCCTCCACCTCCTTGGAATCACAGACTGCAGCTCAGGCAATAGGGAACAGATGGGAGCGCAGTATGGATCATGGCTTCCATACCGTGGCAACTGCTGTATCTCAGAGCATTCAGGATCTTATGACTGTCATTAGACTAGACATCCCACTGATCAGTGCAATGGCAGCAGCTGCAGTCCAGCTGCCTGATACTGCCATCTCTCAGGACAGCAGCACATGCCAGACCTCTGGCCTTTCCCCTCAGAGCATCATGCCAGTGGAACATGGGAGGCGAGATCAGGTTGCCCATGAGCAATCTCCAGAAATGCAGCCAACAGCAACTGCATGCCAGGAGCCAGCGATCATGAGATGAGAGCCACCTCAGTCCCATGACCTTTCTGTACAGCATGAGGAGCCAACCAACTCCCACGATCCTGGCCCTCAAAAAGCACTAGAATAGGAGATAGAGAGGCACTTCTAGGCACCCAAAGGAAGCACTGTGTTACAAAAGTAACATTCAAGCCACACAAGTACCAGGCAATGACCATCTCCAACAAGAGAGTCTAGCCACTTCCCCCTGACATTAAACAGCATTACCATCAGCAAATCCCCCACCATCAACATCCTGGGGGGTCACCATTGACCAGAAACATAACTGGACCAGCCACAAAAATACTGTGGCTACAAGAGCAGGTCAGAGGCTGGGTATTCTGCAGCAAGTGACTCACCTCCTGACTCCCCAAAGCCTTTCCACCATCTACAATGCACAAGTCAGGAGTATGATGGAATTTTCTCCACTTGCCTGGATGAATGCAGCTCCAACAACACTCAAGAAGCTCAATACCATCCAGGATAAAGCAGCCCACTTGATTGGCACCTCATCCACCACAGGCGCATCATGGCTGCAGTGTGTACCATCTACAAGATGCACTGCAGCAACTCGCCAAGGCTTCTTCAACAGCGCCTCCCAAACCACCTAGAGTGCTGTTAGGGAGGGAGTTCTAGGATTTTGACCCAGCGACGATGAAGGAACGGCGATATATTTCCAAGTCAGGATGGTGTGTGACTTGGAGGGGAACTTGCAGGTGGTGGTGTTCCCATGCACCTGCTGCCCTTGTCATTCTAGGTGGCAGAGATCGTGGGTTTGGGAGGTGCTATTGAAGAAGCCTTGGCGAATTCTCAATTTGTGCCTAGAGTTGACTGTAACAGGCCTGAAGTGGGAAAAACAGTATACTAGGGGCAATCAAACAATAACTCCAAGGGAATACAGATTCAATAAGACCATGCACATATATTGGCTGTTTTGGTGTCTTTTGTTTTTTAATACAAGATTTACCCCTCAAACAGGATCACAACCAATATTTACCCCTCAAACCACAACCCATACAGTATTGGCCCACCCAGGAGCCACAATGCCTTTTGCTTACTAGGATGTTAGGTAGACTTGTGATGGTATGTTACAGATGTGCTTTCATAATTTAAAATCCTCCATAGCCCCATGGATGATGCAGATACAAGTAGGTTAGAATGGTCTTTCTTATAAGTGAAGGAAATTGAAAATGCTTAGTCAATGAACTGATAGTCCATGTATCCTGTGGGTGAATTCAGTCTGTGAACAAACACACAGGGGCACATGTATCATAGACAGATGCACTAAATTTATTGCAGTATTTTTTTTATATTTTACTGTAGTGAATTACTGTATCAGTTCTGACGAAAGGTCATCGACCTGAAACGTTAACTCTGTTTCTCTCCACAGATGCTGCCTGACCTGCTGAGTCTTTTCACCATTTTCTGTTTTTATTTCAGATTTCCAGCATCCACAGTATTTTGCTTTCGTACTGTATTACCTCACTGGAAAGTGAAACTATCATTCACACATCGAATAAATATTAATTAAAATATTCCTTATGATTATAATACCAAAGTAAAATGGAACACAAAGCTCCAACTTGCAATTTTCCAGACTATAATAATTGAGTAAAAATTTCAAAAATTATAGACAAAACTATTTTGCATGGAGAAATATTCCTCACATCTTCAAATATCTAACAAGTATGTTTTTCGGTTTGTCTAAAAAATGAAAGCTATGTTAATAATAAAGTGCACATGTACAGAATGATCACACAGATGACAACACTCTGCAAACTGATGTAGACATCAAAATCTACACCAGCACTTAGAATAGCACTGCTCTGAAGTAAATGTTGCATAGTTCTTAGATGGGCTTGAAATTTCCAACTCTCATAGCACATTAGGACAGATCATATAAACTCCACTAGAAATGTCAAGAATCTGAAGAGGCAGCTTTAGTAGAAAGGACGCAACTTTAAGTGTATAATGCTAGCTTACACTGGTTCATTTTTCCCCTCTTCATTAGTGAGAAAATGGACTCTTGTAAATGCTTGTTAAAATCTCAACCTACACTTCTCTAGTTAATGTGAGTGATCCATTTGTGTTCATTTCTGCCTGACAACGCATACGGGAAGATTAATTGTCCCATGTCAAACTGTAGCCACCCTTGTTCCCTACTCATTTCCTTTTTTTCTACAGTGGTGCAGTAATAATAGTTCTAGGCTCTTGTTTTATCACTTGGATTGGAAGAATGTACGTTTTTCACCAACCAACAAAGAATTTAGCTGTCCAACGGCAAACACTAGACTAGGTTAGACTAGGGCAACTGATTATTGTTTTTGAATGAATGAATGCTACCTTATTGAAATTGCTTGATCACATAATGATTACAATTACCGTCTGTTTTACTGCAAGTTTCCATTTTTTAACTTTCTACTACCATAAGTTCTTCTAGTGTATCAACTCAGTAAGCTCTAATTTAATCATAATCAATAAGCTTAATAACTAATTTTGCCCAATTATATTAAGGAACCTCTTCTGGAGTGAATGGATTTAAAAAAATAACTGCTGCTGTTACTGATTTTCATTACATACTGGATTTAAATTATATTTTATGATCCATATTTTATTCTAGATAAATAATATTCAACATTAATATCTCAAAAAGAAAAAAAATCAAAAATATTTGCATTTATACCTCACAAAACATGTACGAAGCAGCTTTACAATAAGAATAATGAGCAAAAATTAATCTTTCAATTGTCCATTTGTCTTTATTGGTCCTTCTACAGGCTTATGTTATACTCATTGCAATTAATCATACAAAGGATTTTTAACTGATGGGGCATTTTGGAACTGTGACTGTAGTGGTTAAATTATATTACAGGAATGGCCAGATGTCACAAAGGGTGATATGCATGCGCTCATTTCATCTGCAGCTTTGTCCTGGACCTGTCTATTTACAGCACTACAGCTAAGCACTCTGAAGGCCTATTCACACATGAATCCTTTCAGAAAGTGCTGAAGCACCCCTTAAGCCCACTTAACTACCATTTTCACACACTCTCCCAGCTCTCCTTTTTGTCCTTGCTTCCATTACATCAAACACAGGAACAAAGAAAGAGAACAGAAACTCGGAGGCAGAGAATAGACCCATCACAAATATTAATTTGAAAAGGTGTTGAAGTGCAGAATCTGCTTTTATTCACAAGGACAACTTGCATTTTTTGTGTGAAATTCTCTTAGCTGCAATAAGCTTGGTTTTCAGGCAAAGACGAGCACAGGCTCAAAGTGCAATTATACACAGCGAACTGCTTCAAATCAAACGCTGCACCGAAATGCTTTAGATCTATAGTGATAGAGATTTAATGGAATTTCTATATGAAATGTTTAATTCACAGTCTATGTTAAAGGGAATACAACAAAACTAAGATACTGTGGGAGTGCTTTCCCAATAAAAGGAATTGATTGAAAACTGAACTCTAAGGTTTCATTAATTAAAATGTTAACCAATATAGAATATGCCAACATTTGAGCTTAAGACATTTTATTCTAAATGTAATTTTTAAAAAACATTATTTTTATTATTCTTACTATTTTGAAATGATGGTAAGTTAATCATTCAGTATGCATAGAATATACTATAGTATCACATAATATCCTGGACTAACTTTCATTAGCAAAACAAATTAAAACAATTTGCAACAACATATTATCTATGGATGATTTTAAATTTATCAAACATTCTGAACAAACTGTTCTTAAATTAACTTGTGTAAATCCAAGCACATTTCTATTAGCCAATGTTATGGAAAATGTATACTGTTGCTTGAGCTTACTAATATGTTTAACATATTCTGAAAAGAAAATCTTATTTAGCCCAAAAGTAGACTTTAAAAAACGACATAAAATCACAGAATAAAAGACTGACAATATGCTAAATTATTTTTTCAGTCAATTACTTGCATTTATAATTTGTAACTATTACTTCAGATATGAGTCTGGCATATTATTATGGTCCAAAGTTGACAGCTGGCAACTAGAAAATGAAGGCCAATTAGTCAAATCTATTAGTGCCTTCCCCTCAACCCCACCCCCCTCCCAAAAAAAATAGATGGTTTAATATATCAGTTACAGATAGTTAAATGATGGTCACAGAAGTAATGTATAAATTACATTGCTATGTCTGCTCAAAAAAAATTAGTTGCCAGTTGTTGCCAATCAAAACTAGACACACAATTGAGCCTTGAATACAATAAGTATGGACATCCTTTTTTATATATGAGTATAGTGTCATTTGCTACCTTACTGCCAAGCATCTGTGGTTTAATGTAATTTGTACAGACTCCTTCTATGAATTTCACACAGTTAAAACATGGTTTTGATCTGTGCATCATTTGACACAAATCAATCTGGTTCCCATTATTGGCACAATGGTTTTGATTAAACTGAAATACAGTTTGACTCTCTCCACCCATATACACATCTCTTTTTATCACCACCTTCTGTCTGATTAAAAAGTCCAGAGAAACCTAATTTTAATTTAAATTCAGGCTGATTTGCAGGTGTTCCTGGGGGTTACAAATTTATCAGGAACATAACCACCACTGCTGAGATCAAAACACCACACAGCATGCCAGCAACTTCATGGGCCACAGCCACTCAATGGGTAGTGGCCTCCTCGTAGGCTTTAAGATGAAATACAAAACAGCCAGCAGGAATCTATATCTTATTCAGACCTGAAGAAAATGTTGCCCTCTTCCCTCCCCCAAAATGCACACACATACAATTACTGATAATCTGCTTACACAGGCAGACTTCGGTGGGTTTGCTAACATTAACTGCAAACAGTCTTTAGACAGAAAATAGAGCCAACCACCAGGTGTCCCTTAATGTTTAAATTAATGCTGCTTATTATCCATTTGCTCTGAATTAAAAGAGAAACAAACTGTACTGTCTAATTCCTTTCTTTCTGGTCATAAAAAGTTCAGTATTATTAGGAAAGCATGTTTTGTGTTTTTAATTGTACCTTGGTTATATTATAAATAACTACAGTTTTAACCTTACTTTACGGATAAACACTGAAACAGTAAAAGCCATACTTGCAACAGTTGTTTAAGGTAATATCCAATAAATAGTGTTTTAAAGATTGTAATTATCAATAAAGGTTTATAATTTTGTTTTTTTAGATGAATACATAGTTAAGTACAGAAATATTGTGGATTTATTTTTATGACCCTAAATGTAAACATAATTTCAACATATTATCCTAATGAGAACTGTATAAATTAACCAGCGACAACTTGAACTTATGTGTTACTTACACAAAGGCTATCACAGGTGATCATGAAATGGGAAATGGTATTCCCCTAACCACTCACACAATGCCACTTGCAATGTCAAATTATTACATTCTTGTGAGTCCTAACTAAACTGCACCATTTTCAAGGACTTCATTACAATATGCTTTCAGATATTCTGTTAAGGTTGAACTGCTGATTGAATGCAAAGTAGGCAGATGCATATTTCTACTGGCTCTGTACATTCTGTGATCTCTCCAAGCCCTCAAAATCTTTCCTTGATCTTTGCAAACATGGCAGAGCACAGTGTTATTTATGCATTCATTTATCTTTTCATCAAGGTCGGCTTATGTGGTCTTTAGCGTCTTCGAATTCTCATAATCAACTCAGATCAGCATCTGCATTGTGTGTACTTGTAACATGGATAATGGATCTCACTTACAATACCTACAAACTCAGCTGAGAGCAATACAAAGCAAACGGGCGTAAGATGCACCATCCTAGCCTGAGTCCTGATGAATAAAAATGAAGATCTTGTCAAATGATGAAGTGACAGGTTAATTTACAGAAAGGGATAGTGTGAACATACAGCAGCTCAGCTACTCCAGTCTGTACATGGGGTGCCATCTATCTGCAGGAAGGGCAATTGCAGTATGTCCACTAATCTATGTGATCTTGCAGTTTTGTGAAATCAGAGAAACTGAATTGATGATAAAGGCAAATGTAAGATTAGACACAGGGGCTCTCTCACCAAAAAACATGATTTTCAACAAAGGCCACCATATCAAACAGTGATACAAAGCCTGAAGCAGTTGTCTGTGCTCTTGCCATTTTTCTCTCCTTTAATTTTGCTGCCCTGTGGTTTTCAGTTCCGACATTATGATCTGCACTGCCACCAAAGATAATTATTCTACCCTTTAGGCCATCAGACAGCTATTTTTGATCATGTATGTATAAAAGATGTTTTTTGCTTCTCAGAACTGCTTAGTCGATATCAGTGGTGTTAACAATTTCAAAAATCTGTCTGAAAAAAAACTACCAATGCTTTGGGAAAAATGTAAGGAGAAAACCAATTTTATTAATTATGTTGCACCTTTGCTATGTGAATTTTAAAATTGTAGGCTTTTGCTAACATTAATTACTTTTTCTTATATCTGCTAAGACGTTTATGAGAAATGTTCTGACACGGCATTGCACCTGCCAGAAAAAATGCAAGCCTATAAAATGTTTTATTTCCTCAGCTATCAGGTTTCCAACTTTCAAAAATATAACTGTATAGGCACCTCAACAAGATAGTGATACACCTCCTAACTAAGGTACCAGGTGGTAGAGTTGCAAGCTGGATGCCAACTATCATTGGCATTTCAACACATTAAGCTAAGAAGTCTTCCAGGCAGTAGATCTAAAACAGCTTCTGCTGAATGTTCTGATGGCTGGATTGTTCTGATGGCTGGCATCCAAGGCAGAACAAAGATACATCTTTCCTTGCCCACCAACATGATAAGGTGACTTACGTAACAGTAATAAAATGTAGCAGAGTACTTTTTGACTGAACTTTTTCTTTAAATCAATAATACACTGATAATCAAACGCAATAAAAGATGTATTTTCAGGCGAGCCCCGAACAACTGGCCTTAAACTGTTTGGTATTTGCCCAATTCCAGAAAGAGGTTAAGTAAGGGATAGGACATGCCCCTGGGTGCTTCAACCACTAGTTATCTGAAAATGTACCTGCAAGCCTACATCTACCACATCTCTGCGGAGAAAGCAGACCACCAGGGGAAATAAACTAGCAACAGTGACCCAACCACAGACAACCAACAGAACATTAATAGACAGGACCCCCGTGTTCCTTCACTCAACTGAATCCAAGGGAACAAGAACAAATAACTTCAATACTTGAATCCACATTGTTCCCAGTGCAGGCACACTCCCAATCACACCAAGAAACCTTAATGTATCAATGTAATCCTCCCACAGGCACCATGTAATCAAAATGTACAAAGGCTTCATAAATTATACATGTGAATATAAATTCTTGAAGACACAAATATGTTGGTGAAATGCCAATAACACAATTCATTTATTACATAATTGAATGGACTAACACTTGTTTAAAATGAGCCAACCATCCACTTATTGTGAAATTCTGGGTAAAGAATATTCATAGTTTAGCCCTTGAAGGAAAACCAGCAAAATTTACTTTACTTATCAATGGAAACCCATGCCTCCAATCATAAAGCACAAATCAAACCCATTTCTAGTCAATTACTCAAAGCAATCACCCCAAAAAAAGTTCCATTTCACCTTAAAAAAGGGACCAATCATCAGACAGCAGCACCCAAAGGCCTCACAATCCCAATCCCTCGCCAGCAATTCCATCCCCCTCCCTAGCCACTGTCTCAGGCTGAACCAGACTGTTCGCAATTTCGGCGTTCTATTTGACCCCAAGCTGAATTCTGACTCCATATCTTCTTGGCTCCCCATCCTCCACCCTCTATAAATGTCAGCTGTCCATATCCTAATTCATACTAAGTCCCATTCATCCAACACCTCCAATTTAAAATTCTCATCCTTGTGATTAAATCCCTTCACAGTCCTGCCCCTCCCCATCTGTGTAACCTCCCCAGCCCTATAGCCTTTCCTAAATTCTGCATTTCTCCAACTCTGGTCTCTTGTGTCCCCCCCCCACCACTCCCTTCACCCTACCATTGGCAATGGTGATTTCAGCCTTCTAGGCCCTAAGCTCTGGAATTCCCTTTATGTATGCTACACTTTTGCCTTGGATTCTAACCTCTAACTCTAACAATAGCTAAAAGATAAACAGAATATCAAGTACATGAAACTCTGACTATAGGGCATGTCTTTTATCTTAATTTGGTAAAATTAGACCCACGAGGGTTAATTCATCTTGGGCGGTAGTGCAAAACAGGCAATAGCAAATTGGCAGCCCGTTTTACAATCACCAATTTTCTTTTCCATTTTCCCCCAGCTCTACCTCCTCACCACATTTATTGACCACCCACTGCCTCTCTGTTCTCTGACTGTTTTGGATGTGCAGAAACTTTCTCCAATTAAACATTGGGAAGACCAAAACCATTATCTTCGGCCCCGCCACAAACTCCGTTCAGGCTGAACTGGACTGTTTGCAACCCTGGTGTCCTATTTGACCTTGAACTCAGCTTCTGACCCCATAACCACTCCCTCACAAGGACCACCTATTGCCATCTCCATAATATCTCCGCCGTCGCCCTTGCCTCAGCCCATCACCTGCTGAAACCCTCATCAATGCTTTTGTTACCTCCAGATTCATTTATTTCAATGCTCTCCTGGCCCGCATTCCCACTCCAGGGACTTGAGCACATAAAGCTAGGCTGACACTCCAGTGCAGTGCTGAGGGAGTGTTGCACTGTCGGAGGTGCCGTCTTTCGGATGAGACGTTAAACCGAGGCCCCGTCTGCTCTCTCAGGTGGATGTAAAAAATCCCATGGCACTATTTCGAAGAAGAGCAGGGGAGTTAACCAACATAACAAAAACAGATGATCTGGTCATTATCACATTGCTGTTTGTGGGACCTTGCTGTGCGCAAATAGGCTGCCGCGTTTCCCACATTACAACAGTGATTCCACTTCAAAAAAAAAGTACTTAATTGGCTGTAAAGCGCTTTGAGATGTTTGGTGGTCATGAAAGGCACTATATAAAGGCAAGTCTTTCTTTTTCCATAAACTTAAGCTCATCCAACTCTTTGCTGCCCGTATCCTAACCTGCATCAAGTCTCACTCACCCATCACCCCTGCGCTCACTGACCTACATTGGCTTCCGGTCAACCTTGATTTTAAAATTCTCATCCTCGTGTTCAAATCCCTCCATGGCCTCGCCCCTCCTTACCTCTGTAACCTCCTGCAGCCCTACGACCCTCCAAAAATCTGCATTCCTCCAACTCTTGCCTCTTCTGCATCCCCCACTTCCTTCGTCCCACCAGTGGTAGCCGTGCCTTCAGCCATAAAGGCCCTAAGCTCTGGAATTCCCTCTCTAAACCTCTCTCTCCTCCTTTAACACCTTCCTTAAAACCTACCTCTTTAACCAAGCTTTTACTCACCCATCCTACTATCTCGTTCTGATGAAAGGTCATCGACCTGAAACGTTAACTCTCTTTCTCTCTCCACGGATGCTGCCTGGCCTGCTGAGTTTTTCCAGCGTTTTCTGTTGTTATTTCGGATTTCCAGCATCCGCAGTATTTTGCTATCGTATCTCATTCTTTGGCTTGGTGTCAATTTTTGTCTGATTACGCTCCTGTGAAGCATCTTGGGAAGTTTTCCTATGTTAAAGCCATTATTTAAACGCAAGCTGTTGTTGTTGACAGTGCAGGGGAAGGATGAGAAGCCATTGGTGTTGATGTGCTATTTGCATTCTGAATGTAGGTAAGGAATTGGAGGAGGATGGTGTGGTCAACCACACAAAATGCTGCAGAAAAGGAGAATGGAGGAGGAACAATCCACCACACAGAGAATGTAATTTGTCATTCTGGCTAGGGCCACTTTAGTGTTTTGAAAAGGGAGAAAATCATACTGGAGGGACTTAAGCCCAGAGTTTTGGTAGAGATGGGCACAGCTACAAGGTAATGATATGTGTGAGGACCTTAATGAAGGGATTTGGAAATGGGACTACAGTTGGAGAGGATAGTGAGTTTGGGGGTGGGGGTGGGGGGGGGGGGTAGAGTTTAAGGAGGGCTTGATGAGCTAAGGAAAGGCAATCATTGCTGATGTCAGTTACCACAGGGGGCAGGAAGTGGAGTTGAGTGGTCAGGAGCTGATTGAGAAAGGGACTGAAGGAGCAAGTGGTGGGTTTAATGGACAAAATGAGCTTGGAGAGAGGTGAGCAAGCAGCTGCAAAAAGATGGGGGACCTGGGCTACAGCAGGTAGAAAACTAGAGGAAGGTTGGGGGCAGAGAGGACCAAGAGAAGGAAGCAATGGAGGCAGCTACATGGATGGTCAGGATCTTAGAGATGAAGAAATCCATGAGCAACTCAGATTTGATGTTTCAGATAAGGGTGGAAGGGACACCTACATACAATGTGGCATTAAGCAACATTAGCTAGAGAAACAGATGCATTATTTTCACAAATGTGGATCCTCTAGAGAACAGCGCATAATCATATACTCTGCACTCATATAGGTCTTCCGGCACCTGTGTTCAACGCCCTGCCCTACATCAGCAGAAAGTGGTACGGCGTTATGAATAAAAATCATGCAAGTCAATGCTTGCTTCACAGGGAGTGTTCATGACTCCTAGTCACTATTAAATCCATTATTCTCTCTCACCCTGGTCGTTCCCCCTGGTAGGGCCCTCATCTTCGTTCCCTTAAGTCCAAGGGGCGCAGACTTGAACGGGTATGGCGGACACTGGTTTAGCCATTCACTACCAGATTTGGCTGGACCACATAAAGTATTATCGGGTCCTGCTCTCGTCCGTCAAAAGTGCTCACTATTACAGGATCATTCTGGAATGCAAAGATAGCCCCCGGCTTCTTTTCTCTACTGCAAACCGTCTTCTTAAACCCCTCTCCCGTCTCCTCTACCCTCACCTCCAACAAGTGCGAGATCATCATGGACTTTTTGTCTCTAAGATTGAGACCATCCGATCAGCTGCCTCTGCCACTTCCCTTCCTTCCCCTAGCTCACCGGGCCAAACTTCCTCTAAGGTTCCCCCCTGCCCTAGCCCTGAACTCACATCTTTTTCAAGTTTCTCTCCAATCTCCCCTCATGCCCTCTCCATGCTCATCTTGTCCATGAGACCCACTTCCTGCTCCCTCGACCCTATTCCCACTAAACTGCTGACCACCCAACTTCCTTTTCTGGCTCCCATGTTAGCTGAAACTGTTAACGGTTCTCTCCCCTCAGGTACTGTCCCCCTCTCCTTCAAATCTGCCATCATCAGCCCGCTCCTCAACAAAAACAACCCTTGACCCCTCTGTCCTTGCAAACTACCACCCAATCTCCAACCTCCCATTCATCTCCAAAGTCCTTGAACGTATTGTCACCTCCCAAATCCGTGCCCATCTTTCCCAGAACTCCATGTTTGAATCCCTCCAATCAGGTTTCCGACCCTGCCACAGTACCGAAACAGCTCTTATCAAAGTCACAAATTACATCCTATGTGACTGTGACAAAGGTAAACTATCCCTCCTCGTCCTTCTCGACCTATCTGCAACCTTTGACCACTGCATCCTCCTCCAATGACTCTCCACTGTCGTCCAGCTAGGTGGGACTGCACTCGCCTGGTTCCATTCTTATCTAATAGTAGCCAGAGAATCACCTGCAATGACTTCTCTTCCCACTCCCCCATTGTAACCAAGTTGGCAAATTGTAACTTGTGGAGTGACACAGGGATCAGTGCTGGGGCTCCAACTATTTACAATCTATATTAATGACTTGGATGAAGGGACTGAGTGTAATGTAGCCAAATTTGCTTTTGATACAAAGATAGGTGGGAAAGCAAATTGTGTGGAGGACGCAAAGAATCTCCAAAGGGATATAGATAGGCTAAGTGAGTGCGCAAAAATCTGGCAGATGGAGTTTAATGTGGGAAAATGCGAGGTCATCCATTTTGGCAGGAAAAATAAAAAAGCAAATTATTATTTAAATGGGGAGAGATTACAAAATGCTGAGGTACAGAGGGAACTGGGGGTCCTTGTACATGAATCACAAAAAGTTAGCATGCAGGTACAGCAAATAATTAGGAAGGCAAATGGAGTATTGGCCTTTATTGCAAAGGGAATGGAGTATAAAAGTAGGAAAGTCCTGTTACAACTGTACAGGGTGTTGGTGAGACCACACCTGGAGTACTGCGTACAGTTTTGGTCTCCTTATTTAAGGAAGGATATACTTGCATTGGAGGCAGTTCGGAGAAGGTTCACGAGGTTGATTCCGGAGATGAAGGGGTTATCTTATGAAGAAAGGTTGAGTAGGTTGGGCCTATACTCATTGGAGTTTAGAAGAATGAGAGGGGATCTTATTGAAACATATAAGATTCTGAAGGGGCTTGACAGTTGAGATGCCGAGAGGATGTTTCCCCTCGTGGGGGAATCTAGAACTAGGAGGCATAATTTCAGAATAAGGGGGCACCCTTTTAAATCGGAAATGAGGCGGAATTTCTTCTCTCAGGGGGCCGTGAATCTTTGGAACTCTCTTCCCAAGAGAGCTGTGGAGGCTGGGTCATTGAATATATTTAAGGTGGAGACAGACAGATTTTTGAACGATAAGGGAGTCAAGGGTTATGGGGAGCAGGCAGGGTAGTGGAGTTGAGGCCAAGATCAGATCTGCCATGATCTTATTGAATGGCGGAGCAGGCTCGAGGGGCCAAATGACCTACTCCTGCTTCTACGTCTTATGTTGTTCTTATGTGTCCCCCAAGGATCTATCCTTGGCCCCCTCCTATTTCTCATCTACATGCTGCCCCTCGGTGACATCATCCAAAAACACAGCGTCACTTTCCACATGTACGCTGATGACACCCAGCTCCACCTTCCACTTCTCTCAACCCCTCCACTGTCTGTAAATTGTCAGACTGCTTGTCCGACATCCAGTACTGGATGAGCAGAAATTTCCTCCAACTAAATATTGGGAAGACCGAAGCCATTGTCTTCGGTCCCCACCACGAACTGTGCCCTAGCCACCGACTCCATCCCTCTTCCTAACATCTGTTTGAGGCTGAACCAGACTGTTCGCAACCTTAGTGTCATATTTGACCCTGAAATGAGCTTCCGACCACACATCCGCGCCATAACTAAAACCATCTATTTCCTTCCGTAATATCGCCCGTCTCCGCCCCTGTCTCAACTCATCTGCTACTGAAACCCTCATCCATGCCTCTGTTATCTCTAGCCTTGACTATTCCAACGCACTCCTGGCTGACCTCCCATGTTCTACCCTACGTAACCGTGACCACCCGATTGGTGCGCAGCCGCGCCCCCAGCGCACCTTGGGGGGGGAACATTGGTACTGAGGGAGTGCTGCATTGTCAGAGGCGCCGTTTTTTGAGATGTTAAACCAAGGCCCTGTCATCATCTCAGGTGGACGTAAAAGTAGTCATGGTACTAGTCAACAATCAAGGAGAACTGAGAATGCAGACTCGGAGCTTGTAAGCACTGACAATTTTAATATGGGAGACAGTCTAAGAAGGGAGTCCTCGAGTTCAGCAGAAATGGGAGGGGGTTCCTAGGATCTGGCCATATTGGGAGTAACAGGGGCCAGTAGCCTTGTAAGAGAGGGAGATCCAGGAGAATGTGACCCAAGCTGCCCTTGGCCCCTTTCAAACCTTCAGAGTCTTGTTTTCACCTATCAATCTGCTTCCCAACCCATTTGCAGCTTCAGTTACCCCTTCCCAACTACATTTGCCTTTCTGAGCCAGCTCCTGTCTTTACATTCTTGCCTTATAGTATTTAAGGGTAAATGTTCTGCATCTTAAAATTAATGGATGGAAAATAATGGGCACGGAGTCCACATTTTCCTGATATGTACCTTCAGGGTACACCAAGAGTGCAGAAGTAGAAAATTTACTCTTTTGTGCATTATTCAAGTCTGCCAACTTGTACGGTCTTTAGTGGAAAGGAATATTCAGCGAGATGTATAACGGACAGCCAATCTGCTACTGCCAATTTTCCATCCCCAACAAAGTTGAAATTTACTCCAACATCTATTAATTATACCTGACTTGACTGAAATAAAGCTTCAATAATTCAATATCCAATTTTCTTCAAAGTCTTGGAACTCTACCCTTCAAGTCATACTGATACACAGATTGCATGCTGGGGAATTATACATCCTGTATATGTGTAGAATGCATAGATGTGGTTGGAAGCTCTGGATAACTATTGTGAAATAGAAATATCCAGTCAAAGCCCAGGGTTCTGAGCTGAATGAGGCCTTGAAGTAAAAACTTTAATGAGTTTAGAAGAATGAGAGGGGATCTCATTGAAACGTATAAAATTCTGACAGGGCTAGACAGACTGGATGCAGGGAGGATGTTTCCCCTGGCTCGAGGGTCGAGAACGAGGGGTCACAGTCTCAGGATACAGGGTAGGACATTTAGGACTGAGATGAGGAGGAATTTCTTCACTCAGAGGGTGGTGAACCTGTGGAATTCTCTAGTACAGAAGGCTATGGAGACCAAGTCACTGAATATATTTAAGAAGGAGATAGATTTCTAGACAGAAAAGGCATCAAGGGGTATGGGGAGAGAGGGGGAATATGGTATTGAGAGAGAGGATCAGCCATGATCATATTGAATGGCAGAGCAGGCTCGAAGGGCCAAATGGCCTACTCCTGCTCCTATTTTTCTATGTTTCTATGAAGGTATTAAAGAGCACAAAAGATAATTCAATGGGAAAATGTCATCATGCTATGTGAAATCTGGAATACCTTTATGTTTTAATTTTCTTTAAAATCACATTTTGGACATTAGAAAATTCAATTACTAAGAAAAACATGGCAGATGAATTTCGTTTCAAATTAATTTTGAGAGATTCAATTGTTTCATCAATAAACTCTAATAGCTACTCTTTTTACAGGAAAACATGATAAAATATTTGCATAAGCAGATTCAATGTTAAATGTTGACATTAAAGCACTACCAAAATTTATGACAACACATTTGTAGACAGGAAGTGCACCCATATGCAAGATTTTTTAATAATATGTGAATATGTAAGTGAGTAGTCTCTACATACCAAAATATTAATTTTAAGATATATTAAAGTAACTTCACTGATCCCTTGCTCCTAGCAGGGAGCCATGTTCAAAGGGAGCGTAGGTCAAAAACAGGGTAACAACACTGTAGTGCCAATTCTCTGATACACGCTCCCTTTGAGCGTAGCTCCATTCGGGAGCACAGTATTAGTGAATTTATCCTGTTGTGTTTTCTAGTTTTAAGTCCAAATTTCCTGTGCCAGAGCCAAGTAGTATGAATGTCTTCAAACGAGTTGACAAAGATCTTGGATAAGCTGTTGATATCATACACAAGGTTATTCTTTACTACTCTAAGAAATCATTCACTGTAAAAGAATCTATAATAGTAGGAAAGAGTACTCAGTAATGTATAAGGAATACAAACTAGCAAAGTATGAAAAAAAATTATTATACTCAAAACGGAGTTGCCTAAATTCTAAATGAACCTTTCCATCTCAATAAAGCATGTGCAGCTTTAGTTAATTCTGAATGAATGTATTTATAGTAAATATATCAAAACAATTATGTAGATCAGCAAGTAGTCTTCTGCTGTTAGCTCCTCTGCCCATAGAAATGAAGGGCAATTTTTTACACCCGAGCAAGCTAGCAACCATTGTGACACCAACAAAAATTATCCTATACATAATAAAGCATTGTTGCTGCAAAAATTATAAATATAAATACGGAGAGCAGCCTGACAAAAATAATTTTAATTATGGCTTTATACATGGATCTTCAGAAATTGCTTTAGTTTATTGAACATTACTCTTTATTGCCTTTGATCTGCCTTAGTACTCAGTTCTCCACAAACTATTCTGGGTGGTCTCCCATCAAGATTCGGTGATCACAGTCTCTTTCTATTGGTTGCCTTCTAGGGATTCACATCAGCTGTGTTCTTACATACATCTGACAACTTTATTAGTTCACTCAGAGAGTACTTCTATGCTTCACCACAGCATATATACCTTTCTCAAACAACTCCACTTTTTGGTTGACTCAGAACAAATAATTATATAAATACTTCAGCAGTTATTCTCTGTAATAAGGTCCAAATGAAGAGAAAATTCACATTACATGTAAGTCAGAGCTAGGTTTTCATGTTCAGGCTCAGAAAATCAATTCTGGATTGATTTTTGTGTATATATCTTTATTGTCAGAGGATTAATTGATGAATTTTTCATTTGATGAGTCAGGTGGAATGGGCTCTAAGGCAGAGAGTGAGAAGAATTCTAATATCATCCCTTGAACCCAGGCAGCATTTTATCCCTGAATTCTGACACCATCCGTCTCAATTTTCACTCATAATGGTTTATCATAATCTATTTGTTGCAAAACATATATAAGTTGTCCTAAAGCAGAAATAACAGCCTGATATTTTATGAAAGTATCTATTTACAGGTAATTTTAAAATAATCACTATATAATGAAGGTGGAAGTAGCCTGCACCACTGTTAATTTATTCTTTATTGTCCAAATGTCATTTATATCTTGAAAAAAGGCTTTAAAATACTACAGTATTAGTATTTGTATTATGTCACGATGATTATTGCTGTATTTATGCAATCAAAACACAAAATGCTAAACAAAACTATGTGACTTCTAACAGCATGTGCACTGCTGCTCAACTTGATGACATGCAATTTATTCTCTCTCAACTGGGGGAGGAGGGGATAATCATTAATTATTTTTACCAAACGGTGTAAATTATTTGAAATACATTTTGTTTTCAATAATCCACGTACCATGCTATGTTTTTGAGCAGCACCACGTGGAATAACTTTAAAGGTCTCAATTGCAGTATCAGACACTGCAAATTCCCTAAATTTTCTGTGATCAGTCTCATTGGCCGCGATTTCGCCTACCGAGGCAGGCTAAGTGCGGCCGAGGTAGGTGCCAGACGGCGACCCTGCTCCCGGTTCCATCCAGCTGTGTGAGAAGAATTTTCCGTTGATTGGGCTTGTTAAGCCCGCTCTGCGAGGTTCCCGGCCAATTAAGAGGAAGCAGGTCTGATGACATCATTTGATGATGCGCCATCAGCCGGTATCCAGAAAGGGGCCATGTCCAAATTGATTTTGACAGTTGTTCTGTCAGTGTTCTACAGCATTGAGGTGCTGCAAACACTAACAAGCACTGCAGAAAGGTGCACGGCTGCACCCAGGCTCTCCCATGACCCCCTCCATATGCTTATGTAGGGAGTCACAGCACGCAGGGAGGTTCTCTTCCCTTCCCATGGGCAAAAGAAACTTCCCCATGAGATCAACACAGCCTAGGTTGCACATTGCACAGGAGGACTGCACAGAGTGGGATTAAACAGAGTGGACTTGAACAGAGTGTTTTATTTGGGAATTTGGAAAAAGTGGGAATTTCTGGTAAGTAGGGGAAGGAGTTGTTGCTTTTTGCCTACACTACTTGTAGTGCTTTGTGCTACAGGTAGATATATAATTTCAGTACCCTTAACTTAATCTAGATCAAGTAGTCAAGAAACTACACTGTAAACTAGGTTATCTAATTACAAATTTAATTAAATTTAATTAAATAAAACAAGATCATCTAGGGATGGCAGTGCAGGTGGTTTGCCGCAACTGCAGCATGTGGGAGTTTGTGAAGAGCATTGTGATCCCGGGCAACCACGTTTGCTCAGAGTTTTTGAGCTGGAGTCTGAGGTGCAGACATTGTGGGGCATCAGGGATGGGGAGAGTTACCTGGACACTTTGATCCAGGAGGCAGTTAGGTAGTGGTACACGTCTGGTTAGTGGTCAGGGACAGGAGGGTGTGAAAGCAACTCAGGCAGGTAAGGGGACCCCAGGTGCAGTGCTGGAGGAGCCTCAGGCTTTTCCCCTGTCCAACAGGTATGAGGTTCTTGCTGCCTGTGTAGATGAGGAAAAAATCTGCAGGGTGGATGAGCAAGCTGACCATGGCACCATGGTGCAGGAGGCCATTGAAGTGGGGGGGAGTGAAAGGGAATGTAGTTGTGGTAGGGGACAGTATAGTCAGGGGGATAGATACTGTTCTCTGCAGCCGCGACCGAGAGTTCGGAAGGCTGTGTTGCCTGCCCGGTGCCAGGGTTAAAGACACCTCCTCGCAGCTGGAGAAGAACTTTGAGTGAGAGAGGGAGTATCCAGTTGTCTTGGTCCACGTAGGGACCAATGACATAGGTAGATCTAGGAATGAGGTTCTGCTGAGGGAGTTTGAGGAGCTGGGATCCAAATTAAAAGCTGAACCTCAAAGGTAATAATCTCTGGATTGTCCTGGTGAACTCAATAACTAGGGCAGTAGACAGAGCTTTAAACGAATGAAGAGGGGCGGGTGGGGGGGGGGTGGTGGGATTCAGGAAAAAGTACAATTCAAAGCAGCGAGACAAATGTCAAGGCTCTAGAGCAGAGTAGAGTTTTGGGTAAACATAAACAGAGTGGGTCAGGAAGGGACAGAGAGAGTAACAAAGGTAATAAGGCATCAGTGACTAAGGTGACATCAGGGAAAATTAGAAATAAGTCAAAGCTAAAGGCTTTATCTGAATGCTTGAAGCATTCGCAACAAAATACATGAATTAATAGCGCAGATAGAAATTAACAGGTTTGATCCATTAGCCATAACGGGGATGTGGTTGCAAAGTGGCCAAGGTTGGTAACTAAATATTCCAGGATACTTAACTTTTAGAAGAGATACGCAAAAAGGATAAAAGGACGGGATAAAGACAGTAGAGAGAAAGGATCTTAGCTCCGAAAATCAAGAAGTAGAATCAGTTTGGGTGGAGCTAAGAAACAGCAAGGGGCAGAAAACATTGGTGGGAGTTGTTTATAGGCCCCCAAACAGTAGTTGTAATGTAGGGTAGAGTATAAATCAGGAAATTAGAGGCGCATGTGACAAGGGTAATACAGTAAACATGGGGGACTTTAATCTACATATAGACTGTGCAAACCAAATTTGCAGTAATAGTGTGGAGGACGAATTCATGGAATGTATGCAAGATAGTTTTCTAGATCAGTATGTTGAGGAACCAACGAGGGAACAGGCTAGTTTAGATCTAGTATTGTGCAATGAGAAAGGGTTAATTAATAACCTTGTAGTAAAGGGGCCTTAAGGGAAGAGTGACCATTAATGATAGAATTTTATATTCAGTTTGAAAGTGATTTAGTTAAATCTGAAACTAGGGTCTTAAATCTAAACAAAGCAAACTATGTAGGTATGAGGGGCAAGTTGGCTAAGGTAGATTGGGAAACTACGTTAAAAGGTATGACGGTAGAGAAGCAATGGCTAGCATTTGAAGAATTAATACATAATTTACAACAAATATACATTCCTTTAAGACACAAAAACCCCACAGGAAAAGTGGTCCAACCGTGGCTAACAAGAGAAGTTAAAGATAGTATTAGATCAAAGGAAGAGGCTTATAATGTTGCCAAAAAGAGTAGTAAGCCTGAGGATTGGGAGGATTTTAGAATTCAGCAAAGGAGGACCAAGAAATTGATAAAGAAAGGGAAAATAGAAATAAACTAGCGAGAGACATAAAAACAGACTGTAAAAGCTTCTATAGGCATGTAAAAAGGAAAAGATTAGCGAAAGTAAATGTGGGTCCCTTACAGGCTGAGACAGGAGAAATTATAATGGGGAATAAGGAAATGGCTGAGAAATTAAACAAATATTTTGTGTCTGTCTTAGAGACTTAGGGGGAAAAATTCAGTTGATTTGCTCCTCCTGTTAGCACCCGAAGAGGGCGCTAAAGGGTCGCCACGCTCGTGCCCCGGCCGTGATCTTCGGTAGCGCGCCCTGACTTACCGCCAGATACTACGGCCCGAAAATTAAACCTAATACGCGAGAATACGCACTGTGTACTCTCGCGTATTAGATCCCGAATTGCCGGTTTCCTACATGCACTGCGCATGCGCGGGAAACCGGCACTTCGTGAATTAAAAAGGGGGCGGTTCCTAAGTGAACCGCGTGCGCACTACAGGCTGTGCGCACGCAGTGCACTTAGTTGTTTTTTCAGCTTTGAACGCGCAGGTAAGTGGTGAAGATTTTACACACAAAGAAAGCAGGCGTAGGACCCCCTTTTAACAAGGTAAGTAGTTAATTAAGTGTTATTTTAAATTTTTTTCAACAGGTTTATCTTTTTTAGAGACTTTAAAGAAAGGTAAGTTTATTTTTATAACTTTAAAAAGATTTAAAAAATTTTCAAAAATTTAATTTTTTGTTTAAAGTGGTTAATTTATTTAACTATACTTATTTTATTAATGTGATGGCTTTTTTTTTAATTTAATTGAGGTTTAGCTGTTCTTTTGGGGGTTTGTAGTATTCATAGCTTTGACAGCTCTTGCCATCAAAACTATGAATGAAAGATGGTGTGCTGCCAATGGCTCTAACTGAATCACGTGATCCCAGAGCTCGCACGAACTAATTGCGCCTCTGGGTCACGCAAGCACTGCACGGTTCCAACAGAGAGAGCCTTTGAAACTAAAGTTCGTGTGGGCCCGGAGCAAAAAGGTAGGCACGGAGTGCGATATCGCGGGGAATCCTTACCCCCGCGGGAACCATCCATGTTTAATTTCTGGGCCTATGTATGACAGGGTCAAGGGGGCCTACAAGCAGCCGGCGCGGCGCAAATTAAAGGGGAGGTGCCGGGTAGTCATTTTTGTTGCTGGCCGCCTGCCAGCACCTGCCCCGGCCTCCACTTCAGCCCCCCCGCGGGCTGCCGGCTACGCTCCGTGAGCCTGGCACTTCTCTTGGGTGCCGGGCTCTTTTGCCGGCACTTCGATCCCTGGTGTCACAGCTGGGCTCTGGGTCGCGCTGCGCTAGGCCCCTCCCCTTTAATAAGGAGAGGAAGGCCTGCAGTACCGCGGCGACATGCTGCAGCGCCACACATAGCGCCGCAATATTCACTTGCAGCGCCCCAAGAGGGAGGCGGGATGCTTCCAGTAGCACCCTGCCTCCCTCTTGGGGCGCTACCAGTGAATTTCGGGCGCAGGGGCGCCAATTTTTCAGCGTCCCCCGGCGAAGTCAGCGCCCCAAAGGGGGCGCGACCCAAATTTGCCCCCATAGTCATAACGGCACAGAAGGAGGCCATTCGGCCCATCGAGTCCATGCCGGCTCTCTGTAGAGCAATACAGTCAGTCCCATTACCTAGCTCTATCCCCGTAGCCCTGCAAGTTTATTTCCCTCAAGTGCCTATCCAGTCTCCCCTTGAAAACACTGAGTGTCTCCACTTCCACCACTTCCATCGGCAGCGAATTCCAGGTCATCACCACTCGCTGCATAAAAAAGTTTTTCCTCACAGACCCCCTGTATCTCTTGCCCAAAACCTTAAATCTGTGTCCCCTAGTCCTTGTACCATCAACTAGTGGGAACAGCCTTTCCCCGTCTGTAAGATTCTGAAAAGTGCAATAAAACTGCTGCTACTGTGTGGAGATCAAAATTGCAAACGAATTCTGAGATGATAACGGACGGATTTAAAATGTAAGAAATCAGCATGTGTTCTTTGTTTGTGAAGACACAAAATGGTGGTCAGTATGTGTTCTTTGTTTGAGAGGCCGCCTGGACAAGAAGGGGAGAACATACATCTCACAGGAACAGGAATGTGTCATGCGGAAGGAACTCCAATCAGGGAAGGTTTGGAGTGGAACAGACCTATCCAAGGGAAGCAGAGAGTAATTTACGATCTACGAGGCCTTATAACCCAGTGGCGGGAGTTTTCAGAGATAAGAAGAAGAACACAGAAGACAGAGCAGGAGGAAGATTGAAAGGAGAAAGCTGGCCAGTTTATGTTTCGTATTACAGTTTCCCTTGACCGATCACCCAGAAATGAAGGAGTATGTATGAAGTGAGACATGGGCTTGGATGTTGTTAAAGGGGGTACTTTTATGTACGTTTGAATCATTAAAGGGGCACTTTTATATACTTTGAATTGATAAGCTGCAGGCATATTTATTGCCGGGAGTTTTTTTGAATATATTGCCCAAGGTGCTTCTATGTACACTTGAATTTTGAACTATAGTCTGATTAAAAGACCAATTTTATTGATCACATCCTTGTCTGTCATTGTTAAGCTAATTCGTAATTATCGAGGTCCGAACAGTAGTAAGAGAAAGTGCTACAGTCTAGCCTATCCAAACCCGTCATAATCTTGTACACCTCCATTAAATCACCCCTCAACCTCCTTTGCTCTAATGAAAACAAATCCAGCTTCTCCAACCTGTCCTTGTAGCTAAGATCCCCCATCCCCGGAACCATTCTGGTAAATCTCCTCTGCACCCTCTCAAGTGCATTCACATCCTTCCAAAAGTGTGGTGACCAGAACTGGACGCAATACTCTAGTTGTGGCCTAACCAGCGCTTTATAAAGGTTCAGCATAACTTCTCTACTCTTGTACTCAATACTTCTATTTATGAAGCCCAAGATCCCATATGCTTTGTTAACCACTCTCTCAATATGTCCTGCCACCTTCAGGGACCTATGCACATTAACTCCCAGGTCCCTCTGTCCCTGCACACTCTTTAAAACTGTGCCATTAAGTGTATATTGCCTCTCCCTGTTCCTTCTGCCAAAATGCATCACCTCACACTTCTCTGTATTAAATTCCATCTGCCAATTGTCTGCCCATTCTGCTAGCCTTTCTATGTCCTGTTGCAGCTGATTGGTATCATCCCCACTGTTTGCCACACCCCCAGGTTTGGTGTCATCAGCAAATTTAGAAATTTTACTCAGTATTCCAATATCCAGGTCATTTATAAATATCAAAAAAAGCAGTGGCCCCAGCACTGACCCCTGGGGAACACCACTGTCTACTATCCTCCAGTCTGAAAAACAGCCATTTACCACAACTCGCTGTTTTCTGTCCTTAAGCCAATTCCTTATCCAAGCTGCCACTGACCCACCTATTCCATGAGCCTCAATTTTGTTAACCAGCGTTCTAAGTGGTACTTTGTCAAACGCCTTCCGAAAATCCATGTAGCCAACATCCATTGCATTCCCTTCATCAATCCTCTCTGTTACTTCATCAAAAAATTCAATTAGATTCGTCAAACATGATCTGCCTTTTACAAATCCGTGTTGGCTCTCCTTAATTAGCTTAAACCTCTCCAAGTGCCCATCAATTTTTTCCTTGATTATTGTTTCTAAAACTTTACCCACCACTGATGTTAAACTGATCAGCCTGTAGTTACTAGGTTTATCCTTACATCCTTTCTTGAACAATGGTGTCACATTTACCACTTTCCAATTCTCAGGCACCTCCCCCCCACCGCATCTAGGGAAGATTGGAAAATTATGGCAAGCCCTTCTGCTATCTCCTCCCCCAATACCTTTAGCAACCTGGGATGCAAGCCACCTGGACCAGGTGAGTTGTCCACTCTAAGCATATCCAGCCTTTCTAGTACATCCTGTCTATCAATTTTCACCCCTTCCCATTGCTTCTACTGATATTTTGTCAGCATCCACCTCCTTAGTAAACACCGATACAAAGTACTCATTGAGTATTCTAGCCTTGCCCTGCGCCTCTCAGGATATATCACCTTCTTTGTCTCTAAAAGCCCCACCCCGCCTCTTACTACCCGCTTACTGTTTACATGCCGGTAGAAGATTTTGGGGTTCCCTTTTATGTTAACCGCCATTCTACTCTCATATTCTCTCTTTGACAATCTTATTTTCATCTTGACATCCCCACTCAATTTATTGTATTTGGTCTGGTTCTCCCTTGAAGAATTCACCTGACATGCATCATACACCCTCTTTTTTTGTTTCATCATCTTCTCTATCTCCCTCGTCATCCAAGGAGCCCCTGCTTTGGTTACCGTTTCCTCTTGTTCAAATGTACCTAGCCTGTATTAAAACATCTCCTCCTTAAAGATCACCCATTGTTCCATTACAGTTTTTCCTGTCAGTCTTTGGTTCCATTTTACCCTGGCTAGATCCTTTCGCATCCCACTGCAGTTAGCCCTATTCCAGTTTAGAAGTTCCACTCTAGATTGTTCCTTGCTCCTCTCCATTGCTAATCTAAATCTTATGATACGATGATCACTCGTACCCAAGTGTTCTCCCAGACATTTGGTCGACCTGGTCCAACTCATTCCCCAGCACCAGATCCAGCAATGCCTCCTTCCTAGTTGGGCCAAGAACATATTGGTCAAGGAAATTCTCCTGAACACATTTCAGAAATTCCTCCCCCTCCTTTCCCTTTACCCTAGCATTATCCCAATCAATATTTGGGTAATTAAAGTCCCCCAATATCACCACTCTATAGCTCATGCATATCTCTGTGATTTCCCTGCAGATTTGCTCCTCTACCTCCCTCTCACTATTTGGAGGCCTATAGAATACCCCCAATAGCGTGATCATACCCTTTTTGCTCCTCAACTCTAACCAAATGGATTCTGTCCTTGTCCCCTCAAGAACATACTCCCTTTCCAACACTACAATGTCTTCCTTAATCAGCACTGCCACCCACCTCCCTTTTTTCCTTCCCTATCTTTTTTGAGGATGTAACTGGTAGAATAGATAAGGGAGAACCAGTGGATGTGGTGTATTTGGACTTTCATAAGGCTTTCAATAAGGTCCCGCATAAGAGATTAGCATGCAAAGTTAAAGCACATGGGTTTGGGGGTAAGGTACTGACTTGGATAGAGAACTGGTTGGCAGACAGGAAGCAAAGAGTTGGAATAAATGGGTCTTTTTCCGCGGCAGGCAGTGACTAGTGGGGTACCGCAGGGATCGGTGCTAGGACCCCAGCTATTCACAATATATATAAATGATCTAGACAAGGGAACTAGATGTAATATCTCCAAGTTTGCAGACGACACAAAGCTGGGTGGGCGTGTGTGCTGTGAGGAGGATGCAGAGAAACTCCAGTATGATTTGGACACGTTGGGTGATTGGGCAGATGCAGTATAATGTGGATAAATGCGAGGTTATCCACTTTGGTGGCAAAAACAGGAAGACAGATTATTATCTGAACGGCAATAGAGTGGGAAAAGGGGAAGTGCAACGAGACCTGGGAGTCCTTGTGCACCAGTCGCTGAAGGTAAGCATGCAGGTGCAGCAGGCGGTTAAGAAGGCAAATGGTATGTTGGCCTTCATAGCGAGAGGATTAGAGTACAGGAGCAAGGATATTTTGCTGCAGTTGTACAGGGCCTTGGTGAGACCACACCTTGAGTATTGTGTGCAGTTTTGGTCACCTTTTCTGAGGAAGGATGTTCTTGCCATGGAGAGTGCAGCGAAGATTCACCAGACTGATACCAGGGATGGCAGGAATGACGTATGAAGAGAGATTGGGTCGATTAGGCTTATATTCGCTAGAGTTTCGAAGAATGAGAGGGGATCTCATTGAAACTTATAAAATTCTAACAGAACTAAACAGACTAGATGCAGAAAGGATGTTCCCGATGGCGGGGGAGTCCAGAACCAGGGGTCACAGTCTAAGGATAAGGGGTAAGCCATTTAGGACTGAGATGAGGAGGAATTTCTTCACCCAGAGAGTGGTGAACCTGTGGAATTCTCTACCACAGAAGGCAGTTGAGGCCAATTCATTAAATATATTCAAGAAGGAGTTAGATATATTTCTTAAGGCTAAAGGGATCAAGGGATATGGGGAGAAAGCAGGGACAGGGTACTGAATTTGGATGATCAGCCATGATCTCATTAAATGGTTATTGCCACATCATATTGCCACACGGCTAATTGTGCTTGTAGCTCACCAACCTTATTCACCAGACTTTGTGCGTTTACGTACATGCATTCTAAACCCATTTTTGAACTTTTCTTAGTCTTTCTTAGTCTGCTCCTATCTAATATGGTACTAATACCGCCTCTAGTACTATCTTCTCTAGTACTATCCAACACACTCACTCTTTTATGCACCTTATTTCTCTTTTCTACTCCTATATGCTAGTGCCCATCCCCCTGCCAAGCTTGTTTAAACCCTCCCCAACAGCACGAACAAACTTCCCCGCGAGAATATTGGTCCTGGCTCTGTTGAGGCATAACCCGTCCAGCTTGTAAAGGTCCCACCTTCCCCAGAAACGGTCCCAATGCCTCAGGAATCTAAAGCCCTCCCTGCTGCACCATCTCTCCAGCCACGCATTCATCTGTTCTATCCTCCTATTCCTGTACTCACTAGCATGTGGCACCGGGAGTAATCCAGTGATTACTACCTTTGAGGTCCTGCTTTTTAATCTCTGTCCTAGCTCCCTAAACTCTGCCTGCAGGACCTCATCCCGCTTTCTGCCTATGTCATTGCTACCAATATGGACAACGACCTCTGGCTGTTCACTCTCCCCCCTCAGAGTGTCCTGCAGCCGCTCAGTGACATCCTTGAACCCTGGCACCAGGGTGGCAACATACCATCCTGGAGTCACGTCTACGGCCGCAGAAACACCTGTCTGCTCCCCTAACTATCGAGGAAGAAGATATAAAAAACTTCCCGGAAATAGTGGAAAACCAAGGGTCTAGTGAGAATGAGGAACTGAAAGAAATTAGTATTAGTAAAAAATAGTACTGGAGAAATTAATGGGACTGAAAGCCGATAAATCCCCTGGACCTGATGGCCTACATCCTAGGGTTTTGAAAGAGGTGGCTATAGAGATAGTGAATGCATTGGTTGTCATTTACCAAATTTCCATAGTTTCTAGAATGGTTCCCGCGGATTGGAAGGGAGCAAATGTAACCCCACTATTTAAGAAAGGAGGGAGAGAGAAAACGGGGAACTACAGACCAGTTAGCCTGACATCAGTAGTAGGAAAAATGCTAGAATAAATTATTAAGGATGTGGTAACAGGACACTTAGAAAATAATAATAGGATTGGATAGAGTCAACACGGATTTATGAAAGGGAAATCGTGTTTGACAAATCTGTTAGTTGTTTGAGGTTGTAACTAGCAGAATTGATAAGGGGGAAGTCAAGGTATTTGATTTTGGTGGATATTCTGGATTAACAAATAAGTAGAAGTGTGGAAATGTAACGAAGTTAAGATTTGAGAATAAGGATCTCTGATAAGAAATGTAAGCTATTTGTATTTTGAACGGTTAAAGTTGCGATTGCCACAACAGATGTTAACTAAATGTCGGTTCCTTAATAAATCTATATATTTTTAGAATTGTCTCAGAGTATTTCTGTATAAACTCGCAAACTCAATTTCTGTACACTCTTCAGTGAGGAGTTGCAGAATTCTGGGGGGTATTCCGGACCCTCATAATATCCGGAAGGTTACACTCTAGTTAAACTTATTAAAAGTACTATCCGGAGGATGGTAACATCTTTAGACCATTTCTTTCCTTTAGGGAGAGACAGTCTGACCTTTAGACTCAATTAAGCGTCTTATGGGATCCGGCTATCGCTAACTTTAGTTGAAGGTGAACGTCTGGGGAATACGCCTGATCTGGGGTAGTCCGAAAGGGCTAGGACTTGTAATTATCCCTTCAGGGGAACCAGTGGATGTGGTGTATTTGGATTTTCAGAAGGCATTCAATAAGGTGCCACACAAGAGGTTTTAAACAAAATTAGGGCTCATGGGATTGGGGGTAATATACCAGCATGGATTAAGGATTGGTTAACGGACAGATAACAGGAATAAATGGGTCATTTTCAGGTTGGCAGGCTGTAACTAGTGGGGTACTGCAAGGATCAGGGCTTCAGCTATTCACAATCTACATCAATGATTTGGATGAGGGGACCAAATGTAATATATCCAAGTTTGCTGATGGTACAAAGCTGGGTGGGAATGTAAGTTGTGAGGAGGATGCAAGGAGGCTTCAAGGGGATATAGACAGGCTGAGAGTGGGCAAGAACATGGCAAATTAAATATAATATGGAGAAATGTGAAGTTATCCACTTGGTAGGAAAAATAGAAAATCAGGTTATTTTTTAAATGGTGAAAGATTGGGAAATGGTGAAAGATTGGGAAATGTTGGTGTTCAGAGGGACCTGGGTGCCCTTGTACACGAATCACTGAAAGTTAACATGCAGGTACAGCAAGCAATTAGGAAAGCAAATGGTATGTTGGCCTTTATTACAAGAGGATTTGAGTATAAGAGTAAAGATGTCTTGCTGCAATTATATAGGGCCCTGGTGAGACCACACCTGGAGTATTGTGTACAGGTTTGGTCTCCTTACCTAAGGAAGGATATACTTGCCATAGAGGGAGTGCAACGAAGGTTCACCAGACTGATTCCTGGGATGAGGGGATTGTTCTATGAGGAGAGATTGAATAGACTAGGCCTATATTCTCTGGAGTTTAGAAGAATGAGAGGTGATCTCATTGAAACATACAAAATTCTTACAGGGCTTGACAGGATAGATGCAGAGAGGATGTTTCCCCTGGCTGGGGAGTCTAGAACCAGGAGTCACCGTCTCAGAATAAGGGAGCGGCCATCTAGGACTGAGATGAGGAGAAATTTCTTCACTCAGAAGATGGGGGAGGGCGAACAGTCAGAGGTCATGGTTCACATTGGTACCAACGACATGGGTAGAAAGAGGGATGAGGTCCTGCAAGAAGAATTTAGGGAGCTAGGTAGCAGATTAAAAAGCAGGACCTCAAAGGTTGTAATCTCTGGATTACTCCCGGTGCCACGTGCTAGTGAGTATAGGAATAGGAGGATAGAGCAGATGAATGCGTGGCTAGAGTTAGTGCAGGAGGGAGGGCTTTAGTTTCCTGGATCACTGGGTCTGCTTCTGGGGAAGGTGGGACATGTACAAGTCGGACGGGTTGCACCTGAACCGGAACGGGACCAACATCCTTGCGGGGAGGTTTGCTAGTACTGTTGCGGGGGGGGGGGGAGGTTTAAACTAACTTGGCAGGGGGATGGGATACGGAGTGGAGCTATAGTAGGGGGTGATGCACAGCCAAATATAGAGGAAAAAACAAGTCAGCCTGGAAGGCAGAGCAAATATGTAACGGCACAAGGGAGTATGGCAAGGCTGGATGGCATTTATTTTAATGCAAGGACTCTTGCGAGTAAGGCAGAAGAATTGAAGGTGTTGATGAACACATGGAAGTATGATACTGTTGCTATCACAGAGACATGGTTGAGGGAGGGGCAGGACTGGCAGCTCAATATTCCGGGGTATAGAATCTTCAGGCGAGACAGAGAGGGGTGTAAAAGAGGAGGGGGTGTCGCAATATTAATCAAGGAGTCAATTACTGCTGTAAGGAGGGATGATCTCTTAGCAGGTTCCTCTAATGAGGCCATATGGATAGAACTTAAAAACAAAAAGGGGGCAAGCACTTTGCTGGGAGTGTACTATAGGCCCCCAAACAGTCAGGGGGAGATAGAGGAACAGATATGTAGGCAAATCTCAGAGAAGTGCATAAATAATAGGGTAATAATAGTAGGGGATTTCAACTTCCCCAATATTAACTGGGATAGTCAGAGTGTGAAAGGCTTAGAGGGTGTGGAATTCTTAAAGTGCATCCAGGAGAGCTTTTTGAGCCAGCATGTAGAAAGTCCTACAAGAGAGGGGGCGGTACTGGACCTAATTCTGGGGAATATAGCCGGGCAAGTGGTAGAAGTGTCAGTAGGAGAGCATTTTGGTGACAGTGACCATAATTCGGTGAGATTTAAGGTAGTCATGGAAAAAGACAAAGATGGACCGGAAATAAAGGTTCTAAATTGGGGGAAGGCCGATTTTAATATGATAAGGCAGGATCTGGCCAAAGTGGACTGGGATCAGCTACTTGTAGAAAAATCCACATCAGAGCAGTGGGAGTCTTTCAAAAAGGAAATAGAGAGAGTACAACGCCAACATGTTCCCGTAAAGGTCAAGGGTGGGACCAACAAGCCCATGGAACCCTGGGTGTCAAGGGATATACAAGAATGGATTAGGAAAAAAAGGGAGGCTTTTGGCAGATACAAAGGACTAAAAACAGTGGAAGCCCCAGAGGAGTATAGAAAGTGCAAGAGGGTACTTAAAAAAGAAATTAGGAGAGCGAAGAGGGGGCATGAAAAAACACTGGCGGGCAAAATAAAGGAAAATTCCAAGGTGTTTTATAAGTATATTAAGGGCAAGAGGATAACCAGGGAAAGAGTAGGGCCCATTAGGGACCAGAAGTGGTAATCTGTGTAGAACCGGAAGATGTGGGTGAGGTTTTAAATGAATATTTTGCATCTGTGTTCACTATGGAGAAGGACGATGTAGGCATAGAAATCAGGCAGGGGGATTGTGATATACTTGAACAAATTAGTATTGAGAGGGAGAAGGTACTAGCAGTTTTAGCGGGCTTAAAAGTGGATAAATCCCCAGGCCCAGACGAGAGGTATCCCAGGCTGCTGTGTGAGGCAAGGGAGGAGATTGCAGGGGCTCTGACACAAATTTTCAGATCCTCTCTGGCCACAGGGGAGGTGCCAGAGGACTGGAGGACAGCTAACGTAGTACCATTATTCAAGAAGGGTAGTAGGGATAAACCAGGGAATTACAGGCCAGTGAGCCTAACATCAGTGGCAGGGAAATTATTGGAAAAAATTCTGAGGGACAGAATTAGTCTCCACTTGGAGAGGTAAGGATTAATCAAGGATAGCATAGCTTTGTCAGGGGAAGATCATGTCTAACCAATTTGATTGAATTTTTCGAGGGGGTGACTAGGTGCGTGGATGAGGGTAGTGCAGTTGATGTAGTCTACATGGACTTCAGTAAGGCTTTTGACAAAGTCCCGCATGGGAGACTGGTCAAGAAGCTAAGAGCCCATGGGATCCAGGGCAATTTGGCACATTGGATCCAAAATTGGCTTAGTGGCAGGAGGCAGAGGGTGATGGTCGAAGGTTGTTTTTGTGACTGGAAGCCTGTGTCCAGTGGTGTACCACAGGGATCGGTGCTGGGTCCTTTGCTGTTTGTAGTGTACATTAATGATTTAGATATGAATGTAGGAGGTATGATCAGTAAGTTCACAGATGACATGAAAATTGGTGGAGTGGTAAATAGCGAGGAGGGAAGCCTCAGGCTACAGGACGATATAGACGGGTTGGTCAGATGGGCAGAACAGTGGCAAATGGAATTTAACCCTGAAAAATGTGAGGTGATGCATTCTGGGAGGACTAACAAGACAAGGGAATACACAATGAATGGTAGGACCCTAGGAAGGACAGAGGATCAGAGACCTTGGTGTGCATGTACATAGATCCCTGAAGGCAGCAGGACAGGTAGATAAGGTGGTTAAAAATGCATATGGGATACTTGCCTTCATTAGCCAAGGCATAGAATATAAGAGCAGGGAGGTTATGATGGAGCTGTACAAAACGCTAGTTAGGCCACAGCTGGAATACTGTGTGCAGTTCTGGTCGCCACACTATAGGAGGGATGTGATTGCATTGGAGAGGGTGCAGAGGAGATTCACCAGGATGTTACCTGGGCTGCAGCGCTTCAGCTATGAAGAGAGACTGGACAGGCTGGGTTTGTTTTCCTTGGAGCAGAGAAGGCTGAGGGGGGACCTGATTGAGGTGTACAAAATTATGAGGGGCATAGATAGGGTGGATGGAAAGGAACATTTCCCCTTAGTAGAGGGGTCAATAACCAGGGGGCATAGTTTCAAGGTAAGGGGCAGGAGGTTTAGAGGGGATTTGAGGAAAAACTTTTTCACCCAGAGGGTGGTTAGAATCTGGAACTCACTGCCTGAAAGGGTGGTAGAGGCAGGAACCCTCACAACATTCAAGAAGCATTTAGATGAGCACTTGAAACGCCATAGCATACAAGGCTACGGACCAAGTGCTGGAAAATGGGATTAGAATAGATAGGGCTTTATGGCCGGCGCAGACACGATGGGCCGAAGGGCCTCTTTCTGTGCTGTAAAACTCTATGACTCTATGGTGAATCTTTGGAATTCTCTACCCCAGAGGGCTGTGGAGGCTCAGTCATTGAGTATATTCAAGACAGAGATCGATAGATTTTTGGATATTACAGGAATCAAGGGATATGGGGATAGTGCAGGAAAGTGGACATGAGGTAGAAGATCAGCCACGATCTTATTGAATGGCGGAGCAGGCTCGAAGGGCCAAATGGCCTACTCCTGCTCCTATTTCTTATGTTCTTAGGACACAAGCAGGGATGTCATCAGGAGGACCTGGCTGCAGTGGCGCAAACCTTTCAATGATCTCAGTAGATCACGAAACGTTACTGCAAAGCCACACTCAACCTCATCCTGCTGTGCCACTCATCATATCCACATCACTCTGCCTTCCCTACCCTACTCCTGCACATCTTTACTCACACCAACTTACCTTGCACCTCCACCCATCCCTCTCTATCTGCATTATCACTTCCCCATCTCACTAGCCACCCCTCACACTCACCCTCATCGTACTGCAAGTATACCAACTAAGAACACACAAGGGTAGGCACTTGGGTGGTTTAGCCAATGTTCATGTGAAGTTTCATGTGGCAGCCAGGGTGTACACCGTCAAGTTAGGTATATCTGGCCATGGTGAGGCCATCCCTGGCCTTCCGGGCAGCAATGTGGTCAGGTGCTGAAGCTGTGTCCTGTGCAGTATCAGCTGATTGCGGAGCAGGTTGGTGTTGTTGTTGGTGATGCTGGTGTGCATGGTGATATTGGTGTTGGGGCTGAACGTGGTGGGATTCTGAGGACCAAGGTGATATTTTTTCAAGGGTACCGATGCTGCGGGAATAGATGGCAATCTGTCAGTGGTGAGAGTGGTTGCTCCAAGGAGGTGACAGTGGAGAGAGTTTACTCCAAACACTTCCAAACTGCATACAGCTCAAAAGTGGGTTCCAGATTATGAAGGCTCCAGCTTCTAAGATTGGGAAATGAACAGCTGTGAAATGGTAGATTTTATACCACTTTTGCATCTGTCACCTATTCACAGCAATGGAGAGTCATTGAGAACACAACATACTTACCTGAAGTGATACCCGCTCTCCGGGAACCTCATTAAAAACCTGGTAAAATGGTAAGTACATGGGAAAATGGTGCTTAACTACCTTAAGTATCTAAATTGGCTGACCCGCCGCTTGGTGTCGGGTTTGTTCAGGGATGACAGACCCAACACTTGGGAAACTGACAAGGAGGCGGGTTTACAGCGGGATACCGACCCGCTGTCAATCTTTGTGATTTTGACAGCGAACCCGCCTCCAAACCCGCACTCTGAGTGCCGGCAAAATTCTGGCCATTAGTTCTCATCCAGCTAACTAGGTGTGGTGCAAAATTATTCACCTCAAGATAAAACTAACTTATTGTACATATAATCCTGTCATAAAGGCACCTTCCGCAGAATAGTATATATGCAGGAACCTTTGACACACTTATTCGCAGTTCCATTTGAACAGCATGAGTGGAAATGATAATGGTAAAAAAAAGGTGACAGATACACTCTGCCGAGAAATTGGCTAAGGCCCGAAAAGGGGGGCAGGCAGGGTGTTCAAAGTGGTGCAGGCAGCACGCAAAATTTGTACTGCCTGCTCATTATAATGATTGTAGCACTGATCTCAGCGCTAAACGTGCTGCTGATTGACTTAGCGCTGAATAGGGGGGCAATATTGGGTGCAGTCTACTGGCCATAAAAGATTGGCCGAGGCTCTCTGCACTACTTAAAGGGGAGGTGCTTTGTTGCAGAAGCTCCTCATTGTCATTGTGGAGAAAACCATGGTCCAACAGCCAAGAGAGAGGACGAGGAGATTTTCTAATGCGGGACTAGAGGCCTTTGTTTTAAGTGTTCAAAAGTGCCATCAGGTCCTCTACCCGCAGTAGGGCAGGAGGCCTTCAAGGCAGAACAGCAGAAGGCTGTGGGAGAAGATCGCTGAAGCCGTCAGTGTTGTCCCCAGGACCTGGGCCTGGACAGAAAGTTTAATGACCTCACATGAGTGGTTAAGGTGAGTGAATGCATCTTCAAATGTCATATCCCACCATCGGCACCACGAGCCTCACACACTGCTCAATGCGCCTCACCCCCATCACTCGCCTACCAATAATCTCTAGCGTCAAGGAGCATGGAGGAGTTCGGCCCCCACATTGCACGGGGCATTGTGTGGAGCTTGCAGCCTGTGATTTCCAGGATAGAAATGATGGGCAACTCCATGAGAGACCTTGTGGAGTCAACCATGATGCTGTGTGTGATGGGCAATGTCGCAGCTTCCATTGAAGCACAGGCGGAAGCGTCCCAATGTCTCAGTGCTGCACTGGAAGCTCAGACTGCTGCCATCGTGGCTGGAAAGGGGCTTGCAAGGTCTCATAGCACTCCAGCAATCTGTCCCCCAACAGATGGCTAGGAATGTTGATGCACCGCCCCAGGGGAGTGGCAGTGGCTCCGTGGAACAAGAACCTGCTGTCCTCTCTCAGGATGACAGCATTCGCACTCCTACCACTGCCACTCCACCAGTGCCCTGTCATCCAGCCAGTCCAGACTGCTGCCTATGCCGTAGCAGTGCAGTCTATAGCCGGGCCTTCTAGGCCCAGAGCTGCTCGCGGTCGTCCTGTGAGACTATCTGCAGTCTCCCCCACTGAAAGTCAGCAGCCTTCCACTAGCTATGCTGCAGTCACTGGGGAGCACTTCGTAGGAGCACTAGAGGAAAAGGAACATGAAAGACAGACACTAAGGGAATGCACAAGGGAGATTAGTTGACGTTGTTGTTTTGATTTGGGTTTGATAAATTTATAAATTATGTTTGGAATGTTTGTTTGTGGTGGCTCTCATTTCAGCTTTGTGCCCAGGATGCTGTAATGTTCCGTGGCAGAGGGATGGTAAGACAGAGAAGTGGTGAGCAACGGGGATCTGGGGTTTCATTCATTGGAACCAGAGTCTGATGAGGCGCTCACTGATAGCCCGTCCGGAATGGGGATCTGTTGCCTGCCTCCTCCTGTCCTCCTCCTCCTGAGGTGGTCCCGGAACCCATGGTGGCAAGGGCTGTGCCCTCATGATGGCCAAGTTGTGGAGCATGCAGCAGATCACCACGAAATGGGACATCCGCTCCAGCGTGTACTGGATGCCTCCTCCTGAGCGGTCAAGGTAGCGGAACCATTGCTTGAGCACCCCGATGATCTGCTTGATGAGGTTCCTCGTGGAAGCATTGCTGGCCATGAGTGGTGGGGTTGCAGAGGCGAGTCATCAGCCAGGTGCAGAGCGGATAGTGCTTGTCTCCGAGCAGCCACCCTCAGATTTGATGTGGTAGCTGGAAGATGCTGGCACACTGGACTGGTGCAGGATGAAGGCATCATGACTGCTGCCAGGATACCGGGCATTCACCATCATGATGCGCTGGGTGTTGTCTCACACCAACTGCACATTAAATGAGTGGTAACCTTTGCGGTTACGGAGCACCTCAGGATTGGTATGCGGCGCCCGCAAAGTCACATGTGTGCAGTCGATGGCGCTCTGTACCATGGGGAAGCCAGATATCCTGGCAAAGCCACATGCGCACTCCTCCTGCTTCTCTGTTTTGAGAGAAGACAATGAAGTCCCTTCTCCTGGAGTACAGAGCCTCTGTGACCTTCTGGATCCAAAAATGGACGGCGACGCGGAGCCTCCTAATACACTGCTCCTGGCTTAATTGCAGGTAGGAGAAGTGCTCTCGGAAGACCCTAGGTTGGTAAGGCCTCCTGCTGAGAGTCCTCCTGCCCCTCCGCCAACTCCCTCTTAAGCATCTTGTCCTCTTCTTCGCTGCCTCCACTCCATCTCCCTGCCATACTTGAGCGCAAGAGGGACAGCAAGTAGAGTCCCCATGACTGGGAGCAAGTGGAGTGAGCAGAACCCTTTAAATCAGAAGCAAGGCATTCTCCACTTGCAGCAACACTCCCTGTCACCTTAGCAACTTTAAATAACTGTAGAAAGCTCCAAACAGCTGCACAAACTTACACAGAGCCAGTAGAAATGAAAATGCAAGTCAGCTGCAAGTTGTTGATGATCCCTTTAAATAGCGCTGCTGAGGGCTCCTTCCTGCTGCTGAGCGCATGTTCAGCTGGTAGTGATTTGGAGAGGGCGTTAAAAGGAACGGCAACGTTCAAAATGGCAGATTGTGCATCAAATCAGTGTTGCACGCTCATTGACATCACAATCTGCCTCATTTCCATATCTGCAACGAGCGCAGGCAACGACAGCGCTGTCGACCGGCCCAAAATGCTGGCCATCCCAGGACCCGCCGGAAGCGGGCAGAAGCAAGGCGCCGACATTTTTCTTCCAAACTGGCCTTAACGGTCGGCGCAAACGGGTCCAATTTCACGGCCATAACGTATAAGGCAGCGATCCAAGCAACAGGACCACACTATGTCAAAAATCATTATCATCTGAACGCTGAAACTTGATTGCTGCCTCTAATTCCATTCCAGATCACTTCTGGCATTGCATATGAAAGTCCAAGACATGAAGTGCAGTTTCTGATCTTTACTACAGTCCCACTGGGGCCTAAACAGTGGTTCGGCCATTGCTGTAATATGGCAAATTTACTGAAGCAATAAATTACATGACTAACACAAAGTAAAAAATTACACATCTTACTGACACTGAAAAAAGCAGGACATCACAGATACAATACTTGTACACTATTTATACACTACACAAAATTTGCTTAAGATACAAATAACTTTTTTCTTCCCTGCCCAAAACTTATTCTCAGCAATTTACATTACACGTTTTTTGCTCCAGGTCCCATGGTGGATTGCAATATTTGCAATTATTTGCAATTACGTTCCTTAGTCTTCCCTCCTTCCTGTTCTTGCTAATGTTGCCATTGGTGTAGTACAACACCAGGGACATATTTCCTACTAAGTCTCCGGTGATCAGTTCTTTAAACAGTATATAATGAAGGTCGCAGTAGTCTTCAACATACTATTAATTTATTCTTTATTGCTCAAATGTCAATTAAGTTGTGGAAAAAGGCTTTATAAAACAAAACTATGCTATTAGTGCTTTGTAGTCATTCGTTGTGCTGAAAATCTGATTGACTCGGCATCATCAAACAAAGTGTGTCAAAAACTCTACACTGTAGTTCCACTAGAACAAGGTGAAAACTACAATTCCCATGATACATTCTTTCACACACATGCACAGAATTGTCAACAAGAGCTGAAAATCCCCAGCACTCAAGGGTCAGATAAAATTTTCAACACTGGTAATGAAGCACATTTCAAGCCCCAGGGACAGGAGCCTGCTTGTGCAGGGAAAGCCTGATAGTCTTTCTAACATTAAATAAGCAGTTTTATGGATAGGTTTAGCAGTTATTTTTACAGAAGTATTATGCATTTTTTTAATGCACTTGTTATGTTATAAATGCTACTTTTAGCTGTAAATATTGATCTGAGTGAAGGAAAATAGAGTGAAGAAATAATTCAAGCAATTTTTTTTTGTTCTCAGGTTGTGGGCAAGGCTGATAAGGCCCAACCCTTGTTGCCCTGAGAAGGTGGTGGTGGGTCTTTTCATTTAACTGCTGCAGTCCTTGTGAGGATAGTGCTCCCATGATGGTGTTGGGTAGGGAATTCCAGGCTACTGACATAGTGATGATGAAGGAACAACAATATAGTCCAAGTCAGGATGGCAGGATTGCTGCTCTTGTGCTTCTTGGTGATAGAGGTTGTAGGGGACAGAGGTGCTGTCAAAATAACCTTGGTGAGTTGCTGCAGTGAATCCTGTAGTTCATAAATACTGCAGCATTAATGTGCCAGGAACAGCGCTCGCCATTCACCTCACTGACAGTTTTTGCAGGCTTTAGAGCAGAGACTTGCTCTAATCTGGCATCCGATCCAACATGTCGCCCTCTACAGGGGATCTGTGGTGTCTGTGAGCGCATCAAGCAACAGCAAGCCTCTTCAACCAATCAGATTGAAGAATCCGCACTGAGACACGTTGGCTTAGAAATTCGATAAGGACCGAAAATGGGCAGTGGCATCGCGGGGTGAGATTTGCTCACAGCCATTTAAAAATCACAAGCAGCACTTTATTTTGGTGCTACAAAAGCAAAATACTGCAGATTCTGAAAATCTGAAAAAGAAACAGAAAATGCTGGAAATACTCAGACAGCATCTGTGGAGAGAGAAACAGAGTTAACGTTTCAGGTCGCTGGCCTTTCATCAGAACTGGTCACCGACCTGAAACGCTAACTCTGTTCCTCTCTCCACAGATGCTGCCTGACGTGCTGAGTATTTCCAGCATTTTCTGTTTTTGTGCTGCCTGATTTGAATGATTTCAGCGCACAGCCCAGCGATGAACGGCCTGCTTCAGGCTGTGTACTCAGCAGGAGGCTCAATGTCACATCCCTGTAGCGAATCTGCATTTTCTTAAAGCAAGGCTGTCATTTTAGAAAGCAGTCTCAAGCCCCTTAAAGGTGAACTGCCTTCTGAAAAAAAACATTAAAAATCATTCCAAACTAAGCAGTCTTCATTTCTTAAAGCTGAACTGCCTTCTGCACATAAAAAATGGTAAAAGTGCTTCAGCTCTAACACAAATGGCTCAACAGGCCAGGGAAAGGGCACCCAGGGTCTCGCATGCAGTACTCCAGCTTTTTGCAGGGGGCGAACACTGAAGAGAGGTCCGCTACCCACAGGGGGTCAGGAGGCCCTCCAGAAAGAAGGACGTAGGACCAGATCGCCGAGGCCGTCACTGCCAGCAGTGTAGTCCCCAGGATCTTGCTCCAGTGCCCAAAAAAGTTTCATGACCTGAGACGAGTGGTCAAGGTCAGTGAATGCATCTTCAAAAGCCGTCTCCTACCAACTGCACTACTAGCCTCACACACTGTTCAATGCACGACACCCCCACAATCACGCAACTACCAACAATCTCTGCCAAACACGAGACACACCTCACATTCCTAGCTTCACCTCACCCCCTTGGAGGAGATGGCGCTGGCCATTCTTGGCAGTGGCATGATGAGCTCTTGGCCAGCGACGAGGCTGAAAGAATACAAGATGCCGGTATCCTCATACGTTATCCTCCTTCTCACATCCCACTTCTCCCTCATCCCACAATATCTTTTGATGTACAAGCTACACATGGTGTAAGCATGCACCTCTTGCTTTACTGCCCTCCCCTCACCACAACCCTACCCTTGTGTCTTCCTCATTTCAGACACCCAAGAAATCCAGCCTGCCCAGCCAGTGGTTGATCAAGAAAAGGGAGAGGAGAGTGAAGAAGAATAAGAAGGGACCTGTACAAGCTGGACGGGTTGCACCTCAATAGGGCGGGGACCAATATCATCGCAGGGAAATTTTGGGTTGGGGAGGGTTTAAACTAGCTTGGCAGGAGGATGGAAACCTGAGCGTAGATTTAATAGGGAGAGAAGCAAAGCTGGGAATGGAAGGCAGTAAATTAGTAAGTGAGTTTGCAAGGCAGAGGAAGCATAGGCTAAAAAATTGACAACAAAGGGGTTTGGCAGTGCTTAATGGTATATACTTCAATGCAAGGAGTCTAGTGAACAATGCAGATGAGCTGAAGACACAGATAGACACGTGGAAGTATGATATCATAGCTATTAACTGAAACATGGCTTGAAGAAGGGCAGGAATGGCAGCTCAATATTCCTGGTTACAGGATTTTCAGACGAGATAGAGAGGGGAACAAAAAGGGAGGGGGGTCACAATATTGGTTAAGGAAACAATTACAGCTGTAAGGAGGGATGCTATGTTAGAAGGATCATCAAATTAGGCCATATGGGTTGAACTGAAGAACAAAAAAGGGGTAATCACAATGCTGGGAGTGTACTTTAGATCCTCAAACAGTCAAAGGGAGATGGAAGAGCAAATATGTAGGCAAATTTCTGAGAAGTGCAAAAACAATACAGCAGTAATAGTAGGGGATTTCAACTATCCTAATATTAACTGGGATAGAATTAGTGTAAAAGGAATAGAGGGTGCAGAATTCTTAAAATGCATTCAGGAAAACTTTTTTAGCCAGTACGTAACAAACCCAACAAGAGAGGGGCCAGTTCTGGACTTCGTTTTAGAGATTGAAGCTGGGCAGCTGGAAGGGGTATCAGTGGGAGAGCATTTTGGCAATAGTGATCATAATTCAATTAGATCTGGCATAGTTCTGGAGAAGGACAAAGAAAGACCAGGTGTAAGAGTTCTCGATTGGGAAAAGGCCAATTTTACTAAGCGGAGATGTGATTTTAAAAAGTGGACTGGAAACATCTACTTGAAGGTCAGAGCAGTGGGAGGCATTCAAGGAGGAGATAGGGAGGGTACAGAGCAAATATGTTCCCACAAAGAAAAAGGGTGGGACTCCCAAATCTAGAGACCCTGGATGTCAAGGAGTATACAGGATAGGATAATTAAAAAGGGAAGCTTTTGTCAGATACTGAGAGCTCGATACTACAGAAAGCCTAGTGCAGGGGTGAAATTAAAAAGGAAATTAGGAAAGCAAAGAGTGGGCATGAAAAAATATTGGCAAGTAAAATCAAGGAAAACCCAAAGATGTTTTATAAATACATAAAAGAGCAAAAGAATAACTAAGGAAAGAGTAGGGCCTATAGACCACCAAAAAGGTAACCTATGTGTGGAGGCGGAAGACGTGGGTATGGTTCTTAATGAATATTTTGCATCTGTCTTCACAGAAAAGAGGGACGATGCAGACATTGTAGTTAAGGAGGAAGTGTGTGAAATATTAGATGGGATAAACATAGAGAGAGAGGAAGTATTAAGAAATTTAGCATCTTTGAAAGTAGATAAATTGCCAGGCCCGGATGAAATGTATCCCAGGCTGTTAAGAGAGGCAAGGGAGGAAATAGCAGAGGCTCTGACCATCATTTTTCAATCCTCTCTGGCTCCAGGCATGGTGACAGAGGACTGCTAACGTTGCGCCATTGCTTAAAAAGGGAGAAAGGGATAGACTGAGTAATTACAGGCCAGTCAGCCTAAACTCGGTGGTGGGAAAATTATTGGAAAACATTCTGAGGGGCAGTAGAAATCGTCATTTAGAAAATCACAGATTAATCAAGGACAGTCAGCATGGATTTGTTAAGGGAAGGTCATGTCTGACTAACTTAATTGAATTTTTGTGGCGGTAACGAGGAGGGTCGATGAGGGTAGTGCATTTGATGTAGTCCACATGGATTTTAGCAAGGCCTTTGACAAGGTCCCACATGGCAGGTTGGTCAATAAAGTAAAAGCCCATGGGATCCAAGGGAAAGTGGCAAGTTGGATTCAAAATTGGCTCAGTGACAGGAAGCAAAGGATAATGGTCAACAGGTGTTTTTGTGACCAGAAGGCTGTTTGCAGTGGGATTCCACAGGGCTCAGTACTAGGTCCCTTGCTTTTTGTGGTATATATCAATGATTTAGACTTCAATGTAGGGGGCATGATTAAGAAGTTTGCAGATGATATGAAAATTGGCCATGTGGTTGATAGTGAGGAAGAAAGCTGTAGACTGCAGGAAGATATCAATGGACTGCTCAGGTGGGCAGAAAAGTGGCAAATGGAATTCAATAGTGTGAGGTAATGCATTTGGGGAGGGCTAACAAGGCAAGGGAATACACAATAAATGGTAGGATACTGAGAAATGTAGAGGAACAGAGAGATCATGGAGTGCATGTCCACAGATCCCTGAAGGTAGCAGGACAGGTACATAAGGTGGTTAAAGAAGGCATACGGGATATTTTCCTTTATTAGCCGAGGCATAGAATATAAGAGCAGAGAGGTTATGCTCGAACTGTATGAAACTCTAGTTAGGCCACAGCTAGAGTACAGCATACAGTTCTGGTTACCACATTACAGGAAAGATGTGATTGCACTAGAGAGGGTACAGAGGAAATTTACGAGGATGTTGCCAGAACTGAAGAATTTTAGCTATGTGGAAAGATCAGATAGGCTGGGGTTGTTTTCTTTGGAACAGAGGAGGCTGAGGGTAGACTTAATTGAGATGTATAAAATTATGAGGGGCCTAGATAGAGTGGATGGGAAGCACCTATTTCCCTTAAGAGAGGTCAATAACCAGGGGGCATAGCTTTAAAGTAATTGGTAGAAGGATTAGAGGGGAGTTGAGGAGAACTTTTTTCACCCAGAGGGTGATGGGGGTGTCTGGAACTCATTGCCTGAAAGGGTGGTAGAGGCAGAAACCCTCATCGCATTTAAAAAGTACTTGGATATGCACTTGAAGTACCGTAAACTGCAAGGCTACGGACCAACAGCTGGAAAGTGGGATTAGGCTGGATAGCTCTTTTTCGATCGGCGCAGACACGATGGGCCGAATGGCCTCCTTCTGTGCCGTAAATTTCTATGATTCTATGAAGAAACACCATCACTCGATTTCACACTCTCAGCCACCAGCTCCTGGAGGTCATCCTGCAAGGCCATCTGTACTGTCCCCCACTGAAAGTCAGCAGCCTTCCACCAGCTATGCTGCAGCCACTGAGGTAGCACTACGTGACATCACTAGGATAGACAAAGGTACTCAAGACAGTCACTAAGGGAATGCACAAGGGTGATTAGTTGATTTTTTGATGTAATATTGGATGCATATATGAATAAAGTTGGATTGCAAAGTTTGCTTTGTGGTGGTTTTTATTCCAGCATTGTGGCCAAGAGGACACTGTGATAGTCAGTAACTGAGGGAAAGTGAGGTGTGGGACAAATGTTGAAAGGGGAACTGGGGTTGTGGTCAGTGGTACCACAGGCGAATGATTCGATCCCGGATATCCCAGCCAGAAAGGGGCTGTTTTGGGTTGCCTCCTTCCTTCCGCTTCCTCTTCCTTTGCTTCTTCCTCTACTGCTTCCTCCTCTTCCCTCTGCGAGCATCTTGTCCACTTTGTTGCCTCTGCTCCATCTCCATGTGATGTTGCAGCCCAAGGAGGACAGCAACTAGAGCCCCCAGGACTGTGAGCAAGTGGTCTTCTCAGAGGCCTTCCTTCAACATCCAAAGCCTTGCAAGCATCCAGCATCACTCCCTACACACTTTAACAACTTTTTAAATGTATTGCACCAAGCCACTACTTCAATAAAATATAAAAAGTCCAAAAGCTGAAATCAAAACTTACCTGAAAGATGAGTGTGTCCCTTTAAGAAGCACTGACAGCATCTCTGTACAACTGCTGCACGCACCTTCTTCCATGCGTGGTTAGGAGAGGACGTTATGGCGTGCGGCGATGTCCAAAATCGCAATCCTGTGTCAAATCAGGCGTTGCACGCTGATTGACATCATGATCTTCATATTTACATTGGAAAGGCAAGCGCAGGCAACGGCAGTGCTGCCGACCTCTCCAAAATGGCGGCCGCCGTGTCCTGCGTCAGAAGTGAGGCGGCTGCCATTTTTTCAACAAAACTGGCATTAACGGCCGGCCGCAGAATCTAAACCAGGCAGTATAAAGCAGGAAGTATAAATTAGATTTAAATCATGTACAGAAAGCAGAATAAAAATTGGGAAAGACAGATGGGATTAAGAGAGAGGTATAAAAGACAGACAGACAGAAAAAGTAAAAAAAAAATTTTTTTAATTATTTTTAAAATTTCCAACACTAATTAACTTCTGAAGGTAGGAGACTCCACACTTGTAAAATTAAATTTTCAGGGCCAGTGAGGTTGTTTGGCAGTAATTATCAATTATCACGCCGTTAAAAATTCACTTACTCCTGAATGCACCAGCTCTAACCGGTTATGGCGTCTTTAGTGGAAAACTAATAGGCAAGTACCCCAAGTTCACGCCATTGAATGTCTATCAATGCCGAGTCTATCGGCACGGACTGCTACAGCGCACTCTGTGGAGGAGCAGCGTATCTCTGGCAGCAACTTCCACATTTCTACATTTAAATACGCATGTGCGGACGCCAGAAGTTGCTGTCCGATTTACTCCAAAATAACGGTGAGCGCTATTAGCCTCACTGTTACTATCTATGCAAAATCTGGGTCAATGAGTCCAGTGGTAAGGGTATCAATCAAACAAAACTGCTCTGTTCTGAACGTTGTCGATTTTCTTGTAGCCATGCTGTTGATATAGCTTGACAACCTAAGCTTCTAGTCATTGGTGACCACCCAAGATGTTGATAGTGGGGGGACTTGGGGCAATGGTGATGTTGCTGAAGGTCAGGGGAAGATGACTCGTCTTTTGGTTGCTTGAGATAGTCATTACCTGGCACTTATGTGGCACAAATGTTACCTGCCACTTGTCAGCCAAGCCTGGATGTAGGCTGCCATGGGCTAACTCATTATCAGAGATGTTGTGACCTTTTGATGGTGAAAGGTTGTTGACAAAGAAGCTGAAGGCAGTTGGACCGAGAATGTTTCCCTAAGGAACTTCTGCAGTGATGTCATGGGGCTGGGATAACTGGCCGCTGAGCATCATAACCATCTTCTTCTGTGTCAGGTATGACTCTAACCACTGGATGGTTTCTTCTTTGACCCCCATTTACCTCAGATGTGCTAGGGCTCTTTAATGACAAAATCAGGCAGCTACTCTTACCTCTCCTCTTGCGTCTATGTCTGGCTCAAGACTATGATGATGTCTGGAGTCAAGTGGTTCTGGTGGAACCCAAACTGAGAAGGCTAATGGTGAGTAGGTGTTGATGGAAGGCAGTATTGATGACTCCTTCCATCACTTTGCTGACACTGAAGTGTTATTCCTGCAAGATGTGGGAGTTTCGAGCACCAGGTGTTGACTCAGGAAAACACATCTGTGGGCAGTGTCACCAACTCACATTGCTCAAGTTCAAAGTCTCGGAAGTTGAGAAGGAGATGGATACTATTCAACACATGAGGGAGAGCAGTTTTGCAGCAAGCGTTTGAGAGATTGGTCACACCAATGAGAGATAAGCAGCAGGCAGTAGAAGAGGAAAGATGGGTGACTCGACGAGGGATAGGGAAAAATTAGAACAGCAGCAACTAATGCTCTCAAAGAGATTTGAAGCTCTGGCTTTCTGTAAGAAAAATGAGAACTCTGGGCAGGGCCATCAATTACATATCAACACCAGCACCAAATTAGAGATGGCTCAAGGTTGAGGTGGGCGGGGGGGGGGGGGGTGGGGGCAGAATAGCAACCTAGATATAAATGTAGTAGTAATAAGAGATTCAATAATTAGACAGGCTGGCACAATCTTTTGCAGTCCAGACTGATAGTCCTGGATGCTTTCTTGCCTCCCAGGCGTTAGGCCAATGGACATATCGAATAGACAGTTGGAGCCAATGATTTAGGTAAAAAAAAAGACTTGTAATCCTGCAAGATGTATTTAGGAGATCAGGAAACAAGTTTAGGAGCAGAGCTTCACGTGGAGTCATTTTAGGATTACTTCCCAAGCCATGCACTAGAATAGGAAAGGCTAGGAAGATTAAAGAATCAATGCATAGCTGAAAGTGTCATGTCAGGAAGAGGGACTCCTCTTTGTTGAGCATTGACACCAATCCTGCGACAGATGGGAGCTATTCCGCTAGGATCAGCTAATAGAGAAGGGAAGAATAGATGCATGTGGAAAACAATTTAACAAGAGGAATATGGATATAATCAAATGGATTAGTTAGAAACGGTTAGAAGGGAATGTAGGAGCTTATACAAAAAGAATGAGAAAAGGAGTAATGCTTTCAAAAAGAAAAGTAAAATGCATGTATTACAATGTGCAGAGTGTGGGAAATAAACTGAGAGAACTGGAATTATCTTAACAGACGATCTAGACTTAATAGCATTAATAGAAACCTGCTTTCAAACTGGACAAGAATGGGAAATAAACATTTAGGAACATAGAAACAGGAGTAGGCCATTTACTCCTGGTACAGATCGGGCATGATCTAATTGAATGATGGAACAGGCTTTAGGGTCCGAATGTGATTTCTTGAGTATCTTCATTTTTACTGCCTTTACATATGTTATAGATTCCTAAGCCAAAATGACTGGAAGCAAAATTTGTCCATGTCCTCTTTCATGAAAAATGATGCGAAAACTTTATTAAACACCGCTGCCATTTTCTGATCCTCATAGTATTTCCACTTTACTTATCCAATAAAGCATCCATCTTGTCTTTAACCCTCTGTTTACTATATGAATGAATAAACATTTTGGATGCCTCTTGCTGCTAATTGCATCCTACGCTACTGACACTATGTTATCTCTACACTTTACCTGTTTATTCTAGATATCCACAATTTACTTTTATATGACTCCTCATTGTCCCTATTTATTTCTTTGTATATATCTTTTAAAATATTTCTTTACCTTCATGTTATTTTTTCTCCCTTTTCAGTGACTATTATCTTAAACTTGCTATATTTCTCCTTCTCATTGGGATGTACATTCTTTCCACACAGACTTTCCCTCTATCGTGGGTAGTTGAAAGCAAGGTATTACAAGAGGTGTGCTCAAACATATTTCATTTGGATTTTATAGTATTAAAGATAAAAATAATACATTTCAGGTAGGCTTCTTCTGTGGTTCTGAGGAGGGTGGAGACAGAAAGCAACTTGGGGACATGCATGGAGTCCCCACCTCGCCCACATACAAGACATGCAAATGAGGTAAACATGGCTAAGAATGTCAAATTTATCAAATTTTGTTTTTTTCTGTTTTTGAATATTTTTATTTAAGCGGTGAGTACTGATAACTGTTAGCTGTGGCTCAGTGGTAGCACTCTCATCTCGAGTCAAAAGGTTGTGGGTTCAAGTCCCACTCCAGACATGAACACAAAATCTAGGCTGTCACTTCAATGCACCAATATCAAGAAAAATATAAATTATTTTATATTAGGGCTGCTTTTGCTGTTTTTGCTTTTTTAATGTTGCATTCTATGGCAAGAGGGCCAAATGGATGTGTAAGCTCTTCATTTAGTATCCTCAACATACTGCACATACAGTCAAAGCTATTGACATTGTTCCTTTAAGACAATAGAGCTGATTTTACAATACTCCACTGGCAGTGCAGAGCCTTGCTGGTTGGGAGTGCAAGTTGAGAAATCGGGCACATAAACTAGCACGCCCTATTCGCAGTAGGCAACATTTTTTGACCAAAGAAAAAGCCAACATGTTTGAAGTTGCACTGAGGGCAAATGCAAGCCTCATTAGAACTCCAAATTCTATGCTAATGTAGATCCCTCCCTGGGTCTTGTACCTTTCTTGCCATTTACTCACCGGTAGCACTGCTCACTCATTTGAAACAGGTGCTGCTGCGTGTGGATGGGTTGGCCTGTAACAGTAGGCTTCTACAAAGTATCACTTTCTAGTTGGGAAGTGTGCTTTTTTTTAAGAAAGATTGATTTGCATTATATAGCACCTTTCATGATCTCAGAACGTCCCAAAGCGCTTTACAACCAATGAAGTACTTTTGAAGTAACAACAGAAAACGCTGGAAACACTCAGCAGGCCAGGCAGCATCCATGGAGAGAGAAACAGAGTTAACGTTTCAGGTCTGGGACCCTTCATCAAAACTGAAACATTAACTCTGTTTCTCTCTCCATGGATGCTGCCTGGCCTGCTGAGTGTTTCCAGCGTTTTCTGTTGTTATTTCAGATTTCCAGCATCCGCAGTATTTTGCTAAAGTACTTTTGAAGTGTAGTCAGCATTGTAATGTAGGAAATGCAGCAGCCAATTTGCGCACGGAAAGATAACACAAACAGCAATAAAATAAGTGATCAGATCATCTGTTTTAGGTGTTAGTTGAGGGTTAAATGTTGGTCAGGACACCGGGAGAACTCCCCTGCTGTTTTTCAAATAGTGCTTCGAATAGATCTCGAATAGAGATCAGTTCTAAATTTGCCTTTTACTAGTTTAAACGAGAACTTGGTCCTATTCTCACAATTTACTTGAAAATAATATTCTGGATTTATACTTGCTAAATTATGTTGATATATTAAATTTCCAAATAACGTAACTTTGAAATAAGTTGGCGTGCTCAGTAGCTTCATTCATGAACAACTTTGGTAAAAAAAAAAGGAATTGGAATTCCCTCCCAAAACCCCTCCACCTCCCATTTCTCCTTTAAGACCCTCCTTAAAACCCACCTGTTTGTCCTAATGTTTCAACAACCCTGATAATATCGACTTCCTTGGCTCAGGATTCATTATTATTACACTTCTGTGGAGTTGCTTTGGATGTTTATCTATGTTAAAGGCACAATATAAACAGCATGTGTGCTGGGATGTACCTGCCCAAGACCTCCGCTACTGATGCCACTGAAGTTTGAGGGGTCTGGGCGAGGTTTCTCTACTTACAAAAGAATGGCAGGCACCTGCACCACTAGGGACGCAGCTGGGCACCCACCCAAAGAGGCTGCAAATGGTGGCACAACCTGCTGGTTACAGAGGGAATGGTTGCCGGGTGCCCCCCTCCAGAGAAAATTTTAAAATATACACAGCAGCAGCCTTTGTAAGGAAACTGAATTTAAACCTGTGCAAATTCATTTAGATTTAAAATACAACATTTAACTTTAAGTCGTGCCCAAAGCCTCCTTGTGGACATTTTTTTTTTAACAGAAATCCTGAAAAAAATTTGTATTAATTCTTGAGATAAGGCCAGCATTTACTGCCCATCCCTAGTTGCCCTTAAGAAGCTGGTAAGCCACCTTCTTGAACCGTGCAATCCATGTGGTAAAGGTACTCCCACATTGCAGTTAGGTAGGGAGTTCCAGGCTTTTGACTTGGCAGCGATGAAGTAAGAGCGATATATGTCCAATCAGAATGGTGTGTGCCTTGGAGGGGAACTTGGAAGTGATGGTGCTCAAATGCACCTGATGCTCTTGTCGTTCTAGGTGGTAGAGGTCGCGGTTTTGGGAGGTATTGTCGAAGAAGCCTTGGCGAGTTGCTGCAGTGGATCCTGCAGATAAGTACACACTGCAGCCACAGTGTGCCAGTGGTGCAGGGAGTGAATGTTTAAGGTGGTGGATGAGCTGCCGATTAAGTGGACTGCTTTGTCCTGGATGGTGTCGAGCTTCTTCAGTGTTGTTGCAGCTGCATCCATCCAGCCAAGTAGAGAGTATTCCATTACATTCCTGATTTGTGCTTTGTAGGTGGTGAAGAGCCTTTGGGGAGTCAGAAGGTAAGCCAGTTGTCGCAGAATACCCAACCTCTGACTTGTTCTAGTATCCCCTGATCCCTATAGACCAGTGTTATGAGGGCTTCTTGGTGCCACACTCGGTCGAATGCTGTCTTGATGTCACTCAAGTTACTCTTGCCTCCCTTTGGAATTCAAAGAATATTTACCCCTTTTTGCAACACCCTTTCCTACAACATAACTTGTGGGGCACAGTAATACCTTGTACATAGCAGATCAAAGTTCAACACAAAGAATACTGCCAACAGAAACACCGTGAGAGCTAATTTGTCAAGTCCTAGTACAAGAGTGAACTAGGGTGCCATTTAGAGTGCTCCAGTAGCTGCTACCATCTTCCTTAATGTACTGTTCTTACAGGATAAAGCAGAACACAATCACAGAGATAAAACCACGACAGGCAGTAGCCCAGGCATGCTTAAGCAGATAGCCCTGGCTCTTTTCATCCGTGAATCTGTGGCGGGTGTTGCCAAGAGGCAGTTTGAACTACATTGCCAACCCCCAGCAAGTTTTCATTATGGCAGTCTGTCTTGTAAGACGATGGAGTAAACGTCAAAGCAGTTCAGTTAATTTGCTGTGCTGCAACATCATCAGTGGCTGAAGACTCCAATTGTCGAGCGATAGTCCTTGCCACAGATGGTTGAGGCATAACTCAGTGTCAGATGATGAAGCCTGTGCAGTATTAACTCGAGGACTGATGCGCTTTCCACTTTGCTCTCTTCTATTTCCTCTCTCTCAGTCACCTCCCTTCAGCCTCTTTGGCTCCCTGATGCAGCAGAGCTCTCCAGTGTGGCCTATTGTCATTCACATCTTGCCAGCTTGTGACATCAATGTTGAAAGTTTTCAAGTCCCTTTTGGAAACATCTCTGAACCTGAGCCTTGGTTGGCCCAACAGCTTTGAAGCATCTGCAAGTTCTTCAACAAAAGATCCTTTCGAGTACTCCCCAACCCCGATATATGCCAGGCAGTGAATTCATGAACTTCATGGGTAAGGGAGTTATATCCTCATCACCATCCTTTGGGCCTACAGCCACATGGGTCATTTACTCATTCTGCTCCATTGGGTGTTGGCATATATCAACCATATATTGTCTCCTTATATTGTCTTGTGTGGGGGTTGCAAATTGATATCCGCAGCCGTGGCTTCAAAGGATAACTCTCCTCTCCAGAAAGCCACATGTTAATTCTCTCAGAACCTTCAAATAATGCAGACACTGTGAACTCCTGCATAATTAAAGCATCATGGATACACCTGGATCAGACATTAACATCAAGTATCACAAGTAAAGGGAATTAGGGGTTACGGGGAGCGGGCAGGAAATTGGACATGAGGCTGAGTTCGGATCGGTCGAGGCCCTGTGGGTGGCGTAGCGGGCCCAGGGGCTGAGTGGCCGGGTCCTGCTCCTACTTCTTGTGTTCTTTAGATTTGAGGTGAGGATCAGATCAGCCATGATCTTATTGAATGGCGGAGCAGGCTCGAAGGGCCGATTGGCCTACTCCTGCTCCTATTTCTTATGTTCTTATTTCTGTGGCCAGAGGCCACCTGGATATTTGTGCAATAATATCCCTTCTTGTTCATGTATGCATTAGAGTTGATGGGTGGTTCCCTATCTGCAACATCAGTTTCAACTATAACATCTTGAACTCTTGGTGGTAAAAGTCTGTGCTCTCTCAACTGGTATCTCTTTTCCACAGGGAAAACAATCAAGGGATTCGAAAGGAATGGTGTATAATTGGCGGCCGATCCTATATCGCCCATTTTGCACCATTATCAAAAGTTAAAATTACCCCAAGGTGTTTCCCCTGCAAAAGATGGTATTGTTCACTTCTTTTAGATAGGTATGAGCTGCAAGATGGCTTATTTGGCAAAATGCCCCTCAGTGGGTTGGAAGGGTCCAGTTGAATAGAAGCTTAATGTTGAAGAGCCATTACAGGCCTTGAGGTTGTCTGTAAGTCCAGACCCACAGTAATGTGGTTGACTCTTAACTGCCCTCTGAAATGGCCTAGCAAGCCACTCAGTTGTAAAAAATCGCTAAGAAAAACAATAATAATAAAACCGGATGGACCACCCGGCATTGACCTCGGCACCGGCTATGAACATGACAATGGCACACCCAGCCCAGTCGACCCTGCAAAGTCCTCCTCACCAACATCTGGGGACTTGTGCCAAAATTGGGAGAGCTGTCCCACAGACTAGTCAAGCAACAGCCTGACATAGTCATACTCACAGAATCATACCTTTCAGCCAATATCCCAAACTCCTCCATCACCATCCCTGGGTATGTCCTGTCCCACCGGCAGGGCAGACCCGCCAGGGGTGGCGGCACAGTGGTATACAGTCGGGAAGGAGTGGCCCTGGGAGTCCTCAACATTGACTCCGGACCCCATGAAGTCTCATGGCATCCGGTCAAACATGGGCAAGGAAACCTCCTGCTGATTACCACCTGCCGCCCTCCCTCAACTGCTGAATCAGTACTCCTCCATGTTGAACATCACTTGGAAGAAGCACTGAGAGTAGCAAGGGCACAGATTGTACTCTGGGTGGGGGACTTCAATGTCCATCACCCAGAGTGGCTCGGTAGCATCACTACTGACCAAGCTAGCCGAGTCCTGAAGGACATAGCTGCCAGTCTGGGCCTGCGACAGGTGACGAGAGAACCAACATGAGGGAAAAACCTACTTGACCTTGTCCTCACCAATCTACCTGTCGCAGATGCACTGCACAGTCATTGTGGAGACGAAGGGCTGGATTTTGCCGACGCTCAGAGGGCGGGTTCGGAGGCGGGTCAGCTGTCAAAATAGCAAAGATTGACAGCAGGTAGGAAACCCGCTGTCAACCCGCCACCACGCCAGTCTCCCAGGTGTCGGGTCTGTCTGCGCAGAACAGACCCGACACCAAGCAGCGGGGGAGACTATTTAAATCGACAATTTAAATCGCTTGTTAACAGCCAATTTAATGCTATTTTGAGCCTACCTTCTAATTTTACGTTACCCGCTGCTCGGGGAACACAACAGCTCGTGAGTTGAGTCTGCTTTGATTTATCGGATTATCTGACAGCTGCAGAAGTGGTATAAAGGATACCATGTTGCAGCTGTTCAGTTTCAGAGCTCAGAATTTGTAAGACATATAGGAGAAAAAATTAGTTTGGTTTGCGCCTCCCATTAGCGCCTTATGAGGGCGCTAATGGGGCGCAAAGCAACTAGCGCCTGTGCGCGGCGATGTTCGCGCCGCTCACGAAATTGACTAGACATTTTGCGGCGGCGCTAAACACTACCGCCACGATCTCCTGCGCCCGCAGATCGTGACGTCAGTCGAGCGTGCAACTCCCCGGTAGCGCCCCGGACCGGATATTGAGTGGCGCCCCCTGTCTTACCGCCTGCCGCTAGCAACGACAGGTTGAGGGGAGCGTTTTGCAGTCGGGAAGGGACTGGGGGAGCGCTATTTAAAGGCGACCACTTCCTGCCTTTTTTTGTCGGCGAAATTTTTTCACCACGCATTCTGAGTGAGAAAGACACTGCAGGAGATATTCAAAGCTGTGTTGAGGAGTTTTGGGTACTGAGCAGCACTTTGCAGGTTCTTTTTTATTTGATCTTCCTTGCATGGATTTAGAAGAGACCATGGGGCTGCACTCTGAGCTCTTTCCCTGGGCCTCTCCATTGTTCTTTCCAACAGATTTGATGTACAGGTCTCTCCAGGCCTAGATTCAAGGCTGCAATGAGCAGGGTGTGGATGGAGAGCAAGATCGACCCTCCCCTTTAAGAACTGGCCAGCGCCAGTGTGTCTGTGTTCCATTGCTGACTGACATCACATGAGCTTCGCCTGCACTCTGAGTTAGCGCCTCGCTCCTCGGCCTTTGCGACTTAAGACAGGTGTGCAGCGCCTGATTTAGCGCTCCAATCACCTCCTGGGGCGATAAAAGCCAAGTTTGCAGTCTGAGGCGATAATTAGCGCCAGGCACTAAACTTTACGCCCGGCCGATAATCGCGCCCCAAACGGGGCGATACTAAATTTCTCCCCATAGAGCTTTCTGTAGCTTGCAAGTGTTTAGAACCAACTCTCTATCCAGTGGCACCTCACTGGAACAACCGCTCTCACCATTGACGGATTTGCTTCCGTCATCTCTCCATCACCTGCCATCTATTACATCAGAATGGGTACGGTTTACACTCTCTCACCTTGGTCCTCAGAATCTGACCACAATGAGCCCCAACACCAGCAGAATCAGGCACCCCAGCAGCAACAACAACAGCGACAACCTTCTCCTCACCCACCTGGTGCTGCACAGGGCAGAGGGCATCAGAGCAGGGCTGGACTTCGCCGGAGGTGCTACCCCCAACACAGGGTTTACAGGCAGAGAATGAGCTTCCTCAACATGACTGAGCAGCAGTGCCAATGGAGGCTTAGGCTATCGCACCAGGCCGTGGCGGACATTTGCAGATTGCTGGAGCAAGGGCAGCAGCCAAGAGGAGCAGGTGGACACCCCTTACCAGTAGCTGTGAAAGTTACCCTTGCCCTCAACTTCTTCGCCTCAGGCTCCTTCCAGCATCTGCAGCAGACATTTGCAGCATCTCGCATTCGGCTGCACACAGATACATTACGCAGGTGACCGATGCCCTATTTGACAAGTCAGCAAATTATATAAACTTTGCAACTGATGTAGCCAGTGCTGCTGAGCACGCAGTTGGCTTTGCGGCTCTGGCTGGATTCCCACGGGTGCAGGGCATAATCGACTCAACACATGTGGCCATCAGGGCACCCCATCATAACCCAGCCCTGTTTATCAACAGCAAGGGCTTCCACTCCCTTAATGTGCAGCTGGTCTGCAACCATAGGAAGATCATTGTCCATGTGTGCGGCAAGTTCCCTGGGATCTGCCATTACTCCTACATCCTGCACCAATCCACCGTTCCTCAGCTCTTCACACCTCCAAACAGTCTTTCTGGCTGGCTGCTTGGTGACAAGGGCTACCCACTAAAGACGTGGCTGATGACACCTTTGAGGATAACAACAATTAAGGCTGAGGAACATTAATATCAAAGCCTCATCTCCACCAGAAGTGTCATAGAGCAAACAATATTCATGCTGAAAACGCACTTCAGATGCCTGGACAGATCAGGAGGAGCCCTGCAGTACGCACCAGCCAGGGTCTCCAGAATCGCTGTGGTCTGCTGCGCCCTGCACAACATAGTGCAGCAGCGAGGATTAGCGATGCAGGAGGAAGAAGGCACAGAGTTCCCAGCCACTTCGGAGGAGGAGCATGAGTTTGAGTACGAGGATGATGAAGACCTTGAGCAGCCGTCAATACCAATGCCACCAGTACACGACCACACTGCTGCCCGTGAGGCCAGGAATCACCTCATCATGGCCAGATTTAGTTAAGTTCACGCAAAACAGACATGTGGCTGCCACATGCGTTGCCACATTGGCATCAGCCCACATCAACACCATTAGCCATCCCTACAATAACCAGTCCTATCTTTTCAATGTCACCACCATTGATGGAGATTAAAATAGCCCTGACCATCCACCCTGCCACTTCCAAGTGTCAACACACATTTGCCAAGAACCACAAAATTCACGCATGTAAAGATTTAATGGACAAAATCACTAACAGAAACCTGTCAATAACAGTGAAAGAAACACCCAAATGACTATCCTTGTGACTCTATTTGTGTGGCATCTTTCATTTACGAGTACTTCTATGTGGTGCAACCCCTGTGGCTTCAGCAGAGGTAGAGGCAGCCTGCTCACTTCCCTGCTGCATCTGCTTAGGCGCCTTTGGCGGTCGTCCTCTGGGTTTTGGAGCCTGCGTAGGCCCCGCCAAAGTTTGTTCCTCCTGCGACTGTGCAGTGGCAGACTCGGCCATCGCTGTCCATGGAGGCATCTGGGGCTTTGACTGAGGTGTAGGCAAGGGGCTTGAAGTGTGAGCGCTTGGAGAGGAGCCTCCACTTGCATGTACCCTCCCACCATCATCCCTCTCATGGGTCACCCGCACTTCTCTGCTAGCAAGTAGCTGGAGAGCACCTTGCCACACATCAGTGGGGCCCTGAGAACCCATGTCGACGTTGACACTCCTCCGAGCAAGGACATCTATGAGCCTCTGGATTCTCTCCTCAATAGATGCTCATCTATGCTCCATAGATGCCCATCTATTTTGAATTGAGACCATGTGCTCAAGCGACTGGCGCATTATATCCTCCATGCAGGTTGTCATCCTATCAATGGAGGAAACAACAGTCGCAAGTGCGTGCGCCATGCTGTTGGTCATGCTTGAGATGGACTCCCCCATTCTCTGCACACTCGCAGTCACCGCGGTTGCAAAACCTGTCAGAGCCTCCTGCACGTGTTGCTCCAGCTCCAGGACCGCCCTCTTCGTTGATGGCCCCCGAGGCTCAGCGTCTGCATGCAGCTGACCAGAGCTAGGAGACTCCTGCACCCTCCAGCAAGGAGTCTCCACTGCTGTCCCTGTCTCCATCATCTCCTCTTGCTCACTTGTGACTTACCAGGTGACAACACTACTCTATCTCGCATACGACCCACCAAGGTGTGCGTATCTGCACTGGCGCTGGCTTCCCTTGTCAGAGGTGACGCTGCGCCCTCAGAGGCTGGAGCCTCTTCTGAGGAGTCCTCTTGATGTTCCTCTTGGACATTGGGGGGGGGCTCTTGATGGACCTGTGGGAGAGTAAAGACATTAGTTAGATAAATGATATGTCCATTGCATACAGATACCAATAAGTACATTATGAGCAATCAATTCCTGTTGACATCAGCCCCAATATGAGTGACTGATGAATGACATGTAGGTGTATGGGAAATGATTCTGTCACCAGGTTGGTCTGATGAGCCCCTCTCTTTGTCCCCCACTTCCAGCTGATCCACCGCTCCAGTGATCTCCAGGGCAGCTTCCTTTGCAAGAGTCAGAATGGCCAGTGATTGAGCGCCACCTCCCATTCTCCCCCTCTCCCTCTTGTTGTGGGCTCTCTTCTCCTGCAAGGAGGGAAAGAAGAGAAGGTTGAGTGAGAGTGATGAAATGAGTATAACGAATGGATGTGTTAGATCTTTATAGGGAGACAATAATGGAGTGGGGTGGATGTAACAAGTTGCCTCCTTTAGTGTTGTTAGTTGGTGCCATTACATTAGGATGAGGGTGACTGTTCGGGGTGCATAGTAAGATGGGGATGCAATAATGTAGCTAGATAGAGAGGGATGGCTGAAGGTGCAAGGGATGTTGCATTGAGTTGCGCTGTGCAGGAGTAGGGTTGGGAATGCTGAGTGATGGGGAATTGATAACAGACACAGCAGCGTGAAGGTAAGTGTGGCTTTATACTCACTTTTCCAGAACGCAGAAGATCATGAAAACGCTTGCAGCAGTGAAGCCAGGTCCTCATCACCACACACCTGTGTGGTAACACAATACAGCTTCCTGTGACTCGAACTTTATTGCATCACTTCCTGTGATTAGTCCAGGATAAATACTGGACTGATCAGTTGGATACTGGAGAGGCATAGAGTAAGACCTCTTTTGTATGTAGCACCTTTTTTAGTTGATTAAAGCTTACTTTAAGTTCACCACGCGTAAGGCTCATTCTTACGACAATTTAATCAACTTTGGAAAACTTCGCACTCAAACTTTTTGGACGAACTCGGAACTAAGGATCCAGGGAATCACCCATCATGGAAAACATCCTTAAACCATCGCGTCTTGACTTAGACCCAAACACCCCAGCAGCCGGTAAGGTGTGGAAACACTGGTATCGCACGTTTGACAATTTTCTGGAATATTGTAAGGCTGATGATGACTCAAAGTTGCGGATACTCATCAACTGTGTCACCCCGAATGTATTTCAGTATGTGGAGGAATGGGACAGTTACGAGGAGGCAATTCGGAAGCTTAAGAGACTATATACTAAGACACCGAATGAGGTCTATGCCAGACATCTACTTGCTACAGCCCAACAAGGGCCGGAGGAATCCATTGATAAATTCCTCCAAGAGCTTCGCAGACTTAGTATGGACTGTAACTTTCAGGCGGCCTCAGCTGAGCTGTACCGTGAAGAAATGATCCGTGATGCTTTCATCTGCGGGCTTGCCTCCCCATTTATACGCCAGCGTCTACTGGAAAGTAAGACACTTGAGCTTCAGAGAGCTTATGACATGGCTTGCTCTCTAGATCTGGCAAAAAGAAATGCAGACCTTTATACAGTGCCCAGACCTCAGTCTACTGCCTTAACTACAGTCAGGCAATTTAAGAGGCCACAGGTGAACTCTATTAGGGAGGTCTTTATCCCTGACGATCAATCTGATGACTTCACTGATGAAGAGGATGATGACCCCACTGTGGCAGCCTCTTGGCAATCTAAGAAATGCTTCTTTTGTGGTGATGAGTTCCACCCTCGGAAATTCTGCCCTGCTCGCAATGCGTTTTGCAGTCATTGCAACAAAAAGTGTCATTTTGCAAAGGTTTGCCGATCAAGAGCCTCTACGAGGGCTTATCAAGCTAAGTCCTACCGAACTGCCCCGGTAAGGGCCTATCAAGATGTTCCGGCTAAAATCTATCGTGCTTCCTCTTGGGTTCCTCTCGAAGAAACACACCTAGAGTTTCAGCCACTCTTTGTGCAACAACACCAATTACAGCTGCTTGTCCTCAGAACCTATTCCATGCAGCTACAAAAGCATCAATTAATGGACATACTTTAGATGCCTTAATTGACTCAGGTAGCACTGATAGTTTCATTAGGGAACAGATTGTTGCAGAGTTAAAGCTACATGTTTTCCCATCGGACCAGGCAGTTGCGATGGCTCAGTCATCACTTAATACCAGAATTTCTGGCTTTTGTATGGTTGAAATAACACTTAATGGTCACAGGTATCCCTCCACCCGGCTTTCGGTGCTCAAGGACTTATGTAGTGATCTTATCTTAGGGCTGGATTTTCAAAAGCAGCATAAGAAGCTCACCATTGAGTTTGGCGGATCCAAACCTGAACTACTATTTCTAATATACTACCTCAATTACCGTTCTGTGCATTGTCAGCAGCTTCACTGGATGAACCCTCACTGTTTTCCAGTATCCCTCCTCGATGCAAACCGATTATAACAAAGTCACGACGTTTCAGTCAGGAAGACCAGTCTTTTATTGCGGCTGAGATTTCTCGGCTTTTAGCAGAGGATATCATCGAGCCTTGTTCGTCGCCATGGCGCGCCCAGGTCGTTATTGTTAAGAACCCTCTACAACCTCACAAGAAACGGCTGTGCATTGACTATTCACAGACCATCAATCAATATACGGACTTGGACGCATACCCATTGCCGCGCATCGATGATATGGTTAATAAACTGGCTGAGTACACGGTGTTCTCAACATATGATCTGAAAAGTGCCTATCATCAGGTACCCTTGAAGGTCTCAGACAAGCAGTATACGGCCTTTGAAGCCAATGGACGGCTGTATCAATTTCGTCGCCTCCCCTTTGGGGTCACTAATGGAGTGGCTGTCTTCCAGCGAGCAATGGATGACCTGGTCAAACAGGAAGACTTGAAGGATACGTTTCCTTATCTGGACAATATTACTGTCGCAGGTCGCAATCAGCGGGAACATGACGCCAATCTCCAACGATTTTGGGATGCACTCCAGCACCGTAATTTGACATTAAATGCGGCTAAATCCATTGAGTCACAACCAACCATCAACATCCTTGGCTATTGTGTGGGCAATGGCATCATTAAACCTGACCCTGAAAGGCTTCGCCCACTCCAAGAACTCCCGCCACCCAAGAATCCGGCCTCCTTGCACCGGGCCCTTGGCCTGTTTGCATACTATGCTAAATGGATTCCTAACTTCTCGGACCGAATCCAACCTCTACTGAAGGCCAGCACATTCCCACTAGACACAGCGGCTGTTGCAGCCTTTAACCTCCTGAAAAAACAGTTGGAGAAAGCGGCTCTTCACTCCATCGATGAGAGTCTTCCTTTTGTTGTTGAGTGTGATGCCTCGGAGGTGGCGATCTCGGCCACTCTGAATCAGGAAGGTCGTCCGGTGGCATTTTTGATCAGGACTTTTCAAGGGGCTGAGCTACATTATCCTACAGTCGAGAAAGAAGCTATAGCCATCATAGAGGCAGTACGGAAGTGGAGTCATCTCCTAGCTCGCCAGCACTTTACCTTAATCACGGACCAGCGATCGGTCGCCTTCGTGCTCGATAATCGTAAACGGACCAAAATTAAAAATAATAAAATCCAGCTTTGGCGGCTGGAATTGGCCTCTTTTGGTTACACCATCCACTATCGACCTGGCAAGGAGAATGTGGCTCCGGATACCCTCACACAAGCATTCTGCTCCGCCATGGCACCCTCTACGCTCGTAGACATCCATGATGGGTTGTGTCATCCGGGCGTTACTCGCATGCTTATCTTCGTGCGGTCCCGAAATCTCCCATTCTCTACCGGGGATGTAAAGAAGATGTGCTCGGACTGCAGAGTCTGTGCGGAATTGAAACCTCAGTTTTTCCGCCCCTCGGGTGGTATACTCATACATGCGACCCAGCCAATGCAACGGCTTAGCATCGATTTTAAGGGGCCGTTGCCCTCTTCAACTCGCAACACTTATCTATTGACCATGGTCGATGAGTTTTCCATTTGCCTTTCCCTGCCCCAATATGCTGACGACCACGGTTATCAGCTGCCTTGAGCAGGTATTTGCTTTCTGTGGCATGGCATCCTATGTTCATTCGGATCGGGGCCCTTCTTTTATGTCAGGAGAACTCAAGGCCTATCTCTCGGAACGGGGTATTGCTGCCAGCAAAACGACGCCTTATCATCCGGTCGGGAATGGGCAAGTCGAGCGTTTTAACGCTATCATCTGGAATGCGGTACGTCTGGCTTTGAGATCTCGGGGCCTACCCAACCAGCAATGGGAAGCAATACTTCCAGACGCATTACACTCCACACGGTCCCTCCTTTCGACCGCCACAAATACGACGCCTCATGAACGGTTCTTCCGATTTCAGCGTCGCTCATCCTATGGGATATCTCTCCCGTCGTGGCTGACTGCACCGGGACCAGTGCTACTCCAAAGATATGTCCGGGCGTCTAAGAATGACCCCCTGGTAGATGAGGTTGAGCTCACTGACGTCAACCCTACCTACGCCTATATTCGGTATCCTGACGGTCGGGAATCTACCGTGTCATTGCGGGATCTGGCTCCCTGCCCGCCGAAACATAGAGGGACACCAGGGGATGATATTGTACCAGGCACATCTCTGGGCTCGCCAGGTGCCTCTCATCACGATCTGGATCTGACGCCGGCTGGTACCTCACTCCAGCGTGCCGACCTGGGGCAGACTGACTATGAGCCCGTCGGGGCTCGCACGCGCAGCCACGATCCACCCTGTACCGTATGCTCAGAAACGGATCTGCCACAGCCCTGCCCGACACCCGTTCGGGCACCAGTACACAGTCAGGATCGTCCTGACCCCTCACAGAGCGGGCTGGATCACTCGGACTCTGGTCCACGGCCCGCAGCGGGTAAACGGGCTAGGGGCCCTCTACCGCTACGAGAACCCAAACGGGTGCGGCTCTCCCTCGTCCAGCGGCTACGAAATGGAGGGAGAATGTGGTAACACAATACAGCTTCCTGTGACTCGAACTTCATCCCGGCCTCCTAATCTTTTGGGGGGGGGGAGAATGTGGTAACACAATACAGCTTCCTGTGACTCGAACTTTATTGCATCACTTCCTGTGATTTGTCCAGGATAAATACTGGACTGATCAGTTGGATCCTGGAGAGGCATAGAGTAAGACCTCTTTTGTATGTAGCACCTTTTTTAGTTGATTAAAGCTTACTTTAAGTTCACCACGCGTAAGGCTCATTCTTACGACAACCTGCCCATTACCTCCTCAGCTATTTGCAGCTAGGCTGCCTTGGTCTCCTGGGGAGGTCTCTTCCGACCATTGGCAGGGAAGAGAACCTCCCTGCGTACTCTGACTCCCTCCACAAGAACATGGAGGAAGTCATCACTGAATCGAGGTCCAGCCCTCTGCCTTTGTGAGCTAATTTTTGGAGTTGAACAAGCTATCTCAGCAATGCTCGTTTCAAGTTCAGGAACTGGAATGAAGTGGGGCCATGGGCCCTTTAAATAAACCGGCAGGAGAAGCGTCAGCGCTGACGTCACCCGACCCGCACTTTCTAATAGGGTCGGGGAACGCGACGGGCAGGCTTAACAGGGCCTATTAATGTAAAATCCTTTTTTTCAGCGGGCTTCATTAGGCAGCGGGACCGTATCCCGAGAACGACCTCTCCCAGCTAAACCCGCCTCGGCCGGCGAAATTGCAGCCAAAGTCCCGTCTTCACACTGACGACACCCTCCATTGTGTTGTGTGGCACTACCACCATGCTAAATGGGATAGATTCAGAACAGATCTAGCAGCTCAAAACTGGGCATCCATGAGACGCTGTGGGCCATCAGCAGCAGCAGAATTGTATTCCACCACATTCTGTAACCTCATGGCCCAGCATATCCCTCTCGCTACCATTACCATCAAGTCAGGGGACCAACCCTGGTTCAAAAAGAAGTGTAGAAGAGCATGCCAGGAGCAGCACCAGGCATACCTAAAAATGCGGTGCCAACCTGGGGATGCTGCAACACAGGACTACATGCATGCTAGCAGGTGCAAACAGCATGCTATAGACAGAGCTAAGCGATCCCACAATCAACGGATCAGATCAAAGCTCTGCAGACCTGCCACATCGAGTCGTGAATGGTGGTGAACCATTAAACAAATAACAGGAGGAGGCTCCATGAATATCCCCATCCTCAATGATGGTTGAGCCCAGCACGTGAGTGCAAAAGACAAAACTGAAGCGTTTGCAACCATCTTCAGCCAAAAGTGCCGAGTGGATGATCCATATCGGCCTCATCCTGAGGTCCCCACCACCACAGAAGTCAGTCTTGAGCCAATTCAATTCACTCCACGCGATATCAAGAAACGGCTGAGCGCACTGGATACAGCAAATGCTATGGGCCCCGACAACATCCCAGCTGTCGTGCTGAAGATTTGTGCTCCAGAATTAGCCGCGCCTCTAGCCAAGCTGTTCCAGTACAGCTATAACACTGGCATCTATCCGACAATGTGGAAAACTGCCCAGGTGTGTCCTGTCCACAAAAAGCAGGACAAATCCAATCCGGCCAATTACCGCCCCATCAGTCTACTCTCAATCATCATCAAAGTGATGGAAGGTTTCGTCGACAGTACCATCAAGCAGCACTTACTCACCAATAACCTGCTTAGTGATGCCCAGTTTGGGTTCCGCCAAGACCACTCGGCTCCAGACCTCATTACAGCCGTGGTCCATACATGGACAAAAGAGCTGAATTCCAGATGTGAGGTGAGAGTGATTGCCCTTGGCATCAAGGCAGCATTTGACTGAGTGTGGCATCAAGGAGCCCTAGTAAAACTGAAGTCAATGGGAATCGGGGGGGAAAACTCTCCACTGGCTGGAGTCATACCTAGCACAAAGGAAGATGGTTGTGGTGGTTGGAGGTCAATCATAACAGCCCCAGGACATCGCTGCAGGAGTTCCTCAGGGCAGTGTCCTAGGCCCAACCATCTTCAGCTGCTTCATCAATGACTCACTCCACCATAAGGTCAGAAATGGAGATCTTCGCTGATGACTGCACAGTGTTCAGTGTCATTCACAGCTCCTCAGATAATGAAGCAGTCCATGCCCGCATGCAGCAAGATCTGGACGACATTCAGGCTTGGGCTGATAAGTGGCAGGTAACATTCGTGCCACCCAAGTGCCAGGCAATGACTATCTCCAAAAAGCGAGCATCTAACCACCGCCCCATGACATTCAATGGCATTATCATTGCCGAATCCCCCACCATCAATATCCTGGGGGTCACCATTGACCAGAATCTTAACTGGACCAGCCACGTAAATACCGTGACAACAAGAGCAGGTCAGAGGCTAGGTCTTCTGCGGTGAGTTTCTCACCTCCTGACTCCCCAAGGACATACTAGCTGGTTCTAGGACTGAAACTATTTGGGTTGAGTTAAGGAACAGAGGGGGAACTGTTACACTAATGGGAGTTTTTTTTATAGAGCTCCAAACAGTGAGAAGGAGATAGATGAGCGAATTTGTTGGCAAATTTCAAAGGCGTGTAACAAAAATAGAGTAGTACTGTAATATTAGGAGAAGTTAATTCTCCTAATATAGACTGGGAAAAACATAGCGTTAAGGGTAGGGAAGGAGAGGAATTTCTGATGTGTACAAGAGAACTTTCTCGATCAATGGCCTGAATTTTAATACTTTGGCAGGTTGGGAGCGGGGGGCTCGAATTTAACGGCAGGACCTGATTTGCATTTCAAACCTGTTTCCCACCCGCAGCCAGCCAGATTGAGAGGCTGGCTGGCTCTGGGTCGGTAGGCCTGTGGCACTAGGCCGCAGAGACGAGGGAGGGAGGGATCGGGTGGGGGCTGGGAGCGCATCGGGGGCCAGAGGAGCATGACCTGCGGGCTGGGAGCTCATCGGAAAGCTGGGAGCACATCGGGGGGGGGGGGATCCGGAGGAGCACGGCAGGGGGGAACGACAACAGGTGCTCATCGGAGGGCCGGACGAATATATTGGAGGACTGGAGGAGCTCTGGGGGGCGGGGGTGGCCCCAGGAGCTCATCGGCGGGCCAGAGGAACACTTCCCGGGGGGGGTGCGGCGCGGGAGGCAGAAAACATTGGGGGGCTGAAGGAGCATGGGGAGCGGGAGCGGGAGCGGAAGCAAACGACATCGGGAGGGCCAGAGGAGCATCAGTGGGGCGGGGAGGATGCCGGGAAGGCAATCGGAGGCTTCGTTTTGGGGGGGTTGGGGGGGGGGCGGTGGCAGGCAGGGACGTTGGATCCAGGAGGTAAGTGTAAAGGCACTTACGTTAGCTTGCATGTTTCATAAGGCCTGCAAACCGACCAGCCACTGTTAAATTTAAAATGGTGATTAAATCTGAGGCCGCCAGCCTCATTATATTTAAATGGCTGCCCACCCTGCCAACGCGCCGGCACAAGCATGACGGGCTGAATGGCCTCCTTCTGTGCTGTATCATTCTGTGATTCTATGAGATGAGGGAGGAAATTACTTGGGGCCTATAAATCATACTGCAGGTTTCAATTGAGCGTGGATGTGCGCCGGAGGACAAGTGGTCAATGTAGGACCCATTTTTAAAACGGGAGACAGAACTAATCTGTGCAATTATAGGCTACTTAGCTTAACATCTGTGGTAGGGACATTTTTTAGTGTCTTTTAATTAAGGATGAAATTATCACCTGTCTAGATGAAGAGAAAATAGTTCGAGTAGCCAGATTTCAAAAGGGTCGATCATGATTAGCACACTTCATAGAATTTTTTGAGGAAGTTAAAGATATGGCAGATCAGGGAAATGCAGTGGATGTAGTGCACATGGACTTTAGGAAAGTCTTTGATATGGTGCCACATGGAGATTACTGGAGAAGATTAAAGGATATGTAATTAAGCGGAGGATGAAAAATACTCGATTAAAACTTTGTTGGAATGGCAATAACACAAAGTAGGAGTTATGGGCAGTATACAGAGTGGTTGGAAGTGGATATTGGTGGTCCCACTTCTATTCACTGTGTATATCAATGATTTGGATATAGGCCTAAAGGGAGTGGTATTGCGTAAATTTGCAGATAACACCAAAATATGTTGTATAGTTAATTCCTTAGAAGATCAAAGGAAGCTGATATTGATAAGTTGGAGGATTGGACTAAAAAGTGGCAGATGGAATTCAACATCAGTAAGTATGAAGTGATACATTTTGAAATTTTAAATTTTATCACAGCAGGTACAGAAATATAAAAGCCAAGACGTAATGATTAGTCTATATAAAACCTTAATAAGACCTCAGTTTGAGCAGTGTGTGCAATATTGAGCAATTCTTGGGGTAATGAAGGTTGCACTGACTATTTCTGCAACTTCCCTCCAGACAACTTGTACAACTCTCTTATGGGGCTTCCTGCCCTCAGTGCCCATAAGATAATCCACAAATGCATTTAAAAACCTTAGTGCCCTTGTTGTTGCGGCCTTGCCTGAGAATGTTATTCCCTCAGCCATGATACAGTGTCTGGAGCTTTTAATGGCTGCACCAGAAATGTATTTCCCTCCCTCCCAGAGGCAGTAAGCCAATTAAGGGCAGTTTTCTGGCCTCCAAACTGCCCTGCATGGCTAATGCAGGTTCTGATAGGTAATATCAGCAGGTTAGCAGCAGTTTCACATTGTCGGGTATTAGGACCACCCACATTATTGACAAATAGTAGGCTCAGTTTGTTGGTTAAGCTTTGCATCCAGGATCCCCAATCTGTATACACTGTATCTAGTGCCAACTATACTTCATTGTCTACTTTCTGTTTACAACAGGTGTTCATTGACTGAATTCTTCAGTGCATTGAAGTTTAGTAGAAATCTCTTGCATATACTTTACCTTCTGCTGTACAATGTACTGAAACCAGTATATCTTTTAGATGACAAATAAAAAAGAGGGCTTGTTCCATAAACTGAACAATGCACTCCTAATATTTTAACTTTAGTTGCCTAGACCATTAATTTCATGAGGGTGAAAGGAACAGCAAGTTTCACAGATAGATCAGCGATAACCAACTGCAACGTTAGCCGTGGCTGAGTACAATTCTACACTTCTGAGTTAGATGATCAGGAAGGTGGATTGACAAACATGATGAATAGTTGCTTGTATGCAGTGCTGAAGCAATGTCCTGGAAATAAAATTTGAAACTGAAAAAAAATTAAGTGAAATGTGGTAGAGATATGTCTAAACAATAACTAATTCTCAGAGCTGTTGAGAAGTTTTGGTAATGCTGAAAAAAAATTGTGCACTGCAATTTGGATCAGATCACTTGAAAAATTCTTCAGCAGGGTAGAATTCAATGAGTTATAAAAATAAGCTACCATGCTAAATTTGAAGCATTTATAATTTTATTTATTATGCAAGAAGATTTGTATCAGTCCATGAATAAAATCCCATATAAGACAACTGTAGTCAAAGTATTCAGTTTTATGAAATATTTTATGCAGTACTTTACAAGTTCCCAAAAGGGAACTTCAAATAAACTGTAAAAGATGGGTGATAATGAAAAAGAAACACCATTTATTAATTTTGTATAGGTTATCAACAGCCTCAGACATTTCTCCAAAGGGAAGAACAAGCCTAGCTTTCACCACACAATGCCACAGGCAGAATACAAGGGAAACCAAATAAGTGCTTCCCGAAGGAGGAGAAACTGCCTGAAGCACCAAATGACCTACTAGAAACACCTCAGTCATTATTTTTGACGTTGTAATTTGTTAAACCCAGTAAAATCATTTTTTATTTGTTTCAGTGCAATCTTTTGAGTAAAAGGTAGTACAAACACACGTTTTTTATATTTTGCTTTATAGAAAATGTATAATTTAATAGGTTATATTTTTAATATTCAGCATTTAGGAGATCTAAGAGATCAAAGTTTACTTCTTTCCAATTAGAAATATATTTTACTGGTACTGTAGGATTTAGGAAGAATTAAATATTAGTGAAAGAAGACTTTAAAATCAATTGAAAAAATAAACCTGTTTTTAAAAGGCAGGAATATAATAATTCTTACTTTTCAAAGTCAAGAATACATTTTTAAAAATCATCAATTGTTGATTTAATGAATGATAAAATTGAAGTTCTTAAAATTTTTAATGCAAGAATAAATGAACCTCTTAAATTCAAATTATATACTATCACCATATTTGGCAAGGCAATCAACAAAATGACAAAAACACCAAAAGGTTAGTTACCAAATTAAAATGTTCTGAGTTTTAAAAACATGACAACTCTGCAGCAAATGTTTTGGTAAAATGTCATTCACTTTTCACAAATGGGAAAAAAATAATAAAATGGAGAAGTGTAGGAATGTTGTACCAGTTTTGCTAAATCTGCCAAAGCTTTTTTTTTTGCAATACACACTCCAGAATCCTCCACTAATTATTGCATTTTATTGACAGCAGCAGTCCCTCGGGAAGTCATTTAAAAAGTTTAACCCCTAAGCAAGTCGTGGCTTTTCTTGCCTTTGAATGTGTCAAGTGCATTGATTATGACTGCATAAAGTGCTACCTTCTACCCAGAGTATCTCACACTGCACATTCTAAAGCGCTGTTTTTCTCCCTTTCGGCTTTGATTCAGTGATTCAGACCACTTCAGCCAATCTTAAAGACAAAAGTGACACATTGAGAATGGGATCGGCAGTCAATATGCAAACAGTAAAGAATAGATCACAACAAATGCCACGAAGAGTTGGAGAAATGCTGGTTAAAAAAGAGCCATCACACTGACTAAAAAAAAATGACAACAATTAAATGAGAAACCTTTATTTCTCTTGTATGCATCTAAGGCAGTTTTAACCAGCATTGGAATTCTGGTCAGCTAGAAACCCCAAGGCTTTTGACACACTTTCAGAAACCCACACCCCCTCCTTTTTTCTACCAAGTCTCCAGAGCTGCTGCTAACTACCCAGCATGTGCTGCATACAGTACCTGAACAGAGTCTGTTCTAACCATAATCTTTAATTCATTATTCCATGAACATAAAAAAGGTTATAAGCATTAAATGCTGACTTCAGTATTTTACCTGGGCTGTGGAAAATTTTGTTATAGAAAATTGTAAAAGACTGGAGTTGCTGTACATCTTTCCACTGTCAAACAAATACTCATTTTCACTCATATTTTCCTGACACCACTGGGAGAAAGAGATCACAAAATGCCTGCAATTCTGATCCTTTCTGCTCACGTACACAGCAGCAGCTCTGGTATATTTTGGTTGGGTCAATGTCAAAGTAGCAGCAAGCTAAAGCAAGATGCATCATGATAGCAATCAATTCAAAAAGAAAAAAAGAATCTAAGTGAGTGTTTAATTAGCTCATTATGAACTCACCCCAATTGTGCCTTATGAAACAGATAAATTTCAGGCACACACAACTATCAGACAAAGGTTTATAAACTTTTAAGAATAAAATGATGCCTAAAATTCCTTAAGGTAATTGGATTTCCAGTACAGCAACTTTGATTTTTTTTTATATATTCATTCCTGACAGGGCCAGAAGGTAATGATACAGCTGCCATGATGCAACAAGCAGACCTGTCTTCTGTCAAGAGTTGAAATCATAAAGGAATAAGCTGTCGTTAACAACCTCTCTCCCAACACTGGAGCTGTCATCTCATTGTTTCCCTTCGCTAGCACAGGGGTTGGTGTGGGCTCAAACAGCCTGTCAACCAAGCCTGACTCCACATTTTTAAATTTTCCTGATTTAATGCTATCAAGCAGTCTGTCAATATCACCTTCGGGGGTGGATGACTGATCTAATAACTTTAATAATGATAGAAATGAATACATTTTTACAAACAGGATTTCAACTACTATGAGATGATCCCTTTGAAATTTATAGAATTTCTCCTAATTTTATGTTTCTACAAATATCTCTCACATATGTTGTATAACTGATATAATCAGTACCAATTTGTAATACAGTACAAGGAGAATGGTTCTTACGCATCTGTAAACATTTTCGCAAGATCATTTTTTTATGCATCAATACCGATTCATTTTACAGCTTCAGATAAAGATTGGTTCTTGAGCTTCCATGGTGGCTCAGCAAGTTTATCCACTAAGTAGCTAAGCCAAAAAGACCACAATGATGTCAGGTTCAATAACTGACCTGTGCTAAAATAAGTGATCACGGCAGGGGACAGTAATAAGGCCACTCAGAATTGGCTTCAACATTCATTGGTTAGGAAGGCAGAATTCACCAGGGTACCAATTCCTGATTACTATTTGCATGAGTGTGAACATTGGGTGGTTAGATTCAGTGTGATGCCTTCCAAGTTCAAATAGCGACCCACCACATAAATCATAACCAGCTGGGCGAGATACTGGAGGGCTTCTGCCACATATGAAACTATACCCCAAGCAAGGAATCAAAACTTTTAGGGTGGGAGTGGGGGAGGGGGAATTGGCTGAGAGGAGAAATAATATAATTTGCAATAATCTCAATTAGGCCTCGTCCAATTTTTTTTCCGACAAATATAATTTTTTTTTAAAACAGGTTTTGAAATCCATAAAATCTATTGAGACTTTTCAGTTGTGTATTTTTGAGGAACAGCTAAAAAGATTAAAGGATTTAACAAAACTTTGATCCTATGATCAAGATTAACAATCATAATACAGTAACTTGATGACACATATTAGATAGAACATACAGCAAAGAAACAAGCCATTCGGCCCAACTAGTCTGTGCTGGTCTTGATACTCCACACGAGTCTCCTCCCATTCCATTTACCTCAGCTCAGCCTTTCAGCAAATCTTTATATTCCTTTTACTCTCATGTACTCATCTAGTTTCCTTCTGAAACATCTAAGCTATTTGACTCAACAAGTTCCTGTGGTAGCGATTTCCACATTCTAACCACACTCTGAGTAAAGAAATTTCTCCTTATTTCTCTATTGGATTTATTAGTAACTATCTTGTATGTATGGCCCCTTATTTTGGATTCTCCCATAAGTAGAAACATTGGGCTAGAAATTCGTCTTGGGCAGTGGCGCAAAACAGGCGGTATATGATCGGCCGCCCATTATATGCAGCGCCGGATATTCAGTTCAATTGTCTGCAATGGAAATGAATATCAAGCACTGCGTATAATGGATGGCCGATCTGATACCACCCGTTATGCGCCACCGCCCGAGGCAAATTTCTAGCCCTTTTTCTCCAGATCTACCCTGTCCAACCCATTCATAATTTTAAAGACTATCAGATTTCCTAAGTCATAGAATCATAGAATGGTTACAGCACAGAAGGAGGCCATTCAGCCCATCGAGCCCATGCCAGCTCTCTGCAAGAGCACTTTAGCTAGTCCCACTCCCCCGCCCTTTCCCCGTAGCCCTGCAATTTTTTTTCCTTCAGGTACTTAACCAATTCCCTTTTGAAAGCCACGATTAAATCTGCCTCCACCACCCTCTCAGGCAGCGCATTCCAGATCCTAACCACTTGCTGCGTAAAAAAGTTTTTCCTCATGTCGCCTTTGGTTCTTCTGCCAATCACCTTAAATCTGTGTCCTCTGGTTCTTGACCCTTCTGCCAATGGGAACAGTTTCTCTCTATCTACTCTGTCTAGACTCCTCATGATTTTGAACACCTCTATCAAACCTCCTCTCAAACTTCTCTGCTCTAAGGAGAACAACCCCTGTGAAGGAAATAGCCATATTTCAGAAAAATACTCCATCCTATAAACAGATTTTTGATAATATTAAAACATGACAAACTGGGGTTAAAAATCTAAAAGCCTCAACGACACAAGCCGTAAAACAGAAATACAGGCTTCTGAGATAAGATGGTTTGTTAACACAAAGCTGTAAAACACCACAAGCTTTGAAATGGGAAATGTTTGTAAATACAAGGCCCTATTGAAACAGCAGGCTGGAGGTTCCTCTATGTCTAAACACTGGAACCAACACAATGGAATGACCCAAGTAAAGTGTCAAAATCTAACACGTCGAACAGGTGCACAGAACATTAAAAAAAACAAGTGCCTTTGAAAAAATGACATCAAGTAAAAGAAATACCGTAAAATAGTTTTATGTTAAACTTAGAACAAGGAGACATGGTTCTTAATATAACCAATTGAAGTAAATAAGAAATGCAAAGAACACCCTAGATGAAGTGTTTTTGAATTACAAATTGTAAAAAATACCTACAGAGAGACTTTGTAGATATTACATCAATAGATGACACCAAGCAATCACATTGTTTATGTGTTAAACTTGGAACATAAGGAGACAGGAGTCTGTGTTACAAACAGCAGAGGTGATTTAGAAATTCAATAGAAAGACTTCCTAAAAATGGCATCAAATAGATAAATCGATAATAACCATAAAAATGATAAGTTTTTTAAATACCTAAAAGGTACAGACAGAATTCTAAGAGTTGGCAGCTGAAATGACAATAAGAATAGAAAACAATTCAATAGAGTATCACTAGAGACAATTAGCTTACATCAGCAGAATACTTCAAAGAATAAACCACTAAAAAAAAGAGTATAAAAATAAGAGCTTTTCAGATGAAAAGTCAGAAGTCGCTGGAAGGGCAAGCGTTTCTCAACTCCACAGGCACGCTCTGTAAGTTTACAACTCTGAGTCTTGGGTAATCAAGGTATTTGATTTTGGTGGATATTCTGGATTAGGAAATAAGTAGAAGTGTGGAAATGTAACGAAGTTAAGATTTGAGAATAAGGATCTCTGATAAGAAATGTAAGCTATTTGTATTTTGAATGGTTAAAGTTGCGATTGCCATAACAGTTGTTAGCTAAATGTCGGTTCTTTAATAAATCTATATATTTTTAGAATTGTCTCACAGAGTATTTCTGTATAAACTCGCGAACTCAAATTCTGTATACTCAAAGGAGTTGCAGAATTCTGGGGGGTATTCCGGACCCTCATAATATCCGGAAGGTTACAGTCTAGTTAAACTTATCAAAAGTGTTATCCGGAGGACGGTAACATCTTCACGTCGTTCCTTTCCTTTAGGGAGAGGTAGTCTGACCTTTAGACCCAATTAAGCGTCTTATAGAATTCGGCTATCTTTAACTTTAGTTGAAGGTGAACGTCTGGGGAATACGCCTGATCTGGGGTAGCCCGAAAAGGGCTAGGACTTGTAATTATCCCTTCAACCCAGCTTCTCCAGTCTATCCACATAAATGAAGTCCCTCAACCCTGGAACCATTCCTGTAAATCTTTTCTGCACCCTCTCTAAGACCTTCACATCCTTCCTAAAGTGCGATGCCCAGAATTGGACACAATACTCCAGTTGAGGTCGGACCAGTGTTTTATAAAGGTTCATCAGCGCTGTGGGAGTACCTTCACCACACGGACTGCAGCGGTTCAAGGCAGCGGCTCAGCACCACCTTCTCAAGGGCAATTAGGGATGGGCAATAAATGCTGGCCTTGCCAGCAACACCAAGATCCCATGAACGAATAAATAAATAAAAATCATAACTTCCTTGCTTTTGTACTCTATGCTACTATTTATGAAGCCCAGGATCCTGTATGCTTTTTTAACTGCTTTCTCAACCTGCCCTGCCACCTTCAAGTCTTTTCTTTTCTAAAGAAAAGAGCCCCATCCTGTTCAATAGAGAATTATAGAAATTTACAGCACAGAAGGCGGCCATTTGGCCCATCATGTCTGTGCCGGCTGAAAAACAGCTATCCAGCCGAATCCCACTTTCCACCTCTTGGTCCATAGCTTTGTAGGTTACGGCACTTCAAGTGCATATCCAAGTACGTTTTAAATGTGATGAGCGTTTCTGCCTCTACCACCCTTTCAGGCAGTGAGTTCCAGACCCCACCACCCTCTGGGTGAAAAAAGTTCTCCTCAACTCCCCTCTAATCCCTTTGACCAATTACTTTAAATCTATGCCCCTGGTTATTGACTTCTCTGCTAGGAGAAATAGGTCCTTCCTATCCACTCTATCTAGGCCCCTCATAATTTTATGCACCTCAAACAAGTCTCCCCTCAGTTCCAAAGAAAACAACTATCCAATCTTTCCTCATTGAAAAGAAAAAGACTTGTATTTATATAGTGCCTGTCACAACCACCGGACATCTCAAAATGCTTTACAACCAATGAAGTACTTTTGAAGTGGAGTAACTGTTGTAATGTGGGAAATGCGGCAGCCAATTTGCGCACAGCAAGGTCCCACAAACAATGTGATAATGTTTTTGTTATGTTGGTTGAGGGTTAAATATTGGCCAGGACACCGGGGATAACTCCCCTGCTCTTTTTCAAAATAGTGCCATGGGATCTTTTACACCTGAGAGAGCAGACGGGGCCTCAGTTTAACGTCTCATCTGAAAGACGGCACCTCCGATAGTGCAGCACTCCCTCAGCATTGCACTACAGTGTCAGCCTAGCTTTATGTGCTCAAGTCCCTGGAGTAGGACTTGAACCCACAACCTTCTGAATCAGAGGTGAGTGTGCTACCAATTGAGCCACTTTCCAAGGTCCCTCTGTTCCTCTACATTTCTCAGTATCCTACCACTTCTCCAGATTGAATTCCATTTGCCACTTTTCTGCCCACCTGATCAGTCCATTGATATCTTCCTGCAGTCTACAGCTATCGTCCTCACTTTTCTGACCAGTCTGCCATGTGGGACCTTGTAAAAAGCCTTGCTAAAATCCATGTCGACTACATCAAACACACTACCCTCATCGACCCTCCTCGTTACCTCCTCAAAAAATTCAATCAAGTTAGTCAGACACGACCTTCCATTAACAAATCCATGCTGACTGTCCTTTATTAATCCGTGTCTTTTTAAATGACGATTAATACTGTCCCTCGGGATTTTTTCCAATAATTTTCCCACCACCGAGGTTAGGCTGACTGGCCTGTAATTACTCGGTCTATCCCTTTCTCCCCTTTTTAAACGGTACAATGTTAGCAGTCTTCCAGTCCTCCGGCACCACACCTGTAGCCAGAGAGGATTGAAAAATGGTCAGAGCCTCTGCTATTTCCTCCCTTGCCTCTCTTAACAGCCTGGGATACATTTCATCCGGGCCTGGCAATTTATCGACTTTCAAATATGCTAAACCTCTTAATATTTTCTCTCTCACTATGTTTATGCCATTTCATATTTCACAATCCTCCTCCTTGACTACAATGTCTGCATTGTCCCTCTCCTTTGTGAAGACAGATGCAAAGTATTCATTAAGTACCATACCCACGTCTTCCGCCTCCACACACAAGCTTCCTTTTTGGTCTCTAATAGGCCCTACTCTTTCTATAGTTATTCTCTTGCTCTTTATGTATTTATAAAACATCTTTGGGTTTTCCTTGATTTAACTTGCCAATAGTTTTTCATGCCCTCTCTTTGCTTTCCTAATTTCCTTTTTCATTTCACCCCTGCATTTTCTATACTCTAGGCTTTTTGCAGTATTCAGCTCTCGGTATCTGGCATAAGCTTCCCTTTTTTTCCTTATCCTACCCTGTATGTCCCTTGACATCCAGGGGGCTCTAGATTTGGGAGTCCCAACCTTTTTCTTTGTGGGAACATATTTGCCCTGTACCCTCACTATCTCCTCCTTGAATGCCTCCCACTGCCCTGACACTGATTTACCTTCAAGTAGCTGTTTCCAGTCCACTGTTTTTAAATCATATCTCAGCTTAGTAAAATTGGCCTTTCACTACTGATCTATCTTTGTCCGTTTCTATAACTATGCTAAATCTAACTGAATTATGATCACTACCACCAAAATGCTCTCTCACTGATACCCCTTCCACCTGCCCAGCTTCATTCCCTAAAACGGAGTCCAGAACTGGCCCCTCTCTTGTCAGGCTTGTTACGTATTGGCTTAAAAAGTTCTCCTGAATGCATCTTAAGAATTCTGCGTCCTCTATACCTTTTACACTGATTCTATCCCAGTTAATGTTAGGGTAGTTGAAATCCCCTACTATTACTGCCCTATTGCTTTTGCACTTCTCAGAAATTTGTCTACATATTTGCTCTTCTATCTCCCTCTGACTATTTGGGGGTCTATTGTGCAGTGTAATTGCACCTTTTTCGTTCTTCAGTTCAACCCATATGGCTGCATTTGATGATCCTTCTAACATAGCATCCCTCCTCACAGTTGCAATTGTTTCTTCAACCAATATTGCGACCCCCCCCTTTTTTATCCCCCTATCTCGTCTGAAAACCGTGTAACCAGGAATGTTAAGCTGTTATTCCTGCCCTTCTTTCAGCCATGTTTCAGTTAATAGCTATGATATCATACTTCCACATGTCTATCTGTGCCCTCAGCTCATCTGCCTTAGTCACTAGACTTGTTGCATTGAAGTATATACCATTAAGCACTGCCAAAAACTCCATTGTTGTCTATTTTGTAGCCTTTGTTTCTTCTGCCTTCCAAACTCACTTATTAATTTGACACCTCCTCCTACCTCCACCTGGACCATGACCCCACTACCGAACATCAAACCACCATTTCCAAGACCGTCACTGACCTCATCTCCTCTGGAGATCTTCCCCCCACGGCCGCCAACCTCATAGTTCCCCAACCCCGCACAGCCCGCTTCTACCTCCTTCCCAAGATCCACAAACAGGACTGCCCCGGTAGACCCATCCTTTCAGCCTGTTCTTGCCCCACGGAACTTATCTCTTCCTATCTCGACTCTATTTTTTCTCCCCTTGTCCAGTCTCTTCCCACCTACATCCGCGACTCTTCCGACGCCCTCCGCCATTTTAAGTTTCCAGTTTCCCAGCCCCAACCGTCTCCTCTTCACTATGGACGTACAATCCCTCTACACCTCCATTCCCCACCAGGATGGCCTGAGGGCGCTCCGCTTCTTCCTTGAACAGAGGCCCAACCAGTCCCCATCCACCACCACCCTCCTCCGCCTGGCTGAACTTGTTCTCACATTGAACAACTTCTCCTTTGACTCTACCCATTTCCTCCAAATTAAAGGTGTTGCTATGGGTACCCGCATGGGTCCTAGCTATGCCTGCCTTTTCGTGGGATATGTGGAACACTCTTTGTTCCAGTTCTACTCATGTCCCCTCCCTCACCTCTTTTTCCGGTACATTGATGACTGTATCGGTGCCGTCTCCTGCTCTCGCCCTGAACTAGAACATTTCATTCACTATGCTTCCAATTTCCACCCTTCCCTCACCTTCACATGGTCCATCTCCGACTCTTCCCTTCCCTTCCTCGACTTCTCCGTCTCCATCTCTGGGGATAGGTTATTGACTAACATTCACTACAAGCCCACTGACTCCCACAGCTACCTGGACTACACTTCCTCCCACCCCGCCTCCTGTAAGGACTCTATTCCATTCTCCCAGTTTCTCCGTCTCCGCCGCATCTGCTCTGATGATGCCACCTTCCATACCAGTGCTTCCGACATGTCTTCCTTTTTCCTCAACCGAGGATTCCCCTCTACCGTGGTCGACACGGCCCTCGACCGTGTCCGTTCTATCTCCCGCACTTCTGCCCTCACCCCTGCCCCTCCCTCCCGGAACCACGATAGAGTTCCCCTTGTCCTCACCTTTCACCCCACCAGCCTCCACATTCAACGGATCATCCTCCGCCATTTCCGCCACCTCCAGCGTGATCCCACCACCAAACGCATCTTCCCCTCACCTCCCCTTTCAGCATTCCGCAGGGACCGCTCCCTCCGCGACACCCTAGTCCACTCCTCTACCACCCCCAGCACCCCTTCCTCTTCGCCCGGCACCTTCCCGTGCAAGCGCAGGAGATGCAACACATGCCCTTATACCTCACCTCTTCCCACTGTCCAGGGCCCCAAACACCCCTTCCAGGTGAAACAGCGATTTACTTGTACTTCCTGCAATCTAGTATACTGTATTCGCTGCTCACGATGTGGTCTCCTCTACATTGGGGAGACCAAACGCAGATTGGGTGACCGCTTTGCGGAACACCTCCATTCAGTCCGTAAGGGGGACCCCGAGCTCCCGGTTGCCTGTCACTTTAATTCACCACTTCACTCCCACTCTGACCTCACCGTCCTCGGCCTATTACACTGTTCCACGGAAGCGCAGCGTAAGCTCGAGGAACAGCACCTCATCTTTCGTTTAGGCACGCTACAGCCCTCTGGACTCAATATCGAGTTCAACAATTTTAGATCATAATCTCAGCCCCTATCACATTTATATTTTATTTTTTCATCCACCCTTTTATTTGGCACCCCCCCCTTTTTTTTTCCTCCTTCCTAGAAGCTGGCAGCTGTCCTTCATTCTGCCAGTGGATTTCACACTTCTTTCAGCCTTAACCTGTCACATTAACACCACCTCTTGCCTTGCATCTCTTAATGTCTCTTAATCTCCCCTTTTGTTCTTTCATCCCCTCCCCCTTTTCCCAGCCTCATCCTTGCCTTAAATCTATTTGATTTCCAGCTCTTTCCAGTTCTGACGAAAGGTCATCGACCTGAAACGTTAACTCTGTTTCTCTCTCCACGGATGCTGCCTCGCCTGCTGAGTTTTTCCAGCGTTTTCTGTTGTTATTTCGGATTTCCAGCATCTGCAGTATTTTGCTATCACTTATTAATTTACTGCCTTCCATTCCCAGCTTTGCTTCTCTCCCTTCTGAATCTACGCTCAGGTTCCCATCCCCCTGCCAAGCTAGCTTAAACCCTCCCCAACAGCACTAGCAAACCTCCCCGCGAGGATATTGCTCCCGGCCCTGTTGAGGTGCAACTCGATAGCTGCAATCTCTCAGTTCTGGTACCTACTTTGTAAATCTTTTTTGCACTTTCTCTAGTGCTTCTATGTCCTTTTCCTGACCAGGGTCCTAAACAAGTTTAGCATTACTTCACTACTTTTGAATTGTATACCCCTAGAAATAAATCCCAATGCTTTGTTAGCATTTTTAATTGCTATGCTGATATGCGATGCTGCTTTTAATGATTTGTTCACGTAACTTTAGATCCATTTGCTCTTCTACACCATTCCGTTTCTTATTTAAGGTGTAGGTGATGTTTCTATTTTTCCTACCAAAGTGCATCACCTCACATTTATCTATGGCAATGTTCATTTGCCACTTAACTGCCCAGTCTGCAGGTTTTCTAATGTCTTCTTGTATTATGTTGCATTCTTCCTCAGTGTAAGCTGTATCCCCAGTTTGGTATCATCTGCAATTTTTATATTAAGTTACTTGTTCCTAAATCCAAATCATTCATGTAAATTATGAATAACAGTGGTCCCAGCTTTCTATCTTCCTCCAATTTGAATTACTACTCCTTACACCTACTTTCTGCTTTCTATTTTTTAGCCAATTTGGTATCCGTTCAGCTGTTTGTCCCGACTCCATATGCCCTAACCGTTGTCATGAGCCTACCATGTGGGACATTATCGAAGGCCTTTTAAAAATCCAAGTATATGACATTTACTGCCTTACCCTTGTCTACTCTTTCCGTTACCTCTTCAAAGAATACTATCAGGTTAGTTAAGCATGACTTAGCCTTTTGGAATCCATGCTGACTATATTTTATTATACTTTCTGTCTCTAGATGTTCTTCTATCACTTTATTTAGTATAGATTCCAGTATCTTTCCTATCACTAACGTTAAGCTGATTGGTCTATAGTTCCCAGGTTTTGTTCTATCTCCCTTTTTGTATATAGGAACAACATTAACTGTCTGCCAGTCCTCTGGCACTCCCCCCTCTTCTATGGAACTTTTTTTTATATATAAACTAGTGCCTCTGCTATCCCTTCCCTCATTTCCTCGAGAATGCATGGGTGCATACCATCCGGACCTGGGGTTTTATCCCATTTTAGTTTTGCTAGATTGTCAATTATTTTCTCCGCTTTCTATCCCAACTGTATTAATATTCTTTTTAAGCTCATCCTCTGAAGTGTCTATTTCATTATCTTCTTTAGTAAAAACGGAGGCAAAGTAGTTATTCAACACTTCTGCCATTTCTCTGTAATTACCTGAGAGTTTATCTTGCTCATCCTTTAGTCACCCTGTCCCTACTTCAATTTTCCTTTTGTTATTTAGGTTTCTATAGAACATTTATTATTTCTTTTTATATTCCTTGATAATTTGATTTCATAATTTCTCTTTGCCTTCCTGATTTTTTTTAAAACTTCTCTCCCAAGTTCTTCATATTCCCTTTGGTCCTCTTCTCTTTTAGCATCTAAGTACTTCTTGTATGTCTTTTTCTTTAGATTCAATTTTTCCTTTTGTTCTTTATTCATCCAAGGTGCCCCATAATTAGCTTGCTTGTTTTTGTCTTTTAGTGGAATACATTTCTCTTGAACGCTGTTGATTACCCTTTTAAAGATTTCCCACTCTGTCTCTTTGTTTTTCAAGATTTTCTCCCAGTTTAGTTCCATCCTCATTAGTTGCTCTTTTCCAATGAATTACCTTAGTCTTTATCCTACTTATGTCACTCTTGATCCTTATCTGAAACTTACTATGTTGTGATCGCTACTACTAAGATGCTCTCCTACTCTTACTTCTCCTATCTGTTCTGGTTCATTACCCATTACAAGATCAAGTAGTGATTCTTTTATTGTTGGACTTCTTACATACGGAGTGAGAAAGTCCTGTATATACTGTAAAAACTATATTCCCCTTTCTCCTTTCACTACTTCTTTCGGCCAGTTTAGTTGGAGGTAGTTGAAATCTCCCATGATTATTATTCTATGCCTGCTACTCACCTCATAGATTTTTCTACATATTTCTTCCTCCAATTCCCTTCCACTATCTGGTGGTCTATAGTATACCCCTATTAGGGTGATAGATCCCTTCTTATCTTTTAACTCAATCCATATGGATTCTGTATCTATCTTACTGCTAGTTACATCCTTTTTTTGAGTAGCATTATGTTATTTTTAACTAGTACAACTAGGAGTGGCATGACAAATTTTATATAATTAAAATAATCATATTAAGTTTTTTTTTAATCTCTCTACTTAAAATAATTACAAAAAAAATCTTTAACCATCTAATTCTCTATGCTATTTCCACGATCAAGAAAGATGACAGGCACAATAGCCAACATAAGTGTGTGCTGTACAAAATGCCATCTTGGAAACAGATATGCGGCAAGGGCCAGGAATAAGTACCTACTTCTTTTAGCACAGATTCAAGTTGGCCAGGAAACGAACATTCTTTCTCATTCATTCAATCTCTGCATACAAATTGGAGTACATCAGCGTAGAGCTAACACTGGTGGCTAAAGTCTGAATATCTAAATATTCAAGATAGATTGGAGTACTGCATCACTAAAGCACGCGTTATCCTGGGCTGTAAGACCAACACAATTAGACTTTGCAAAAGTATGGAACTACTTTAGGCAGGTGTCTTGCAGACAGCTTCCAGAGGAACGATCTGCATGTTAGCTAAAAAGGCGGTTGTGCAAGAGAAAAATCTGCTCTGACTTTCCCCTATGGGTTTTGCCCTGTCACCCAATTTGCTAATTTATTTTTAAGTGATCAAGTTATCCAGGGTTTCATTCTCACAGGAATCAAAGCAGTTGCCTAGATTGGTGTTACACTTTTGGTTCAATCTAAATAAAAAGCTAAAGCTCTGTATACCTCAATAAACTGATACTTATAATGGAAGAAATTTAGGACAGCGGGTAAAGCTTTGACACAGCAATCTTCTAAGACAAGTGAAATGCGGATGCAATTTTCATTAAAAATGATGAACAGAACCTGTCTTGTATGACAAAGAAGGTACTGGATCAAATATTTTCTGGTCCCTGAGCTAAAACTGCAGAATCAAAGTGTATAAGTATAACACTCGGCAACTTTCTGCTGGGCCAAACTTCTGGAATTTTCCAGGGTCAATCTCAAATACCCTCAGGGTGACTCTCAAAGATATTCACAATCGGGTCTCTTACCTTTAACCCAATTATGGCCACTCAGAAGATCCTAACATTGATATGGTTGGGATTGAGCAGAAAAACTAATTTAATCAAGGAGTTTGGATGGACACCATCAATCACAGCCATTTTTCAGACTTCACATGCCTCTTCAACCAAATTGCCTTAGAGCTCATGAGTGTGCTGTTGACCATACCCATTCTCCACAGTCAGCCTTACTTAAATAATCTGGGCAGGTTTCCAGCAGGATATCCAGCTTCATTGAGGAGTCCACCTCAGGTGAGGGTGAAAAATCACTGTCTACAGCACCTGCAGCAGCACAGCCTGGCTGAGTGACTCCAAGCAGCGGAAGAATTTTTTTTTAAATTTCAAAAATCAAGGGTTGGTGTGTACTTGATTATCCCCAAAGTAATTATAATCACTTTGGGCCGGTGGTGGTTGCAGCTTACATTTTAAGTCACCCTACCCTCCCCATAGAAATGCTGAAGCTGGTATCGCACTGGCATTCCTAGTATACCCAGTGTTGTTATGGAGTTAATGACAGGAAATATGTCGTACCTCTTGAGGACAATTGGCCCTCATGTTGTAGAAATTTCACACACACAGGCGCACACACACACAGACTATTGGTCACCAAATCCAGTGACATGGATGGACTGTAACTGCACTCTAATTAACTTTGCTGTTCGGTGTCTACCATTGGAGAGTGTCAATCATAATCTGATTTATCACTATGTCTGAGAACAGTAGAACAGTGCACAGTGTACAACAAACAAATGCTCAGGATGGTATAGTTGTAGAAGCCACCTGAACAAATGTGTGCATGAAGAGTATGATGCCATCAGGCTTAGGATACATATGTAGGAAGTGCTACAAAACATTGTAGAGAAATAAGTAATTTCTGAGGTTTACACTTATATTTAAAGTCAAACAAAACAATATGTACTGAAATCCACTAAAAACACAATGGCCCCAAGATTCCTCGGGGATTCTACCAATCTCCCGCTCTAACTCTGGCAGGAGCCCAACTGAACCCCCAGGAAAACAATGGACCTCAGATGAGGACCAAGATGAGCAGCAGAAGCGCCACCAGCAGCACTAACAGGAGCAGCAGCAGCCTCCTCAGATTCATCAGAACTGAGAAGGCCATTTACCAGGCAGCAGACAAAAATGGACAATACGGAAAAGTGGTGCAAAGAAATAATTTTTGTGGCTCAAAATTTAAACAGAAACGTAACAATGTAACATTGTGTAACACACTCATGCGCATACCCTTGTGCAACTACTAATCTTCCATCTTCCTTTTTCTACTACTCCTACGTCGTGCAACCCCTGTAGCTTCAGCAGCAATAGAGGCAGGCTACTCACATCCCTGCTCTGACTGCCGAGATGGTTTTGGCCGATGTCCTCTGGATTTTGGAGCCCGTGAGGGCCTCGCCAAAGACTGCTCCACCTGCACCTGTGCAGGGGCAGACTCGGTCATCGGGACGTAAAGCAGCATGTGGGGGCAACGGGTGAGAAGTGAAAGTGCTTTGAGCAGAATCCCCACTCCCATGTCCCCTTTCTCCATTTTCTCTCTCATGGCCCACCCGCACTTGCCTGCACATCAGTGGGGTGCTGAACGGCCAAGGCTAGGTTTTGATCAATCCTATTTAAGGAGGCAGAGTGTGCAAGTCATTGGTGAGGGCCAGCATGCACTCATTTGACGGCCGCGTTTGATGTTCCATGCAGGTGGCCACTCTTTCCATGGACGAAGACATCATAACACTCATGCTTGAGACGGACTCCTCCATTCTCTCTGTAAGCATGCACAGTGCGGCTGGAAAGCCTGCCAGAACCCGACACATTTTTTGCTGCAACTCCAGAATTATCCTCTTCGTCGACGGCCCCAGAGGTTCAGCATATGCGTCCAACTGAGCAGAGCTTGGAGCGTCCTGCGCCCTCCGGCACTGACTCTCCACTGCTGTCCCTGACCCCACCACCTGCTCTTGCTCACTTGTGATGTGAGAGACACCAGGTGACAACCTAACTATCTGTCTTACTGGTCCCACCGACGTCTGTGTATCTGAGCTGGTGCATGGTGTGCATGAGTCCTGTGATGGTGCATCCTCAGAGTGAGTTACCTCCTCGGAGGAGTCGTCGTCGTCCTCTGGCATACCTCCTGCGGGACACTTGATGGGCCTGTGAGAGATTAAAGACATGAGTTAGAACTGTCACGGTAAGAATGTTTTAAGTGAACATTATGCACATGATCATATTTCACTAGCTGTTGACATCAAGTCAACATGAGTGAGTGTTGTATGCCATGTATCTGTGATATTTAATTCTGTCACCAGGTAGCTGGGAGGCCCCCATCTCTCCGTCTCTGATCACCAGGAACGCTGACACTCAGCTTATCTCCAGCGCAACCTCTGCAGCTGTGAGCGTGGTGATGGCTGGAGGGCCACCTCCGGTTCTCTGTCTCTCCCTGGTGTTCTGTGCTCTCTTCTCCTGCAAGGAGGGAAACAATTGACCTTTGAGTGAGAGTATGTCAGGATGTAGTTGAATGTGCCATTGTACTAACTTTTCCTGCCCGTATTAGGTTATTAAATCGCTTCCGGCACTGTATCATATTTGACCCTGAAATAAGCTTCCAACCACATATCCACGCCATAACCAAGACCGCCTACTTCCACCTCCGTAACATCACCTGTCTCCGCTCCTGCCTCAGCTCATCGACTGCTGAAACACTCATTCATGCCTTTGTTACCTCTAGACGTGATTATTCCAATGCACTCCTGGCTGGCCTCCTACGTTCTACCCTACGTAAACCTGAGGTCATCCAAAACTCGGCTGCTCGTGTCCTAACTCGCACCAAGTCCCGTTCACCCATCACCACTGCGCTCACTGACCTACATTGGCTACCGGTTAAGTATAGCCTTGATTTTAAAATTCTCATCCTTGTTTCAAATCCCTCCATGGCCTTGCCCCTCCTTATCTCTAATCTCCTCCAGCCCCACAACCACCGCCACCATCACCCACCCCCCCCACCGAAAACCACCCACCCCCAAGATATCTGCGCTCCTCTAATTCTGGCCTCTTGAGTATCCCCAATTTGAATCGTTCAACCATTGGTGGCCGTGTCTTCAGCTGCCTAGACCCTAAGCTCTGAAATTCCCTCCCTAAACCTCTCCGCCTCTCTACCTCTTTCCTCCTTTAAGACTTTCCTTAAAACCTGCCTCTTTGACCAAGCTTTTGGTCATCTGTCCTAATTTCTCATGTGGCTCAGCGTCAAATTTTGTTTTATAACATTCCTGTGAAGCGCCTTGGGACATTTTACTACGTTCAAGGCACTATATAAATACAAGTTGTTACTGTTGTTATCCAGGAGCGTGGCACCACATTCCTGCTGCTGAGCTCCTCAGCGATCTCCAGATTCGTCTTCTTGGTCTCTAAGGCAGGCTTCTTCCTCCCATCAGCAGGGAATAGCAGCATGAGGTCTATGGAGGCATCAGTGAATCGAGGTGCAGCCTTGGCATACTGCAAGTCCATTCTTGCTTCCTCTGTTTCCCCCACCTCCACTATCTTTCAACTGTCATCTTTGCAGTGCTCCTTTAAATACTACAGCTGAAATAGACTCTCGTGTGTTGTCATCATGCCCGCTCGCGCTAATTGGTCGAGAAACCCGAAATCAGATGCAAATGCAGTGGCTGGGTTAAAAAGCCACTGACAGACGCTCTGCAGTTGTAGTTAGTTGTGCGTTTCCTGCACGCTACCGTTCCCCACCCCCCACCCCACACAGCGGGTTTCCAGATAATAAATTCGGCCAATAATACATTTTTTTGCCTGTACTATTTATCAGTTGATTTAACTAAACATTTTCAAATCATTTCTGTCAAGTGCATTATTTTCCTCGTTGGGCATGCATTTCATTTTAGAAACAGTTTGTAAATTTGCAGCAGAATGGCTCTTCCATTTAAAATGAACTCATTAACTTCAGTTGGTCGCGAGTCCTGAGAAGGCAGTTGTAGTGGTCTCACTTCTGAGTCAGAGATTATGGGTTCAAGGCCCACTCCAGGACTTTAGCACACGATCTAGGCCAAGTCCCCAGTACAGTACTAAAGGATAAGATTTTAAGCTGAGGCCCTGTCAGCCTGTTCTTCTGGATCGAAGAAAAGTAAGGACTTGTACCAGTGTCTGGCCATCATTCAGTCAACACCATCAAAAAAGGAAAATTCACAAACTATATGAAAATGAAATCAATGACTGACAAGGAAAATATAACATGACAGAAATTATTTTAAAATGTTTAGATATTTACCTCATTGATGTTTGTGGGATCTTGTGTGCAAAATGGCTGTTGCACTTGCCTACATAACAGTTACTACACTTCAAAATAATTTGTTGTATGTGAAGTGCTTTGCGATGCGGAGTAACCAACTTTGTTACTTCATGCAAAAATGTTACAAATGCTTACATTTCCATTGTACCTATTGAAGGTATTCTGGACTGCTACATACATTTATCAGAGTATCTGGTACACACCAGCACTAGTTTCTAGAACTTATTTATAATGCTTGACAATCTATAGTCATCTGTCAGCATGGTACTTAAGAAATGCTATACAAAAAAAGCAAACATGAAACATATTGGTAAGTCTGACTGCAGTGTTGAACCCTGGTTCAAGTGTCACTTGTTGCACAGATGAAGCAGATAATTAGTAATGGAACATTAGAACAATGCTTAAATGAGAATTAACGCCAAGACTGTCATTTTCTAATTGGAGTTGGGTCAGCGTAACAATTACACTTGGAAAACAGCACCGTTTGAATTACCAGTGAAAGCGCCCATGTAAACAAGTACACAAAGTCACAGTGGCCCTCCTTCACATCTAATCTAAAACATTGGAATCGATGATGGAACCTTTGCAATTCACATTGTTTATCCAATATTTGGAAGTAAGGATAAAACTTACTGATGACACTAAGCTGGGAGGGAGTTGCAAACAATCACGAGCAGGTTAATCAGATGTGGATGGGGAGGATCTAGATGTTTCAAGAAGTTAGGCCAAGAAATAGCAAATGAAATTCAATGTTTACAAGTGCCAAGTTATGAGATTACAGAAGGAAAATAAACATTGGAACTATAAATTAAATGGTCTTTTCCACAGGATACAGATGGAAAGGATTTGGGGATATTGGTGGACAGATTGTTGAAACCATCTGCACAGCATGTGGCCGTGGTAAATATGGCAGCCTTGGGTTGTACAGCACATGTATAGAACACACGTCACAGGATGTGATATTGAGCCTTAACAAGGCATAGTACTCCAGGTGGGGTCAAATCCTATGTGCAATTCTGCTTGCCACATTATTAAAAGGACATCATGGCACCAGAAAAAGTGCACCAAAAGGCTGCCTGCTTTCAGATATCTGGCCTACAAAGACGCTACAGAAGTTGAGTTAGTTTGCACTAAAGATGACGACACCAAGATAAGATCTTATTGAGGTATTCAAGATCCCTAGGGGTATCGACTTGTTGAAACCTGAGAAACTGCCTACCATGGCCCTGAGAATGACAAGGTGGCATGGGATGCAGCTCCGAAAAGGAAAGGAGAATAGATAGATTAGAAAGAACTATTTCATTAAGAGAGGGCTGAACATTTGGGATGAGAGGTGATTGCGATTTGATACAGGTTTGATTTTGAATGCTGATAATGAGTGGTAGAGTGAAAGGTGGTAAGGGACTGGAGAAAGGAGGAACCAAGAGCCACTGCAAAGTGCTCAGAGATAACATTTAAGGTATCACCAAGCCAGCCATCCACCGCCTGAATCGCTGAGGTAGTGTTAAACATACACTTGATTTGCAAGGAGACCTGCAGAGTGTTAAAGGTTTTCCTGGAGAATATCATGAGTAATTCGGTCACCTACACTGAACACGCCAAGTGCAGGACAGTTACTGCTATGGACGTGGCATGTGCGTTGAAACACCAGGAGCGTCCCCTCTATGGGTTTGGCGCCTGAACCTCTAGCAATGAGACTGAAAACACAAGTCATTTTAAGAGGAAGCTGGACAAGCATTTGACAAGAAAATCAATTAAGAGATAGTATATTCTGCTTTTGAACTCTGGAACTATCTAGATGGACTAAAATGATCTTTTCTGTTCCTACACATTCCTATGTTCCATTATAAGTCAGTGGCTTTCTATAGTTTCTAGGCATCATAGCAAAAAAAAAGTGGAAAAAACATTTAAATAAATTCAGAAAAGTCAGAAACAAGTTTCTGAAAATTAGTCTTACGTCCATAGCCCTTTTAATGAAAGGTATTTGAGTGCCACTGTCAAGGTCTTCATTGATTATCAGTCGTCTGGCCCACTGTCCAACCCGGACAACCCCACTACCGTGAATCAGAACCATCAACTTGTCAGGGTTTGTTATGGCATCTTCACTCGTAAAGATGAAGCTCTTTGGTTCATCTTCTGAAGCATCCACCTGAGTTCAATAAAAGCAATAAAGCAGAAGGTTTTTTGAAAATTATACTGGAATGCATAGTAAAATAATAAATGCAAAAGAAAATGTTAGAAGTAATGGCCCATAAAACTTTCTACTGCAAACAAATGTATCTGAAAACATAAGAATTATCTTTAAGATCTTGTGTTTGTAACCAGAAAAAGCCAAATTTCACAAAATTAAATTTCAATTGTTCAGTTTTGGGCACTGAATCTCAGGAAAGATATATTGGCTTTGGAAGCAGTACAGCACAGATTCACCAGAATGATATCAGGGCTTAAAGGGTTAGATTATGAGGACAGGCTGCATAAACTTGGCTTGTATTCCCTTGAGTTTACAAGATTGAGGGGTGATCTAATCAAGATATTTAAAATGATGAAAGTATTCGATAGGGTAGATACAGAGGAACTAATTCCTCCAGTGGGGGAATCCAGAACAAGAGGGCATAATCTTAAAATTAGAGCTAGGCCATTTAGAAATGGAATCGGGGAACACTTTTTCACATAAAGGGAAGTGGAAATCTGGAACTCGCTCCCTCAAAAGACTGTGAATGCTGGGTCAATTGAAATTTTCAAGATCGAGATTGATAGATTTTTGTTGGGTAAAGATATCAAAGGATATAGAACAAAGGTGGGTAAATTGAGTTGAGGTACAGATCGGCTATCATCTGATTAAATAGCAGAACAGGCTCAAAGGGTTGAATGGCCTACTCCTATTTTTATTGTTCATTGCTTTGAAGGCAGCACATTTTAAAATATGCTTTGAGCATATAGCGAAACTTTTTCACAAGCAAAAAGAATCAAAAACAAAACAAGAATAAAGATCCCAGTGAACTAAATTAATTTTACAAGCATTTTTGTGCACCTGCATGACTGAATAATACCTAACTGGTAAACAGTTCAACTTTAAGAATAAAAAGGGTAAACATTTTTGAGGCTTTAAAATTAAAAGCTGTCTCAAGTAATCAAATGATATTTTCTAACTGATACATTATCTCATGAACACATTGTTATATTTACTGACAAAATCACCTCGGACTTGATGTTGTGAAACAGTAACCACTGTATGAGCTTATTAAGTACTATAGTTAATATATACATAATTATATTAAATCTCTCTGAAGCACCCAGCTTTAACACAATTATCCAAAACTACATCACAGCTTAAATACTGGCTTGTCTACCACAGGCATGCTCTTCAACAAGTTCAGTCTCCACATACAAACAGAATATTACCATTATCCCATAGTGGTGTTTTGGGATACATCAGGAAATTTGCATTTGTGATGCCATTTTAGTGTCCGAGACCATTACAGCACAGAATGAGGCCACTTGGACCATCAAGTGTTTTTCGCCACATGAGCCATCAAGTCTAATGCTATTCTCCTGCTTACGCTCTATACCCTTTAATAGTCCTCTTTTCAAGCAACTATGTAATATCCTTTCAAACAGATGTATGGGCCATGAAATTCGGCACCTTGGGGCCGGCTGATAAGGCCGGTTTCGGAGAAAAATGTCGGCCACCTCGCTTCTGCCCACTTCTGTCACGAACCACGGCAGCTGACATTTTGGGCAGGTCAGCAGTGCGGCCGTTGCCTGCGCTTGCTGGAAAAATGGTAATGAGTCAGATTGTGACGTCAATCAGCGTGCAACGTTGATTTGACGCAGGACCTGCTTTATTGGATGATGCCGCTCGAATGTACGCCCTCTCCAAAGCACGCACAGCTGGACGTGCATTCAGCTGCACTAAGGACACCCCCACCAGCGCGACTTAAAGAGACACACGCAACTTTCAGGTAAATTTTTATTTTTGCTTTTGTGCTGGTTCCTGTACAGTTTATTTGTTTAGTGATTTGCTGGAAGACATTTAAAAAGTTGTTAAAGTGTGCATGGACTGCAGGGGGTGCTGCTGGAAATTTCCAAGACTTTGGCTCTCAAAGGAAGGCCTCTGAGAACACCACTTGCTCCCAGTCCTGGGGGCTCTAGTTGCAGTACCCCTTGGGCTATAGCATAACATGGAGATGGAGCAGAGGCAGCAAAGGGGACAATCTGCTCGCAGAGAGAGGAGGAAGAAGAAGAGGAAGCTGAAGGAAGGAGGCAATCCAGACAGCCCCTTTCTGGCCAGGATATCCGGGATCGAATCATCCGCCTGTGGTACCAGTGAACACAACCCTAATTCCCCTTTCAACATTTGTCCCACACCTTACCTTCCCTCTGTTACTGACCATCACGGCGTCCTCTTGGCCACAATGCTGAAATAAAAGCCACCACAAAGCAAACTTTCCAATCCAACTTTATCCATATATGCATCCAATATGACATCAAAAAATTCAACTAATCACCCTTGTGCATTCCCTTAGTGACTATCTTGCGTCTGCCTTTGCCTATCCTAGTACTCCTACACAGTGCTGCCCCAGTGGCTGCAGCATGGCTGGTGAAGGCTGCTGACTTTCAGTGGGGACACTGCAGATGGCCTTGCAGGACAACATCGAGAATTGGTAGCTGGGAGTCAAAGTTCCCCCTAAGGTGTGCGGCCCAATCGCGAGGTCACGCGCAGGCCGCTCACCAGCTCCTGCTGGGAACATTATTGGGAGTGTGAAATCGAGTGACAGTGTTTCTTCTTCTTCACTCTCTTCTCCTCTTGTTCAACCATTGGCTGGGCAGCTGGATTTCTTGGGTGTCTGAAATGAGGAAGGCACAAGGGTAGGGTTGTAGTGAGGGGAGGGGGGAAAGCAAGAGGTGCATGCTTACACCATGTGCAGCTTGTAAATCAGAAGAGATTGTGGATCGAGGGGGAAGTGGAACCTGAGAAGGAGGATAACGTATGCGGATACCAGCATCTTGTATTCTTTAAGCCCTGCCGCAGGCCAAGGGCTCAGCCATGCCCCTGCCAAGTATGGCCAGTACCGTCTCCTCCAAGGGGGTGAGGTGAAGCTAAGAATGTGAGGAGTGCCTCGTGTTTAGTAGAGATTGTTGGTCGGTGAGTGATGGTGGGGGGGGGAGGGGGTCATGCATTGAGCAGTGTGAGAGGTTAGTGGTGCAGCTGATAGGAGACAGCTTTTGAAGATACATTCACTGACCTTGACCACTTGTCTGAGGTCATGAAACTTTTTGGGGCAGGTCCTGGGGCCAATACTGCTGGCAGTGACGGCCTCGGCGATCTGGTCCCATATCCTTCTTTCTGGAGGGCCTCCTGGACCCCTGTGGGTAGAGGACCTATCTTCAGTGTTCACCCCCTGCACAAAGGCCGCGAGTGCTGCGCCCGAGACCCTTTCCCTGGCCTACTGAGCCATTTGGGTTAGTACTGAAGCATTTTTAACTTTTTTCATCACCAGAAGGCAGCTCACCATTAAGAGATGCAGACGGCCTTTAAGAGGCACTGGCTAGCTTTAAGTAAAGCTAGCCTTGTGTGAACTTTGGCCCGCTGCTAAGCGCACAGCCTGTCAGCAGCACGTTTAGTGCTGGGCTGTGCTATACAATCATGTAAAGTAGCAGGCAGTACGAAATTCGTAAGTTAAAATAGCTCTAATATCAATTTGCTTAAAACCAAGTTGCATTATTTCTTTCTCTGGGAATGCTATACAAAGAAAGAGGGAATGAGCTCCTCCGAACCTGCTAAACTTGACAGGGTCAGCGGTGGAGGCCACAGGCAGACGCATGCTAGCAATACTCTAGAATGCTCCCCCCTCAGGATGTTCAGTCTCAAGATGTTTATTCTTGCATTTATGGTCAACAATTAAGACTGCTGCTGATGACAGGAAAAAAATTATGTACAGTTCAGAATGAGGTCTTACACACAATGGCCTGACAGATCATCTAACGAAAATGGGATTATAGTGACACAAAGCTCTTAAAATTTAACATTCCCAAGTGAATGCCTCATCAGCGGTGATGAAATATTTTATTTGTATGTGGTAGCTGAATGAATGTGCATGAGTAGATATTTATAACATTGCACAAGTTTAACTTACCGGGAGATAAACCTTCTTCAAATTACATTCTTTTTCTAAAAGTTCGTAAACACAGTGGGTGATAATCTACAAAGACAAAATTTTATGCAAGAATTATACATGCAGTATTCATACTCAAAATGCACCGTATAAGGAGGAATCTCAATTATCCATGTGTGCCTCATCCGTGCTTTTGGTAATCTGCAAAATTTTCATATTCGGGGCTAATAACACTCATTTTCACTGTTCTGCTCCTGTTGGAAAGATCAGCTGATCCGCTGGATCAAAGCTCTCCATACACTTGTCCTGGATTCCAGTCATCAGATCTATTATGAACCCAAGATTGTTGACCAAGAATGCTCCCCTAAGATGTCTCCTAGCTGTAGAGTGGAGCACTAAAAGCAGCATGCATTTATCTCCTGCAATCGCGTCGGCAGCTTCCACAATTCCAGGAAAATCAATACAGAGCCACGGTTTTTAAGCAAGCTTCTATGATGGTGAGCAGAGTGCACATTATATTCAACACACTCTGCTCACAGGCACTGGAGCACATTTAAAAAGGCAGGGTCTGTATTAACTTTAAGTCTGTGGTTCTACAACACTGATCTCAGCGGAGGCTGCCAATGAGATCACTGGAGATGAACACATGCACTCTTTGGCATTTATTTCTAAGTGAGAAGCCTTTGGATGGCTTCAGAGGAGTATTTCTGGCTAGCTTACAGGTCTGTAGTGGAACTGACAGCTTAAGTTGTGAGCAGATACACGAGCACACTCTGAGCTGGCAGATCGGTTGTTCCAGCACCAGCTGATCCTGCTGGCAGGAGTGGAACAGAGGGGAGTGTAGCTTATGAGAACTAAGGAAGGCAAGTGAGGAGATCCGAAATAAAAATAAAAATAGAAAACACTGGAAATGGAGAGAAGCAGTATATGGAAAATTCACAACAGCAATCAGCTCCCGATTATCCACTAATTTCTATTATCAGCTGGGGTTCCCCTCCATTATGGTGTATAATTGAGATTACACTGTACTACATTTAAAAAATTGCATACAGAATCATGGCCCTTTGTTAATACTGTCTCATACTATCTTTACTGTTCAAAACAGATTCACTATATACTATGCATTATTGGCCCTGCATAAAATGTGATATAGAAATCAGCTCTATCCTCTGAGAATCCACTAGCCGGGCTACTTCTGTCTGAAACATCCACTTATATTGTTAAAATCTGTTTTATTGATGAATTTATTGTTTAAATTGAAATTATCAATGTCTGGGTACCAAATTACAGAATATTAACAGATCACTGGGTACATGTGAAACTGGTTTGCTGTTCCAGCAACAATTTGCAGTTATTTAGCATCCATTGTTGCCTCTGCAAAGTACCTTTAATATAGTCAACATCCAAAGTACTTCACAGAGGCAAAAATGGATGCTGAGCAGTAGTAAAAGAATAAGGGCAAGGGACCAAAGACAGGGTAAAAGGGGTAGGTTTTGACAAGACTTTAGAAGATAGGGAGAGCAGCACGTTGGTGGGGTTTGAAGAGAAAGTTCTAGCGTTCAGGGCTAAAATAGTTGAACGCTTTGCTACTGAGGCAGAAGGTGCAAAGGAGGCCAGAGTTGGAAGAGCGAAGGCTGTGCACTAGTATGTAAGATTATTGAAGGTTATAGAAGTAGGGTAGAGCGAGGCCATGGAGGGATTTGTAAGCGAGAATGGATGTTATACCACAGGTCTGTGGGCCATTTAAGCTGCCCAAACGGACATTACAAAAGCAACAAATGTGGCACATGCAGTTCATTCCATGAACAGAGCAGATCTTATATTCACAATAATAAGGTTTTTAGTTTATTATGAAATCATACTGACATGGAGAATAAACTCCATCACCTGAAATTTCCTCACGGCTTCTCCCATTCCAGCGCGGTAACTTTAGCAGAAATTCAGCAGAAACCCCATTTATGTGCAGAAACAAGGTTTCTGCAACTTCCAGCAAAGTGACGGTGGTGGAGCAGGTGGAGCGCTGAGGAAATTCAGGCGAGTGCCCCATCACTTACATTCTATTTATCTACCACAAAGACAGAAACAGATACAAATGTTCAACAACAGTATAATAACTGATATTAAGTAGACATTAAAAATGAAATATACAAACATTAAATGTGCAGGATCAAAGAATAAAAATTATCTAAGTTTTTTTCATTTCAAAATTATTTGTTTATTTGTTTTAATTTACAGCGCTCCTCAGTGGGTTCCTTTGTACAATACACACATTCGGGTACAAGAATGCCATGGCCTGTGACCTCATCTGCACTAAAGCCCGCATTGCATTACCCTATCCTTGTCAAGCTCCACAATCTCCCTGCGTCCCAGAGAATAGACTTTAGGATTCTCATTATCATCTTCAAATCCCTCCCTACCTTTGATCCAGCCCCATGGCAATATGCATAACTTCTGGTCCTCCAAAACCAGCCTACTTCTAGTTTCCCCTCTCTTTCCTCTCCACCATCAGTGTCCACTTCTTCAGCTATCATGTCCCTGCCCTCTGGAACTCCCTCCCTCAGCATTACTGCCTTTACCCTCCCCTCATTGCTTACAAATATCTCCTTAAGTCCTTCTTCTTCAATAGTGCTTTTGCCCCTACTGACCCTCTTAATTCTTCCTTTTAATTTCTACTCTCTGCTCAGTGTTCGGTTGCTATCTACTGTCCTGCAATATGAGGTGTCACTCTCCAAGTAATAGGCAATAAAGAAATGCAACTTGTTATTGTATTTGGGTGGATTTTCCAATTGCAAACACCTAGGGCCAGAAATTCGGCTTTCCGGCTTCCTGCGGGTGCAAGCATCGCGCGCGTACTTGCCTACTGCGCCTGCTGTTGTGCTTTGGGCCCACGAGGACTTCGGGTCCTGGGCCTCCTCCAGCTGCCGGCGCGCAGTGCTTGCGTATTCCAGGGGCGCAGTTAGTTCGAAGCGTCCCCTGGGATCACGTGGGTCATGGAGAGCCAATCCTAACAGGGCATTTTCATTCATAGATTTGACAGGAAGACCTGTCAAATCTATGAATAGAGATCGGCCCTAAAACCACACTTAAACTTCAAATAAATTTTTTTTAAAACATCACATTTTTAAAATAACTATAAGTTACATAAATTAACTACTTTAAACAAATATTTAAATTTTTGAAAAAATTAATTATACTTTTTAACAGTGCTAAAAATAAACTTACCTTTCTTTAAAGTATCTAAAAAAGATAAACCTGTTGAAAAAATGTTTAAATTGTAATTAATTAACCACTTACCTTGTTAAAAACAGGCCTTGCGCCTCCTTTTTAAAAGTGCAGCTTCTCCATACTTACCCTCCCGGAGAAACCTGAAAAAAAAAACGAAGTTTGCTGCGTGCGCGCAGCCTCTCCCGCGCACGCGTTCGACTTCTGAACCCCTTCCTTCAGGGGAACGGAAGTTCCGGTTTCCCGCGCATGCGCAGTGCATGCAGGAAACCGGCACTTCAGATGGCCTTACGGGTGAGTACACAGCGCGTACTCACCCAACAAGAGCCGAATTTCTGGCCCCTAATTTTCGGGTGTAAAGTGGGCATTACCAAGTGGAAAATGGAGCAGAGATCCATAATGCTGGATCTCCAACCATTGTGGGCACCATGCGTATTTCTGATTCTGGGTTACATGGGCACAGGAACCTCCAGCCTGTTTAAAATTAAGTCTCCACAATGTCACTCAGATGGGAGCACAATTTTCTGACATTCCTAGCCACACAGCATTGATTCATGTTCCTGCCCACTGAAAATGGGTGTTAAGATTGCTAAGCATAAATATATACAAAAGTGGTTTTCAAGTGCCCTGCCTGAAGACCATTTTTCAATCTTCTTGCTTTTTTTCTTGTCTGCTGCTCTGACCTAAAATGGACAGAAAATAATGTGCCAATTTTGGCACAGCCATTCTTTTTGGCCAATGGCAATATAGGAGTTTTCCCCATACTTGTGGTTTTTGGGGGAAGAAGTATAAGGAACAATGAAGGGAGCCAGTTAGATCAGGCTGCACAACAGGAGCACCCACCTGCCAGTACCTTCACACCTGCATTGACAATTAGAAGATTAGTGTATACTAAGGCTCCAATTTGCAACAAAGGCTCTAAAAGCAGATTTGATGGCATTAATGAGATAAGTGAAAGTGTAACCACGCTTAATGCTGGATAATTCAGTATTGAAAGCTTTATGTGATATCGGATGAAAGAAGGCAAGCCAGAATGATCAACAGCCAACAGAATCTAATTAGCCATGCCTATCATGAGGCCCACCTATTGGCATTACAGGCTCCATGTAAGCAGAGAGCCCGCTGCAGAGCTGTGCCATGTGCTACAAGGACACCTAACATACAGTCAGTGACACCAACAGTCAGCTGCAACTTCAAATCTTCCTTCACCTCCTTCTTCCATGCTACAATGTTGACCTATAGGGGTGGCACCCAAGAATGGCAACCAGGGTCACTCTCCTCAGCTGGCACACCTGCTTCAGCAGCTATTAAACAGGGAGTCAGCTGCTCAGCTACCCCATCATTCACCAACAGACTACTTTGTTTCCACGTTGGTTTTCTTCTTTCTCCTCCCCCTGTTCAACCTCAAGAAAGGCTGCCAAAAGGTCGAAATGTCTTCTAAGCCTTTCTAAAGGCTCAAAGAATATTTTTCTCCCCCATGCTCCCACTTACTTTTAAGAATCTGCATCTCTAAGCTTCATCTGAAGTGCAATTTTACTGTTCCCTTGTTAAGCTACCTCCTTGTACAAGTTCAATGTTGCCCATAGAGCTATGAATAATTATACTAATTAACTCAACATGGAAATATGCATGCAATCAGCACATACTGCACTTCTGGCTAACTTTGCACTCATTTCTCGCCATTCTGGCCTGAATTTCACCAGGTACAGATAAACTAGACTATTGGTTCAAAAATAATGGCCCGGATTTTCCGCTCGTGCAGATACCACCGATCTGGAAAAAATCTACGAACTTACCTGCTGGCTTCGTAGGTCCCGACATTTCCGCTCCTGGGCCTCTCCTGGTGCGCACGCGCGCAGAGGCCCAGGTAACCCAGGGGTGCAGGCAGTTCGCAAGCGTCCCTGGGATCATGTGGGCCATGGGGAACCAATGGAAGAAGGGAATCCCCCTTCACACTTTTGACAGGTCTCTCCGGATAGACCTGTCAAAAGTATGAATGGGGATCACTCAAAAAACACACTAATACATTAAATACATTTTTTTAAAATCATGTATTTAAAATTAGTTAAAATTACATTAAATTAAATATTTTAAACAAAAAATTAATTTTTTGAAAAAAATAAAGTTTTTTACAGGGCTAAAAATAAACTTACCTTTTTTAAAAGTATTTTTAAATTATAAATGAGTGGGGAATTTCTTTTTAAAACTTTTTTAAACCCTTATACTTTTTGCCTGCTTTTACCTGGCGTAAGATTTTAAAGGTTTTCAGCGGGCGGAGGTTCTGCAGAAAGCTTCGCATGCCTGAAACCGGCATTTGCGAGGCCCCTACGGGTGTGTACACAGCTCGTACACACCTTTAGGGGTCGGAAAATACGGGCCAATGAGCCATAATTAAGCAAAAAAGGAGACAATAAACACATTTTTACTACCAAGTGACACTTGGAGTCGACACTACCTTACATCGCAGTCATCTTAGAAACATAGAAACATAGAATCTAGGAGCAGGAGTAGGCCATTCGGCCCGTCGAGCCTGCTCCGCCATTCAATACGATCATGGCTGATCATCCAAATCTAGTACCCTGTCCCTGCTTTAATCCCCACAGTACACATATCCCACCCTACCCCCGTAACCCCACGTATTTAATTCCCCCCTAACATATCCCATCCTATCCCCATAACCCCACATATTTAATCCCCCCTAACACTAAGGGTCAATTTATCATAGCCAAATCAACCTAACCCACACATTTTTGGACTGTGGGAGGAAACCGGAGCACCCGGAGGAAACCCACGCAGACACGGGGAGAATGTGCAAACTCCACACAGACAGTCACCCGAGGTCAGATTCGAACCCGGGTCTCTGGCGCTGTGAGGCACCAGTGCTAACCACTATGCCACCGTGTTGCATCAGCTCATACAAACTGGATCGATTATCAGACTTACTTAACTTAATCCTTCTCAGGGTTTAGATGCTCCATAATGAAGTGAAGCCATCTATTTCTATCCTGAGCTGCGCTTGGTATTTCATTTGCAATGCAATTATAATTGCTGTGCTGCTACCAACAAACATGTATTTCTCAGTGTACCAAGGCATCTTTGGCCCTGAGGTTTGCAGACCATTCCTTTTTTTAGGTAGACATCTTTCATGCATTCTCAGTACACAAACACAGAATTGCCAAAAGCACCATCTCTATAATGGAGTTTCTACTTATTTCCGCCTCTTTATTTGTGGATTGTTGCCACTGATCTTCAAAATTCTTTTCATCCATTTGCCTTTGAATCTTCAAAAAATGTCCTCAATTTCTGCTCCATACAGAAATGACAATGCTATTAACAATTCCAATTTTTGTCTTCACCATTGGTCTTTTGTAACTCTGTATCTTGCAAGGCTTCTTGAAGATAGCCGTTGCTTTTTATGAACATACAAACAATATAAAAATGATGGGCAGGAAAAGACCATCTTGTCCATCAAGCCTGCCCCACACAGAGCATCTAAATCTGCTTGCAGAGATTTGTTCTCCTGCACAGTCCTATGACTTGCACAAATTTTTGTATCCTCTGCGAACTTGCAAACCATTCCCTCAACACCTCGAGCCAGGTCATTTATGAATATAGTAAAAAGCAATGGCCCTAACACTGATCCCTGTGGGAAGGACACCACTGGTAACTGGCCTCTAAGCAGATCTACAGCCGTTAATAACAAGTTTCTGTCTACGGAAATGCAACCAATTCTTAATCCATTGTACCAACTTCCCACCGATTCCACAAGATTCTGTCTTGCACGGTAACCTATTGTGAGGTTATCCAATGCTTTCTGAATGGGTTACCCTGATCCACTAACTAAGTAACTTCTTCAAAAGGTTTTAAGCAAATTAATAAGACACAACTTTCTTTTCCAGAAGCCGTGTTCAGTGTCTCTGATAACTCCTTGTTTATCCAGGTGACCATAAAGAGCATCTGACTTGACACCCTTTTTGAAGATCAGAACTACATGAGTATCCTTCTAATCAAAGGGAACAATCCCAGACTCCAGTGAGTTATTAAAAGAAATGGGCAAGGGACTTGTAAAGCACATATCCCATCTCTTCAATCACCCTTAGGCGGATGTCATTTGAACTAGTAGTCCAATCTATTTTAAGGTTCTTTATGCCGAGACGAGATCTTTCCCCACAATATTTATTTCCATCTGAGCATATTTCATTTCCCAGGTACACAGAACTATCCACATCCTCTAATTTTAAGTATTCAACTTGAGTCAGTGTCCTATTAGCAGTGTACATCTTTACTCATCTACTTTTCCCATTGTTGATGGTTAATATAACTTTTCTGAAATGTATTTAATAAATCAGTTTCCTTGAAGTTCTTTTGTCAGAACTGGAAAAGTAAGAGATATAATAGGGTTTTAAGCAAGTGCACAAGCAGGGAAAGGGGGAGGGGAGGAAAGAACAAAGGGGAAGGTCTGTGATAGAGTGGAAAGCAGGAAAGATTAAATGACGAAAGAGATGATTGTACAAGGTAAAAGGGGATAGTAATGGGACAAGTAAAGAAACAAAAGATGGGTCTAGAAGAAGTGTAAATGAGAATAGCAGAATCAACAGCTGCCGTCTGGAAAAAATTAGGGCAGAGGTTATGATCTGAAATTGTTGAACTCAATGTTGAGTCCAGAAGGCTAAACAGTGCTGTTCCTCGAGCTTACATTGCAACAGTGTAGGAAGCCGAGAACAGAGAGATCAGAGTGGGGAATTAAAGTGACAGGCAACTGTAAGCTCGGGGTCACGCAAAGTGGTTACCCAATCTGCGTTTGGTCTCCCCAATGTAGAGGAGACCGCATCGTGAGCAGCGATTACAGTATACTAAATTGAAAGAAGTACACGTAAATCGCTGTTTCACCTGGAAGGAGTGTTTGGGGCCCGGACAGTGGGAAGGGAGGAGGTAAAAGGGCAGGTGTTGCATCTCATTATTTCTCGCACTTCTGCTCTCACCCCTTCCCCTAGCAGAACCACGATATCTCCAGCACTTTCTGTTTTTATTTCAGATTTCCAGCATCCACAGTATTTTGCTTTTGTATCCCTGGAGATGCAGATCGGAACAGAGTGTTAATATAAGACCATAAGAAATAGGAGCAGGAGTAGGCCAATCGGCCCTTCGAGCCTGCTCCGCCATTCAATAAGATCATGGCTGATCTGATCCTCACCTCAAATCTAAAGAACACAAGAAGTAGGAGCAGGACCCGGCCACTCAGCCCCTGGGCCCGCTACGCCACCCACAGGGCCTCGACCGATCCGAACTCAGCCTCATGTCCAATTTCCTGCCCGCTCCCCGTAACCCTTGTTTGGTGAGTGAGGGAGTGAATCTTAAAGGTTAATTTCTTTTTTTCAATAAAATCTAGTTTTGTGTGCTTGCAATTAGCATTTAACTTAAATTTAAATTTACTGTTTCAAGTTTTAAGTTTCTTCCAGGCTTGGGCAGGGCAAAGCAAGCTCTGTACTGGAGAGCAGGTGAGAGTACTTAATTCATTAAGTGGTCTAATCTGGTTCTGTAACTGCAAGAGAGCTCACTTATTTAAATCTCAGCAGTATAAATAAGGGAGGCTAGAGTGCAGTGTGGCGGTGGCGTCTTTGTCAGCTTCCAGGAGATAAAAAGCTGCACAAGAAGGGACAGAGAACCAGTGGAGTTTGGCTCTGTGACACCCCCCAACTGCATCTGGAGGAAAAATAGAAGTGTGGTTTAAACAGAGTGCTGTGAGTTGGGAATTGGTTCTTGCTTTACACCAAGGAAAGAGTCTGAGAGTGGGAGCAGTCACAACAACAACTGTGACACTACTAAAGTGATGTCATAACCAGGGAAGGAGCTGATTTGGTAAGTAGGACCTGGTGAGTATTTCTACAGTCCAGTAGTTAAAGTAAAAGTAAGGTCTCTAGTTTAGAGTAAGTAGTGTTTAAAGGGAAGTAAGGTCCCTGGTGTATTGAATCTTTAATTTAAAGGGAGTAAATTAAGGGTAGGACATGGCAGGGCAGCTTGGCAGTGTGGAGTGCTCCTCCTGTGCTATGTGGGAAGTCAGGGACACTTGGTGTCCAGGTTGAACACATGTGCAGGAAGTGTCTCCAGCTACTTGCAATCTGTGTTTTGGAGCTGTGGCTGGAGTCACTGGAGCATCTGTGAAGCTGAGATTGTTGTGGATAGCATATTTAATGTGGTAGTCACACTACAGGTAGAGTGCACAGGCAGACAGGAAATGGGTGACTGCCAGACAGTAAAAGAACTAGAAAGGTAGTGCAGGAGTCCCCTAGGTCCATCTTCCAACAGATTTTCTGTTTTGGATACTGATGGGGAGATGCATTCTCAGGGGAATGCAGCAAGAGCCAAGTCTGTGGCACTGAGTGGCTCAGCTGCACAGGAGGGGAGGAAAGAGTGGGAGAGTAATAGTGATAGGGGAGTCTATTGTAAAGGGAACAGATAGATGTTTCTGTGGCTGCAGATGTGACTCCAGGATGGTATGTTGCCTCCCTGGTGTCCAGGATGTCACTGAATGGCTGCAGGGCATTCTGAAGGGGGAGGGTGAACAGTCTGAGGTTGTGGTTCACATTGGTACCAATGACCTGGATAGAAAGAGGGATGAGGTCCTGCAACAAGAATTTAGGGAGCTAGGTAACAGATTAAAAAGCAGGACCTCAAGTTGTAATCTCTGGATTACTCCTGGTGCCATGTGCTAGTGAGGATAGAGTAGATGAATGTGTGGCTAAAGAGTTGGTACAGGAGGGAGAGCCTTAGTTTCCTGGATCACTGGGTCTGCTTCTGGGGCAGGTGGGACCTGTACAAGTTGGGGTGATGCACAGCCAAATATAGACGACAAAACAAGTCAGCTTGGAAGGCAGAGCAAATATGTAATGGCACAAGGGAGTATGGCAAGGCTGGATGGCATTTATTTTAATGCAAGGAGTCTTGAGTAAGGCAGATGAATTGAAGGTGTTGATGAACACATGGGAGTATGATATTGTTGCTATCAGAGACATGGTTGAGGGAGGGGCAGGACTGGCAGCTCCATATTCCAAGGTATAGAATCTTCAGGTGAGACAGGGGTGTAAAAGAGGGGGTGTTGCAATATCAATCAAGGAGTCAATTACTGCTGTAAGGAGGGATGATCTCTTAGCAGGTTCCTCTAATGAGGCCATATGGGTAGAACTTTAAAAAAAAACAAAGGGGCAAGCACTTTGCTGGGAGTGACTATAGGCCCCCAAACAGTTTGAGATAGAGGAACAGATATGTAGGCAAATCTCAGAAGTGTAGACATAATAGGGGATTTCAACTTCCCCAATATTAACTCGGATAGTCAGTGTGAAAGGCTTAGAGGGTGTGGAATTCTTATAGTGCATCCAGGAGAGCTTTTTGAGCCAGCCCTATGAGGGGGTGGTACTGGACTTAATTCTAGGGAATGTAGCCAGGCAAGTAGTAGAAGTGTCAGTAGGAGAGCATTTTGGTGACCGTTACCATAATTCAGTGAGATTTAAGGTAGTCATGGAAAAGGACAAAGATGGACTGGAAATAAAGGTTCTAAATTGGGTGATTGGCAGGATCTGGCCAAAATGGACTGGGATCCGCTACTTGGAAGAAAATCCACATCAGAGCAGTGGGAGTCTTTCAGAAAGGAAATAAGTACAATGCCAACATGTTCCTGTAAAGGTCAAGGGTGGGACCAACAAGCCCAGGGAACCCTGGGTGTCAAGGGATATACAAGAATGGATTAGGGGGGGGGGGGGAAAGGGAGGCTTTTGGCAGATACAAAGGACTAAACAGTGGAAGCCCTAGGAGTATAGAAAGTGCAGGGGATACTTAAAAAAGAAATTAGGAGAGCGAAGAGGGGGCATGAAAAAACACTGGTGGGCAAAATTAAAGGAAAATCCCAAGGTGTTTTATGTATATTAAGGGCAAGAGGATAACCAGGGAAAGAGTAGGGCCCATTAGGGACTACAAGTGGTAATCTGTGTAGAGCTGGAAGTGAAGTTTTAAATGAATATTTTGCATCTGCCTTCACTATGGAGAAGGATGATGTAGGCACAGAAATCAGGCAGGGGGATTGTGATATACTTGAACAAATTATTATTGAGGGAGGAGGTACCAGCGGGCTTAAAAGTGGACAAATCCCCAGGCCCAGACGAGATGTATCCCAGGCTGCTCTGAGGCAAGGGAAGAGATTGCAGGGGCTCTGACACAAATTTTCAGAACCTCTCTGGCCACAGGGGAGGTGCTGGAGGACAGCTAACATAGCACCATTATTCAAGAAGGGTAGTAGGGATAAACCAGGGAATTACAGGCCAGTGAGCCTAACATCAGTGGTAGGGAAATTATTGGAAAAAATTCTGAGGGACAGATAGTCTCCACTTGGCGAGGCAAGGATAGTCAGCATAGCTTTGTCAGGGGAGATCATATCTAACCAATTTGATTGAAGCTTTCGAGGGGGTGACTAGGTGTGTGGATGAGGGTAGTGCAGTTGATGTAGTCTACATGGACTTCATGGACTTCAGTAAGGCTATTGATAAAGTCCCACATGGGAGACTGGTCAAGAAGGTAAGAGCCCATGGGATCCAGGGCAATTTGGCACATTGGATCCAAAATTGGCTTAGTGGCAGGAGGCAGAGGGTGATGGTCGAAGGTTGTTTTTGTGACGAAGCCTGTGTCCAGTGGTGTACTGCAGGGATCGGTGCTGGGTCCTTTGCTGTTTGTAGTGTACATTAATGATTTTAGATATGAATGTAGGAGGTATGATCAGTAAGTTCACAGATGAGACAAATTGGTGAGGTGGTAAATAGCGAGGAGGGAAGCCTCAGGCTACAGGATGATAGTCAGATGGGCAGAACAGTGGCAAATGGAATTTAACCCTGAAAAGTGTGAGGTGATGCATTTTGGGAGGACTAACAAGGCAAGGGATTACACAATGAATGGTAGGACCCTAGGAAGGACAGAGGATCAGAGGGACCTTGGTGTGCATGTACATAGATCCCTGAAGGCAGCAGGACAAGTAGATAAGGTGGTTACAAAGGCATATGGGAATACTTGCCTTCATTAGCCGAGGCATACAATATAAGAGCAGGGAGGTTATGATGGAGCTGTACAAAACGCTAGTTAGGCCACAGCTGGAATACAGTGTGCAGTTCTGGTCACCACACTATAGGAAGGATGTGATTGCATTAGCGAGGGTGCAGAGGAGATTCACCAGGATGTTACCTGGGCTGGAGCACTTCAGCTATGAAGAGAGACTGGACAGGCTGGGGTTGTTTTCCTTTGAGCAGAGAAGGCTGAGGGGGGACCTGATTGAGGTGTACAAAATTGAGGGGCATAGAAATAAACTTTTCCCTTTAGTAGAGGGGTCAATAACCAGGGGGCATAGTTTCAAGGTAAGGGGCAGGAGAGGAGGTTTAGAGGGGATTTGAGGAAAAACTTTTTCACCCAGAGGGTGGTTGGAATCTGGAACTCCCTTGCCTGAAAGGGAGGTAGAGGCAGGAACCCTCAACATTCAAGAAGCATTCAGATGAGCACTTGAAACGCCATGGCATACAAGGCTACAGACCAAGTGCTGGTAAATGGAATTAAAATAGATGGCTTGATGGGCCGAAGGGCCTCTTTCTGTGCTGTATAACTGACTCTATGAAGTTCTTCCACAGTCTGATTCAAGAAGCAGAGTTTACTTGGATAGTTTAGATCATGTTTTTTGTCAATTTAATCGATGTAAACCACATGCATTTGTCTTGTCACACTTTTACATAATCAATAGCATATGTGAATAAGATCCAGAAAAGTAGATTTCTTTAATGCTCCCCAGGTGTAATTGATAACATTACTGAATGAGGATATCAAACTAATTACATAAACAAAAACAATATTTAGATGTAACCTTAAACTGTAGTCCTCCAATCCAAGAATGTTTAATGTTAAATTTAAGTATGTATTTCTTGGTAACGAATGAAACTTTTGTTCCATTTTATGCATCCTATAGTAAAACAATCTAGAAGTGTCCCAGCCAATACTTATCCCTTAAACAACATCACTCACTGGTAGTTTATCTGATTGCTATTTGAGACCTTGCTGTATGCAAATTAGATGTCACTTTTCCCTACAAGTGGCTGCATTGCAAAAGTTCTTTGGCTTTGAAGTGCTTTATGATTTCCTGAGATCTTAAAGGTGCTATATAAATGTCAAATCCCCTCTTTTTTTAATTAAGGGGGGGGAAAAAAATAGATTCTAAAGAATTTATTAGGCAATGTTCAAATGGTGTGATGGTCATGGAATTCTTGTCCCTTGACTTGTGTTGTATTATAAACCAGTATCCAAAAGACACCTAGATTTGTCACAAATATCTTAGAAGGGCATGAATTAGCAGTTATTTAACACTTTGCTTTTCCTTAAGAATGTGTAACATTATTTAAGCATGAATTACACAGCTACACATTTAAGGTGAGTTTCATGGATTGCAGTTGCACTTATGCGGTCATATTGACTTGTAAATTTTAAACAAGAGCAAAAAAACTGAATATTTCTATAAAATGTTAGACTTTACTCCATACTAGGAAAAGGAATGTTACATTGATCAGAATTAAACAATTCCATGTTTAACATAGTAAAACATAGCATTAAGATGTATGGCAACAAACTTTGTGTAATTCTCTTGCAAGCTCCAGTGCTTAATAACTACCAAAAATAATCAATATGGTTAACAGTGAAAAAAGATTAGATCTCACTTCCTACAGTCATACTTGCAATACTAACTACAAGGGAATTGTTTACATTTTGTTAACAGTGAATGCAAATCATAGCTGCAAGCAATAGGTTTATGCAAGACATGTGTAGCCCCAAAGCATTGTTAGGAATGCGTGCACAATGTAAATTTTCCCTCTAGGCAAAATATTGTGGCTCAAGACCATTAACAACTTCATAGTTTTGCCAGCAGTTTGGTTATTAGTGTATTGATTTCTGTAGATGCTGTTTAATAGTTTGTTTTTTTACAAGACTTTATAATGGATTTAAACATGTTCTGAAATCCTTGCTTAAGTAATAGGTTTTTAATTGTATTTTCAATGGGCATCATTTCAAGATTCATCTACTGCAGATCCATCTAGCCCCACCTTTCATTCAGGACTTATTTGAGCAATCCCATTTCTCCAGCATTTGACATTTTGTACCCCTCTACTTCCTGCTAAATCAGGTACTAAAAGGTCTGTCCCTTCAGGAAGCAATGTCAAAGGATCAAAATACTACATGATCTGATTTATTTGTTGTCATCTGAACATAGGACAAATATCAACTTATCACATATAATTCAGTTTTTTTAAAACATAGGCATGAACAGATTTTACAAAATTTACTAATTTCTGTTCATTTCCACTATGAACATGAAATACAATTTTACTTCAGCTCCAAAATAAATACAGAATTGAATTAAGCATTTTCATGATGCAGAAACTTATACAAACTTGGGACACTAATGCTTGGCTGAAATCATGAGGCAACAACTGATAAATAGAAGGCACAATTCAAATAGTTTACCTTTTTTATGAACTAATAGATTTGCTTGTGGGAGAAACTTTAAAACAAATTGTGCTTTCATCTTCTTTACCATTAATTTTCTGTTTTACAACAACTTTCATTTATATAGTGCCTTTAATGTAAAATCCTGTCCCAAGGTACTTCAAGTGTAATCAGACAAAAATGTATGCCCAACCAGAGAAGAAGCTATTAGGGGGGGTGACTAAAAGCTTGGTCAAAGACAAGGGTCAAAGGAGAGGTATGTAGAGGTTTAAGGAGGGCATTCCAGAGCGTAGGGCCTAGACATCTAAAGAATCTGCCCCCAATGGAGGGGTGAAGGGAGGAGGGGTATGTACAAGAAATCAAAGTCAGCAGAAAGCAGAATTTCATTGAGGCTATAGGAAGTTGGAGATAACTCAGAGTTAAACATGAAAATAAATTTTAAATTGGAGGTGTTTGGGGCTGGGAGCCAATGTAGGTCAGTGTTCGCAAACTTGTCCTCAGTCTGGTTCAGCCCGAGTCTGGGCAGGGGAAAAAGTTGGTAGCAAGGGTACAGTTTGTGGTGGGGGCCAAAGATGACAACTTTGGTCATCCTGATGTTTAACCAGAGGAAACGGCAGCTCATCCAAAAGTGGATACCAGACAAGCAGTCTGACAACAAAGCAACAGTAGAGTGGTTGAAAGGTAATGGATAGGTAGAGCTGGGTGTTGGTGTACATGTGGAAGCTGTCCCCATGTCTGTGGATATCACCAAATGACAATATGTAGAGGAGGGAGCTCAAGTGATGGCATGGGGATGGGAAGGTAAAGCTATTGCTTGAGACTTTAGCTACGATCAGATAGGTATGAGAATAAGTGAGAGCAACCATACCAAGCTGGACGAAGGAGAGGCAGTGAAGGAAGATGGCATAGTCAACAATGTCAAAGACTTGCAGGTCGAGGAAGGATAATACACCACGGTGATGGTCAGAAAATCTCATTCAGACTGGGTTGGGCCTTTTTAATCACACGGAGTGGTGGACATCTAATTGGAGATTCAAATAAGGAGTCGGAGAGATGGGCATGGTTTTGAGCGATGATTATGTTGGAGATGGGGTGCTAGTTTACAAGGACAAGGGGTCAAGTATGTTTTCTTTCAGAAGGGGGTTGATGACTAAACTAACGGTGGTACAAACCTGAAAGGACAAAGGGCTGGAATGTGAAACAAAGAACTAAAAATAGTACTGTGCTCCTTTTATGGTGACAACAGATCAACTTTTTGCTCAGTGGTGAAAAAATCCGAGGCAGCAATCTAAAACGAGGCCTTACATACAGCAGAATGGAGGAAGCATAGCCCAATGTTCTTAAAGGGTCTCCAGATCCTTATTTGTTCCACTTCCTATCCCTATGTGATCACAAATGTTCCAATTTGTAAGTGGAACAAATGAGGAATAATCTCATAGCTCCTATAGAAGAGCTCCTCCCAGAGTCACAATGCAGATTCCGCCCACTAGGGCACAATGGACATGACCTTCACCGCCCGTCAACTACAAGAGAAATGCAGGGAACAGCACCAACCGCTGTATATGGCTGCCTTTGATCTCACAAAGGCCTTCGACACTGTCAACCGTGAGGGATTATGGAGTGTCCTCCACAAATTCGGCTACCCTCAAGTTTGTCACCATCCTCCGCCAGCTTCACGACGACATGCAAGCCGTGATCCTGACCAACGGTTCCACCACAGACCCAATTCACGTACGAACCGGGGTCAAGCAAGGCTGTCATCGCACCAACGCTCTTCTCGATCTTCCTTGCTGCAATGCTCCATCTCACCCTCAGTAAGCTCCCTGCTGGAGTGGAGCTAATTTACAGAACAAATGGGAAACTGTTCAACCTCCGTCGCCACCAGTCCAGATCCAAGGTCGTCCCATCCTGTCGTCTAATTACAGTATGCAGACGACACTTGTGTCTGCGCACACTCAGAAGTCGAACTCCAAACCATCGTCAACACCTTCACCGACGCGTACAAGAGCATAGGCCTTACACTAAACATCCGTAAGACAAAGGTCCTCGACCAACCTGCCCCTGCCACACAGTACTGCCCCCGCCCCCCCCCCCCCCCCCCCCGGATTATAAAAATCCACGACAAGGCCTTGGACAACATGACCACTTTCCATACCTCGGGAGCCGACTGTCAACAAGGGAAGACGTCGACTAAGTCCAACACTGCCTTCAGTGTGCCAGTGCAGCCTTCGGTCGCCTGAGGAAGTGTTTGAAGACTAGGACCTCAAACCCAGAACTAAGCTCATGGTCGACAGAGCAGCAGTGATGCCCGCCCTGCTGTATGCCTCAGACATGGACCATGTACAGCAGGCACCTCAAAGCACTGGAGAGGTACCACCAATGCTGCCTCCGCAAGATCCTGCAAATCTATTGGCAGGATAGGCGCACCAACGTCAGTGTTCTTCAGGCCAGCATCGAAGCTTTGACCACGCTCAATCAGCTCCGATGGACAGGTCACATTGTCCGCATGCCCGATACGAGACTCAAAACAAGCACTCTACTTGGAGCTCCGGCATGGCAAGAGCCCCAGGTGGGCAGAGGAAATGCTTCAAGGACACCCTCAAAGCCTCCTTGAAAGTGCAACATCCCCACCGACACCTGGGAATCCCTGGCCCAAGACCGCACAAAGTGGAGGAGAAACATCCGGGAAGGCGCCGAACACCTCGTGTCTCTTCGCCAGAAGCCGAGCGCACGTCAACCCAAGCACCTGCTCCTTCAACCATCGTCTGCCCCACCTGTGACAGACTGTAGGTCCCACATTGGACTCATCAGTCACCTGCAAACTCATTTTTAATGTGGAAGCAAGTCATCCTTGGTTCTGAGGGACTGCCAAAGAAGAATCTCATAGTATTGCAAAAAGCAAACCAAAATAACATTCCTTTCACCTCTCCCATCACTCAACAATTCCTTCCCCCTTCATATCCCTCAGCATACAATCTCAATTGTACACTGCAACATCCCTCTTTCTCATTCCAAACACTTCATTTGCTCTGCACCACTCAGACAGCATTTGTTTTTTTACATCCTAGCACTTGCACAACCACCAACTCCTCCAAGCACCCACCCCCCCAGTTATCAGTGCCATCCTAACTCTTATCCCTTTTCTGCTTCTCAGCAGCACAAGCCTTGTGAAAACGACACACTGGAGGAGGACAATCCTCCTGAGGATGGTCCACCTCATGCTCCAACACTCCTAAACACTAGCGCAGACATTGGCACGCCACACAAGTAAGATAGTGAGGCAAGGGAAATGCATATGGTGAAGCACCCAGTACGAGAGAGCTCATCAGAAGGAAAGGTCCTCTCAGCTCTGCTGAGCAAGACTGGGATCACAAGTTCAGGTGCCCAGCCATGAAAAGAGAACTGCTTGCATCAGAAGCAGTTATGCTAGGGTACTGAAATTCCTGCCAAGGAATTTCAGCACTATGCCTGTAAGTGTGGAGGAGTCTGTTTTCAGCCTGTGATGTCACCTCACATGGCATCAGCACTCTGCCCTGGAGAATGTGGCCACTTCAAGAAACACTGCAGCAGGACCCTTGCAAAGGGAGTCAGTGTCACCAGACTTTGCAGGTTTGGTAGAAGCTCAAATGGCTGCCATGCAGACTGTTCAAATCAGTACTCTGCCTTGGAGAGGCACACATCCACTTTGGAGATTGCTGGAACAAATCAATAGGGCTTTCAGGGATCACTCACCTTCTGCAGTCTGCTCTCAAAGATCAATGGAAGTGATGAGCTCCTGGAACAGGGGAGTGGCACAATGGGAGCCAGATTGCCCCAGCAGCAGCCACTGAGGTGCAGCATTCTGTGACTGGGTCCTCACAGGTTCGAGTGCCCAGATGTCACTGGCCACCAGCATCTCAAGGGTCCCAACATGAGCAACAGCAGCTTTCCACCATATTTGCTGAGGCTACAAGGAGTACTGTGTGGGCATGGTAGTTAGGAAACCTTGTTATAAGAAAGGCACCACGGGTTGACACTTGGGTGAGAAATAAGCAGAACACAATTATTATTTTTTAGCATGAAATTAATCATATCACATTTGGCACTTTGGTCAGCAGAGATATTTCACAGCAGCTTCTGAGTTTACACTGGCAGTATGTCATTGAAACCATTCAGCCACCTTCTATGTTAATGTTCTTTAATGCAGGATTAAGGAAGTGGTAAAGAATATAACAACGGTCTAAGTTTTCAGGGCAGGGGAATCAGTAATTAACTTAACCCTCACGTTTCTTGCTAAAGTGACCCCCCCCTTCTGTTGCTTCCTAACCTTCTCGCTGGTCTTCTCATCCAATGTGGACTACTGTTGCTGCATTCCAGAGGTGATGTCAGCATAACTACCCTTGACATCAAGGCAGCATTTGAAAGTGTGGCATCAGAGCCCCAGTAAAATTAAAGTCAATGGGAATAAGAGGAAAAACTCTCCATGGGCTGGAGTCATACCTAGCACAAAGGAGGATGGTTGTAGTTGTTGGGAGGTCAATCATCTCAGCCCCAGGACAATCTCTGCAGGAGTTCCTCAGGGCAGTGTCCTGGGCCCAACCATCGTCAGCTCCTTCATCAATGACCTTCCCTCTGTCACAAGGTCAGAAGTGGGAATATTCACTGATGTCTGCACAGTATTCAGTTCCATTTGCAATTCCTCAAATATTAAAACCGTCTGTGCCAGCATGCAGCAAGACCTGGCCGACATTCAGTCTTGGGCTGATAAGTGGCAAGCAACATTCGCACCACACAATTACCATCTGCAAGAGAGTCTAACCATCTCCCCTTGACAATCAATGGCATTACCATTGTCTAAACCCCCACCATCAACATCCTGGGGGTCACTATTAACCAGAATCTTAACTGGACAACCACATAAATACTGTTGCTGCAAGAGTAGGTCAGAGGTTGGGTATTCTGCACGAGTGACTCCCCAAGGCTTTCCACCATCTACAAGGCACAAGTCAGAGTGTGATGGAATACGCTCCACTTGCCTGGATGAATGCAAATCCAACAATCAAGAAGCTCTACACCATCCAGGACAAAGCAGCCCACAAGATTGACACTCCATCCACCACCTTAAACATTCACTCCCTCCACCACTGATGTAACGTGACTGCAGTGTGTACCATCTACAAGATGCACAACAGCAACTCGCCAAGCCGCCTTCAACAATACCTCCCGAACCCATGACTTCTACCACCTAGAAGGACAAGGGCAGCAGACGCATGGGAACACCACTACCTCCAAGTCACACCATCCTGATTTGGAAATATAACACCGTTCCATTATCACTGGGTCAAAAACCTGGAACGTCCAACCCAATGGCACCGTGGGAGTACCTTTATCACATGGAATGCAGCGGTTCAAGAAGGCGTCTCTCCACCACCTTCTCGAGGGCAATTAGGGATGGGCAATAAATGCTGGCCTTGCCAGTGAAGCTTTTTCATTGCTCTCTATCAAAGTTGTGAATGATGAATTCTGTAATTCCTTTTGCTTAGGATACTGCATTTAACTTGAGGTAATTCACTAACATTTATGAAGATTCACTGATATTTTTAATGCAAGATATTGTATTTTAAAATCAATGAGCCTTGGAAAAAAATTTAAGATACATTATTTCTTCAGTCCTTTGAGTTGTAATCCATGTGAGGAAAGATCAGAGTTCATTCACTTACAATGGAATTTTGTCATATATGATAGGGGAAAAAATGTTACGCAGCAATTTTTGTTAAGGGTGTGCTAAAAGCAAGATTCTGAAATACCAAAATACAACTTCACTTCCTGATAACAAACTATGCTTAGAAGGAATACCCAGTTTTAACAATCCCAATGGCAAACCTGATTATTTTTAATGGAAATCAGCCCTACTACAACAGGATCAACCTGGTCCAACCCAAATACAACAATGGAATTCGGTTGAGGCTAATTGAAAAATAAACAACTCGTGTGCAGATCCTGCCTGACATATGCATTTGTTAAATGACAAGACGGCCCACCATCTGCACACACACACTGCAATGAGGCAACTACAGCCAGGCAACATGTGAAAAAGTCTCTGAAAACAAAACTTCAAATCATCGATGATTTGGACCATAAGTCAGCTTAGCAAAGTGCACTGTTGCAACCATGTGAGCCAACAGAGGAAAAAATCATGCTGTCGTTAAAGATAAAACAGCGATCCAGAGAAAATGAATCCATACTGCGACTCATGAAGATTTTGCTGATGAAGTCCCTCACTAGTGTAAAACAGCCAGAAAGAGCAACATTCCAGTTTGGGTGATGGTGTTACGCAATGGTCAAAAAATTAAGATGTTCAGCTGGATCACTAAGCAGCAGCATAATTTAAAATTTAAGACAGTTGACGGCAAAAAGGGTGGGGTTAACGCAGAGGTGTCTAGCGTGTGGCTAACTAATAAAGAATGAAGGGAGATGTAGGACATGGAACACCCTACCAGAAACAGTTGCGTAAACAAAATCCATAATAGCTGGTAAAAGAGAAGTGAATAAACATTTGAAAAACAAAGATTTAAAAGCCTATGGAGAAAAGGCATAGGAATGAGACTAAGTGGATAGCTCATTAGAAGAACTGGCACAAGCTCAATGGGCCGACTATCCTTCTGTTAAATTCTATGATTCTATAAAGTGCTCATTATTCTGAGTTGTCAAGACAACAAAGCTTAGTGAAAGCATACACACTGTTCCAAATTGCTGACTTACAGAGAGCCTTTAGAGGCTGAAGAAGTGACCCCTGAACAAGCAGAATGAGCTCTTAACTCTCCCTGGTTGATTCTGAAAACTGCCAGGAAACCACAGGTGGATGCACTTCATACATCTCTCATTTGTAAATCTCTTGTTTTCTAATAGGTTTATCTAAACTCTTGCCGAACATAGATTAACAAAGTTATGACTTATCTGTATAAAAGACTAGTGCCCTGAGAATGCAGTGACATTTCCTTTTCAGTGGATGAAACAGGACAAAATTTCAGCAGCATAATTTCCCAAGGCAAGTGACATTTAGAAATAATTTTAAGCAAAAAAAAAAATTGTATCTTGATAACTGCTCTATCCAAGCAAGATAACATGAGTTTACCACGAAGGCATGTAGTTTATTCATCTTTCATGTTACAAGGGGCCAGAATTTGCTGTAGCAGAGCATCGAATGAGTTCTTAGTGAAGAAAGCTGTAGGATCCGGAGATGCCAGATAATTGCCAGTACATCACACCCCAGTAGACTGAAATAGTGACTGTGGCACCAGAGAACACCACTCCATTTAGTATGATTTTTCCAAGAGATGCTTTCCTGCAAGTTAGCAGCCTCTTTCATGTTACAAGGGGCCAGAATTTGCTGTAGCAGAGCATCGAATGAGTTCTTAGTGAAGAAAGCTGTAGGATCCGGAGATGCCAGATAATTGCCAGTACATCACACCCCAGTAGACTGAAATAGTGACTGTGGCACCAGAGAACACCACTCCATTTAGTATGATTTTTCCAAGAGATGCTTTCCTGCAAGTTAGCAGCCTCACCACCATCAACTGCCAGCTCAACCATCTTCAGTTACTTCTTCATAAAGGTCAAAATGGAGCGGTTTGCTCACAATTCCAGTGCTCAGCTCCTCGAGAATGAAGCAGCCTGAACAGGACTAACAAATGGCAGGTAACATTTGTGCCATAGAAATGCCAGGCAATAATCATCTCAAACAATAGAAAACCCAGTCATCTCCCTCCATCCTTCAATGGCAACAACATTGCCAATTCCTCTGTCAATAACTTGGTCATTACTGACCAGAAGCTTAACTGGACCAGCCATATCAACACCGTGACTATGAGCAGTGCAGACGCTCACCTCTTGACCCATCAATGCTACAAAGAAAAAAGAACTTGTAATTATTGCACCTTTCACAACCCCAGGACATCCCAAGCGCTTTACAGCCAATGAAGTACTTTTTGAAGTGTAGTCACTGTTGTAATGTAGGAAACATGGCAGCCAATCTACATGGAGCAAGGTCCCACAAACAGCAATGAGATAATGGCTAGATAATCTGTTTTAATGATGTTGGTTGAGAGATATTGGCCAGAACACTGAGGAGAACTCCTCTGCTCTTCAAAATAGTGCCATGGAATCTTTTACGTCCACCTAGAGGGCCGATTCAGTTTAACGTCCCATCTGAAAGCCAGTGCAGCACTCCCTCAGCACTGCACTGAAATGTCAGCTTGGATTATGTGCTTCCGGTTTCTGGAGTGGGACTTGAACCCACAACCTTCTGACTTAGATGTTAGATTGCTACCAATAGCTAATGGTGACGAGGCTCAAGTCAGGAGTGTGATGGACTCGCCTGTATGGGTGTAGCTGCAACATTCAGGAAACCGATAATCTAGAACAGCACCCCTACCACTGAACTCTATCAATATAGTAAAAATTCTGAGAACTAAAGTTGCAAGAGGATACTGATAAGATGCTAGAATGGGCAAAAAAGTGGCAGATATAATTCAATGACACATGACTCTGCTCAAGGGCACTCATAGGATCTCAGCAAATTCCTCCACTGGAAAAATGAATAGTGGATCATGTTAAGGGTGAACACTTTTCCAATTTTTATGGCCTCTTACTTTCTATGATGGCATAGCTGCCTCACTTGCGATAGTCAGCGAGAGCCAACTGAACATTGTAGTGACATAAAAGAAATGGAAAGGTACCTAGCAGGCAGTGCCTAAAATTGCAATCTCAAGACCACAGCCTAGAAGTGCAAGGATTGACTTGGCTCTGCTCTGGTAATGACCAGGTCAATCTTCTGACATGCTTTTTTTCATATCAATTAGAGATCTGCAACCACTGCATAAGTTATTTTATCAATGGTGCCAGCAGTTTAATTGCAATCCAATGATATAATGGAGTTAAAGAGAGAAAAAATTACAAGTGGCAAGCTTTAAAGAGAGTTGTGCATTTTGTGGCACCGTCTTAGTTGGTAGCACCCTCACCTCGGAGTCAGAAGGTTGTGGGTTCAAGTCCCACACCAGAGACTATAGCACAAAGCACAAAAATCTAGGCTGACACTCCAGTGCAATACTGAGGGAGTGCCACACTGTTGGAGGTGTCGTCTTTCGGATGAGATGTTAAACCGAGGCCCTGTCTACTCTCTCAGGCGGATGTAAAAGATCCCATGGCACTATTTTGAAGAGCAGGGGAGTTATCCCCCATGGCCTGGCCAATATTTATCCCTCAATCAGCATCACTAAAACAGATTATCTGGTCATTATCACATTGCTGTTTGTGCTGTGTGCAAATTGGCTGCCACAGTTCCTCCAAGTGACTACACGTCAAAAAAAAAAGTACTTAATTGGCTGCAAAGCGCTTTGGGACATCCAGTGGTCGTGAAAGGCACTATATAAATGCAAGTCTTTCTTTAATGTAACTGAAGATCAGAAAGAAAGGAGTCCAGAAAATACAGAGTAATGACATTTCTACACACTAGCTTTCTGACATACCTTCTGAAAAAAATCAGCCTGCTATAGCATATGAGCATTTTTTTTCTGCTATGCCTAAATATTTACACATACCTTCACATGTCACCAGGTCTACTTCTAGTTTTAATACATTTCAACAACCGTTAGTCAAGTTATAAAACATGCATAGGACACTTCACTTCACCTTTTAAATAAGCTGTCAATGTTGTCAACCATTTATAGGCCTTGATATTTCATTACATTTGTTTTAATGTAGACTACAGCATTGAGTGACAGTATATACATAAGTACTGTAATAGCATATTATAGACCCTATACTCTATTTGCAATATACAAAAGTAATTTTAGTTGATAACCAATATTCTCAAAATCCTGAAGTGATAGAGGATGAGAAACAAAAATACTATTGAGCCTTTATTTAAAAAATGGGGTGGTAATACATTAACCACAACTATTAAGTGAATGTAAATTGAAAAATCAAAACATTTATTTGTATTCTTTTTTTTTCATTAAAATTTTAAAAAGGTATTATTTTCTTGTCCCACATATTTCTGCTCAAGGACAAAGGCTCTACCAATACACCATTACAACTGACTCCTAGGAGATACATAAAGGAGGCCCTGGATAATTGTTCACCAATTTCTCCTCCACTATGTGCCTCATCACAACAGGGAAGCAACAAAAAGTAAAGCATTTGCCAGTTTCCAGGGATCCAGTAATCATTTATCTTTCAGATTCATAGTTAATATTCTTTATAGAGATGTTTCTTCAACAAAGAGATGGTTGCTCAAATCATTTTTGAAGACATTTATCAGATCACCAACGCTGAAGAAGTTGGGTAAGGCAACTTCTCCATGAAACTTCTGCATGCGTTGTAATAAGAACATCCATTTATCATTATGCAGTATCCGTCTACTATGAGGAAGTCTCATATCCAGCTCAGCAGCTCCCCAGATACGTCACATATATAGATCCACAGCAGGCCAGTTTCTCTGACACCAGGGTGGCATCGCCACCTTTTTATAAAGCATCAAGCAAGGCAATCACTTCATTTCTAGAGCACAAGATCGATCAAGACTAGTACAAGTAATTTACCCTGAAGTTAAATTGGTGATCAGAGAGTACATTGCTATGAATGAGATTTTGCAAACACTCCTTGACATGGGTTCCATGAGTTGGACAGTAGGAATTTGAGAGTATACTCGTAAGTGCCATATTTACTTGGATTATGTTTGGTTTTTAATTTGCTCTGACTGTGGGTAACACTGACAAAGATGCATGTATTTTCCATCCCTCGTTGGCCTAAAAATCTGGTGCTGGGCCGCCTTCTTGTACTATTGCATTACTAGTGGTGATGGGGCAAGTAACTGCATTAAGAGTCAACCAGAGCGTGGACTATAGTCACATGTAAGTCATAATAGGTAGAAAGTGGCTAGATCCCGTCCCTAAAGACCATTAGTTAACGATTTGTGGGTTTCTGCCAATGAGATTTATTTTTCTGATGCTGGCCCACAATTTCCCACATTTATTAAAAATTTAATTTCATACTTTATTATGCTGGGATTTGATCTCAACCTCTGGTTGCTGGTCCAGCACCATAACTACTACACTACAATATCCTTTGCAACAGGAGCAATTAAAACTTATATTCTTAGCTGTTTATTTATGAATACTCCCCCAGACTGACTACAAACCAATTAAAAGGAAAACCAAACATGCTGGAAATCTGAAATAAAAAGTTATGACAGGTGAAGAGAACTAACCCAAAACAACATAACCCAGTCTTTTCTCTCCAAGATATTGACTGAAATGCGGTGTACTACCAACATTTTAAAAATATGCTTGGTTCCCAAATCAGTCATTTTCCTTATAGCATACCGCATGATCTGTTATTTCAATAATCTATCAAATTAAAACAGTATAATATATTTCTGAAAATCTCCATTACAATTGAAAAGCATTGAGTATTTTGCTTTGAATTCCTGATCAATAAATAAAATGTTGTGCAAGATAGGTTGTTTGCTTAACATAAATTAGCCATACTTTGCAACTATCATATTACAGTATCAAGGCTAGGAATAAGGGGCGAATTACTTTGCTGCATCATTTGTACTTGTAAAATGTGATATTTTTAATTTAGTTATATTTGGATTAAGAAACAGTAACAGTTCCCAAAAATGAACACGTCACCAATCGATTAAGTAGTTTCGCGAAAATGTATGTTGGTTATTTCCATATTATATACACTATACCTTTAATCTCCCTATAATTTTACATTGGCCTGAAAAATGTTATTATGCACCCCTGTGAATTACACGACCCAATTAATCTGCAGTAACAATATCAGAGTAGCTCCTCAGTCACTGACCTCTACAGTATTGACTCGACAGCTCAATTAAAACAGTAAAATTGTTATTTTTTGGCAAAAATAATTCTTATATTGATTATAAAAACATAATTGATTAAGTTATTTTTTTATTCATTGTCAGGATATGGTTGTCATTAGCAAGGCCAGTATTTATTGCCCTCAAGAAGCTGCCTTCTTGAACCACTGCAGTCTATGTGGTGAAGGTACTCCCAGTGCTGTTTGGTAGGGAGTTCCAGGAGTTTGATCCAGTAACAAGATGGTGTGTGACTTGCAGGGGAACTTGCTGCCCTTGTCCTTCTGTGGTGGAGGTCGATGGTTTGGGAGGCGCAGTCGAAGAAGCCTTGGCAAATTGCTACAGGACATCCTGTGGATACTTCACACTGCAGCCATGTGCACAGGTGATGGATGGGCTGCCGATCAAGCGGACTGCTTTGTCCTAGATGGTGTTAAGCTACGTGAGTTTTGTGGCAGCTGCACCGATCCAAGCAAGTGGAGAGTATTCCATCACACTCCTGACTTGTGCCTTGTACGTTTGAGAGAATCAGGTGGTGAGCCACTTGCCACAGAATACCCAACTTCTGACCTACTCTAGTAGCTATGGTATTTATGTGGCTGGTCAATAGAGACACCCAGGACGTTCATGGTGGGATATTCGGCAATAATGCCACTGAATGTTGAGGGGAGGTGGTTAGACTTGGAGATGGTCATTGCCTGGCATTTGTGTGGCGCAAATATTACTTGCCACTTCTCAACCCAAGGCTGGATGTCTTGCTGCATGCGGGCATGGGCTGCTGCATTATTTAAGGAAGTGGAAATCATCAACACTTCAATCATCAGCGAACAGCTCCACTTCTGACCTTATGATGGAGGGATGGTCATTGGTGAAACAGCTGAAGCTAGTTCAGCCTGAGGATGCTGACCTGAGGAACTCCTGCAGCGATGTCCTGGGGCTGAGATGATTGGCATCCAAACAACCATAGCCATTTTCCTGTTCTAGATATAACTCCAGCCACTGGAGAGTTTTCTCACTGATCCCCATTGACTTCAGTTTCACTAGGGCTCCTTGATGCCACACTCTGTTGAATGCTGCCTTGATATCAAGGACAGTCACTCACTTCATCTCTGGAATTCAGTTCTTTAGTCTATGTTTGGACAAAGGCTGTAATGAGGTCTGGAGCAGCGTGGTCCTGGCAGAACACAAACTGAGCATGTGAGCAGGTGATTGGTGAGCAAGTGCCACTTGATAGCACTGTTGACGACTCCTTCCAACACTTTGCTGACGATTGAGACAGGACGGTAATTGGCTGGCAAGGATTTGTCCTCCTTTTGAGGACAGGACAGGACATACCTGGGCAATTTTCTACATTGTCGGATAGATCCCAGTGTTGTAACTGTGCTGGAACAGCTTGGCTAGAGGCGGTTAGTTCTGGAGCACAGGTCTTTAGTACTACAGCCGGAATGTTGTTGGGTAATAAACGTAATAAACCTTTGGATTCAAGTGACATTATCTGAAACCAGAGATCAAATTGCAGCCTTGTTACTCACAAGCAAACATTTTGCATACAGGGGACAATTTTCCACATGCGGACTACAACTCCACCAGGGGCACACCTGCGATTTCCCAATATGCACTCCAAGCAGGAGAGACTCCCCACTGGTAATGCACTTTCTGAAGACTGCCCTTATTCCAAATTTTACAGTTGTGACCTAATGAAATCTCCAAGTACTTTTGCAGGGATTGGTTCCTTACTCAGCACTTTTCCATTCTATTTCCATAAGTGTCCCTTCTAGTAAGGCCACTGATAGTAAAACTAGTCAACACATGGAAACTTCTGGTCATACTTGTGTTTTTAAACCACCTACTGAGAAACCCAGACAGGTAAGAGTTTGTGTCTGCTCGATACAAGGACGCACCCCATTTACCCAAGTCCGAAGAGCTTAAGCATAGATTGGCAAGAGCTAAGGCTTAGCGACCCAGTGTCCTGCCCGAAAACAGGGGTGAATATCACCTAGAGTCATACAGTTATACAGCACAGAAAGAGGCCCTTCAGCCCATCGTGTCCGCGCCGGCCATCAAGCCCTGTCTATTCTAATCCCATTTACCAGCACTTGGTCCGTAGCCTTGTATGCTATGGCGTTTCAAGAGCTCATCTAAATGCTTCTTGAATGTTGTGAGGGTTCCTGTCTCTACCACCTTTCAGGCAGTGAGTTCCAGATTCCAACCACCCCGGCTCTGGGTGAAAAAGTTTTTCCTCAAATCCCCTCTAAACCTCCTGCCCCTTACCTTGAAACTATGCCCCCTGGTTATTGACCCCTCTACTAAGGGGAAAAGTTCCTTTCTATCCACCCTATCTATGTCCCTCAATTTTGTACACCTCAATCAAGTCTCCCCTCAGCCTTCTCTGCTCTGAGGAAAACAACCCCAGCCTGTCCAGTCTCTCTTCATAGCTGAAGCGCTGCAGCCCAGGTAACATCCTGGTGACTCTCCTCTGCACCCTCTCCAATGCAATCACACCCCTCCTATAGTGTGGCGACCAGAACTGCACACCGTATTCCAGCTGTGGCCTAACTAGCGTTTTGTACAGCTCCATCATAACCTCCCTGCTCTTATATTGTATGCCTCGGCTAATGAAGGCAAGTATCCCATATGCATTTTTAACCACCTTAGATCCCTGAAGGCAGCAGGACAGGTAGATATGTACATGCACACCAAGGTCCCTCTGATCCCCTGTCCTTCCTAGGGTCCTACCATTCATTGTGTATTCCCTTGCCTTGTTAGTCCTCCCAAAATGCATCGCCTCACACTTTTCAGGGTTAAATTCCATTTGCCACTGTTCTGCCCATCTAACCAACCCATCTATATCATCCTGTAACCTGAGGCTTCCCTCCTCGCTATTTACCACTCCACCAATTTGTGTCATCTGCGAACATTCATATCTAAATCATTAATGTACACTACAAACAGCAAGGGTCCCAGCACCGATCCCTGCGGTACACCACCACAGATTGGCTTCCAGTCACAAAAACAACCTTCGACCATCACCCTCTGCCTCCTACCACTAAGCCAATTTTGGATCCAATGTGCCAAATTGCCCTGGATCCCATGGGCTCTTACCTTCTTGACCAGTCTCCCATGTGGGACTTTGTCAAAAGCCTTACTGAAGTCCATGTAGACTACATCAACTGCACTACCCTCATCCACACACCTAGTCAACCCCTTGAAAAATTCAATCAAATTGGTTAGACATGATCTCCCCTGACAAAGCTATGCTGACTATCCTTGCCTCGCCAAGTGGAGACTATTTCTGTCCCTCAGAATTTTTTCCAATAATTTCCCTACCACTGATGTTAGGCTCACTGGCCTGTAATTCCCTGGTTTATCCCTACTACCCTTCTTGAATAATGGTGCTACGTTAGCTGTTCTCCAGTCCTCTGGCACCTCCCCTGTGGCCAGAGAGGTTCTGAAAATTTGTGTCAGAGCCCCTGCAATCTCCTCCCTTGCCTCACACAGCAGCCTGGGATACATCTCGTCTGGGCCTGGGGATTTGTCCACTTTTAAGCCCGCTAAAACTGCTAGTACCTCCTCCCTCTCAATAATTTATTCAAGTATATCACAATCCCCCTGCCTGATTTCTATACCTACATCGTCCTTCTCCATAGTGAACACAGATGCAAAATATTCATTTAAAACCTCATCTACATCTTCCGACTCTACACACAGATTGCCACTTTGGTCCCACCTCTCAGTTTCTATAACTTAAAATATAAAGATTAAGAAAAAAAAAGTTTGCAGACAACTAATTTCCCACTAGCAATATTATCCATAACCCATACTGTAGAAAATGCTATTCTGTGGTTGCCCTCTACTTAAAAAAGGAATAGAAATCTTGCTTCATCACTTGCCTGAATTTCATATGAATTTCATATGTATTTCAAACCTCATCTCTTATGCCCTTAAAAATCGATGAAAATTTCACTTAAGTTCTGTAAACATAGAAACTAGGAGCAGGAGTAGGCCATTCGGCCCGTCGAGCCTGCTCCACCATTCAATACGATCATGGCTGATCATCCAAATCCAGTACCCTGTCCCTGCTCTCCCACACAGAATCCCCATCGAGCCTGCACCGACACATATCCCACCCTATCCCCGTAACCCCACATATTTAATTCCCCCTAACATATCCCTTCCTATCCTATCCCCGTAACCCCACATTTTTAATCCCCCCCTAACACTAAGGGTCAATTTATCATAGCCAAATCAACCTAACCCGCACATTTTTGGACTGTGGGAGGAAACCGGAGCACCCGGAGGAAACCCACGCAGACACGGGGAGAATGTGCAAACTCCACACAGACAGTCACCCGAGGCCAGATTCGAACCCGGGTCCCTGGCGCTGTGAAGCACCAGTGCTAACCACTATGCCACCGTGTTGCCCATATACATGCAAAAATATCACTTTAATTAGGTCATTAGCAGGATATTCATATATTAGAAACTGTATGTATTTTCCATTACTTATACTGCATCTCAAAATTAGAACACTAACATAGCAAGCAATTTGCTTTGCTATAGTTCTAGCAGACCCACAACTACCTGCAATTGTATTATGCTGAGTGTGAGGGAAAAAAAAAATAGACTATATAAAAATATTAGATGAGTCATCAAGGCAGAACATAAGAACGCAAGAATTAGGAGCAGGAGTAGGCCATACAGCCCTTCGAGCCTGCTCCACCATGCAATAAGATCATGGCTGATCTTCGACCTCAACTCCACTTTCCCGCCCTTGATTCCCCTAGAGTCCAAAAATCTATCTATCTCAGCCTTGAATATACTCAACGACTCAGGTTAGTCGGCAGTTACACAAATTTGCCATTGGTTGACCGAAGAGAAACAGGTCACCTCCCCATCATGTATGCCAATCATCAATTTCTCTTCCATCCTCATGAGAGGCGCTCCAATGAGCAGTTCCACACAGCTGGGATTATGAATTTAATGATGTGGGAGGATCGCTAGCTCAGAGCCCCGCCACTTTCAACACCATGGACCAATTCTCCATAAGTTATGTCATCATACAGCTTCAATTAATTCTAACAGTTAGGCAATTTGCCTATTTTGCAATTAATGTATCCATTTATATTAGAAGCCCAACAGTATCTACAATATTTTTTTAAAATCTGGCAGCAGTTAAGGAGCAAATGTAAAAGATAAAATCACTGCTCTGTTAAATACATTAAAAGACAAAAAAATCAGTTAATATCCTAAATAAAGGTTACAAGAATAAGTATGCAAATGAAAAAACATGCAAGACAGCGGTTTCTATCAAAATGTTATCTATGTAAAGCACAACTAGAATTGAATAAAGGAGGTTTCAATGTAGAAAGAATTTGTGGCATTTTGTTTGACCATTTTTAGCGTTAGATATTTTGGTTAGCTTTTCATCAAGAGATTAAAGAAATGCGATAAAATTCACCATAGGATACAATGTACATGGAAGGTGTGAAATGGAAGTTCAAATGGCTTTTTCTCATTTCATATTGTAAGCCTCAGTCATATGTACAGGGTAAATTGAGGAGTACAATTTTCACTAACGGATTATAGACAAACCGACAGACGGCCAATGATCCTCGGCTGTGAAATTAAAGAGTGTCTCTACGAAGCATTTTCTCAGTCCCTCTTCCCCCATCTGTATAACAACTTGCATTTATATATATAATTCTAATATTTGTGCTGAGGCCCCTGTAAGCTTAAGAATTTTCAAATTATATTTTATTTTTAAACATGTCTGCATTTAAGCAAACCAAATTATGTCAAAATTTGCTGTATCTCTTCCCTTATATCCTGTATGAAATTTGCAGGAATAGTAGCAGCACTCTAGCCTCCAAGTCAGAAAGTTATGAGGTCAAGCCTCACTCCAGGTTTAAGCACATAATCTGGGGTGACAAGTGTGCTATAGTTCTGAAGGAGCACTGCCATCTATCATATGAATATTAAACCAAGGCCCCGTATACCCCAAAGTAGACATGAATGATCCCATGGCACTATTTGAAGAGGAGCAGACAAGTTTACAGTGTTGAAATACAACAGTTAAAAATGACAGAATGGTCAATAACCTGCATTACAGGCCTTAATCACTACAGCTCAGAAAATGCTCTATTTCTAAAACATGCCACTTTACATTAGGAGAAAGGCTTTCTGCACATATACAGGTTAGGAGTTTTGTTGGTAAGTTGGGTTGCAGAGACTCACCATCATGAAAGATATTTCTTTCGAAGATTGCTGGTCAGACTATGGCATGAAATCTCACCAAGGAACCAAGACAGAGGACACTGACAACTTCAGTGCAGGTGAGCAGCAAAGTCAGACTGGTCATTACTTGAAGAGTAAGGTACGAAAGCTGCTTGGAACTTCAAGCTCAGTACAAATAATTGTGAAGTTCAGCAATCAATTTATAGTTCTGTTTATTTTAACAAATAGTGGCATGTACTCTTTTTAAAAAAAAAAAGTGGTCACCTCAATAAGTTCTTAGCTTTTTTTCCCCCCCCCCATGCGATTTGCTAATCCAGCTGCAATAATATTTTAAAGGAACAATATTTCAACAATTTTAACCAGTTAGGCTGGAACAAAACCAAAATTTGCTCTAAATGTATTATTTACCTCTGCATCCCAGTTGAAATCACTTACGTGATCCCCCTTCTCCGCCTCTAAGAGCCGTTATTTCCAAGAGATGGCAATCATGTCTGCCACTGTTTGTCTGACCTAGTTTTTTGTAACATTGATCACTTCCTGCAGTGCATTTCAACCTCTTGTAACAATGATCCCTGATTTTTAAGTTCTGCAGTGATAAGTAGCCCTCCTGTCTTCATCCAAGAAAGGTAGATAAAGAGTGTTGTGCGTTTCAAGAGAAATGGAAAATGTTGTACTTTGTGGACACAAATGAAAAGTGCACCTGCTTGATTTGTAAGCAACAGGTAGCTGTGGTGAAAGAAAACAACATTCAAAGACACTGAAGCAAATCATGGTCAGAAATATAAGTACACAGGTAAGTTACGTGAAGATAAATTTTCTGACGCAGCAGTCGTTGGAAAAGCAGCAATGATTACTAATGCTCGTCACGTAACTGATGCTGCTTTAAGGCGAGCTATGTGACAGCCCATGAAATAGCTGTGCCATTGAAACCATTTTCTGAGGCAGAATTTTTGAAGAACTGCATGCTAAAAGCTACAGAAATTGTGTATCCAGATAAGCAGCAAGCTTTTGCAAATATCAGCCCCTCAAGAAACATAATCACTGAGAAAAATCAATGATTTAGCTGAGAATTTGAACAGTCAACTCCTGAAAAAAGCAAAGTCCTTTACTGATTTTTCAATTGCAATTGATGAAAGCACCAATGTAACTGCCATGGCTCAGCTAGCAGTATTCATTCGTGGAGTTGATGGGAACATATGAATAACAGAGGAGCTAGCAGAATTGGTGCTGATGAGAGACAACACAAAACCTTTTCAACAACTTGGTGGGAGCTCTGGATAAAAGCCATCAGTCTGACCACCGACAGAGCACCCTCAATGGTAGGCAAGAAAGCTGGAGTTGTGGCAAAATTAATGGCCAAATTGCAAACTATCAACCCAATCTAGAAGTTTAGTCGTTTTCACTGATTTTTACATCAAGAAGCTCGGTGTATTAAAACTTTGAAAATGAATCGTGCTAGGGATGTGGTTATTACAAGTGTAAATTTTATACTCAGCCACCAACAGTTTAGCTGACTGTTGGAAGAATGTGCAATTTACCGTGGACTGCCATACCACACTGCAGCTTGGTGGCTAAGTTGGGGAGCTGGGCTGATGAATGTTTTTGAATTGCATATGAGTTCCAACTGTTAATTGATATGAAAGGGAAATATGTTACTGAATTAGAAACATAGAAAATAGGTACAGGAGTAGACCATTCGGTCCTTCGAGCCTGCACCGCCATTCAATGCGTTCATGGCTGAACATGCTACCTCAGTACCCCATTCCTGCTTTCTCGCCATACCCCTTGATCCCCTTAGTTGTGAGTGTTATATCTAACTCCCTTTTGAATATATTTAGCGAACTGGCCTCAACAACCTTCTGTGGAAGAGAATTCCATAGATTCACCACTCTCTGGGTGAAGAAGTTCCTCCTCAGCTCAGTCTTAAATGGCTTCCCCTTAATCCTTAGACTGTGACCCCTGGTTCTAGTTTTCCCTAACATTGGGAACATTCTGCCCGCATCTAATTTGTCTAAACCAGTCAGGATTTTAAATGTCTCTATAAGATCCCCCCTCATTCTTCTGAACTCCAGAGGATACAAGTTCAGTTGACCCAATCTTTCTTGATATGTCAGTCCGGCCATCCCAGGAATCAATCTAGTGAACCTTCGCTGCACTCCCTCAATAGCAAGAATGTCCTTCCTTAAGTTAGGAGACCAAAACTGCGCACAGTACTCCAGGTGTGGCCTCACCAAGGCCCTGTACAACTGCAGCATCACCTCCCTACTCCTGTACTCAAATCCCCTTACTATGAAGGCCATCATTCCGTTTGCTTTCTTGACTGCCTGCTGCACTTGCATTCCCACCTTCAGTGACTGATGTACTATGACGCCCAGGTCTCGTTGCACCTCCCCTTTCCCTAATCTGCCACCATTCAGGTAATAGTCCGCCTCTCTATTTTTACCACCAAAGTGGATAACCTCACATTTATCCACATTGTACTTCATCTGCCATACATTTGCCCATTCACCCAACCTGTCCAAGTCACTCTGTAGCCTCCTAGCATCCTCCTCATTGTTCACACTGCCTCCCAATTTAGTGTCATCCGCAAATTTGGAGATATTACATTTAATCCCTTCGTCCAAATCATTAATATATAATGTAAACAGCTGGGGTCCCAGCACCGAACCCTGCGGTACCCCGCTGGTCACTGCCTGCCATTCTGAAAAGTACCCATTTACTCCTACTCTTTGTTTCCTGTGTGCCAACCAGTTCTCAATCCACGTCAACACATTACCCCCAATCCCATGTGCTTTAACTTTGCTCACCAATCTCTTGTGTGGGACCTTGTCGAAGGCCTTCTGAAAGTCCAAATACACCACATCTACTGGTTCCCCCCTGTCCACCCTATTGGAAACATCCTCAAAAAATTCCAGAAGATTTGTCAAGCATGATTTCCCTTTCACAAATCCATGCTGACTTGGACCTATCATGTCGCCACTTTCCAAATGGTCTGTTATGACATCTTTAATAATTGCTTCCATCATTTTACCCACGACCGATGTCAGGCTGACCGGTCTATAATTCCCTGCTTTCTCCCTCCCTCCTTTTTTAAAAAGAGGGGTTACATTGGCCACCCTCCACTCCATCGGAACTGATCCAGAGTCGAAGGAATGTTGGAAAATGATCGTCAATGCATCCACTATTTCCAAGGCCACCTCCTTAAGTACTCTGGGATGCAGACCATCAGGCCCCGGGGATTTTTCAGCCTTCAGTCCCATCAATTTCCCCAATACCTTTTCCCGACTAATAAGGATTTCCCTCAGCTCCTCCCTCTTACCAGATCCTCTGACCCCTTTTATTTCCGGCAGGTTGTGTGTGTCCTCCACAGTAAACACCGAACCAAAGTACTTGTTCAATTGATCTGCCATTTCCTTGTTCCCCATTACGACTTCCCCTGTTTCCGACTGCAGGGGACCTACGTTTGTTTTTACTAACCTCTTTCTTTTTACATATTTATAGAAGCTTTTGCAGTCCATTTTAATGTTCTCTGCAAGCTTCCTTTCATATTTTATTTTCCCTGCCCTAATCAAACCCTTCGTCCTCCTCTGCTGAGTTTTGAAGTTCTCCCAGTCCCCGGGTTTGCTGCTACTTCTGGCCAATTTGTATGCAACTTCCTTGGTTTTAATACTATCCCTGATTTCCCTTGTTAGCCATGGTTGAGCCACCTTCCATAGAAACATAGAATCTAGGAGCAGGAGTAGGCCATTCGGCCCGTCGAGCCTGCTCCGCCATTCAATACGATCATGGCTGATCATCCAAATCCAGTACCCTGTCCCTGCTTTAATCCCCACAGTACACATATCCCACCCTACCCCCGTAACCCCACGTATTTAATTCCCCCTAACATATCCCATCCTATCCCCATAACCCCACATATTTAATCCCCCCTAACACTAAGGGTCAATTTATCATAGCCAAATCAACCTAACCCGCACATTTTTGGACTGTGGGAGGAAACCGGAGCACCCGGAGGAAACCCACGCAGACACGGGGAGAATGTGCAAACTCCACACAGACAGTCACCCGAGGTCAGATTCGAACCCGGGTCTCTGGCGCTGTGAGGCACCAGTGCTAACCACTATGCCACCGTGTTCCCTTTTTTATTTTTATGCCAGACCGGGATGTACAATTGTTGTAGTTCATCCATGCGATCTCTAAATGTCTGCCATTGCCCTTCCACTGATAGCCCCTTAAATATCGCTTGCCAATTTAACCTCGCCAATTCACGCCTCATACCCTCAAAGTTGCCCTTATTTAAGTTCTGGACCATGGTCTCTGACTTAACTGTTTCCTTCTCCATCCTAATGTAGAACTCCACCATACTATGGTCACTCTTCCCCAGGGGGCCTCGTACCACAAGATTGCTGATTAGTCCCTCCTCATTACACAACACCCAGTCCAGGATGGCCTCCCCTCGAGTTGGTTCCTCAACATATTGGTTTAGGAAACCATCCCTTAAACACTCCAGGAAATCCTCCTCCACCGTATTGCTTCCAGTTTGAGTAGCCCAATCTATATGCATATTAAAGTCACCCATGATAACTGCCGTGCCTTTTTTGCACGCACCTCTGATTTCCTGTTTCATACCCTCCCCCACCTCACTACTGCTGTTTGGAGGTCTGTACACAACTCCCACTAATGTTTTCTGCCCTTTGGTGTTCTGCAGCTCAACCCATATTGATTCCACATCCTCCAAGCTGATGTCCTTCCTAGCTATTGCATTAATCTCCTCTTTAACCAGCAATGCTACCCCACCCCCTTTTCCTTTTATTCTATCCTTTCTGAATGTTGAATACCCCTGGATGTTCAGTTCCCAGCCTTGATTGTTCTGGAGCCACGTCTCTGTAATCCCAATCACATCGTATCCGTTAACATCTATTTGCACAGTCAATTCATCCACCTTATTACGGATACTCCTTGCATTAAGACACAGAGCCTTTAGGCTTGTTTTATTAACATCCTTTGTCCTTTTAGACTTATGATTTAGTATGGCCCTTTGTGTTTCTTGCCTTTGTTTACTCGGCCTTCCCCTATTGTTTCTCACCCTTCTAACATTTGTTTCTGACTGCATATTACTTCCCCCTGTTTCGCTACATAGGTTCCCATTCCCCTGCCATATTAGTTTAAATCCTCCCGAACTGCTTTAGCAAATATTACCCCGAGGACATCGGTTCCAGTCCTGCCCAAGTGCAGAATTACAGGACAATGAATAGCATCAAGACTTTGCTTTTATGGTGGATATTATGGAGCACCAGAACTAGTTCAATACAAAAATGTGAGGGCTCAACCAAATAACAACAGATTATTATGACAACATTCACATCTATGAGATAAAGCTTCAGCTGTGGGAGGGGCAAGTTTCCCAAAATAACTTGCGAATCTGCCACACAACGGTACATGAGCAAAATTGCTGAACTGACAAAGTAATTTCAAGAACGATTCTCTGACTTCAGGAACCACAAGTGAGAGTTTGCAATTTTCAGCAGACCACTTTCTGTCAACGTACATGATGCACAAGAGGAGCTCCAAATGGAAACTATTGAACTGCTTTGCAACACTCTGTTGAAAGACAAGCAAGTACCAAGATGGTTTATCTTTATATATTTCCATTTTAATAACTTTTGTTGAAAGTGCAAGGATATCGGATCAGGCCCAGCATATAAAATTAGTTTGATACCACTGATCAACTCCGAGTGAACTTTACATGCATCACTAACATACAGGCCATGATTTTGCTGACCGCGGCGGGTCCGTGGCGGGCGATGTCGGTGGCGGGTCCCGACCCCGCTGCTGGCTCCATTCCGCTCCGTAAAGTAACTTTCCCTTGATGGTGCTTGTTGAGCCTGCCCAGCGCGTTCCCCGGCCAATGGTGATGTCATTTCATGACGCGTTATCAGCCGGTTTCCATAAAGGGACCATGGCCAACTTTCTTTTGACATTTGTGCTGTCAGTGTTCTACAGCATTGAAGTGCTGCAAACACTGACGAGCACTGCACGAAGGTGCAGGGCTGCATCCAGGCTCTCCCCTGACTCCCTCCATATGCTTATGGAGGGGTCACAGCACACAGGAAGGTTCTCTTCCCTTCTCATCGGTGGAAGACACCTCCCCAGGAGATCAACACAGCCTAGTTGCACATTGCACAGGAGGGCACAAGCAGGGATGTGGTCAGGAGGACCTGGGTGCAGTGCCGCAAACGTTTTAATTATCTCATTAGATCATGAAACGTTAGTACAAAGCCACACTCAACCTCATCCTGCTGTGCCTCTCATCACATCCCCATCACTCTGCCTTCCCTACCCTGCTCCTGCACATCCTTACTCACACCAACTTACCTTGCACCTCCACCCAACCCTCTCTATCTACATTATCACATCCCCATCTCACTAGCCACCCCTCACACTCATCCTAGTCCAATCATACCAACTAACAACACACAAGAGTAGGCACTTGGGTGTTTTATGCAATGTTCATGTGAAGTTTCTGTTAATGTGGTGTCAAACATTGAAATCTTTATTTTCAACACTTTGCATTCTTGCACAGATTTGAGTGCACTTTTGGAAGTGGCTTAGTGAGTTGCAGTGAATAGCGAGACATAACAGTACCCCCATGCCACCACCCCCCCCCTCCCCCCTCCCACATCCCACAATGGTCCAGAGTGTGAAAGGAATGGCTTGGGCATTGTTGGGATGCTTTATGGTGTTGGGTGGTGCCAACCTGGCGCATCATGTGGCAGCCAGGGTGTACAGCATCAAGGGAAGTAAATCTGGCCATGGTGATGCAATCCCTGGCCTCCAGGGCAGCAATGTGTTCAGGTGCTGAGGCCCTCTGTCCTGTTCAGCATCAGCTGATTGCAGAGAAGGTTGGTGTTGTTGTTGGTGCTGCTGCTGGTGTGCATGGTGCGCCTGGTGTTGGGGCTGATCGTGGTGGGATTCTGAGGACCAAGGTGAGACAGTATAAATGGCATCCCATGCAGATGGAATAGATGGCAGGTGAAGTAGAGATGACAGAAGTGATATGTCAATAGCGAGAGATGTAATGAGGTCAGACTGGAGGGAGACTTGTGTAAAGACTTGCAGCTTGGTGAATCTGTTGTGGAAATGCAGCAAGGAAGAGCTTGTGGCTGAGGAAGATATCTAAGGTGGCAGCTTTTACTTTACATTTGAAGCTGTCAACTCAACAGCTCAATGGCCACTGAACTTCTGCTTCAGCTTGACAGCCGTGGTCCATGACCAGCTGTCAAATGTAAAAGGTAAACTGAAAATCATTTTTAAGTGGCTCTAAACAAGCCACTAACTACCTGAATTGGGTCCCCTGCCGCTGCGTGTCGGGTCTGCTCAACGTTGACAGACCCGACATCGGGAAAGGCGCATGGTGGCGGGTTCACAGCGGGGTCCCGACTCGCTGTGGAAAAAAAACTTTTCCACCCGACCCACAACCAATCGCGCCCGCTGACCCCCCGCAAAATTACAGCCACAGTAACAAAGGACAGAATGCAGAGTAACACTTCAGAAATAAATGGGATATATTCGATTAAAAATTGTCATCCCTTCAAGATAAAATTCTCAATGGAGATTTTGACAGAACCAAACATTTCACCTTTTCAGAGATTTGTATATTTCTCTCAGGCCCTTATCCAACCATAAACTAAACAATTCACAACTAGAAATGGTAGGGCCACCTGACAGAGAAGCCAAGTAGAATGTGAAAGATCCAACAGACACCTTGAGTTGTCAGCATGAGCATAAAAGGAAAGGAATGGAACAATATTTATCTGCAAAATGTTTACTTCGCCCAGCAATGAAAGTAGAACGAAATATCAAGCTTTTCCCCCACAAAAGCACAGAACCCAGGAATGCAACTTGCATTGATTCTCAAGTGTCAATAGTAACTTTGTTTTTCCAATTTTCTCTCCTCCTTTAAGAAAGGTGCTGTTTCTTGCAGGTTGTTGCTTTCACCAGAACCGGCAGTCCTCCAGTAACTCACTTGAATGTCGAAGTCCAGATAGTGAGTGTCAGAAGAGTGTTACAGCTTTATAACAGACATGTGATACATGTGTTTTGCAACAGAAACTATCATAAAATAAGCGCTGCAGGGTAGGAAATAAATACAAATTACTTAAGATTTCAGATATAACAGTAAAAGTGTTTTTTTTTAATAATCAGCACATGGTCTATATTTTCAAGATTACAAAAATCTACTATGAATGGATGCAGGCTCTATATACAATTGTAATCTCATTTTCAGCAAGACATTGCAATGCTTCTTAAAAGTCAGGAAATAGTGAATACAGATGTTCATACTTTGTACAAAAGTCAACGTGTGTCACATTTGAACATTTTCTGGAAGCTTCTGAGGCGACAGACTAAATTGTTTCTTCCAATAAACGCTGTTCTTCAAAGCAAGCCACAGCATATCATTGCAAGTAAGAAAAAGCCATCTGCCAAACTCCAACTTCATTATCTGGTTTGTTATTCCAGAGTCAAAACAATTACATTTATCAATAACTTAACATTCTTCTATCTCGATTAGATCAAACACTTATCGGTGAGAAATACAGCCAACAGTAATTACTGAACCATCTCAGAACTCTGTAAATTCTGGCATATTGCTTTGATGAACCTTTACAGAATCTAGGAAACTAGGGCTCATTGATGCACATCAGACATGAATTCTTCCATGAGCAGAGTAGAATCGAACACACTTAGACATGCAACATTGTTATACATACTTAAACAGCTATAAATGATAGCTGCCTTAGAATAGTATAAGCAATAATCAAATAAAACTCTATATTTAAATAATTCTAAAAGAAAACAAATCTATTAAATTTAAATGAGCTGTACACATCTTATAAATGTCACTGAAATCAGTAAGCCAATTATTTGTGCGTATGAGGCAATAAAATTGAGATGAAGAAATACAAAAGTTAGAAATATGCCGCAATTCTACAGTAGCCTGGGAAACTCTACACTTAGCTTAGGTAAAGAAAAATGCAGCATAACTAACATAACATAAGAAATAGGAGCAGGAGTAGGCCATTTGGCCCCTCGAGCCTGCTCCGACATTCAATAAGATCATGGCTGATCTTCTACCTCAACTCCACTTTCCTGCACTATTCCCATATCCCTTGATTCCCGTAATATCCAAAAATCTATCGATCTCTATCTTGAATATACTCAATGACTGAGCCTCCACAACCCTCTGTGGTAGAGAATTCCAAAGATTCACCACCCTCAGTGAAGAAATTTATCCTCATCTCAGTCCTAAATGGCCGACCCCTTATTCTGAGACTGTGACCCCTGGTTCTAGACTCCCCAGCCAGGGGAAACATCCTCCCTGCATCTACCCTATCATGCCCTGTAAGAATTTTGTATGTTTCAATGAGATCACCTCTCATTCTTCTAAATTCCAGAGAATATAGGCCTAGTCTACTCAATCTCTCCAAATAGGACAATCCCCCCATCCCAGGAACCAGTCTGGTAAACCTTCGTTGCACTCCCTCTATGGCAAGTATATCCTTCCTTAGGTAAGGAGACCAAAACTATACACAATACTCCAGGTGTGGTCTCACCAGGGCCCTATATAATTGCAGCGTCATCTTTACTCTTATACTCAAATCCTCTTGTAATTTGCTTTCCTAATTGCTTGCTGTACCTGCATGTTAACTTTCAGTGATTCGTGTACAAGGACACCCAGGTCCCTTTGAACACCAACATTTCCCAATCTCTCACCATTTAAAAAATACTCTGCTCTTCTATTTTTCCTACCAAAGTGGATAACTTCACATTTTTCCACATTATATTCCATTTGCCATATTCTTCCCCACTCACTTAGCCTGTCTATATCCCCTTGAAGCCTCTTTGCATCCTCCTCACAGCTTACACTCCCAGTAGCTATGTAGCATCAGCAAACTTGGATATATTACATTTGGTCCCCTCATCCAAATCATTGATATAGATTGTGAATAGCTGATGCCCAAGCACTAACCCTTGCAGTACCCCACTAGTTACAGCTTGTCAACTCCAAAATGACCCGTTTATTCCTACTCTCTGTTTTCTGTCCGTTAACCAATTCTCGATCCATGCTAGTATATTACCCCCAATCCCATGAGCCCTAATTTTGTTTGATAACCTCGTGTGGCACCTTATCGAATGCTTTCTGAAAATCCAAATACACCACATCCACTTGTTCCCCCTTATCTATTCTGCTAGTTACAACCTCAAAACTAACACATTCGTGAAACACAATTTCCCTTTCATAAATCAGTGTTGACTTTGCCCAATGCTATTATTATTTTCTCAGTGCCCTGTTACCACGTCCTTAATAATAGATTCTAGCAATTTCCCTAGTACTGGTCTGTAGTTCCCCGTTTTCTCTCTCCCTCCTTTCTTAAACAGTGAGCTTACATTTGCTACCTTCCAATCCGTGGGAACCGTTCTAGAATCTATGGAATTTTGGAAAATGACAACCAATGCATTCACCATCTCTATAGCCACCGCTTTCAAAACGCTAGGATGTAGGCCATCAGGTCCAGGGGATTTATCGGCTTTCAGTCCCATTAATTTCTCCAGTACTATTTTTTTTTTTACTAATACTAATTTCTTTCAGTTCCTCATTCTTGCTAGACCCTTGGTTCGCCACTATTTCTGGGAAATTTTTTGCATCTTCTTCCGTGAAGACAGACACAAAGTACAGGAAACTTTCGTTTATCCGGCATCGACGGGACCGGCGTGGTGCCGGTTTATCGAAAGTACCGGATAACAGAGAGTTATATCTACCGAGGCTATTTTTAACAAAGAGACTCCAAGCAGCACGGGAGAATCTACTCATGCTACTGCAATGTTTCGGACTTGCAACAGCGCCAGGAGGCCGAATAGTGGCACTTTTGAAAAGTACCCCTACTGACTAAATCGGCGTTCGCGGACTCTGACTCGGACTCGGGATCGGCAACATTGCCGGTTATTTGAGAGGATTTTTCGGAGCACTCGGCGTTCGCAGAGACTCGACTGCGACTCGGCAACATTGCCGGTTATTTGAGAGGCGTTTTCGGAGGATGATTTTTGCCGGTTAAGCGAGAATTCCGGATATTTGGGTGCCGGATAAACGAAAGTTTCCTGTATTTGTTTAATTTCTCTGCCATTTCCTTATTCCCCATTATAATTTCTCCTGTCTCAGCCTGTAAGGGACCCACATTTACATTCGCTGATCTTTTCCTTTTTACATACCTATAGAAGCTTTTACAGTCTGTTTTTATGTCTCTTGCTAATTTACTCTCATATTCTATTTTCCCTTTCTTTATCAATTTCTTGGTCCTCCTTGACTGAATTCTAAAATCCTCCCAATCCTCAGGCTTACTACTCTTTTTGGCAACATTATAAGCCTCTTCCTTTGATCTAATACTATCTTTAACTTCTCTTGTTAGCCACAGTTGGACCACTTTTCCTGTGGGGTTTTTGTGCCTTAAAGGAATGTATATTTTTGTAAATTATGTATTAATTCTTTAAATGCTAGTCATTGCTTCTCTACCGTCATACCTTTTAATGTAGTTTCCCAATCTACCTTAGCCAACTCGCCCCTCATACCTACGTAGTTTGCTTTGTTTAGATTTAAGACCCTAGTTTCAGATTTAACTAAATCACTTTCAAACTGAATATAAAATTCTATCATATTATGGTCACTCTTCCCTAAAGGCCCCTTTACTACAAGGTTATTAATTAACCCTTTCTCATTGCACAATACTAGATCTAAAATAGCCTGTTCACTAGTTGGTTTCTCAACATACTGATCTAGAAAACTATCTTGCATACATTCCATGAATTTATCCTCCACACTATTACTGAAAATTTGGTTTGCCCAGTTTATATGTAGATTAAAGTCCCCCATGATTACTATATTACCCTTGTTACATGCGCCTCTAATTTCCTGATTTATACTCTGCCCTACATTACAACTACTGATTGGGGGCCTATAAACAACTCCCACTAATGTTTTCTGCCCCTTGCTGTTTCTTAGCTCCACCCAAACTGATTCTACTTCTTGATTTTCCAAGCTAAGATCCTTTCTCTCTACTGTGTTTATCCCATCCTTTATTATCAGGGCTACCCCTCTTCCTTTTCCATTTTGCGCATCTCTTCTAAAAGTTAAGTATCCTGGAATATTTAGTTCCCAACCTTGGCCACATTGCAACCACGTCACCGTAATGGCTATTAGATCAAACCTATTAATTTCTATCTGCGCTATTAATTCATCTATTTTGTTGCGAATGCTTCGTGCATTCAGATATAGTGCCTTTAGCTTTGACTTATTTCTATTTTTCCCTGATGTCCCCTTTATCACTGATGCCTTATTACCTTTGTTACTCTCTCTGTCCCTTCCTGACCCACTCTGCTTATTTTTGGCAAAACTCTACTCTGCTCTAGAGCCTTGACATTTCTCTCGTTGCTTTTAAATTTACTCTTTCCTGAATCCTCCCACCCCCCTTTCATTAGTTTAAAGCCCTGTCTACTGCCCCAGTTATTCAGTTCGCCAGGACACTGGTCCCAATCCGGTTTAAGTGGAGCCAGTCCCAACGGAACAGCTCCCTCTTTCCCCAGTACTGGTGCCAGTGCCCCATGAACTGAAACCACTTCCTCCCACACCACTCTTTGAGCCACAAATTTAAACCTGTAATCTGTTTCTCCCTCTACCAATTTGCGCGTAGCTCAGGTAACAATCCAGAGATTATTACCTTTGAGGTTCTGCTTTTTAATTTGGATCCAAGCTCCTCAAACTCCCTCAGCAGAAGCTCATTCCTAGTTCTACCTATATCGTTGGTTCCTACGTGGACCACGACAACTGGATCCTCCCCCTCCCACTCCAAGTTCTTCTCCAGCCGCGAGGAGATGTCTTGAACCCTGGCACCGGGCAGGCAACACAACCTCCCGAACTCTCGGTCGCGGCTGCAGACAACAGTATCTATCCCCCTGACTATACTGTCCCCTACCACAACTACATTCCCTTTCACTCCCCCCACTTCAATGGCCTCCTGCACCATGGTCAGCTTGCTCATCCATCCTGCAGGCTTTTCCTTCATCCACACAGGCAGCAAGAACCTCATACCTGTTGGACAAGGGCAAAGGCTGAGGCTCCTCCAACACTGCACCTGGAGTCCCCTTACCTGCCTGAGTTGCAGTCACACCCTCCTGTCCCTGACCACTAACCAGACCTGTATCACTACCTAACCTAAGGGGTGTGACTGCCTCCTGGATCAAAGTGTCCAGGTAACTCTCCCTATTCCTGATGCCCCGCAATGTCTGCACCTCAGACTCCAGCTCAAAAACTCTGAGCTGAAGTTCCTCAAAAATGCAGGCACTTACTGCAAACGTGGTTGTCCGGGATCACAATGCTCTCTACAAACTCCCACATGCTGCAGTTGCGGCACACCACCTGCATTGCCATCCCTATGACCTTGTTTTATTTAATTAAATTTAATTACATTTGTAATTAGGTAACTTAGTTTACATTGTAGCTTCTTAACTACTTACTTGATCTAGATTAAGTTATGGGTACTGAAATTAAATATCTACCTGCAACACAAAGCACTACAAGTAGTATAGGCAAAAAGCAGCAACTCCTTCCCCCTCTTCTCCGAATTCCCACTCTTAACAAATTCCCAAATAAAACACTCTGTTTAAGCACACTCCATTTTAATCCCGCTCTGTGCTCTGCAGACCTGTTCACTCTTTTATACTCTAGGAGCCTCACCCAATTTACAAGTGTTGACTCGGCTCCCCTGCTCCTGGTGATTAGCACCTATTCAAGACGAACACTTGCAGCTAACTGACAATTAACTGCCACTGGCAGGCAGCTCCTATTAACTACAGATTTTAAAGTTCTAGGTTAAAATCAAAATGTTAAACTAAATTTCACTTTTTACATCTACTACTTATCCAATACTTACAAGAAATTCCCACTCTTTACAAATTCCCAAATAAAAGACTCTGTTTAAGTACACTCCACTTTAATCCCGCTCTGTGCAGACTTACATGGTTAGAGATGTTAAAATGTCCTTACTCATCTATATGTAATATGTCATTTTGAAAATTTTCATACCTGTACATGATTATAGTTTTAAAATGGAGGCCTGGAGTCATTAAGTTGCACAGTGTGCAATACCATGACACTTTTATCATTAAATCTCTCCTGCCTTCCACCCAATCACAGACCTTCCCTTTTCTTCTTTCCTCCCCCTTTCCCTGCCTCTGTACTTGTTTAAAGTCTGTTACAGAATCCCCACAGTGCAGATAGAGGCCATTTCGGCCCATCGAGCCTGCACTGACACATATCCCACCCTATCCCCGTAACCCCACGTATTTAATCCCCCTAACACTAAGTGTCAATTTATCATAGCCAAATTAACCTAACCCGCACATCTTTGGACTGTGGGAGGAAACCGGAGCACCCGGAGGAAATCCACGCAGACACGGGGAGAATGTGCAAACTCCACACAGACAGTCACCCGAGGCCGGAATCGAACCCGGGTCCCTGGCGCTGTGAGGCAACAGTGCTAACCACTATGCCACCGTGTTGCCCTCTAATATTTTCCAGTTCTGACGAAAGGTCATCGACCCGAAACGTTAACTCTGTTTCTCTCTCCACAGATGCTGCCTGACCTGCTGAGCATTTCCAACATTTTCTGTTTTTATTTCAGATTTCTAGCATCCACAGTATTTTGCTTTTGCACCATAACACTGTCTTAACAGTTTCAGGTAAATTGTATTCAGAAAATAATTTAAGAAAAAACACTAGTGTGAAATTAATGCAACATCATCCTACTGATACTGATTTTGGAAGCTCTTAGATTTTTTTTTGAAAGTTAATTTTTCATTCTCGCCCCCACCCACTTGTCTCCACTTTCCTGCGTCAATTTTCCCCCATTATAACTTCTTGTGTCTGCATTTAATATGGAATTCACCGATGTAAACTTGTCACACGGATTGGAACATAGGAACAGGAGTAGGCCATTCAGCCCCTCGAGCCTGCTCCACCATTCAGTGAGATCATGGCTGATCTGCGACCTAACTCTATACACCCGCCTTTGGTTCATGTCCCTGAATACCTTTGGTTAACAGAAGGCTATCAATCTCAGATTTAAAATTAACAATTGATCTAGCATCAATTGCTGTTTGCGGAAGAGTTTTCCAAACTTCTACCACCCTGTGTGTGTAGAAGTATTTCACACCTGAAAGGTCTGGCTCTAATTTTTAGACTATGTCCCCTAGTCCTAGAATCCCCAACCAGTGGAAATAGTTTCTCTCTATCTACCCTATCTGTTCCCCTAAATATCCTGAAAACTTGGATCATATAACCCCTGAACCTTCTAAATTCTAGGGAATACAAACCTAATTTGTGTAATCTCTCCTCGTAACTTAATCCTTGAAGTCCAGGTATCATTCTGGTAAACCTACGCTGCACTCCTTCCTCAGGTGTGGTGCCCAGAACTGCTCACAGTACTCCAGGTGTGGTCTAACCAGGGTTTTGTACAGCTGCAGCATAACTTCTATCCCCTTGTATTCTAGTCCACTAGATATAAAGGCCAGCATCCCATTAGCCTTTTTGTGCAAAAACAGTCTAAAAATTAGAGCCAGACCTTTCAGGTGTGAAATTAGGAAATACTTCTACACACACTGCACTCTCTCCTGCATCCCCTCTTCCCCAACCCCTCCCTCCAGATTCCCTCTCCCCTACCACTGTACTATATTAGCAGTAAAAGTAACAGCAACTACTGCTTTTTTGGTGTTACAACAACAAAAGTGCATTTCTGGCAAACAGACCCAAATCAGATTTGCGGGAGAAAGCAGATCACATAAATTCTAAACAGCTAAGGTAGCCAATTAAGAAAAAAAAAATCAAAGCAACAAATTTTAAGAAACAGTAGAATCACAGTCAAACTAATGGAAAGAAAACTTTGGAGAAAGAAATAAAAAAAAGAAATGGGTAAAGTGCAAAAAGTGGGAAGTTTTTTTCCATTAAAAGGAAAAACATTTTCATTGGAGAAAGATAATAGAAAGGACTAAAGAAACAGGCCTCATGGTGCACTATTGCTAATCAAAATTGCAGTCTCATTATGTCAGAGTACTAATCAAAGCGAGGAGATGACTTAGACAACACAATATTGGGCCAGAAATTCGGCTCTTGTCGGGTGAGTACGCGCTGTGTACTCACCCGTAAGGCCACCTGAAGTGCCGGTTTCCTGCATGCGCGGGAAACCGGAACTTCTGTTCCCCTGAAGGAAGGGGTTCAGAAGTCGAACGCGTGCACGGGAGAGGCTGCGCGCACGCAGCGAACTTCGTTTTTTTTTCAGGTTTCTCCGGGAGGGTAAGTATGGAGAAGCTGCACTTTTAAAAAGGAGGCGCAAGGCCTGTTTTTAACAAGTGGTTAATTAATTACAATTTAAACATTTTTTCAACAGGTTTATCTTTTTTAGATACTTTAAAGAAAGGTAAGTTTATTTTTAGCACCGTTAAAAAGTATAATTAATTTTTCCAAAAATTTAAATTTTTGTTTAAAGTAGTTAATTTATGTAACTTAGTTATTTTAAAAATGTGATGTTTTTTAAAAAATTATTTGAAGTTTAAGTGTGGTTTTGGGGCCGATCTCTATTCTTAGATTTGACAGGTCTTCCTGTCAAATCTATGAATGAAAATGCCCTGCTAGGATTGGCTCTCCATGGCCCACGTGATCCCAGGGGACGCTTCGAACTAACTGCGCCCCTGGGATACGCAAGCACTGCGCGCCGGCAGCTGGAGGAGGCCCAGGAGCCGAAGTCCTCGTGGGCCCAAAGCACAACGGCAGGCACGGTAGGCAAGTACGCGCGCGATGCTTGCACCCGCAGGAAGCCGGAAAGCCGAATTTCTGGTCCAATATAAAAGTTAACAAGAAAAGACCAGTCCCATCCTTTATTTCTGCTTTTCCTGGTTGACTTTTTGATCTCCACTTGTTGCTTTTAATTTTTCCCTTGTTGATTTTTCTCCAAAGCTTAATAGGTCATCCTAATAATTGAATTACCTTTTTTCCCTACTCCCAATTTAAAGAGCAGAATAAGGTGCAGCCACCAGCAATTGCAGTAAGTGCAGATGTATCATCAATGTGAGCTTGGTGGTTGCTGGTAGCATCACAAACATAACAGAAGGAGTTGGAAAAATTTGCACTGTATTACCAGAATGGAAGCCAGATTTCCTATAGCCCAGTGATTCAAAAGGCAATAGTTACTTCTTCATTTAAACTTTGTATAAATGCCTTGGAACCAAGCTTGCACCCTTGCAATCAAAGTATATTTGCAGAGCAATATGTAACAACCATAATTTTTGAAATATTTGCTTAGAAGCCTGGAATAAAAGCACTCTACTACAATAAAAGCATTGGTTTTCAAATACAGAGCAGTGAGGTCATCAGGTTTCTTTCTGTCCAGGGCCAGACATACTGCTTGTCCTGACCAGTGTCTCAAGAATTTTGTATTTGTTGACTTAGTTACATGTAGTTTCTGTTCCTGTACACAATTATTTTCTGCAAAAAATATCCTTGAAAGTGTGTTAATATTTGCAAGGGGTGCCCCATACAGAAAAATTTGAATAGTGAGGCCAAGTGAAAGTCAGGCACTTCTCCACTAGTAAGAGGAGGAGACAGAAGAGAAAGGAGTGAGAAACTGTGAAATGATTGTTGGGGGTGCATCGCTAACAGGTTGATTCAAAAGAAGTGCTTGCTGACTGAAGCAATAGCAGGTCAAAAACAAGTATGGCAGCAGATAACAGAAGGAATCCAAATAGGTGGGGACGCAGACCCTCACAGCTATCATCTGCATCAGAATGTTCGAGGGCAAACTCAAGATAATATGCAGATGCTCTATGGAATCCACCTCTCTGATGGTGACTGCTGGGGATGGGGGTGGGGTGGGAGGAGGAATAAGTGTTCCGTGGCATTCAATCAATTCAGGAAGCAGAAACCATGAAAAATATCAATTTCTGGAGATCCAAGCCTGCTGGTGAGCGAGCCCCACCTGCAACACACAAAAGTCAATGGTAGCTGCAAGATTACATAGGATATACGGCCCAACCAGTCCATGCCGGCGTTTATGCTCCACTCAAGCCTCCTCCCGTCTTTCCTCATCTAAATCTATCAGCATAACCCTCTATTCCCTTCTCCCTCATATGTTTGTCCAGCCACCCCTTAAATGCAGCTATACAATTCGCTTCAACCACTCCCTGTGGTAGCGAGTTCCACATTCTCACCACTCTTTGGGTAAAGAAGTTTCTTCTGAATTCCCTATTGGATTTCTTGGTGACTATCTTATATTGATGGCCTCTAGTTATGCTCTTCCCCACAAGTGGAAACATTCTCTCTCTATCCACTCTATCAAAACCTTTCATAATTTTAGAGACCTCTATTAGGTCACCCCTCAGCCTTCTTTTTTCGAGAGAAAAGAGACCCAGCCTGTACATCCTTTCCTGATATGTATACCCTCGCATTTCTGGTATCATCCTTGTAAGATGATGCACTTAACTCACTATGGCGAAGCACAACCCTTTCCAGAACAAACAGGTGATGGAACGTATGCCAATCAGGGCCAATAATATATGAACTGCCTAGAATTCATGAGGTACCATGTCGTCTGAAGCCCTTTTCTGGCTTCAGTTAAAACACCATCACACCCAGACTACCTTCCAGAGTCAAAATGGGATCAGAAACTAACAACCCCCTACCACAAGCATCATACAAAGGGCAATGACACAACCATGTAGACAGACAAGACCATTCATCATCATGCTAGCTCAGCCAAACCCCAGGGACTCATCAAATAACTCCAAACCCGCAAAAAATGTGTAGTTCCCAATATATTTGCAACCATGCTGACAATCTTAAATGAATTAACGTATTCTCCTCTTTATACTGTGCAATAAAAGAATACATTTAGTCTCCTTGCAAAGAATTAAAAAAATACAAACATTAACATGAGGGAGTCATAATAGCAACAGCAAATAATATGCAAAACCTACCCCATTTGGATCTCCAAAAAGGGCATCTCTACTTCATTTTCCAGGGAATAAATTAACTGAGTTTCATTTTTAAGGTTAAGTACAAGCTTACAGCACCTCGTTGTAGCTCAAAATACAGAACCCTTTCTCTAAATTTCTTTTATGGCTTTAATTTTATAGCCTAATGAAGAAAGTGTTATGCTGCTATATTGTATTAAGTGTTGCTCCTCATCCAACTTTTTGCATTTAGATTTCTGTGACCTGCTAAATACAACTGGTATGCAAAGAACTTTCTGGTAGCCCTATGTGAGGAAAAGCTGAAATAAGAATATTTAACCTTTCATTTAATACAGATGTACACATCCTTCTACGCTTCCCAACAATATCAAATCATTTCCTCCATTTGATATGAAGCAATTATTGCTCTGCGTGCACTTGAGTGGAGATATGACCAAGGCTAACTGTAAGCAGTTAACCATTACAGACTCAAAGATTGAAGGAGACAGAATATTGTAGCTATATTGGGAAATTGCTTACTATAGTACCAGTTTATCCACAAAGATGGTTAAAACAGGATGAATATTAACATTGAGATATTTACAGATTAAGCGAGTTGTAATCGAGATAACAGGAATTCAATTAAACAAGATAATTCCTTCCAGATTTGTACTTTCCAGCAGAATAGTAAAAGGCATTATTTTGTAATTATAGCTTATACTTTTTGATTTTTAAGATGGTTAATATTTTCCACGTCTCCAGACATATCGAACATTTATATGAACAAAGATTTTGGTTCCAATAGACAGATAAAGATTAGGTCAGGAACAGTGGTTACATGCAACACATTCAAGATCTTGAATATGTTTTCCTATAGTCCAAGCAAATTGAAAATGGCTATTTTATTGAAAAAAGTACTTTTGCTACAGGAATACTTTCATGTTCTGCCCTTCTAAAGGGTCATTCTCAAACTCATGACAATGATGATTCAGGTCGGAAAATCCAGTTTTGTGGACACTAGTGGATCTGGTGATCAAGCCAAACTATAAAACCAGACTGATCCTCCAGCAACTTTCAGTGGCCTGAAAACCCATTTAGAAGTTCTGGAAGGCATAATATAAAAGACCAGATACTCCTCAAAGTAAAAGAGGGATTTCTGGACAATAAAGAATTTCAGATAGTTGATGGGTATTAGGACTGACTGTTACAATGGTTTCCTAGCCAGTCTCCCTTCCCTCACTCCATAAATTTTAGCTCTTCCAAAACTGCCACACACATCAGATCCCACACCAAATCCCGCTCAACCATCACACCAGTCCTTGCTGACGTATATTGCCTAACCATCCCCCAACACCTTGAATTCAAAATTCACATCCTAGTGTTTAAATCCCTTAATAGTCTTGTCCCTCCCCATCTCAAACCTCCTCAAGCCTTACACTACACACTCCCACTCACCCCCCCACCCCATTCCAGGACTTTGTTTTTTTACATACTGGCCTCTTGTGCATCTCCCCCTTCTTCACCCCGCCATTGATGGCCAGGCACCATCAGGTTCAACCCAAGGAAGCATTCAACAAGGGGCTGTAATCAGGAGGCAGAGCTAGAAGTTTCTGGCAGAAGCTGGAAAGGGTGTCTTTGAACTTGCCATGTTAAGTTGGAGAAAGTTCTGGCTCATCCACAACTTGATGTCGGACAGGCAGTCAAACAGATGAGTGAGCACCATGGAGTTCAAGGTGATGGCAAAAATGTAAATCTGGGTGTTTTCAGTATACATTTGGAAGCTCACCCCATGCTTACAGATAATGTGGTCAAGGAGCAGCACGTAGGTGAGGAACAAGAGAGGGCTGCAGATGGAGACTCGGGGCATGTCAGAGGCGATCGTGTTAGGAGATACCATTGTAAGAGATATGCTGGCTCCACAGACAAGTAGGAGTGAAACCATCAAAGGAGCTACCACAAAGGGGAACCACAGAAGAGAGCCACTGGAGGATGGCGTGGTCAACCATATCAAAGGGCCACAGAGAAGCTGAGGATGATAAAGAGATAGCTCACCACGGTCGCACTGTTGACTAACTAGGATGATTCTCTGCTGTAGATAGGATGCAAACTACACTGAAGAAACTTGAATATGGAGAAGTAGAAATAGTATGGACAGAACAGGGGGGAGGAATAATGCACTCCAAGATCTTAGAGAAGGAGGGGAGATTGGAAATGGGGTGGTAATTGGAAAGAACAGATGCACTTAAGTTTGAAGAACTGTTTCTCTGAAGACATCAGTGATATTATCCTATCCTCATGCTACATTACAACATAAGGACTTAAACACTTCATTTGGCGTAAAGAGAAGACTCAAATTCATTCCAATGTGTGTATAATGCAGTTTCTATTTTGAAGAATCAAAAGTTAACCAAGGTTGTAATTGTACTTCCTTCGACAAAAGCATTCTTTCTTGAACAGCAAAAAAGAGCTCAATAATTGCACCTATTTGGCAAGACAGATACAGATGAGGAAGAACATTTAGCACATCTCAACTCATATAGACAGATAGCCACTAAAAATCCATCATAGCTTATATATTTATTTAATGATTCTGGGGTTTTTGGCCCCACTACCTAACCTGGAAGTCTATCCATGTATGAATCAATCTTTGTGCAAGGAACTTCCTGACATCAGACAGAAAATTGTATTTTCTTAGTTTGAACCCATGTCCCCTTGACCTAATGGGCCAGAAATTCGGGTCGGAGGCTTCCCGCGGGTGCAAGCATAGCGGGTGCACTTACATAGCGCGCCTGCCGTTGTGCTGTGGGCCCGCGTGGAATTCGGATCCTGGGCCTCCTCCAGCTGCCGGTGTGCAGTGCTCGCGGATCCCAGCGGCGCAGTTAGTTCGAAGCGTCCCCTAGGATCACGTGGGCCATGGGGAGCCAATCGGAGCAGGAAATTTCCATTCATAGATTTGACAGGAAGACCTGTCAAATCTATGAATAGAGATCGGCCCCAAAACCTAACTAAAACTTCAAATAAATTTTTTAAAAAACATCACATTTTTAAAATAACTATAAATTACATAAAATAACTATTTTAAACAATAATTTCAATTTTTGAAAAAATTATTACAGTTTTTAACGGGGCTAAAAATAAACTTACCTTTCTTTAAAGTATTTAAAAATAATAAACCTGTGGAAAAAATTTTTTAATTTTACTTAATTCACCACTTACCTTGTTAAAAGCAGGCCTTGCGCCTGCTTTTTCCCCGCGCAGCTGCTAGGGACTTACCCGCACGGAGAAATCTGTAAAAAATAAAAGCCGAAGTTCGCTGCATGCGCGCTGCCTCTCCTGCGCACGCAGTTGACCCGCGAACCCCTTCCTTCACGAGACCGGAAGTTCCGGTTTCCCGTGCATGCACGAAACCGGCACTTCCGCTGGCCCTACAGGTGAGTACACAGCGCGTACTCACCCGTGGGGACCCAAATTTCTGCCCCACTGTCAGTTTAGTTTGAAGTAGTGTTTCTATACAATTTATGATCTAATGTACCTCATCAGTCACCTCCTTTTAAAGCTGAGAAGCCCAAGTTACTTCAATCTCCCCTTTTTTTCCTCAGTTTCCTAACACGAGGAAAAATTTCTTTACTGCTGTAAACCGCCTCTGAGACTTGTATGTGTTTTAGTGAGCAGAATTGGGCACAGTCGTATTCTGGTCAGAACACCTTGGGTCGACAGTTTAAGCAAATTTCCTCAAATTTATTGTTTTGGCTATTTATTTTTTTCATGTGGGCGGCGCTGCCCAGCATTTATTGCCCATCCCTAGTTGCACTTGACAAGGTAATGGAAGGCAATCCTCTTGAATTGCTGCAGTCACGTGATGAAAGTGCGCCTACAGTGCTGTTAGGTGCAGAGTTCCATGACTTTGGCTCAGCGATAATGAAGGAATGGCGATACATGTCCAAGTCAGGATGGTGTGCGACTTTGAGGAGAACTTGGGAGATGTTGCTCCCATGCACCTGCTGCTATTGCCCTTCTGAGTGGTGGTGGTCACTGTTTGGAAGGTTTTTCAGCATTCTATGTGTTTTGTTGATTTCCATCCAGTCATTGGGCACATTGTACATAGCCTGTTAAAAGCCCAAGATCTCTCAACTTCATCCTTAGCTATTTTGACACCATTCATAGAGTAGTCATTTCACTCATTTTTAATTCCTGTGGGTAGTACTTTACATTGGTCTGGATCAAATTTCACCTGCCATTTTTTCCACCGAATTGTATACTTTGTCTAGTTCCCAAGATACAGCTGCAGACTCGCCTGGCCCTCCTTTCTTGCCATTATCAGCAAATCTAACCATGTTGCATTGAGATTGAGATCCAAGTTGTTAATGCTGGGGTCCCTTAATTGACACTTTCTGGTTCAGACACTAAGGCTCACATCTGCCTATTCAGATGTAGCCACCAACATCTGCTGTTCCTAACCTTCAGCCAATTTCTTATCCATCACCAGGTTTTACTTTTAATCCCCATCATTCTACGCTTAAGAAATAACCTTTCACGTGAAATTTCATCAAATACTTTTTGCAAGTCCAAGTTAAAACTGAAGGACTGTCCACAATTTACTTGAGATGCCACTTCCTCAAAAAAGTCAACGAGTTTGGTCAGATGGGATCTTGCCCTCCTAAATCCACATTAGCTGCCATTTCCTATGTTATCATACATGTAAATCCTCAAGCTTATTCCCAATAATCAATTCCAATATTTTACGCAGTACCAATGCAAGATTAATGGGGCTATAGTTCTGGGCCTGTTATATCACCCTTTTTGAAAATGGGTAGATTTTCCTCTTCAGTGCTGGGCAAAAGGCCCCGACAGGATGGAAGCACTCATTGCAAAATTGGGAACAAGCTAATAATTTTTCATCGATTCATTTTGACTTACAGAAAACCGTGAGCAGCTTCTGCTAGACTTTGTGCTAAAGTGCTTTCACCACGCCAAGTTCTTATGCCATGGAGCGGAAGAGGAAAATCTACCTCAGGTCGTTTCCAATCTACTGAGACCTCCCCAGCATCCACAGATTCCCTCAATGTCCATCAGCACCTCAATTTTTGAATTATAACTGCATCATGGCATTAGTATTTGAAAACATCAGTTTATGGTATTCATGAAATCTAAAACTGTTCAAAAAAGCACAGAGAGCTAATTAAACCCAAAGGCAGATCATCTAAGAAAGATGTTTTCTTAGCCCAAGGCTTCAAAGTCCCTAATTGACCTCAGCAGACCCTTTTTTGGTTCATGCACAGCAAAAAGAAATTAGAACTTTAAGAGTATTTACTGCAAATGTACTTAGAGATCAAGAGGGAAAAAGAAGCACATGCAAGAGGAAGAGTGTACAGAAAAAAATATTTTTAAAAAGTGCAAGGCAAATTTCAAAATTATATGAAAGGCTGGTCAATAAATTTGAAAATGATTTAAAGAAAAGCTAGAGATTAAATTTAAAAGCTTTATTTAGCAAAGTTAATTTTTTTTTTTTTAAAAACAGCATGAGAGTGAGTTAGAGACAGAGACAGGCACAAAGAAGGGGAGCAGCTGTAGTAGCTATTAGAGAAACAGATTTAGTCATGCAATTGTAAAGTACGTATTTTCTTTCCCTGTTTATTAACCTAGAATGCTCAATTGAGAGGATATTTTTAAACTCAATTTAATTTTGAAAACTTTTCAGTTAAGTAGAGCAGGGTAATGGCATCACCTGTATTTGTTTATAATTAGCTTCATCTCTGAGAAGCTAATTGCACCACCTGTATTATCCCATTGCAAACATTCTAATTAATTACAGCTGTGTTATAGAACAAATATGCAGTCAGCAACAACTGCATTAAGTGTTTTTTGACATTAAAGCTGGCTTCCGGCTGGGAACTGGGCCAGCACCTGTGAACCAGCTGCAGAGGCATCCAATAGCCCAGAACAGTCCACAGCAGATCAATCCAGATTCTTCTGGGCTCTCAGTTTCTTTACTGTTGCCAGACCCTAGCCTCCCCTTCAATGCTGCCAAACTCGTTCCCCTCCACATGGTGCCAGATTCCATTCCACCTCAACGGGACCTTCAGATCTCTCTTCTCCCATCCACAACCGCCACCACCCCCCACCACCGCACCCAACCTCCATGCTCCCAGATTTTGGAACACCATTCCCACTACTCCCAGATCCAGCATGTTCTGATGCTGGAACACACCTCCTCGTGCTCCAAGACTTAGAACTCCCTACCCACTTCCTTGTGCCAGACATCATGAGCCCATCCCTCACTAATGTTCCCAGACTTACTTGCTGCCAGTACTACTAGACCCAGGATCCCATTTCCATTGCTAACACACCCCAGGACCCTCCTTGCTCAATACTGACAGACCCTGATACCCCCCAGCCCCAAAACAACACTCTGATACCCTGGGGCCTCTTCCTCTCCAAGTGTTGCAGTGTCTCCAGATTATGCCAGATCCTGACACCTACCCAAGCGCTACCAGATGTCAGATCCCGCCACTCCCCACCCACCCCACCACCCCAGTTCTGCCGCACCCTAGAATTCTCTCAATACCCCACACGCTGGACCCTTCCCCAGCGCTGCTTTGGTGGGTGCGTACCTCCCCCGCCACTACTGCGGACCCTGGGACTTCCTCGACAGTACTGTCACAACTTGGGACTGCCCCTCTATTGCTGAACCTTGTTAACTACCCACTACCATCCGACGTCAAGGATCACCTCGTAAATCAAATCTCGCATTTCCCCCAAGCTACCATATGTTCACACTCTCCATTACTGCAGTACTATACATTAAATATTATAACGTTCATATTACACATTACTGCAATACTTCAGACTCATCCCCAAAACTATCAAAGCACAGCACCGCCCCACCCCCCCCCAGACCTGCTTCACAATCCATGTAAAAGGATTGGACTTTCACCAAATTATTTGAAATCATTTCAGGTAAAGTTGCATTTTTTAGCTACAGCATTGGGCTGGTCACTCCAGCCCTCGATCCTAGCACATTGCAATTCTTGCAGGGACTAGACATGAATCATACTGAACCAATCTGCTTTTCTAGGTTCTGCGAACAATAGCAATGCCTACTATTGCCCACCAAACCAATATCATGCAACATTATTCATTACCTCCTTCCAAACAACTGAGAGGACCTCTTTCCTCTGCCACAGGATGCATTGCAGCAATTCACCAAGGTTATTTCGATAGCATTTCCCTCCCCTGTGACCTCTACCACCAAGATAGACAACAGTAGCAATGCTGCGGTAACACCATCCAAGTCACACAGCATCCTGTCTTGGATATATATCGCCATTCCTGCAACATTGCTGGATCAGTATACTGGAATTCCCCACATAACACTTTTGTGGAAGCACCATCAGCACAAGTCTGTAGCAGTTCAAGAAGGTGGTCCACCATAACGGTAGGTCAGAATATCGGTACGCCAGCAGGTAGAATGTCAGTGTCTCCCACACTCCAAGAATAAAATTAGAGGCAGCCCTAGATATCTTGAGAAGAGAGACTGTTGAAGTAGGATATCAGGAAGTTGGAAGCCTGTCCCCAGCTCAGGCCTGCAGCAATTTAAAAGGGAAGAATTGACAAGTGCTGAGGTAAAATCTGAAATACATCTTCCAGTAGTCATGGCAGCCCATTTCAAAGGAGAGGCAATTGCCATTCTCTTCTGCAAAGCAGAGGAGGAAAGTCCTCTTTCCTGCTGATGGCCACAGGTGGACCAAAGGGTGTCTAACCTTGTTTTGCAAGAGGTGACTGATATTGTCAGTGCTAGCAGCACAGACAGTTGTTTTGGCTGTAGTACTAGAAGTTTAGTGATCTTACCAGGAACGTAATGATAAGGGATCACACCACACCTTATTGCAATACAGTTCCCTCCCATGCACACAACTTCACAGTACTTGGATAGCTTCCCACTATGCATGAAGGTAAACTCTTCAGCATTTTCCTTTCTCAACAACTCCCTATTTAGTAACATCTTCAACTCCCACTCGCCCTGACAACTCATTCCATACCTGCTGGATGTATGTTTCTCATCACAGCCCTTATGAAAACCCCCATGAGTCATGAGCATCAGTGTGTGCCATACCACCAATGGCAAGTACTCAATGGCCCATAATTTGAGGTCAGCGGTGAAGCAAAGGTGCTCGCTGCTGACCTCGAAGAAAGCTGCCCACAATCTGTGGTGAATACTTGAGATTTCTCAACGTATAATTGATTGTAGTGCTGTGAATAGGGGATTCCTAGTGTGATGTAGCAGTAACGTCATCAAGTTGTCTAAACAGCCAATCACATTGAAGAATTCTGAGACAGCAAGCCAGGAAATAAAAAGCAGCTTTTATCCTCACTTTTTAAAAATGTTACCGAGAGCGAAATAAAGATTGGGACTTTCACATGGGGTAGAAGCTGAAATATCATGAACAAACTTTTTTTTTTAATTAGTTTTTTAAAATGCGTACGTTTTATCATAATGGAGAAATTTCACATTCCACAAATATAAAAATTAGTTTTTCAGGGCAAGAATGTTTGTTTAGCAGTATTCCAACAAGGCTTAACATTTAATGGGGTATTTAACAGCGATATTAGCACAGAAAAACTTAAGTTTTCATCAGTTCCACTGATTTACGGCTATTGGGGGGGTGGGGGTATTCACAGCAGTGTCAGAGCAGTGAAAGACTGACCGCAACTTCAGGATGTCCGCGTTTAGATGCGCATGCGCTAAATCCTGAAGTTGCAGTCAGTTTCAGAGGGGTAATGACGCGAACGCTGACAGCCGGGCCATTATGTTCCACTAGTTTTGCAGAAGACAGCACACGAGGTGAGGAGATAACTATTTTCCAAGGAAGATAAACTGTAGAGGAAGCAGGAGGTGGAGAAGTAGGATGCAGGTATCAGTAAAAATGACCACGAAATGTTCAGATTGTCGTAAAAATACAACTGGTTCACTAATGTCCTTTATGGAAGGAAACCCTCTCATGCTTACCCACTCTGGCTTATGTGTGACTCCAGTCCCACACCCAAGTAGTTGACTCTTAACTCCCCCTGAAGTGACCTAGCAAGCCACTCAGTTATATGAAATTGCTACAAAGTTGCAGTGGTTCAAGTAGAAGGCCCACCACCACCTTCTCAGTGTAACTAGGAATGGGCAAGAAATGCCGGCTTTACCAAATACATCCACATCCAAGAATGAATTTTTAAAAAGTCGAGTCCGGAGATGACAAAAGTATGGGTTTAGGCAGCAGGTGGGTTGAGGAAGAGGCAGGGGCAGGGCCAGACAATGTCACAGAGGTAAAAGTAAGTGGTCTTTGTGATGGAGAGCATATGGGGTTGGAAATTTAACTCATGGTCAAATAGGACACCGAGGTTGCGAACAGTCCAGTTCAACCCGAGACAGTGGCTGGGGGGGGGGGGGGAGTTGAAATTAGCGGCAAGGGTAATGTTTGTGGCTGGTTAATAGATAATTTTTAACTGGAGGAAATTGTGGTCCATCCAGATCTGTATATCAAACAAATAGAGGCAAAAGGGTTGAGAGAGGTGGTGAAGAGATAGAGCTGGATGCTGTCAGTGTGCAGTTGGACCCTGACCCTGACCCCAGGTCTTTGGATTGTCACCAAGGGGCAGCATGTAGATGAGGAACAAGAGGGGGGTCAAAGATAGATCCTTGGGGGATTCCAGAGGCAATGGTGCAGGGGTAGGAAGTGAAGCCATTGCCATAGATGTTCTGGCTAAGATTGGATAAGTAAGAGTGGAAACAAGCAAGGGCAGCCCCAATGAGCTGGACAATGGAGGAGACAGTGTTGAGGAGGATGGTGTGGCCGAACACGTCAAAGGCTGCAGAGAGGATAAGAAACAAGGAAAGAAATAGTGTTCCTCAGTCACATTCACAGAGGATGTCATTTGTGACTTTGATTAGGGCTATTTCAGTGCTGTGGCAGGGGCGATGTAACACACAATTGCCATCCACTAGTCATTCAGCTAGCTCTGATTAAGCAGACCTTCTCATAATTACACCACTGACATTCTTGCATGAACAGTTCTCCTTGCATCATCACTATGCAGTCAGAGCTACATATTTTCCAAAACCTACCAAACTACCAAGCATACCATTTGACACTTGATGCTATCCATACCAAGGTCACACTCTGGACACAGTAAACTGAAGCGCCATCAAATTTTATTTCCCAAAATTTGATCGGCGCGACTAGTATTTGCGTTTCTAGTGTTTCCTTTGGTGAGAATGTGCATCTGATGTGCTGTCCCACTGCTTCTCCTGTAGGCGGTCTCCTTAACGAGGCTCACAGACATCCCCATCTAGGTTGTCCATGTTGTCTTCTTATTATACAGCAAAGTTATGGAACATGCAGCAATGATGCGTGATACTTTGACTAGGCTGTACTGTATGCTACCCATCAAGCATCAAATCCTTTGCTTTGCCAAGCCTATGCTGTGCTCAATGAGGGCTCTCGTGGGCACATGCATCTCATTAAACAAGACAGAAATAGACAGTCATTCTTCATCCTAATTTGTTCCTTTTTAAAAATAAACACAAAAGTATGTTCAATTTTAAAAGCACACAAAGCATCTTTGAGGGAAACGGATAGTAATGGAAGGTAGGAAAGGGGGCAAACAAGTTGAGGGTGAGGGAATGTCTGGACTCTTACTTCCAGTCCTTGGTGGGAGCAGATCTCATTGAGGATGGTGCGGATGGAGGGTTAACGGTGAGGTGAATAAAAGTGGAGAGAGAAAGAAAGAAAGAAAGAATGAAAGAAAGAACGAACGAGGGGATGGGGAGGCTAATGCAGTTCAGCAAGTAGCTCAAGGGATAAGGCAAGGGTTGCACTGGGAATGAGCAGGGGTAACAAATAGAGTGAAGGGTAGTAGGAAGAGGAGGGTTAGAGAGAGAAGCACGTGATTTTCTCTGCAACCCTCACAGAAAAACACAGCCTGCAGCCCTTTCCCCACCATGCCATGTGACCCATCACTGCCCACCTGAAAGGAACAACAACTTGTATTTATATAGCACCTTTAACGTAGTAAAACGTCCCATGGCGCTGCATAAGAGTATTATAAGACGAAAAAATTTGACACCGAGCCACATAAGGAGAAATTAGGGCAGGTCAAAGAGGTAGGTTTTAAGGAGCGTCTTAAAGGAGGAAAGAGAGGTAGTGAGGCGGAGAGGTTTAGGTAGTGAACTCCAGAGCTTTGGGCCTAGGCAACAGAAGGCACGGCCACCAATGGTTGAGCGATTATAATCAGGGATACTCGAGAGGCCAGAATTAGAGGAGCGCAGATATCTCAGGGGGGTTGTGGGGCTGAAGAAGATTACAGAGATAGGGAGGGGCGAGGCCATGGAGGGATTTGAAAACAAGGATGAGAATTTTGAAATCGAGGCGCTGCTTAACTGGGAGCCAATGTAGGTCAGCGAGCACAGGAGTGATGGGCGAACAGGACTTGGTGCGAGTTAGGACACGGGCAGCCGAGATTTGGATGACATCAAGTTTACGTAGGGTAGAATGTGGGAGGCCAGCTAAGAGTGCGTTGGAATAGTCAAGTCTAGAGGTAACAAAGGCATGGATGAGGGTTTCAGCAGCGGATGAGCTGAGGCAAGGGCGAAAACGGGCGATGTTACGGAGGTGGAAGTAGGCGGTCTTTGTTATGCAGCGGATGTGTGTCGGAAGCTCATGTCAGGGTCAAATATGACACCAAGGTTGCAAACAGTGTGATTCAGCCTCAGACAGATGTTAGGGAGAGGGATGGAGTCGGTGGCTAGGGAACGGAGTTTGTGGCAGGGTCCAAAAACACTGGGTCTTCCCAATATTTAATTGGAGAAAATTTCTACTCATCCAGAACTGTATGTCGGACAAGCAATCTGACAATTTAGAGACCGTGGAGGAGTCGAGAGATGAGGTAGTGAGGTAGAGCTGGGTGTCGTCAGCGTACATGTGGAAACTGACGCTGTGTTTTTGGATGATGTCGCCAAGGGGTAACATGTAGATGAGAAATAGGAGGGGGCCAAGGATAGATCCTTGGGGGACACCAAAGGCAATGATGCGGGAGTGGGAGGAGAAGCCATTGCAGGTGATTCTCTGGCTACAATTAGATAGTTAAGAATGGAACCAGGCGAGTGCAGTCCCACCCAGCTGGACGACGGTGGAGAGGTGTGGGAGAGGTCAACCATGTCAAAGGCTGCAGACAAGTCAAGAAGGACGAGGAGGGATAGTTTACCTTTGTCACAGTCACAAACGATGTCATTTGTGACTTTGATGAGCCCCGTTTCGGTACTGTTGCAAGGGCGGAAAACTGATTGGAGGGATTCAAACATGGAATTGCGGGAAAGATGGGCACGGATTTGGGAGGCGATAACACGTTCAAGGACTTGAGAGGAAAGGGAGGTTGGAGATGGGGAGGTAGTTTGCAAGGACGGAGGGATCAAGGGTTGGTTTTTTGAGGAGTGGGGTGATGACGGCAGATTTGATGGAAAGGGGGACAGTACCTGAGGAGAGAGAACCGTTAACAATATCAGCTAACATGGGAGCCAGAAAAGGAAGTTGGGTGGTCAGCAGTTTGGTGGGAATAGGGTCGAGGGAGCAGGCGGTGGATCTCCTGGACAAGATGAGCACGGAGAGGTCATATAGGGAGATCGGAGAGAAACTGGAGAAAGTTGTGAGTTCAGGGCTAGGGCAGGGGGGAACCTTAGAGGAAGTTTGGCCCAATGGGCTAGGAGAAGGAAGGGAAGTGGCAGAGGCAGCTGAACGGATGGTCTCAATCTTAGAGACAAAGAAGTCCATGAGCTCCTCACACTTGTTAGCGGAGGTAAGGGTGGAGGAGACAGGGGAGAGGGGTTTAAGAAGACGGTCAGCAGTAGAGAATAGGAGCCGGGGTTTATCTCTGCATTCCAGAATGATTCTGGAATAGTGAGCAATTTTGGCAGATGAGAGCAGGATCCGATAATGCTTTATGTGGTCTAGCCAGATCTGGGTGAATGGCTAAACTAGTTGTCCGCCATATCCGTTCAAGTCTGTGTCCCTTGGACTTAAGGGAGCGAAGATGAGAGCAGTACCAGGGGGAATGGCCTGGGTGAGAGAGAGTACTTGTTTTAGTAGGGACTAGGGCATCAAAGGTGGTGGTGAGAGTGTGATTGAGCAGATCGGTATCTGCAGAAATGTCATGGTGAATGGAGGGCCAAAGGCTGGACAGTTGGGATTTCATAAGTGCAGTTGTAAGAGAGTTGGGAGAGAGTCAGGAGCAAGGACGGAGGGATCAAGGGTTGTTTTTTTTGAGGAGAGGGGTGATGACAGCAGATTTGAGGAAAGGGGGACAGTACCTGAGGAGAGAGAACCGTTAAGAATGTCAGCTAACATCAGAGCCAGGAAAGGAAGTTGGGTGGTCAGCAGTTTGGTGGGAATAGGGTTGAGAGAGCAGGAGGTGGGTCTCATGGACAAGATGAGCGCGAAGAGGTCATGAGGGGAGATCGGGGAGAAACTGAAAGGAAAGGAGAAAAAGACAGCAGGAAGCAGAAAGCAGAGGGAGAGCGAAGACAATAAAAAAGTAAACACAATCAGAAGAGAGACAGAGAGAAACATCGACACAAAGACAGCAGACATGCAAGAGAAAGACCACATTCTACAACTTGCCATATGTACTGCCACGGGAGTGCCAAATATACTGAAAGTGCCAAAAGTATTTAAAAAAAATTCATGCTGCTCTTTCCTGATCTGAAGCCAGCAACTTACAAATACGTTCTAATCTGCAAGCTTCCCTCACAGAGCAGCAATTAAACTCTCATCGACTCCAGGCTGTGTTTACTTAGAGCAATTAGACGTGAGGCCTTAAGGGTAGAGTACTACTTAAATACAGATCCACCTTAGTAGCAGAATAATACATATGGTACAACCTACCTGTCATTCCAAGAGTGAAATCAATTGTGCTCCTGTCTTTTTAAGACAACATTTCTGTTCAACCTTTTCACTATGCTTCTGACAAAAGGATTTTTTAAACCATAGACCATTTTATTCTGATACTAGCATATCTACGGTAATGTTATTCATTGTGCATTGGAGGATATGCTATTTTGTAATGACAGGAACATTATACCAGGTAATGCAAGGAGGATTTAAACACACCGTAAATAAAACAAGGGTGAAAAGGCAGTGGATACAGATAATTTCAAATGACATTTGAAATGAATAGATTAGCAGATTTTCCTATTGCCACCTTTGACACCTCTGGAATTCAAAGCTAATCTTATGTTCTGGTCAGGGCTAATTCTCCAAATCCGTGCACCCAGTGCAGAGCCTCGTATCTGAAAATCGCAGGCGCATGCCCCATGACGTTGCATCCATTATTAATGGACAGAAATCATGAGGAGCGCACCTGCAATTTCCCAATACGTGTTCCCCCAATTTGTGCCCATGGGGAAGGCTTCATACTAGAAGGGCAATTTCAGAAAATCAGTGCTCATATGTTCTGCTATATCTAACAGTCATCATGAACATATACACTAAAGATCACACAATCCAAATTATAAAAGAGAAAAACTTACTTCTCCAAGAGCTTCATAACGTTTCTGGTTCCATCTGTGCAAGTCTTCATGATAATTGAATACATAAGGTTCTCCAGTTTTTACATGTCTTAACTGTCCCTCTAGACACAAAAAATACATTTTATTCACTTGTATGTAATCTTAACAAAATCTCATGTTTAACTCAGATAGGTAAGCACATAGAATACAGCATGCTTTAAAACAGTAGTGTTAATTAATCAATATTTTCTTTCAATTTTGAATCATTCACCATGTGGGGGTAAATCCAAGTTTAAGTCTAACATGTTTAAGTTTCATGGCTGACATTGAAACTATGCTGTTCCAGATGCAAGTTGCTAATCTGAGTCAGGTCATCAGGTGACCTGACGAAGGAGCAGCACTCCGAAAGCTTGTGATTTCAAATAAAGCTGTTGGACTATAACCTGGTGTTGTGCGACTTCATACTTGGAGAAAGCCTTGGGAGAATCACAGTGAAAGCAGTCCCCAAGACAATTTGAATATTCGTAATACTGCAAACCAGCTAGCACCCACCTAACATTCCCTGTCCACATTGGTGTAGCTCCAGGGCTGAGAAGCTGGTTCCTTCCCAGAGAAGACAGAATAAAAATATTATATAGAAATTATAACACAGAAACAGGTCGTCTGGCCCAACCAGTCCGTCTTGGTGTTTCTCTGCCAAAGGAGCATTAGTCATAACCTTATGTGCCTGCCCTGTTGTTGTATCCCTTCATTCTTTCCTTCAACCACCTATCTAACCTATTGTTAAACGTTGACATGGTTGTTTCAATCACTAACTCCAGTGCTGCATTTCAGTGTGTAAAAAAAAAAGAACTTTATTTTGCTCTCTGAGCAAAATTTGTATCTATGGCCCCTTGTTCTTTAGCCCTCAACTACTGGAAACAGTCTGTTTCCATCTACCCTGTCCCATTCCTTAAGAATTTTAAACGCCTGCATCAAATCACCATACTACTACTATTACCACCACCACCAACAACTTGCATTTATAAAGCACCTTTAACGTAGTGAAACGTTCCAAAGCGCTTCACAGGAGCGTTATCAAACAAAATTTGACACCAAACCACAAGGATATATTAGGACAGGTGACCAAAAGCTTGGACAAAGAGGTAGGTTTTTTTTTTAAAAGGAGCTTCTTAAAAGGAGGAGAGAGGTAGAGGCGCGGAGAGGTTTAGGGAGGGAATTTCAGAGCTTAGGGCCTAGGCAGCTGAAGGCACGGCTGCCAGTAGTGGAGTAATTAAAATTGGGGAGGCGCAAGAGGCCAGAATTGGAGGAGCGCAGAGTTCTCGAAGACTTGTAGGGCTGGAGGAGGCAACAGAGATAGGGAGGGGCGAGGCCATGGAGGGATTTGAAAACAAGGATGAGAATTTTAAAATTGAGGCGGACCGGGAGTCAATGTATATCAGTGAACACAGGGGCAATCGGTGAAAGGAACTTGGTGCAGGTTAGGATACGGGCAGCAGAGTTTTGGATCAGCTCAAGTTTATGTAGGGTGAATGTTGGCAGGCCGTCCAGGAAAGCATTGGAATAGTTAAGTCTAGAGGTAGCAAAGGTCTGGATGAAGATTTCAGCAGCAGATGAGCTGAAGCAGGGGTGGTCTGGTTCAGCCTCAGACAGTAGCTGGGGAGAGGGCTGTAGTCGGTGGCTAGGGAACAGAGTTTGTGGCATGGACCAAAGACAATGGCTTCAGTCTTCCCAATATTTAGTTGGAGGAAATTTCAGTTCATCATGTACTGGACAAGCAGTGTGACAAATCAGAGACAGTGGAGGGGTCGAGAGAGGTGGTGGCGAGGTAGAGCTGGGTGTCGTCGGTGTACATGTGGAACCTGACATTGTGTTTTCGGATGATGATGCCAAGTGGCAGCATGTAGATGAGAAATAGGAGAGGGCCAAGGACAGATCCTTGGAGAACTCCAAAGGTAACGGTGCAGGAGCAGGAAGAGAAACCACTGCAGGTGAATCTCTGGTTACAACTGGATAGAGAAGAATGCAACCAGGCGAGGGCAGACCCACCTAGCTGGACAACGGAAGAGAGGCGTTGAAGGAGAATAGTGTGGTCAACCATGTCAAAGGCTGCAGACAAGTCGAGAAGGTTGAGGAGGGATAGTTTACCGTGGTCACAGTCACATAGGATGTCATTTGTGACTTTGATTAGGGCAGTTTCAGTACTGTGGCGGGGCGGAAACCCGATTGGAGGGATTCAAACATGGAATTGCAGGAAAAATGGGCACGGATTTGGGAAACGACAACACGTTCAAGGTCTTTGAAGAGGAAAGGGAGGTTGGAGATGGGGCGGCAGTTTACAAGGACAGACGGGTCAAGGGTGGGTTTTTTGAGGAGGGGTTGATGACTGGAGATTTGATGGGGAGGGGGAAACTACCTGAGGAGAGGGAACATTTAACAATATCAGCTAATGTGGGGGACAGGAAGGGAGGTTGGGTGGTCAGCAGTTTGGTGGGTATAGGGTTGAGGGAGCAGGAGGTGGGTCTCATGGACAAGATGAGCTTGCAGAGGGCATGATGGGAGATAGGAGAGAAACTGGAGAAAGATGCAAGTTCAGGGCTGGGGTTGGGGGGAACCTTAGGAGATATTTGGCCTAGTGGACTAGGGGAAGGGAGGGAAGAGACAGAGGCAGCTGAACAGATGGTCTCAATATTTGTGCTGAAGAAGTCCATGAGCTCCTCGCACTTGTTATTGGAGGTGAGGGTGGAGAAGGCAAAGGAGAGGGGTTTAAGAACACAGTTTATAGGGAAGAGGAGAAGCCGGAGGTTATATTTGCTTTCCAGGATGATCCTGGAATAGTGTATAGTTTTGGCAGTGGAGAGCAGGACCAGATTTTGCTTTATCTGGTCCTGCCAGATCAGGCGACGAATGGTGAAATCAGTTGTCTGTCATAGACGTTCAAGTCTGCGTCCCTTGGACTTAAGGGACTGGAGATTAGAGCCATACCAGGGGGAACGACCAGGGTGAAAGAGAGTAATGGTTTTAATGGGAACTAGGGCATCAAAGGTGAGGGTGTGATTAAGTAAATCGATAGCTGCAGAAATGTTGTGGTGAATGGAGGGCCAAAGGCTAGACAGTTGGGAATTTGAAAGTGTAGTTGTAAAGTGACTTGGGGGAGAGTTTTTCCAGGGGTGGACACACAAAGAAGTGGGAAGGGTGATGTGGGTAGAGGGGAATACAAGGAAATGATCAGAAATGGCCTTATCTGTGATTAACACGATGGGAGTAGTGAGGCCATGTGAGATAGCGAAGTCGAGGGGGTGGCCGTAAATATGGGTAGGGGAGTTTATATGGAGGGAGAGATTTAGGGAGGATAGGAGGGCAGTGAACTCAGGAGAGAGAGCATGATGAGTTGAGATGGAGGTCGAAATCACAGAGGATGAGAAGTCGCTCCGTGCAGAGGCTGAGGGAGGAAAGCAAGAAGATATCTCGGTGAGAATCTTGGCGTGGTACTTGGATGGGCATTAGAGAACAAGGATTTTAAATGAGGTGCAAGAGGGATGGAACAAGGTGAGGTGCTCAAAGGAGGAGAAAGTGCCAGAGGAGTAGGGGAACAGGCCATGGTGTAATTTGGTGATAAAGGCTACACCGCCACAGCAGCGGTTTGGGCAAGGCAAGTGGTGGAAGGTACTGCCAGGCAGGGAAGCTTCATTAAGGGGGAAGGTGTCATCACCCCTCAGCCAGGTTTCAATCAAAGCCATGATGTTGATGCAATGAACCATAATAAGTTCATGGGTGGCAAGGGTCTTGTCCACAAGTGAACGGACGTTGAAAGTGTAGAAATTGAAGGAGATGCGGAGAGGGGCGGTGATCGCCGATTCACTAGCAGAGTCCACGGGGTCAGCGCTGGGAGGAGTGAGTGGAACGGGAAGGAGGTTGGCAAGATTAGCCCCCAGTGCTTTTTCCTCATACCAGACAGGTTCCAAGTGAATCTGTGCTGTAACCTCTCCATTGCCTTAACATCCTTCCTATAGTGTGGAACCCAAAACTGCAGACAGCAGTGCTCCAGCTGTGGTCTTACTAAGATTTTATATAGATTAATCATTACATCTCAACTTTTATATTCTATACCTCTTACCATAAAACCCAGTATTCTATTAGCTCTTTCATGGCCTCTTCGACTTGAGGTGCCGCTTTTAATGTCGTGAGCCTGAAACCTCCCCCTCCCCCAAATCCCTCAGCTCTTCCACATTACCCAACTTCCCCCCCTTATTTTCTTTACCAAAATGTACCGCCTCACATTTGCTGATGATCTCTGCGCTCTTCCAATTCTGGCTTCTAGTGCATCCCCGATTTCCATCGCCCCACCATTGGCAGCCGTGCCCTAAGCTCTGGAATTCCCTCCCTAAACCTTTTTGCCTCTCTACCTCTCTCTCCTACTTTAAGACGCTCCTTAAAACCTACCTCTGACCAAGCTTTTGATCATCTGTCCCAATATCTCTATGTGGCGCGGTGTCATTTTTTTCTGATAACGCTCCTGTGAAGCACTTGAGATGTTTTATTACGTTAAAGTCAGTATATAAATGCAACTTGTTGTTGCTGATTCCTGCACACATTGCAGGAATTACAATCCCTTTTCTCCGTTTACTCCAGCCCTGCCGCAATGAGTTAGTCATTAAAATCTCCTCGAACAATAATTTTATTATTCTTACTTATCTCCGATCTATCTACAGATTTCTTCATCCATTTCCCTCCCACAAGTAAGGGTCAAAAGTACAACCCACTAATGTAACAAACCCCTTTTTATTTTTGGTCTCTCACCATATTGACTCTGTCTGAACCTCTGCGTACATCGATCCTCTCCACAGCATGTATTCCCTCCTTCACTAATATTGCCCTCCTCCTTTCTTACATATCCTGTCCCTGCTAAAATCATTACTATCGTTATTTTTATTTTCCACTCCTGCCCAGTTTGCAGCCAAGTTTCAGTTAGTGCTATTAAATCTATATCTTCCACTGACTTTTAATACCCCGTTTATTTCCAACTGAGCATTGCGATATATATTCTTGGTTTTTTTCCTCCTATTTAACGCTATTCGGGGGAAAAATTCGGTTGGTTAGCGCCTCCAGGGGGGCGCCAGGAACTTAGCACCCGAGCGCGGCGATTTTAGCGCCACTCGTGAAATTGACCAGTCATTTTGCGGCAGTGCTAAACACTACTGCCACGATTAATCCCCCCTAACACTAAGGGTCAATTTATCATAGCCAAATCAACCTAACACTACTGCCACGGGCAACACGGTGGCATAGTGGTTAGCACTGGTGCCTCACAGCGCCAGAGACCCGGGTTCGAATCTGACCTCGGGTGACTGTCTGTGTGGAGTTTGCACATTCTCCCCGTGTCTGCGTGGGTTTCCTCCGGGTGCTCCGGTTTCCTCCCACAGTCCAAAAATGTGTGGGTTAGGTTGATTTGGCTATGATAAATTGACCCTTAGTGTTAGGGGGGATTAAATATGTGGGGTTATGGGGATAGGATGGGATATGTTAAGGGGAATTAAATACGTGGGGTTACGGGGGTAGGGTGGGATATGTGTACTGTGGGGATTAAAGCAGGGACAGGGTACTGGATGATCAGCCATGATCGTATTGAATGGCGGAGCAGGCTCGACGGGCCGAATGGCCTACTCCTGCTCCTAGATTCTATGTTTCTATGTTTCTATGTTTCTATGTTTCTATGTTTCTATGATTTCCAGCGCCCGCAGATCGTGACGTCAGTCGAGCATGCAATGCCCCGGTAGCGCCCCAGACTGGATATTGAGTCGCGCCCCCTGCCTTAGCGCCTGCCGCTAGGAATGACAGGTAGAGGGGAATGTTTTCAAGTCGGGAAGGGGCTGTGGGAGCTCTAATTAAAGGCGGGCGCTTCCTGCCTTTTCTTGTCGGCAAAATTTTTGGTACACGCAGGTTGAGAGGGAGAGATTTAACGCTGTCCTAAGGAGTTTTGGCCCTCAGCACCACTTTTGAGGTTCCTAAGCGGCGAGCTCTTTCCCTGGGTCTATCCATTCGCGCTTCCAACACAATTGCTTTAGAGGTCTCTCCAGGCTGAGATTCAAGGCTGCAATGAGTAGGGTGTTGCTGGTCAGCAAGATGGCCCCTCACCTTTAAGAACTGGACGGCGCCAGTCTGTCTGGCTTCCATGGTAACTGACATCGCCTGAGCTTCGGTAGCGTCCTGAGGTAGCACCTCACTCCCCGACATTTGCACCTCGAGAGGTGTGTAGCGCCTGATTTAGCGCTCAAATCACCTCCAGGGGCGAGAGGCGAATTTTGCAGTCGGAGGCAATAATTAGCGCCGGGCACTAAACTTTGCGCCCGGCCGATATTTGTTCCCCAAAATGGCCAATACCCAATGTTTCCCCCAGAAGGCGCTAGTCTGTCTGAGTACTTGTAATTGACAGCACCTGAACTTGAGTAGCGCTCTGCAGTAGCGTCCTGCTCCCCGATGTTAGTGCCCTAAGAGAAGTGCGTAGCGCTTGATTTAGCACTCCACTTCCCTCTAGGGGCACTAAAACTGAATTTTGCGGCCGCTGGCGTTAATTAGCGCTGGACGCTAAAGTTTGCGCCTGGGCGATGTTAGCACCCCAAAATGGTCGATAACGAATTTTTCCCCCCTTCTTTTCACCGTGTGTTTTTTTAATCCAAGTTAACACCTTGTTCCTTTATCTCAATCTTTTCACTACTTATGACTGGTTGATTTGATTTTCCTCCTCTACTACCTTTATTAATTCCTACTCGCCTAAGCCCCCTTACAGGACTTCAGGCCTTTCCCTTCCTATATTACTGACTCCCACGTGGACCACAATAACTGACTGCTATTACTGCCCTTCGATAATATTTTCTAGTCTTTACAAAATGGGAGGCTATAAAGGAACTGGGATTCTCGGTGTGGACTGCAAAAGATAGTGTTCACTCCTCTAACTATTTTGAGTCTCAGTTTACAGCAATATAATCTAGTATTAATCATTCAACAGATATACACCAGAGTACAGGAAAGACCTTGCCATATGAAAAATGAAGACGACTGTACAACAAAAGAAATATAATATGCTGCTTAATATTCCAAAAGGAGCAAGGAAGCTCCAGGGTATTACTTACAGGTGCCGCCAGGAGCAGGTCAGTCATACTAGAGGCAGGCCTGAATGGGTGGATAATTGAAATGGAGAACTTGGAGAGGGCTTGTCTAGACTAAGGCAGTCACTCGGTGTAGAGGCTCAGGGAGGCTATCTTGAAGAGAAACGAAGTGAGACTGCAGGTGGGGGTTGATAAACATCAAGGATTTTCATCGAGGCAAGATGGTGGAACAAGGTGAGGTGCTCAAAGCCAGAGAAGTAGAGGGAAACGCCAAGGTGTGACTTGGTGAAAAAGACTGCCATTAGGGCAGGGCAAGTGGTGAAAAATATAACCAAGCAGGGAAGCTTTGGTAGGGGACAAGGTGTCGGCACCCTAAATCAAGTTTTAGTCAAAGCCAGGATGTCAATACGATCATCCTGGCTCGTGTGGAGCATAACACTGGCATAGACCAGTTAGAATCATAGAATAAAATCATAGAATCGTTACATAAGAACTAGGAGCAGGAGTAGGCCATTTGGCCCTTCGAGCCTGCTCCGCCATTCAATAAGATCATGGCTGATCTTCTACCTCATCTCCACTTTCCTGAACTATCCCCATATCTCTTGATTCCCTTAATATTCAAAAGTCGCTCTCTGTCTTGAATATACTCAACGACTGAGCCTCCACAGCCCTCTGGGGTAGAGAATTCCAAAGATTCACCACCCTCTGAGTGAAGAAATTTCTCCTCATCTGAGTCCTAAATGGCCGACCCCTTATTCTGAGACTGTGACCCCTGGTTCTAGACTCCCCAGCCAGGGGAAACATCCTCCCTGCATCTACCCTGTCAAGCCCTATAAGAAATTTTGTTACAGCACAGTAGGAGGCCATTCGGCCCGTCAAGCCTGTGCCGGCTCTCTGCAAGAGCACTTCAGCTAATCCCACTCCCCCGTCCTTTCCTCGTAGCTGAGCAAATTTTTTCCTTCAGGTACTTATCCAATTCCCTTTTGAAAGCCACGATTGAATCTCCCTCCACCACCCTCTCAGGCAGTGCATTCCAGATCATAACCACTCGTTGCATAAACAAGTTTTTCCTCATGTCACCTTTGGATCTTCTGCCAATCACCTTAAATCTATGTCCTCTGGTTCTCGACCCTTTCGCCAATGGGAACAGTTTCTCTCTATTTAGACCCCTCATGATTTTGAACACCTCTATCAAATCTCCTCTCAATCTTCTCTGCTCTAAGGAGAACAACCCCAGCTTCTCTAGTCTATCCACCTAACTAAAGTCCCTCATCTCTAGAACCATTCTTGTAAATCTTTTCTGCACCCTCTCTAAAGCCTTCACATCCTTCCTAAAGTGCGGTGCCCAGGATTGGACATATACTCCAGTTGTGGCCAAACACTGGTTCGGCCCAAACTGGAGTATTGTGTCCAATGGCCTGTTTCTGTGCTGTAAAATCTATGTAATTCTATGGGGTCATGGATGCAAAGGCCTTGTTTGCGAGTTAACGGACATTCTAGAGGTAAATACAGAGGGACGGTGACTTTTGATCCTCTGGCAGAGTCAAAGGAAGCACTGGTGGTTGGGGTGAACAGGACAGTAAGGAGGGTGGCGAGGTTACCCCAGGTTGGCAAAAGCAGCAGGATGGGGCAGTTGGAGTTGCTGTTGTTAAGGAGGTACTGTCAGGTGCTGTTCAGAGAATTCAAAGGGAGGCACAGAGGTTAACTGTGGAATTATCTAAGGGGAATGCCAGCCTGGATGTCAGCAGGAGAGTAGTAATGGGGTCGCATAGGGATTGGGGTGGGGGTGGGGGCGGGGGGGGGGGAGAAAAGTAACTGAGAGGCGAGAAAGGTGGCATGACTGGGTGACATGAAGGGGAGGAGACAGGAGAGAAGGATCCAAGAAGAGTCAAAGAAGGGAAAAAAGGGAGATCAACGTCATGGGCTCTATTCTGGATTGGCAGCCGAAATGAGCATGCGAATTGACAGAGTGAATTCAGGTTACACTGACATTGCAGTGATTGGAAGAGACATGTTCTGGTCGTAAACAGAAAACAGGCAGAAGACAATATGAAAGAGTCCAAAGTTAATATCTGAGGCCTCATGATGGGATGAAGTCAACTTCTCGACAGTCAGCTTGAATCATGCACAAACCAGTGCGCAGGTTTGGAGACAGTTGTGAAGAGGGAGTGCATTCCAGAAGATGAGTATCAGCAGGAACGTTGCGGGAGGTCGTCCAGTGGAAACCAGAGGGTCAAGGAGTGGAGAGTCGACCATGAGGCAGCAGAGGATGATGCAAGGGTCCAGCAGAGATACACAGCGGCTGCAGGTGTTAGCAGTATGCATCAGCATATCCAGTATACCAGCAGAGGAGCAGTGGGATTGAAACCCGATGACCAAGAGCAATGAAGTCCAGATAGCTAGGGGAGGATAAAAGGTAAATTCCACAGGACAAGTTCAGACGAGGGAGCTAGTCCAAGGAACAACTTTAAGGAGGTGAGGAGCACACAAGATTGGGAGCAGCAGTAGAAGCTTGAAGAGACAGTGCAACCCAATTCAGCAAAGGGTGATGGACAAATTTTGAAAGACAAGTGGAGCAGAGCAGAAGTCAGAGACAGTTACGGAAAGGGAGTTGATCCAGGGACTGTTCAACTGGCAAAGTATCAACAAAGTGGAAGCAAGCAGATGGTAGCAAAGCAGAGATCATTCAGCAGCATGGGAGCAGAATCCAGAGCAGGAATGGATCACAGCTAGTTCAGCATAGAGTGAAAAGTTCCAACAGAAGAATAGAAAACTTCGCCCACAGAAGCAAGTCGGAAGTGGAATAGAGGCAGTCCAGCGAGAATCTGGTCTCAGTGGAAAGCAGTAGCTAAGGTAGAGGTCACAGTAAAGCCAAGTAGCCAGCAGAAAAAAGCAATTTATGCCCTGAATCGAATACAGCAGTAGAGTAAAGTTGAGAAGCCAGCCGTGGACTGGAGTGCAGTCATGAAACCCAGTAGGTAACAGTAGCAGGAGATGGGGACTGTAGGCTAGAACGGGTTACCTTAAACTTGAAACAATTGAGTGAATGCAGCTGGTAGTCCAGCATTGCAGCATAGTACTATTGGCAGAGGAGTCCAGGAAATCAAATGTGAGCAGACTCCCAGAGATTAAAAAGGGCTTAGGTAAAAACACAAAACAAGCAGGGTGATGGGAGTGAGCAATATGCTCTGAACAGATAGCTTTAACTTGTACCTTGACTTGTAGATTGAGCTAAAATGTACCCACTATTAGGTGCAGAAGGTCAGGTTTGCTGCTTTTTCTGGCCAAATTATATGTCCTCTCCTTGGATCTTATGCTATCCCTAATTTCCCTTGTTAGCCACGGTTGAGTCACCTTTTTTGTTTTATTTTTATGACAAACAGGGATGAACAAATTCTGTAGTTCATCCATGCGATCTTTAATGTTTGCCATTGCCTATCCACCGTCAACCCTTTAAGTAACGTTCCCCAATCTATCCTAGCCAACTCGTGCCTCATATCATCGTAGTTTCCTTTATTTAAATTCAGGACCCTAGTCTCTGAGTCAAATACTTCACTCTCCATTTTAATGAAGAATTCTACCATATTATAATCGCTCCTCCCCAGGGGGCCTCGCACAACAAGATTGCTAATTAATCCTTTCTCATTGCATAATACCCAGTCGAAGATGGCCTGATCTTTAGTTGGTTCCTCGACATATTGGTCCAGGAAACCATCCCATATACACTCTAGGAATTCCTCCTCCACAGTATTGTTACTAATTTGGTTAGCCCAATCTATATGTAGTTTAAAGTCACCCATGATAACTGCTGTGCCCTTATTGCACGCGTCTCTAATTTCCCGTTTAATGCCATCCCCAACCTCAGCATTACTGTTTGGGGGTCTGTATACAACTCCCACTAACATTTTCTGCCCCTTGGTATTTTTCAGCTCTGCCCATACAGATTCCACATCATCAGAGCTAATATCCTTCCTTACTATCGTGTTAATCTCCTCTTTAACCAGCAATGCTACCCCACCTCCTTTTCCTTTTTTCCTGTCCTTCCTGAATATTGAATACCCCTGGATGTTGAATTCCCAGACTTGGTCATCCTGGAGCCATGTCTCCGTAATCCCAATTATATCATATCCGTTTACATCTATTTGCGCAGCTAATTCATCCACCTTATAAGAACATAAGAACATAAGAAATAGGAGCAGGAGTAGGCCAATCGGCCCTTCGAGCCTGCTCCGCCATTCAATAAGATCACGGCTGATCTGATCCTCACCTCAATTCTAAAGAACACAAGAAGTAGGAGCAGGACCCGGTCACTCAGCCCCTGGGCCCGCTACGCCACCCACAGGGCCTCGACCGATCCGAACTCAGCCTCATGTCCAATTTCCTGCCCGCTCCCCGTAACCCCTAATTCCCTTTACTTCTAGGAAACTGTCTATTTCTGTTTTAAATTTATTTAATGATGTAGCTTCCACAGCTTCCTGGGGCAGCAAATTCCACAGACCCACCACCCTCTGAGTGAAGAAGTTTCTCCTCATCTCAGTTTTGAAAGAGCAGCCCCTTATTCTAAGATTATGCCCCCTAGTTCTAGTTTCACCCATCCTTGGGAACATCCTTACCGCATCCACCCGATCAAGCCCCTTCACAATCTTATATGTTTCAATAAGATCGCCTCTCATTCTTCTGAACTCCAATGAGTAGAGTCCCAATCTACTCAACCTCTCCTCGTATGTCCACCCCCTCATCCCGGGGATTAACCGAGTGAATCTTCTTTGTACTGCCTCGAGAGCAAGTATGTCTTTTCTTAAGTATGGACACCAAAACTGTATGCAGTATTCCAGATGCAGTCTCACCAATACCTTATATAACTGCAGCAATACCTCCCTGTTTTTATAATCTATCCCCTTAGCAATAAAAGCCAACATTCCGTTGGCCTTCTTGATCACCTGCTGCACCTGCATACTAACTTTTTGATTTTCTTGCAACAAGACCCCCAGATCCCTTTGTACTGCAGTACTTTCCAGTTTCTCGCCATTAAGATAATAACTTGCTCTCTGATTTTTCCTGCCAAAGTGCATAACCTCACATTTTCCAATATTGTATTGCATCTGCCAAATCTCTGCCCACTCACCCAGCTTGTCTATATCCCCTTGTAGGTTTTTTATGTCCTCCTCACTTTCTACTTTCCCTCCCATCTTTGTATCATCTGCAAACTTTGATAAGTTACACTCGGTCCCCTCCTCCAAATCGTTAATATAGATTGTAAAGAGTTGGGGACCCAGCACCGACCCCTGCGGAACACCACTGGCTACTGGTTGCCAGTCCAAGAATGAACCATTTATCCCAACTCTCTGCTTCCTGTTAGATAACCAATCCTCCACCCATGCCAGAATATTCCCCCCAATCCAGTGATTTTTTATCTTGAGCAATAATCTTTTATGTGGCACCTTGTCGAATGCCTTCTGGAAGTCTAAATACACTACGTCCATTGGTTCCCCTTTATCCACCCTGTACGTTATGTCCTCAAAGAACTCAAGCAAATTTGTCAGACATGATTTCCCCTTCATAAAGCCATGCTGACTTTGTCCTATCAAATTATGTTTATCTAAATGTTCCGTTACTGTCTCCTTAATAATAGACTCCAAAATTTTACCCACCACAGATGTTCGACTAACTGGTCTATAATTTCCAGCTTTCTGCCTACTACCCTTTTTAAATAAGGGTGTTACATTAGCAGTTTTCCAATCTGCCGGGACCTTTGCTGAGTCCAGGGAATTTTGGAAAATTATTACCAAAGCATCCACAATCCCTATTGCCACTTCCCTCAAGACCCTAGGATGTAAGCCATCAGGTCCAGGGGATTTATCCGCCTTGAGTCCCATTATTTTACTGAGTACCAATTCCTTAGTGATTTTAATCGTATTTAGCTCCTCCCCCCCTAGAGCCCCCTGTTTGTCCAGTGTTGGGATATTCTTAGTGTCCTCTACCGTAAAGACTGAAACAAAATATTTGTTCAGCATTTTTGCCATCTCCATGTTTCCCACCATTAATTTCCCGGTCTCATCCTCTAAGGGACCTACGTTTGCCTTAGCCACCCTTTTTCTTTTTATATAACTATAGAAACTCTTGCTATCTGTTTTTATATTTTTTGCTAATTTATTTTCATAATCTATCTTCCCTTTCTTAATCAATCCTTTAGTTACTTTTTGCTGTCTTTTGAAGACTTCCCAATCTTCTATCCTCCCACTAAGTTTGGCTACCTTATACTCCTTGTTTTTAGTTGGATACTATCTTAATTTCTTTACTTAGCCACGGATGGCTGTCATTTCTTTTACACCCTTTTTTCCTCAGTGGAATATATATTTTTTGAAAGTTGTAAATTTTTTAAAACCTTATTACGAATGCTCCTCGCATTAAGACACAAAGCCTTCAGGCTTGATTTTTTAACACTCTTAGTGTCAGATAGGAGGGGGGGAAGTCAGTGACCAGGACTGAAATGAAAGATCAGGTAGTCAGTTTCAATGAGTTTGATTAGGGTTATAGGAATAATTGTATGGTGTGTGGCGGGGGGGGGGGGGGGGGGGGGGTAGAAAGAGATGAAACCGGAGCTCAGGCAGGGAAGCAACTGGGTACACATGGAATGGAGAGGAGGGAAAGGATCAGAGGAGGCAAAGGCAGTGGGAATGATGCAGAAGGCCTCAGTTCTGACATAAAGCTCTTCAAATTAAGTGTCTGAGGTCAAGATGAAGGGTGTAGTGGAAGGAGGTTAGAGATAGCAGTTTGTGAAGAAGTAATTTCTGCTCACCAGGATGATCTTGGAGTAGCATGTAGACTTCAGCCACGGAGAAGGAACAATGGTCATGGTTATAGATAGTCAGAGCAGCTCTGCAATGGACAGCAAAGCCAGTTGCTTACAGTGTGCATTCAAGCTTGCAGCCCACAGATTTTTAAAAGAAGCCATAAATTTGATGAGAGGAAGTCACCTGAAAACTTTGGCAAAAATAGCTTCCAAATTACTTATGGGACCAGTTACTATACACACAATTAGACAGTAGGTACAACTGTCTTAGTTCTAGCAGCACAAGGGACTTCAAAGTCTTGGGACAAACTGTATGAAAAAAAATCTATTTTGGCAATTCCATGGGCTGTTTTGTCCTTTAATATTCGTGCCTAAGCCAGAGAGGAGCCACAAAGAGCACTATACTTCTGAAATATGCATACAAATGACTAAGATGGCCATCTTCATTCACTTAACTTAGAACAGGATGTATAGGACACATAATAAAAATTACAGCACAGGAGGCCGCCATTTGACCCATCTGCTAGTACTAACTGTACAACTAGGGTTATCTACTTTCCCCGTATCATATTCTATTCTTCCATTTTATATTTTTATCCAATTCCCTTTTAAATGTTGGCATAATCAGCTTTCATGTTTTAATAACCCCTTCTTCTATTGATAATCCCTAGTCTTGTGACCTTTTCCAAATTGCCAACCAATCTTTCACTAGTTACCCTCTCAACGCCTTTCATAATCTTAACCTCTTTAATTAATTTCCCCTTAACCACAGTTTCAGTGAAAAAAGCCCAAATTCTTCAAGCCTTCCTTCAAAACTATGATCAGTAACTTCGTATTTCATCCAGCTGCAGGAACAGGAACCAAATATACAGCAGCATAGTGCTCTCCCAATCAAAGAGAAAATCTGCTAACTCTTGAATCAAGAACTATTTTAACAGATGCTTGCAAAAATATTACATGCTTTCCCTTTCTGCCAAATGATGGTTTATGGCATAGGAACCAATTTTTTTAAATTACTTACAAAATAGAAAAGTACTAAAATAAATTTTAAATTACATATTTATTATCTGGAAACACACTCTTTCTGACACTTACTTTCATTAAAAGAATATTCAAACTCAGCAAGTGTTTGAGGAAATTTAAGAGGCGGCTCATCTTTCTTCATAAGTTCTTCCAAGTCTATTCTGGATAGTAAATCTGAAAAAAAACAATAAAACTAAAATCTTTCACAACATTATGCATTTGAAACTGATACGATCATTTGAGTATACTTCCCAATGTTTTAATGGGAATTAGGACAGCTAACTACCCTATGAATACACAGTTTTAAACAGACTAAGGAAAAAGTACATAATGAGCCAAATCTTGCTGCAGCGGGGCAACTCGCAGCATGCGCCGTTAGTTAGACTTTTTCCTGCACTCTAATTTGCACCGTAATTTGCTGGAAGTGCGAGCTGATAATGGTGTGGCGTTGGCAACTGGTACGTCAGTGAACAGTGTATCTCCTTAACCAATGAGATTTAATGATTGAGAAAGAATCAGAGGAACGAATGTTGAGGATGAATTAGAGTCAAATCAGTTACAGAAAGAGAAATAAAGAATGGGAAAGAAAGATTTGATTGAGAGGGAAAAGAGATAGAAAGAAAAAGAAAAAATTCAATTAATGTGCAAATCCAGCATGTTCTTAAAAATAATGGGGAGGTTAAGGGGGAGATGCTATTTGTGCAAAGCAAATGGCGGAGCAGAGTAAATCGACCAGCGAGTTCTGGAGATTCGCAACTCACGGCGTATTTCATCCTCCCAAAAACCTGCTGGCTGATTTGCGCATTAATAACGGTGTGCGTTGTGAACTCGCCGTTATCTTTCCAGGAAGATTTGGCCCATTGGGTTTAATAAAATTATAAAGATGATATTATAGGCCCACTGTAAAATCCCATTATCACTACTGTTAGAAAGCAAAGATTGTTTCAAGGTGAACTCTGGTTTCCTGCACTTTGACATGTCTGCTTCATTATTTGACTGATGAAATGGAACAACCCTGTAAAGGGGAAAATTACAGAACTCCTTTGGGGAAAGAGGCAGAGAAGGAAATCCCACCCAGACTCATATGGCAAGAACTCACCTCTAGAGTTACATAACTTATTGCCAATGATCTACAGTCAAAGAAATCTCACAGAATTAAACACCTTGTTATCCTGAATATCAAAAGGCAAGCGAATGTAAAATTGATCGATAAATATCAAAATGTCTGTGACCTTTACAGACTCACCAGGTGTCACTCACTCTGGTCTAAAAGTGCAATCTGTTTTGAAACATCTCACTTAATAATAAGTAGCACTGTATTTTTTTTTTTAATGGGTTTGGAACCTGTGTCACTCTTGTTGATTTTAAAAGTCACTTGTAACATCTCCCTGATGTTGACAGGGTGAATTCACAGCAGTTACTTGGATTTATACCTTTTTTTTAAAAAAAAAGACACAGAATCAACACTATTTTAACAAAACAGACTTTTGATTGTACTTGAAAAAGTTATGAAAACAGGACTGTAGACAATATATTAACTAGAATTTACAGCACAGAAACAGGCCATTTGGCCCAACAGGTCAATGCCAGTGTTTATGCTTCACACGAGCCTCCTTCTTACTTCATCTCATCCCATCAACATATCCTTCTATACCTTTCTCCCTCATGTACTTATCTAGCTTCTCCTTAAATGCATCTATACAGTAATGAGTTAGCAGGGATTAAGTATTTTTCTTTATTGCACTGCAGTTTTAATGCCTCCAGGTTTGCCATCAAGAGGTGGAAAAGGGATAAAGAAGAAAACTTGATGCAATAAAGAAAGCATTCCATGAGTATTTAGATATTTGCATTTTTAAAATGTGGTTTATAAATAACTTTCTATGTTAAGAACATATTTTATATCTCCAGATATATTCAAAATAGGTTTATTTTCTCTTACAGCAGAGGTGTAGCATAGGAGTTGAAAGTACATTATGGAATTAAAGGCTACGGTGATGATTCTGACACAAGGTCATCAACCTGAAGCATTAAACCTACCTTCCTCTCTCCACAGATGCTGCTGAGCGTTTCCAGCATTTTCTGTTTGTAGTTCAGATTTCGAGCATCTGCAGTTTTTTGCTTTTTGTGATGATCAATAGTTTGTTACACAAGGTAATAAATTCTAAAACAGAACTAAAACTCCAGGCCCCATCTAGGGCAGATGCCATTGAAACAGACCAATGCCAGCTTGAGGTGTCTAATGGGATGGGTCAGTGTATGCTCCCGATAGCACACCTAGAGCCTTTACAGTATCTTAAGCATTGAAGTCAAGACTGGAAGTTGAGAAGAGAAATCCAAGCAAATTTGAAATATGCCATATTTCAATGAGCAGCATTCACTACTGTAAAGGCACAATTGTGTTTAATGTAAAGTTTAAAGCTAGATATTCAGTGTTGATCTGGTCAGTATTGAGGACAAGGAGCTTACACAGTAACTGAATTTGGAAAATGCAATATTTTAATAAGAAACTATCAAAAACCGCATGAACACTACATAATACAGAAGGAATAAAAGCACAACAGTGATATCAAAGTAACATTAAAACTGTAAGGTATCACGTTAGGAGAGCAAATCAAGAATGTACACAAATAAAGGAAATAATAAATGCACGACAATTCTTGGAATAACACTCTATATAGTGCTAGAAAATGGGGTTGTGGGCAATTTTTCCATCTTATGACATCACTAAGTCTTAAAGGATCATCCCTTGATAATTATCGAGCAGAAACATCTGTACTAGTGCCATGAACCACAAGTCGATGCAGGATATCCACAATGGAGAATCTGATTCTAAGCTGATTTTCTGCCACTTCCAATCTTAAACTATACATTTATGTGGATGAAAACCACCCATTTAGCCCAGTACTGCTGGTGGATCCAGGGGTTAAAGCAAAAAAAAATGTAAATAGTTGATGTGATTTTTAGTCGTAACTGCAGCTTTTGCCACAATAGTAGCACCCAGCTCTTTCTTTAAGAAAAAAAAGCCCAGCTGAGTTTTTGAAATGATAGTTGACAATTTCAAATCAATGATAATGTTTTATTTAAATGCCAATTAAAAGTCAACCACAATGGTCAATTGACAGCAATTTCAAAAACCCGAACTGCAGTTAAGACCAAAGTCACATTAAGTCTGATCACTCCCCTCCTCTAAGATTATGTGGGTGGTTTTGACACTAGGCAAAATCCAGACTATATTTAGGCCAGGTTTCTAAAGCACACAGAATTTCTGCCCGCATGTTTTTGGCCATTCTACAATGGGAGAAGATAACCGATTCCATAATGGACTAGGAAGCAATTCAGAAGGCCTACGTGGACAAGTGGAAGGATTTACATACCAAGATGAATTGCCTCAGTTTCAAAGAGAGGGAATCTGAAGTGATTCACATTGAGCAGGGAGGTCGCTGCACTGAGAGATTGTTCCAGTTACAGCAATCACGCTTTTTAGGATAGGGCAGTGAAAATTTATAGCAGCAGTAACTTTTTCACCACAGGATTTTTCAATGTTTTTTGCCAAAGATTATACTAGCAGTGCTCAGAGCGCCATATTCAATTATATTCAAGAGGTGATGGAGACTTTCACAATGAGTTTTCACACTTCATTCACTGCTCAAAAAAGTGTCAAGGAAGCAGAATTCCTTCTACTATTTAAAGGATTTTTTTTTTTTAACTGCAGGATGAGCCCAACTGCAATATGATCAGCTTCTGCAAAGCATTAGGTCCACATGAACTGTAGGGTAGTCTGCGATGCACTGAATGTTATGTGGATATCCCTGGGTCAATAACTATTTCTTTCAGGGTAGGCTGTTCCCTGAACAAATATTACACTGCACTGCAAAGAATGAGGAAAATTACATCAATATTGAATAATCAAATTTTTTCAACAGTCACTCTCCACATACAAATAGGTATATACCAAATCACTTCAACAAAATTTGAGGTACACGTCACATAACATGATTTCTTATAAATAAGATATCCTTCAAGTTAAACAAAGCTCAAGAAAAAATGTCCTACTTCATTGTTACTATGAAGGAGACTCCCTAATTACACCACTCCGCTGTTCACTTTGGTGGGCCCTCTTAATTCTGCATACAAATCCACCTTAGCCCTCAATCAAATCCTTCTACTGTAGTAGAGCCAACCAGCATCTTAATCTGAAATGTGACTGACTTATTACACCCATATTAGAGACAATGGCCCGGATTTTGCATTAAGAATAATGGTGGGGCTAACAGCACTCACCGTTATTATGGAGTAAATCGGACAGCAACTTCCAGAGTACGCACATGCGCAGTTAACGCGGAAATCCGAAAGTTTCGGTCAGAGTTACCCTGCTTCTCCACAGGCTGCGCTAGAACAGTACCTCGCCGATAGACTCGGCATTGAAATCAATATCAGGGCGTGAAGTTGCGGTACTTACCCACTAGTTACCCACTAAACACGCCAGAAAAAGTTAGGGCTGGTGCTTTCAGGAGTAAGTGAATTTTTAACAGCATGATTAGTCATAGTTATTGTCAAACAACCTCTCTGGCCCTGAAAATTTAATTTTACAAGTGTGGAGTCGCATACCTTCAGAATTTAATCAGTGTCGAAGATTTTTTTTAAAGATTAAAATAAAAAATTATTCTTTTACTTTATCTGTCTGTCTCTTTTATCTCCCTCTCTTAATCCCATCTTTCTTTCCCAATCTTTGTACAGGATTTAAATCTAATTTATAATCCTGTTCAGACTCTGCTTGGCTCAGTGAGGATTCTTCAATGTGATTGGTTGAAGAGCCTTGCTGTTGCTTACCCTGCGGAGATGCCGGTGTTGGACTGGGGTGGACAAAAATGAGAAGTCGCACAACACCAGGTTATAGTCCAACAGTTTTATTTGAAATCACAAGCTTTCGGAGCTATCGATCGCCCCTTCCTCAGGTGAAGTAAAGAGATACAGAATCGCCAAAGCATATATAGATAGAGAACAATGCATGTGTTACTTACAAAAGCAGACGACTACATTTAAATCACCCTGACTGCCTTTTGTCACACCTCGGCAGAGAAACAATCAGGTCACATCAAAGACATAGCAAGATACAACTGAGACAATGAGGTGGAGCCACAGGGGGTCCAATGTGTCAAAAGCCGCAGTATGGGAAACGATAAACTTTAAAATTTTTACTTTTTTACTGGGAATCACATCTGTTAACAAGCCAACGACGACTCGAGTCCGGATCACGTCATGTATCGTGACATAAACCCAAGATCCCGGTTGAGGCCGTCCTCATGAGTGCGGAACTTGGCTATCAGTTTCTGCTCGATGATTTTGCGTTGTTGTGTGTTTCTAAGTCCGCCTTGGAGAACGCTTACCCGCAGATCCGAGGCTGAATGTCCTTGACTGCTGAATGTCCTTGACACTTCAGCAGTCAAGGTCATTCAGCCTCGGATCTGCGGGTAAGCGTTCTCCAAGGCGGACTTAGAAACACACGACAACGCAAAATCATCGAGCAGAAACTGATAGCCAAGTTCCGCACTCATGAGGACGGCCTCAACCGGGATCTTGGGTTTATGTCACGATACAAGACGTGATCCGGACTCGAGTCGTCGTTGGCTTGTTAACAGATGTGATTCCCAGTAAAAAAGTAAAAATTTTAAAGTTTATCGTTTCCCATACTGCGGCTTTTGACACATTGGACCCCCTGTGGCTCCACCTCATTGTCTCAGTTGTATCTTGCTATGTCTTTGATGTGACCTGATTGCCTTTTGTCACACCTCGGCAGATAAACAGTCAGGGTGATTTAAATGTAGTCGTCTGCTTTTGTAAGTAACACATGCATTGTTCTCTATCTATATATGCTTTGGCGATTCTGTATCTCTTTACTTCACCTGAGGAAGGGGCGATCGATAGCTCCGAAAGCTTGTGATTTCAAATAAAACTGTTGGACTATAACCTGGTGTTGTGCGACTTCTCATTTTTGTTGCTTACCCTGTTCACACATGCCATAGAACCCCTGGAGAGGGTGTCGCGCTGGATCAGATGCCTGATGACAGAAGCCCAGGAAAACTCTGTGGGCAGCTGTCAGTGTAGTGAACAGCGAGCACCATTCCTTCGTCGCTGACCGCAAAATCCGGGCCATTAATAAATGATGACAGCAACTCCATTGGTGGTGAGCAGGACTTGGTGTGGTTTAGAACACGGGCAGCAGAGTTTTTAATGAGTTGAAGTTTATGGATGGTGGAGGATGGGAGGCCGGTCACGAGAACATTGCAGTAGTTGAATCCCAGCTCTCTCTTTCTCGCCCCAGCCTCTGTCACAATCAGTCTTGCACTCTCTCCCTTTGGCCCATGTCAATAATTAGAATGTTTACATTTTCTATCTCAACTAAACACAGGCCTTCTGTTTGTTTCAAAATTCGAAGTGTTTTTTATTGATAAATAAACTTAATTTAGGATGAAAAAATGTATCTATCACCTTCATATTCTTTCTGAAGTTTAGAAAACACAAAAAGGTACAACATAATCAATTTAGTATCTCATTTCTTGGCCAAATGCACAACCATTTTTTAAACCTTTTGAAATTTGTCCTCTATCTTGCCTTTAATTTAGAAAAATAACAGCATGAACTGCTAGATTCTGGGAAAAATATGGTTCAATGTACAAATGGTACTGATGCATCCTAGGTTTATGGGTACACTGCACATGCACAATGTGCATTCAGCTAATAGAAAAAAAAACTTGCATTTATATAGCACCTTTCACAACCTCAGGACGTCCCAAAGCGCTTTACCGCCAATTAATTACTTTTGAAGTGTAGTCACTGTTGTAATATAGAGTCCCTCTGGACAAAAATATTGGACCAACATTTGCGATCAGAGGCTTCCCGCGGGCAGATGCCTCCGACCTGCAAAAATTCTACGAATGTAGCTGGTGGCCTGGGAGATACGGAGGCTTACAATCCTGGGCCTCTCTGGGTCCGCACGGGCAGAGGTCCCCGTATCCCAGGGACGCAGGCGGTTCGTAGGCGCCCCTGGGATCACGTGGGCCGGCCCAACCAATAAAAGACGGGAATCCCCATTCATACTTAATGGAGTTCAGTATGAATGGGGATCACTTAAAAAATACACCAACACGTGAAAAAAAACATTTTTAATTACATATTTAAAATTAATTAAAATGCCATTTAATTTTTTGGGAAAAAAAATTATATTTTTACGGGGCTAAAAATAAACTTACCTTATTGAAGAGTATTTTTAATGTATAAATGAGTGATAAAATTTTATTTTTCTATTTTTAAAAAACTCTTATGCTGGTAAAAGCAGGCCTTACACCTGCTTTTACCAGACTTAAGAATTTGACAGGCATTCAGCAGGCGGAAGTTGTGCAAACTTCGTAACTCTCCAGCCGCAGAGGCTCATCTCGCAAGTGCCAGGTTTTCACGCATGCGCTTCGCATGCCTCAACCCGGAACCTGTGCGGCCCCTATGGGCGCGTGCGCACCTCGTACGCACCCATAGGGGGTCGCAAAATACAGCTCATTAAGTCCAAACTCAGGCTTTTGAGAAAGGCTGAGGCACTTCAAGTGAAAATTTTAAAGGCATCAAAAACTATAAAAGACAATTCAATTGATTAATCTCATCATGTTATTGTAAAGATAGTTTCAGTTAGAGAAAAAGGTGCAGAGGAAATATTTTCAGTACCTACCTTGAGCAATTTGTAGGGAAAAGATAACATAGTGCCACTGCCAGAGCATTCAACTATATACAACTCAAAGCAGTCATCCAATATTTCTCCATGACAGAGTCTAGCATTACATCTCGGTGTTCAGTCTCACTATTAGAACCACCTACAAGCATCACAGGCAAAGACTTACCATAATAGTTAGGTGTGCACATATTTAACATGGGAACATCCACAGGAAGGTGCTTGCATAACATGGTTCAATGGAACACACAACAGAAATACTGATTTTCACATACTAATCCACCTCCCATGGTATTGCCCACAATGAGTAAGATTTGCTTCTGCTACCCTGCCCAGACGTCTATTCAAAATATTCATAGCAAGTAAAGAAATTCTTCCAGACATCAGCTCACTTTTTACCAGTTTGTGTCTATGCCTCTTATTCCTACTGTCACGGTTCACCTTGAAGTAGTGATATAGCTTTGTATTTTCTATAGAAGAAATTGTTCTAAAACTTTTATTTGAGGCATACCATTTTTATAAGACAGTCTGATACAGAAAGAATGGATCACTTGTACAACATAGTAATATTGTGCCATATAATGGGTAATGACCACCCTGTCTCCCTCCCTTATCCTCTCATAGTTTACTGAATGCGAACACAAAACATTTTGTATTGATTTTGAGAAAGTATTTTTTTCTGAAAGTGAAGCAAGCTGAAAAAGCGACTGCAGTATTTATATTTTGGAGGGTGGTAGATTCCTTATGAGATAAAGTGCAAAAGTCTACCCAAGGACAAAATCAAACTTATCCAATAAGCTAATTGCATTATGGACAAAGTATAACGGATGCCAGTCCACTGTGCCAAAAAAGACAAATGGCAGCACTGTAACAAGGTCTAACAATGATAACCTTGATAAGCTATTATCAAGCTGCCAACAATTCAGAAAGAACTCAAATACTAGACTGAGCAATGGAGGCATAGTTGAAGAAAAATAGGATCTGGATGGCAGTTATAGCGTACCCAAGAGATGCAGACAAGGAAAAATCAACATCAATGCATGGATTTAACTGTTGGTGTAAAATTCTAGAACCTGTACAAAACACCACATATTAAGAGGCTTTAACTGTGCTTCAAGACAGCTTCACTGACGTAAACTTTGTCCTGGCATTTGCTGCTTAGTACTCTCTACCCACAGAAATATTTTTCTTAATCTCGCATTGCAAAGTTAACTATATTAATGACAATTCAGTAAAAAAAATTAAAAATCATGTCCCAAAGCGACTGCCTTAGCTGAACAAAATGAAGTGGACTTCACCATTTTAATGTGGGAAACAAGCTCTTGAAGAAGCCTTAATATACACTAGTGCCTCTCCACCACCCAAATTCCCCCTCTCCATTTTTTCTTTTGCTGGTTTCCCCTCCAAGCCTTGCCGGGTGAGTACGCACTGTGTACTCACCCGTAAGGCCTCCTGAAGTGCCGGTTTCCTGCATGCACTGCGCATGCGCGGGAAACCGGAACTTCCGGTCTCGTGAAGGGAGCGGTTCAGAAGTGAACCGCGTGCACGGTAGAGGCTGCGCGCACGCAGCGAACTTAGGTTTTTTTTCAGGTTTCTCCGGGAGGGTAAGTATTGAAGAACCTGCGCTTTTAAAAAGGAGGCGCAAGACCCGTTTTCAACAAGGTAAGTGGTTAATTAATTATAATTTTAAAAAATTTTCAACAGGTTTATCTTTTTTAGATACTTTAAAGAAAGGTAAGTTTATTTTTAGCACTGTTAAAAAGTATTTTAATTTTTTCAAAAATTTAAATTTTTGTTTAAAGTAGTTAATTTATTTAACTTATAGTTATTTTAAAAATGTGATGGTTTTTTAAAAAAATGTATTTGAAGTTTAGGTGTTGTTTTGGGGCCGATTTCAATTCATAGATTTGACAGGTCTTCCTGTCAAATCTATGAATGAAAGATGGTCTGCTGCCATTGGCTCTCCATGGCCCACGTGATCCCAGGGGACACATCGCACTAACTATGCCCCTGGGACATGCAAGCACTGCGCGCCGGCAGTTGGGGCAGGCCCAGGAGCTGAAGTCCCCGTGGGCCCAGAGGTCAACGGCAGGCAGGTGCGCGCAGGATCCTTGCACCCGCGGGAAGCCAGGGAGCCTAATTTCTGGGCCTTTATTTAACCAAGAAAACAGAGCGAATGGCCTGCCCCCAGGTCATTGCGAATGCCACTCAACCAGTTGACTGAAGACACCCGAGCACAGCATAAAGGGTTTTTAAAATATATATATATTATTGCATTCTTTCACTCTCTGTGTCTCGCATCTATGGATACTTCACCTCTCTGCTGATTAAATTAGAAAAATCTTGTGATTGTGCAAATGGCAGTGAGTATGGATATAAAGTACAAAGGAAAAAAATTACAAAGCTTGTGTGCACAAACTAGGGCAAAAACCTTCAAATGTTCCACCTTAATTCCCTGTGGTCTCCACAGACAGCACTGCAGAGCTCAGGAATTCACCATGCAGGAAAATTGCAAAGTTAAACCATTGTAACAAAACAATAATATGCTACAGCACCCCAATGCCATATGAATTAATGGAGTGATTATTTGTATGCGCACCGGAGAGGAGGACAGGAACTCATGGGGGTGGGGAGGAGATGGTCAGGAATTTGGGGGGGAGGGGAGGAGGTGGTCAGGAATGGGGGGGGAGGAGAGGGTCAGGAATGGGGGGGGAGGAGAGGGTCAGGAATGGGGGGGGAGGAGAGGGTCAGGAATGGGGGGGGAGGAGAGGGTCAGGAATTGGGGGGGAGCTCAGGAACGGGGGTGGGGGGGAGGAGGTCAAGAACGGGGGTGGGGGGGGGGAGGTCAAGAACGGGGGTGGGGGGGGGGGGGAGGTCAAGAACGGGGGTGGGAGGGTCAAGAACGGGGGTGGGGGGGGTCAAGGAACGGGGGTGGGGGGGGAGGAGGACAGGAACAGGGGTGGGGGGGGAGGAGGACAGGAACAGGGGTGGGGGGGGAGGAGGACAGGAACAGGGGTGGGGGGGGGAGGAGGACAGGAACAGGGGTGGGGGGGGAGGACAGGAACAGGGGTGGGGGGGGAGGACAGGAACAGGGGTGGGGGGGGGGGGGGGGGGGAGGACAGGAACCGGGGTGGGAGGGGAGGACAGGAACAGGGGTGGGGGGAGGACAGGAACAGGGGTGGGGGGGGAGGACAGGAACAGGGGTGGGGGG